>JALMGJ010000001.1:6250000-7450000 GCA_023362775.1 Charina bottae | reverse complement strand
CACTTACTATTAATTGACATGTGGGAAATCAGGGAGGCTGCCAACTACTGTAGAGATGATTATATAACCAATTCATACGCATTTCTTACCAAGTTATAACTAAAAGGGCAAGAGTACCATACGCCAGTCATGAGATTTCTCCAAAATTCTCTTTTCCTTGAAAAGAATTGCTGAAACATAAAAGGTAAAGGTAAAGGTTCCCCCCGCACATTTGTGCAGTCGTGTCCGACTCTAGGGGCCGGTGCTCATCTCCGTTTGTTAGCCAAAGAGCCAGCGTTGTCCGAAGACACTTCCGCGGTCATGTGGCCACATGACGCGTGCGGAACGCTGTTACCTACCCACCGAAGTGGTACCTATTCATCTACCTGCATTTGCATGCTTTCGAATTGCTAGGTTGGCAAGAGCTGGAGCTAGTGCGGGAGCTCACTCCGCACGCAGGGCTAGGGATTCAAACCTCCGAACTTGCAATCTTCCGATAGACAAGCCTGGCGTCTTACCCGCTGAGCCACCACGCCCCTCCTCTGCTGAAACATACTCTCTCATAAAATTGAATGAGAATTGGAGGGGGGAAAATGCAGGAAAATTTCTGTACCTGACCCAAGCTTTTTTAAAAGATGAAGAGTTGACTGTCCACTGAAATTTTTTAAATAACTCATATATTTTGGGCCTTTCAGTTTTTTTAAAAAAATCTGTGTATTTAATTTGGGGGTCCTTTATGGCTTTGCTGGGGGGGTACTTTTTGTTGGTTTTGACAGCATGGTGTATGGTCTGCTGTATATTGAATTCAAATTGTTTTTATATTTATTTACTGTAAATTATCCAGGGAACTTTTTAATGTAGTAATAAACAAAAATTCAGTAGTATCTGTGGGTGGGAACAAGATGTGTCAGACTGATGAAAGCCCCATCTCTTTTCTAGATGCATCGTAACTAGGCTGGCCATATGTCCCGTTTTGAACGGGACAGTCCCGTTTTTTAAACAATTCCCGATCATCCCGTCGTTTTAATAAAAATGTCCATTTTGTCCTGTTCACAATGAAAGAGCGCCCACCCGCCCCATTTGCCGGGGCACCGCAGGGACTGCACTGCCATCGAGGCTTTGTTAGACAGAGTGCGCACCATGCACGCACCACACACGCACCATGCATGCACCACATGCACCACACAATCACGCATAACCCACGCATGCACACATGCACACACGCACCACACACTCATGCATCCCACTTTGCCCGGCGAGCCATGGGTAGATTAGGGTCCCATTTTTGTCTCAAGGAAATATGGTCAGCCTAATCATAACATCTCATGCCTACCCAAAAGGGGTGGATCTTTCAGCATCACACTGTACTGCTGCTTTTATCATTCTGCAAATGTTATAAGTAGCTAATAAATAAAATACATCACTAGTCTTTTCATATTAGAACTATTGAAGCTCAAGGCTATAGCATTGACTCAAAACTAGACAACAATAGTTGTGTGGGGTTGCAGTAGAGGGAACAATGCTTGCCAAGACTTAACTGAATTCTGAGTGCCTATGCATTGTTTAAAGTGAAGATCATTCAGTGGCCTGTTAGAACCAGTGAATTGAGCAGAGCTTAACGTTGTGTAAACTCGTGGGCAGAAAAAGGAATATTGTTTAAAAACACAGCCTGTGAGCACATTAGAGAGATTCAGGTTCTTATTCTTACACTTTTAGCCCACCCAAGCATAAAGAAACACACGCTTAGACATTGCAGGTACAAAAAGTAAGTACAAAAGAGTTCTTACATTTATTCTGTCCAGGTACAGCCATTTCAGTAGAAAATTGGTTTCAGTTCTTCTCTCTGTTCCCTAAACTGCGTACCTCTGGCCCTGTTTGCTGCCAGAGGCTGCGTGGAGAAAGGGGGGAAAATCTCCTAGGCCCATCCATGTGGCCAAGATGGAGGGAGAGCAGCTTGCATGCTGCTTCTCTGTCGGTGGAAGGAGCAGAGAGAGAGAAGAAGTGGGAGGGGCAACAAGCAACTTCCTCTAGAAGCACAGAGTTTGCCTCCTAGAGCAATCACCCATATGCTAATGAGGCATGCTTGATTTGCCGGATTCCAACATAAAGGACTTACCACCCATTACAAAGAATTAGCTATACTGCTATAACTTTATTAACATTTATTAACTTGGAGCATTTTCAAAATTGATTTTAATTAATATCATAAGTTGGATCTATGTATTACTGCAGTATAAGTTATTCCTGAGCTGTAGTGTTTACATAAATCAATAGGTTTGGTATCAGAATTCCATAAAGATATAAACTGTATCCTAAGAGTCTTTTCATAAAGGATATGATTATGTCTTGCTGTATCAGCTGGGATATTAACTATTTCCATGCACTTCTTTCAGAAGTGAAGGTTTCTTTTTACTAAAGATTTCCTTCTCCCCATCAACTAAAAAGGGAAAGAACACTCCACTATGCTTTCAGGATAATTAATTTATATAGTTCAAGTTAATAACATTGGATGGAGAACCAATCATTTGCATCAGGTAGATCACAAGTGACTTCAACAACGTACGAATTTGAAGTTATGCTTTTGCTATTCTGTTCAACCTCAATTACATTCATTTCTAAGCATTCAAAGTATCATTAAATTTGTTCTTTGTCACATTCACACCAATTGTGTACGAAAGGCTCACAGGCATTTTTATTAGTAAGCATGAGAACGTTCAGATTCCTTGCATATGTTTTTCTACAGAACTGCTGATTCTATAGTTTTCTCAGTTTCAGAAATTAGTATGTACATCATATTTTAATGTGCATACAGTGAAGCCTGTTTTATTCAATATTAATAATTTATTATGAACATGACTTTACTTCAATAGCTAGTGATAATGTAACTGTTTTTATACGCTGGATCCTAATTAGTTCAAAGACAACCGCCACAATCTATCATCAAATTAACATGTCCATCTCTCTTATATACCTTTTCTCATTCTTTCTCAAAAGAGTATTTATAAACTCTTTCCTCCAATTTAATTTTGTAACAAAAACATTAGGATAGTCTAAAAGGCAGCAAATACTAGAAATTGGAGTAAATTATGTGTTTTGAATTCTTACAGTAACACTCTAGCACAGAACTTCTCAAACTTTGTGGTATGACATCTCTCTAAAATGATAAAAGAATATGTGCAATCTCCCCTCCCCCCTCCAAATAAAACTAATGATTTCATTGGGGTTAGGGCTAAGCAAAATAAAATAGACCATTTACTTTTAATAATTACATTTAATCTCTGCTTCAAATTATAATAATACAATCTCTTTTTTGGCATGAACTTGTTTCTAGATATTGTTTTGGTCTGTTTGGCTTTATACTGTCAATGGACAGTGTTTTTTGACAAATAGCACACTAAAGTTGTTCTTCTCCAGTGGCAAAGACACTTGTGGAGTAAAAAGATAAATTATTTTATTCCTACTGCTTTGACTTAGACTTAGTTTTATCATCACTGCTAGTAGATTGGCCCTCTTTTGCTTTTCTCTTACCACCCAACAAAACCTTTTCCACTTAAAAAAGAAGCTAGAAACGTAAAAAATAATGAATATAAATACTGAACTTCAACTACTGTATATAGACACTTCTATACCCTCCAAAGACTATGGATATACAGTACTTCTGCATGCCACTCCAGCAGAGATACAGTACGTCTTCTTCATCCTAGCGAAGCACACAAATAATACTGTAGTACTGTGGGTAGTTTATAGAACCCTTGTGATTTTATTAAGAAAGGCTAGTAGGTAGAAAACCAATTCTTTAGCTTAGCAATACTCAAAAGTCCAATCTCAACTACCATGCCTGAGGCAAAACTGTAGCCTTCCCATTCAACCAACCCCCCTGTGGGGTCACAACCTAAAGTTTTAAAACCCCTACTTATTAACAAATAAATGGAGAAGTGAAACACTGCTCCCTTTCTTCTGACCCAAATGTCACAGTGAAACCATACCACTGAATTAAAAACTCCACACATTGGGCTAGACACAGTTGGAATCCGGCCAACTCCAGTAAGGATATTCTTGTATGACGTTAGCTTGCATGTACATAGTGTTGAAAACAGCAGTCATGCCTTTTTCTTTCTTTCAATGAAACTTTATTTGAAACATTGTAACCCACTTTTCCATAAACCAATCTCAAAGAAAGAAACCATTAAAAGCAGTTAACAATAAATTAAATACAATTAAAATATAAATAATTCAATAAACAGCCTCTAAAATACCATGCTTGAGGCCATGAACTGCTTAAAAGCTATGATGCAGGAGAATACCAAACCTCTTCAGAAGCACAGTAGAGCAGTGTAACTGAACGCTCAGGAGACAGGATAGGTTTTAAGGAGGAACCAAAAGCTTTAAAAGATTGGAGTCACTGATATCTCAACAGGGAGGAAATGTCTCAGCTGCGTGGGTGGGGGGCTTGTACTGAAAATGTCCACTCTCAAGTTGTTGCATAGTGAATCACTGGCAGATGTGGCACCCTCAAGAGAAGTATCACCATTAAATCTTAATGATGGACAAGAACATATGGGAGCAAGGGCTCCTTTCATTGTCCAAATGGTCAATTCTTTATGCCTTTGTATGTTATTATACAGTAAGTATCCTGAACATAGCTAAGGAGCAAGTCACCAGCCAGGACAATGTCTTTTGCAACAGACTGCCCTCTTTAACAACTTTGCATTGTATTTTGCATTGGATACACTTTTCATGCTAACCCATATACAGCAGACAGCAATAAACCAGGATGGAGGCTTCCAGTGTATGGATCATTGAGAGCAGGTTATCTCTGTCCAGGAATAGGTGATGAGCAGCCTTACCTGAAAAAAGGCAGTCCTCAATATGAAGACCATTTCTAGAAACACCTCCAGATAAAACCCCTGATCTTGCAGGGAGAGTAAAATCCTATATAGGTGACCTTCCCAATTATTGGAAAAAAGAAGAAGATGGAGAAGTCCACCTGGTCAAATCTCAAATTCAATTTATTGTCCCTATCACAATGTCCAGGAATGCACAACCTCTCCTGACTCATGATACAGAAAAATAGGTGGGAAATCTTCAACGTACTGCTGAAACTTCACTCAGCAAACTCATATGGATATTAAACAACAGTGTGGACAAAATGGAGTTTAGCTGCCATGGGGATAAGGTATGATCACCTTGCATTATCCTCTGAATACTGTCATATGGGTAGGAGCAGAAGCATTATGAAAATCATGCACTTTGCAGAGCTGGTCCAGGAGACTATTGTTGTCACCACTATCAAAAGTCACCAATAGATTAGGAAAATCAATATGGTCCTATTCTTTCTGCCTTCCTCCCTAGAAAGGTCATAAGAGTGACCTGATTTGCTCCCCTACCAGGCCTTAACTCAGACTAGGTCCAGAGGACCTCTTTTTTTCAAGGGTCTTTCAGCTACGCCTTCCTCTTCAGCAACAATCTTCAGAATGGGAGAGATCAGAAATAGTGGTTCAGTGTTGAAAGATGCTGAGCTAAATATTGATATAATTCATTCAAGTAAATAAATTTACTTTACTTTTAAAATCAGGAATCCTGACATTATATCTACATGAATTTAATTAATAATTCAATTTATTGACTACTATTCTGGAAATTAATTGACTACAGCTGCAATTTTAAATTCAGTAGGGATTCATTTCTGAGTAGACACTTATGAGAGCACACTCTACACCTTTTTAAAAATCAAGCAATACACAATTTTACAAAATCTGTGCTCAGAATACATTTGCAGCAAATTCTAAGAATGAATAATCAGTTTTCTCATGGCCACCGAAATAGGCCTTGCAGAAAACGCAATCCTGATAACATTCTACTAATGAATGGTTGTAGATGTATCGCCATCAGAACAAAGTAATGACAACCTTATTTATCACATCAACATTGATTTAAATTGTTTGCATATGCATTTAAATATTGGATATATTTTGGATTAACTGAAACTATTGTAAAGGGCCATCTTAATGTTTGTGCTATCCACATTTTTATTACTCTGAATGAGAATGATTGATAAATTATAAAGTGGCCAGGATTCCTAATTAGCTGATGTTCTGGGACTGCTCTGGAGGTAGGTGCTCATCAGTTAGTAGCATCGTCTCCTCCAGATTCCGTTTTTTCAACCCTTTATGTCAGTCTTTTGGTGAGTCCTTCCTGTGATTGTACCATTTACTGACGTGTTGACTTCTTTTAAGGCTATAGGTATTTTGCTCTGTATTGCAGATACAGGTTTATGGTCTCCAAGAAAGCACTGGCCTATCCCTGATAGCAGTACTAAGTGTTTTTTCACATTGCCAAATACTGAGCAATTTAAAGGACATTGATTCAGATATCCTATATTGTTCCCACTAGATGGGAAAACAAGGCACTAACTTTACATATACAGAGAAGTAGCAAACGTATTCCTTGATTTCTGCATTAGATTCCCAATAGTTAATAAAAAAATCATAACTGTTGGATAATAACTTTATTAGGAACCAAAATCAGATAAAATATGTGCAACCTTTCAAGTTCTGAAGAACTCTTCCTCGGATAAATTGTAATAAAAAGAGTAGAAGACCGATGTTCCGAAATAACCTGGATGATAGGTCACAGGTTATTATAAACAATCTCAATAAAAGTAATTTTAGCTTTCCTGGGGAGTTGATTTCTTGGTCTGGTCTACCTAGTGGGGCTGATACAATTGAATGGGGGGGGGGCGATCTGCAAGGTAAAGGTGGAGAGAAAGGCAGCCATCTTTCTCTCTGCTGCTTCATAGGCCAAGTTTTCTTGTGTGTGTCTACTGTTGTTCAGGCTGTTATTGAACATGGGTTTAGCCCCCTTCTGGAATAGCACTAAACCTCTATCCAAAAGAATACAAACCAACAGCTGATATCCACACCCACACAATATACTTACTTGCTTCAAACCAGAGCAAATTTTGACTGGCCAACCACCTGACAAAACTTAACTCCACCCTCACCCCCAGCCCACATTAAGGGGAGTGCAGTGCAAATATGGATTTACCAGCTTCATGGCTGTAGCATGATAGGGAGTGCCATTAGGGGAAGCAAAGGTAATGCTGATACAGTTTTCTGTGGGCTCAAGGGGCTGGTGGATAACACTAGCTGTTCCACGAGGAACAGCACATGGTCAGCCTAGCTAAGCTAATTACATCTTTCCTTCTTGAATAAGAACCTGAATTCTAGCTCAAGTTCACTGCAAAGAAGATGGTTGGAGACATTCATTTTGGCCTTCTGCATAGATTTCCTAGATAGGTCTTTTTTCTGCTCTCTGAGTATTTATCTTCAACTTGATAGAATGCTGGGGATAAGTGAAAGCCAGCCTTTAGGGGGAGACTTTGTACAGTCAAGTCCAATGTTCCATCTATGATATCCTGGATCAAGCCAGCAAAGAAGTTATCTAAGAGCTGGACCCATCTCCCTAATGATCCCTGGTGGAGTTAGAAAAGTACAATCTGGTTTTCACCAGTTTTGCCTTTGTATAAATGGTTTGCATAGGAAAAGCTCTTTTGAGAAGCAAAACCTGAGTTACATCTATTCAGGTTATCAGCATAGGGTCACTTTGTCAAATCTTTTTCCTATCTCCACAGTGAAGTCTAGGTTTGGTAGGCTTTATGTGACAGAAAGCCTGGACTAAATTGGACAACCAGAAAGGAGCTTATGTACTTAAAACAATAGACAATGCATAATATAAAATGGGCACTATAAACAACATCATTTCCTTAGAGAGGTATGATACAAAAATAATGCATAAGTAAGATAACTAAACTAAGCATATAGTATGAAATTAGACTGCTCCCTTTGGGATTTGGTTTCCAGCTCAACAGAAAGAACATTAGAAATCAGAAAGTGCTGGCAGTGAGTGACTATGGAGTAAAAGTAGCCTATGGAGTAGGCAAAATGTTGCAAGAATAGACAAGATAGCGCCCTCAAGTAATACAAATAAAAATTATGGCTATTGTGAAACATGTTATCAGAGAACAAGTAATACACTCCTTGGTAACAGAACCAGCTGGTATCCCCTGGCAATTTTTCCTAGTTTGGATTGACCTCTTGTGCCTCAGAGGACAACTCATCTCACAAAAGAGCCAGTTTGGTCTAGTGGTTAAGGTGCTGGGCTAGAAACCAGGAGACTGAGAGTTGTAGTCCCACCTTAGGCATGAAAGCCAGCTGGGTGACCCTGAGCCAATCACATTCTCTCATCCCTAGGAAGGAGCCAATGGCAAGCCAGGAGACTGTGAGTTCTAGTCCCGCCCTAGGCATGAAAGCCGGCTGGGTGACCTTGGGCCAGTCCCTCTCTCTCAGCCCAACTCACCTCACAGGGTTGTTGTTGTAGGGAAAATAGGAGGAGGAAGGAGTATTAGGTATGTTCGCCGCCTTGAGTTATTTATAAAAATAATAAAGGTGGGATAGAAATTAAATAAATAAATAAAATAAATAAATAAATATTTAAAAACAAATCTAGCACTCCTTCAAAAGGGCACTGCAGTCTACAAGGAACCCACATAATGGCTGATCAGCACATTCTGAAGCTCCATGAGCCTGACATGGACAGATGCCTCTGCAGAAGTCAGGTGTGGGTCTCTGCCCCAGCCCAGGCCAAAGTGGCCAGTGAAGAAAGGGCATGCTCCAGCAGCCTCAAGCGACCAATTGGAGCTGGGCAGATCCCAGTCCCTGAGTGCATCATCCCGAGCATTAGCAATGAAGCGCTGTAGATTGTATCCATGACAAGATTTGTTTTGGGAGAAGAGGGAAAACACCTCTTTAAAACTGGAACAGCTAAACAGCTTTAAGCTGCCTCCGCAGTGAGCTGGGAATGAGACAAAGGCAACATCACAAGGCCATGTCCTTTAGAAATATTTAGCAGGGCATCTTCATGCTGCAGTTAGTAGGACATGTGGATGCGTCTATGCTCTAGCAAGTTCTTTTCTGAAGCTCAGTTGTTCTTTCATTTTGCAACCCTTCCTCTCTGTTCTCTTTCTCCTTTCTCTGACCTGATTTCTTCATTCTTCCTTTCACAGCTGGATTCCTGAACAGTATTGTGCTCTTCTTTTGATTCTATTGGAAGTTGGCCCATAGGAGATCCATTTTCTATTTCCATCCTTGCTATTTTCTACTGTGATTAAAACCAATACAGTGGACGTAACACACACACACACACACACACACACACACACACACACCGCTGCATATGGGTTTGCATTGTTATTTTGGAAACCTTGTATTAGTCATCTTTTCCCACTTGGGATTTTTGTAAAATCTTAAAAATATATCCCAGCACTTGCCAAACATTTTTTACAAGTTGGAAGGAGGGATAATTTAAAAACTCCCTGACATACCTCTTTTTCTTAAGAGTTTCCTTACAAGGGATCATAAGTAGTCACTATTCAAAGTAAACTTACGCCTTTGTGTATCCAAATGGGGAATTCTTAGCCATTCTACCTAGAACTTTTCCCTTGAAACCAACTCTAGTTAAAAGAAGGAAGACACTTTGGATTTTTCTGCTCAAATCTTGACAAACCTTGTACCAATCCTGAAACACAAGGAGTAGTCCTACAATCATGCTGTCTTGTAAGTGAGGAAGGTTTAAAGGAGAAATTCCCTTCTAAAGCCAATAAAGTCAAATCTATAGATATAAAAGGAGTTTATTGCAAAAATATAGGGAATATCGGGAAAACAAAGGAAGGCAATAGTCACAGAAACAGGATTCCAAATTAAATGAATACGGTCAGCCTAGCTAAATAAAAGACTTTTTATCTCCTTGAATAACCTCTTGGGTTTTACTGCAAGTTCATGACAAGAAGTTTAAGGCACCAATAACATGATACAGAGAGTACAAGAAAAAAATTAAACTAGAACAAAAATCAAGATGGATAGTTAATGGTTTTAGTAATTATTATATTAGCAATTTTAGTATTTTAATTATTTTGTAGTCTGTTTTTGTTTTTTTAATTTTGAGAGTGACCTTCGGAATAGATAGTGTAAAAAGGCAGAGTATAAATCAAATGAATCAATACATAAATCAACAGAAGAAGTTAATTATTTGGGCCCTATCCTGGAAAGAAGCACGATGAAGGCCAAACTCAAATAACATGGGAGGCACAATACAGCCAAAGGTAGCAACCGTCCCAAAGAAATTAGAGATAAAGCATGATATGGCTCATTCATCTTCAGATTTATACCCTGATTAGTAGAAATCATAACTTGTCCTGTTCTGACTAAGGCCAACACAGGAAGCGGTGATATAGCAATCTTTTATTGACAAAACACACAATAATCTCCACACAGATTAATCACTAGAACATGGTTTGGTTACAGAGCAGGGCCACACGCGGTCAGCGTAAGCGGGAAGCAGGCCACGTGGTGAACCGACCAGTCTGGGAACAAGTCACGGCACGAGCGCACGGTCCGAAACCGCAGCGGAGCAGGGCTGAGGTGCACAGGCTGTGCGGCGGCAAGGCAAGGCTCAGGAACGGAGCTTGGCACGGCAGCAAGGCAAGGCTCGGGCGTGAAGTCCACGGTGGCAGCGAGGTGAGGCTTGGAACCGGGGCTTGGCACGACAGCAAGACGGGGCTCGGGTACAAGGTCTGAAGCGGCAGTGAGGCAAGGCTCAGGAACAGAGCTCGGCGTGGCAGCAAGATAAGGCTTGGGCACGGAGTCCGGAGTGGCGGCGAGGCGAGGCTCGGGGACAAAGCTTGGCACAGTGGCAAAGCGAGGCTCGGAATCGGTACTTGGCGCAGTTGCAAGGCTTGGCGCGGGATCGAGGCTTGGTGTGGTAGCAAGGCAAGGCTGGAGCATGAGGTCTTGGGCAGATTTGTGAGTCACTCATGGTCAAGAGCTCAATTACAGACCAGGAAGACGGAGAAAAGGAAATGCATACAATAATAAACAAGCTACCACAACACCAAACAAAATTGTTAATGCAATACAAACAACAGAGTATGATGAAATGGTAACAATCCAGCAAAATAGTAGATGGATGGTCTACACACAAACATCAAGCTTTCACAATAATACCGGATTTTTGAATTCAGAAAGGAGAACTGATGGTTGAATATGGATTGATCCTAGAAGGGGGAAGGGATAATATTGAACATGAGAATGGCAACCACAGAATTTCTTGAGGATTCTATAATCTGATGGGTTCAAAACAGCATCAACCCAGCCTCTGTATTAAGACTCATCGATATATGCTGATTATTTAAATGTGGCCTAGGATCCTTTAAGAAACTGAGCCTAGGTAATAGTAAGCAGAGCTAGCAGAAAGTTAGAACAACCAAAGGCCAGATTTATATTATCATCTTGCCTGGTTAGGTATTTGAACAATGAACAAGCGAGAAAACAATTTTATTAATTTGACTAAACTGAAACCATGTTAGGATCTGAACCTCATACTAGAAAAATAAGTCTGCAAGTCTGTGATAATGAGCACTCCACATGGCATTGTTTCTACATCTTCACACAGAACAAATGAGGAACAACACGAGTCAATCAATGCTTTCCCACCAGTTGATCAATAGGAAGAGTGCAAAACAAAAAATTAAATCAGTGCCCTGCTCCAGGCCATTGCAAGTCTTGGAGCAACAAAAATCCCTTCCCTTCCCCACCCCACCCCACCCCTCATGCAAAAAGGGAATAAAAGAAATTGCTATCCATCCTACATTTCTAAAAACATGTACAAACTACTTTCAGGGATTCTAAAGAATGAATGAATACTTCAAGCCAAGGTTTAGTTGAATTAAAATAGCTACTGTTTTAAAATGCATTACTTTATAATCTGCTTGTCTGTAAATCCTATGTAAACTTTCTGATTGGGCACACTGGTACCTACTTCTAAGAAACTTAAATAGGGTTGAGCTCTCAGAAGAAAACAGTATTATTAGTGCAAAGGGGTCAAAAATGCCTTGCTTTAGTGATTCCTTGTGGGTTTGGCAAATACAAAGTAATAATTGTGATTTAAGTTGCCTAAGAACAAGGAAATCAAATCCTTAAAGATTAACAAATGTAAGGTGACATAAGATTTCATGCACCAGAACCACTTAGTCTGATAAAGTCATTACTAGTCCTTAAAGTTGCATTTGTGCCACAATATAGTTGTTAGTCTTTAAAGTACTAGAGAACTATTTGTTGCTTTTCTGCAATAGATTAATAGCATTTCTTCCACAATTATATTTAAGTAAGTGACTAAATGCAGGAAGATAACAGCAATAATACCAACATGTAAATTTATTGTAAATAAATATTATTGGGAAATGTATATTATTGGGTTGAACAGACAATTTTGGCAAATTGAATTCCTTCTCCCACATGGTGACCCCCAGATTTGTTTCCATGAATACAAGAATCCTTTGGACAAGATTTGGGAAACTGACATGTAGAAGTTGGAAAGGGAAGCTTCTGCTACAAAAACAGAAGCCTGGTTGCATAATACTGGATTTATCCCTCTGATGAAACATTTCTGATTGTTAATAAATAAACCACCATATTTCCATAGACCTTCTTCATTTATTGGAATGTTGTCGATATCAGGTTGCCTATAATAACAATTCAGATTTATAATGATCCAAAATTTGCTAAATAGGTGTTAGGTAGGATCCAGTGCCTGATTAACTTTATGGTTTAGCTGGCCCTTGTTTTTATCACATGTAAGAGCAGATAGTTTGGTGCCAGGGGTCCAATGGTGGTGGCACTAAAAACAGCAGATACTGTAGTCAGGAAGCCAATCTCTGATGTCTACTGAAGACATTTCCAACAGTCTTTCAATGTTTAACTTATATCTCTCTGACTTTTTTTTTCTTAAGTGGGTCATTTCTGCTTTGAAGCCATGCTGCTGCTGACTTTTTAATGTACGGCTTTTGCTTTTGTCTTTATCAGACTTCTTGATATTGTATTTGCAAGCCTCTGAACAATTTTCAGAAAAGCAGGGCATGCATGTTTGATGAACTCCATGAATTTTCTTCTCAAAACATTATTTTGTGACTTGGGACAAAGTGTATTGGGATCCTCAGAAAAGGCCCTTTGTCTAGTCTGTCATCACTGGAAGCATATTTGACAAGAGCTGGAGAGAAGGCCTTCTCAGGGGTTGCTCTTAGGCTCTGGATGGCCGAAGGTAGCCCCATCTCTACTGAACTCATTTCCTCAGGCAAAAAAGTTTTTTTTCTGGAGACCGTCTTTGCCTATAAGCAGACTTGTAACCATACTAAAGTTGGTTTTATCTGGCTGTCCATGTTCTTTGGCTATACCTACATATGGAAAGTATTGTTGACTGAAGTTTCACCTTCCATGATTTTATGTTTTTAATTGGATTGTTATATTTTATTACCTTATTCTAATTGCATCATTGTTGCTGGATGCTTTATGCAACGTTTGCTGGAAAGTGGAGGCAGAATGTATATTTCAATTTTATATTTGGGTGTATATACACATGTATTGCTAAGTCTGCAATCCTGTTCTTACTGACGTAACAGTTACTCACATTGAACATAAAAGGACTGACTTCTGAGTAGACATGAATAGGATTTCTCTATAAGACTGCATTCTTTTACATGCTTAATAAGGAGTGAATCACTCTAAACATATTGAGATTGGTTCTCCATAAGCATTTGTCTCTCCATAGTGTGAACCTTGCAGATGTGTAGCCTCATATTCCTGTTTGGGTTTTCTTCTTCAATGGTCTGTGTTACATAGCTTGCTCTACAGAGCTTCAGATTGTGGACTGTAGACACAAGCATTAATAAGCACACCCTTCAGAGGCCATTTTTCACAGGTAAAATATGCTGGGCCAGCTCACTCAATACCCATCAAGCTAATCACTTGGAGCCCACAGACTGGGAGATTTGGAAGCCCAAGATAGCTGACACAGCCCAAATAATGGATAGATCTGGCATTGCTGTGGCAGCATATGTGCTATTGCTGTTTTGCAGAGATATAAAAGAAGTCAACATGGCAGCCATGATCTGGCTATAAAAACTGCCATCTTGATTTTTTTGACACCTCCCCCTGCAGATACCCTTAATTACCACTTACTCTAGAGCAGAGCTTTCCAAACTTTTCATGTTGGTGACACACTTTTTAGACATGCATCATTTCGCGACACACTCTTACAGCAGGGCACAAGGCAGGCAATAGGACCTGTGTGGAATCACAGCAGGTTTGGAGGCAGCAAGGCACAAGGCAGGCACTAGGACCTGCACGGAATCACAGCAGGTTTGGAGGCAGCAAGGCACAAGGCAGGCTCTAGGACCTGCGAGGAATCCTGGCAGGGGTCGGAGGCAGCAGTAGCCATGACACACCCAGACACTGCAGCTGACACACTAACGTGTCTGACACACAGTTTGGAAAGCTTGGCTCTAGAGAAATACTTCCAGTACCAGTTTTTTTACAGCATGCAGCCCCAGTCTCCTTTCTTTTGAACTGCATAGAAGGTGTGAAGGTGTGACGTGTATGCCATTATTTATTTGTCTGGTTCAGGGATTCACTTAACATTTTACCATGTACTGTAGTTCCTGATCAAACAACAGTGTATCTTACTTTACTCACTGCATCAGTAGAAGATTCCAGTCAACTCCCACCACCAATCATTTGCATGTGCATTGGGTCTAGTCCTGAGCAAGTCATCGGGAAATTTTAAAAATCCACATAGTGCAAGATAATCCATATGCCTGAGTGATGGCTTCCTTACAAATATTTTTGAATGTTAACCAATATTCATTATGATCAATTCCTTTTTTTGTGTGTGCAAATTTTATTAAGATTTTAACAATACATAGTTTTAAATTATGATCAATTCCAATCAGGACTTCTTTGACTAAATATGTTGAAAGAGGTGAACTGGAATATTAAAGTTATCTATAAATGTATACTAAACCATGGAAATAATGTATTTAAGACAAAACATCAATGTTCTAATTAACAATTGCAAGAATGTATGAAATGTAAATAGCACATCAGGTGACTTCCCATCTTCATAGATTGGGGGCTGGCATGGGAAGTTACTTACTAGGCTGGCTGTGGAGATTGGGGGCACTGTTTTGCATTGGTTCCACTTTTTCCTCCATGGATGGTTTCAGCCTGTTGTAGTGGGGGAGGAGAACTCAGCCTGCTAACTTACGAGATACCACAGGAGTCAGCCCTCACCCCTATCTACATGAAACCACTGGGGAAGGTCATCCAGCGATTTGGGATACGGTATCATTATTGTGCTGATGATACTGAGCTATACATCTACCTTGGGTTATGAAGGAAGTTCTGTTGATGTTCTGCCCTAGGGCCTGGAGACTGTAAGGTCTGGGTGGCAGAGAACAGGCTCAGATTGAATCCAAGCAAGGCGGAGTTGCTATTTGTGTATTGGGGTTCTCCTTTGGTGCTGCTGTTAACCCAAAATGGACAAGCGCTACCCATCTTTTGGGGGATCTTATTGGGGGTCCTGCTGGACTTGCAGCTCCTACTTGAACTACAGGTGGAAGCCATGGCTAGAGGCCTTTGCCCAGCTTCAGCTGGCATGCCTGTTGCATCCTTAACTGGTACAGGAGGACCAAGCAACAGTAATTTATGTTAATCTGCATAGGGTACTGGCTTTAGAGACTATAAGGAAATTGCAATTAAAGCCCTACATGGCATAGGGCCAGGTTACCTGAGGGACCGTCTCTTCCCCAGAACATCGACCCGTCCCACCCGTTCAGTCAGAGAGGGCTTGCTACGGACCCCATCGACTAAAGAGTTCCATCTAGCGGGGTCCAGGAGGCGGGCCTTCTCTGCAGTAGCGCCCGCCCTTTGGAACATCTTACCCCCAGAGCTGAGGCGGGTTTCCTCGCTCCCGACCTTCTGAAAAGACTTAAAGACCTGGTTCTGCCGTCTTGCCTGGGAGGGAAACGCCAACAGTTCCTCTTGGGGATGGCTGGTCCCATGAAACCCCTTCAGTATTACCATCGTTAACATCTTTTACGCTTGGATTTTATATTATTTATTAATATTGTAAATTTCTATTTATGTTTTTAACTATGTTTTATTGTGAACCACCCAGGGTCCCCGATGAGATACAAATTTAAATAAATAAAAATAGTCCAGAAAACGGCAGTCTGTATCTTAACTGGTTCCTGACACTGGAGCATATTGCATCTATATTGTGGGCCCTGCATTAGTTACTGGTTCAGCACAATTTAAAGTGCTGGTGTTAACCTATAAAGCCCTTTGTGGCCTGTCACCTGGGTACCTTACTGGACCACCTCCTCTGAACAAATTTGGCCCAGTCTGTTAGATCGTGTCGGGAGGGGCTCCTTGTTGTCCCACATTTCTGGGATGTCAAGGGAGCTGAAGCTAGAGGGTGCTAATGCCAGCAGCACCGGCACTATGGAATGGTCTTCCCATTGGGCCCCCTCCCTGCTAGCTTTTAGGAATTCATTAAAAACAGAGCCCTTTTCGAAGGGCCTTTCAGTAACATCACCTACACCTGTTGCTGTTGTGATTATTTTTCTTTCCTACTTTGGTTTTGTTTTTGTAATTTTGGATTCTATGTTCTTTTAACTCTGTTGTTGTTTTACTGTGACATTATAATTGCTGAGAGTCATGAGATTGCAGTGCAATAACAAACAAACTAAAAAAGTAAGTTAATGATCCAATGCCCTTTTCGTCTATTAAGTTCTTGGTTGACATGACATCACCCCACTAGGTAGACCAGACCAGGAAATCAACTCCACAAGATTAGAACTACAGGTAGTCCTCCTGTAGTGACCACATTTGGGACTGGCAACACAGTCATTAAGTGAAGCGGCCGCTAACTGCTTATGATCTCACTTCAGTTTTCCTTTGCTTTACAGAGCTGCAAAGCTCGTAAATGCAAGGATTGGTCGTAAAGTTACTTTGTCATCACCGTCATAACTGCAACTGGTTGCTAAACGAGGCAGTCGCTAAATGAGGACTACCTGTATACTTTATTGAGGTAGGCTGTAATTGCAGAATCTTGCAAGCCTGATTGGATTTTACTTCTCCTCCCTTTTATTCCCCAGTGAATCAGGCAGGTGCCTACCTGAGTCCCTTCTGAATGCTGTCTTGCTTCCCAGGACTTAAGGAATGTTTCAGCCCTCTTTGCTTATATAACAGTTCTTGCCTTTTCCTGCCAAGGTGACCTCCCTTACTTTCTATACAGGGGTCCCTCACACAATGTATGTGTGGTGTGGATAAAACTTGCATTGGCATGAATTGGTGTTTTTCTTCCAGAGCCAACACTACACATCTTCCTGATCTAGGACTGAAACTAAGTGAAGTTATTTCTCCCTCACTCAAGATCTCAGCTGGTTCTGTGCCTCGCCTGGCAATGAAACGTCTGCAAGAAAACAACAAGGCTCAGAGAGCACCAAGGACTCCATGGTTCTGGGTCTATCAGACATTTGAAATTGTATCTGGCTTTAACTGCCTTATTTTAAAGACAACATAATATTTAAACATAATCAGCTGATCTGTGGAGGAAGGATGCTCAGTTTGCTTCCCTAACAGATCTGAGACACATCTGATAATGGCCTAAGAAACTGACTAAATTAATAGTAAACTAGTTTTTGAAGTCAGTTTAAAACTGAAAACGAAATTTCAAAAGGAACGAAATTAGATAGAACTGGTGATTTAGCTAAGCAATAAATTATAGATTTAGTTTCTAAAAAAAACAGAGGATGGGAAAAGTTTATAACCATGGTTGCACAGTAGGGTTGGGGAAACTGCATCCCTCTATATTTAGCTAAAGTACAACTCCCAGCATCCCTCAGTGTTGGCCAAGCTGGCTGAAGCTACTGAGAGATATAGTTCCATAACATCTGGGGGACCACAGTTTTCACACCCATGGCATGCTGGTACCTGTGTTTTCACAACTTTGGGAGGTTGACCGTGTTGATAAGGAAAATATGAGAATCGGGGGAAAAATTAAACAGATAGATCAGGCACTTGGAAAATTATACAATGTGACACTCCCCACCCCCTGCCTGTAGCTCTGTTAAAAATAAATGTAGGTTGATAATTCTGTTCACTAATCTTCAATATTATATCTAGTTTATACCTGAGTTACAGATATGTTTCATATCTACTTTCCCTAAGTTATCTAAGGATGTTTCCATACTGGTGCTTCTAAACACTGCTACTTTTCTTTTCTTTTCTTTTCTTTTCTTTTCTTTTCTTTTCTTTTCTTTTCTTTTCTTTTCTTTTCTTTTCTTTTTTTTTGCTGTGAATTATGTAGGGAATTGTCATTTATTTTCTATACTTTAAGGAGTATATTTTGGTTTTGTGGTATGCATTTAATATTTTGCACTGAATGCCCCAGGTATAATTCATACCTGGGGAATATTTTGGGTATGGCTCTGCTGCAGGGAACTTGTGGCTCTTGTGGAATAAGTTTATTTATTTCAAGAAGTGTTTGCTGATATGGAGATACTAAAACAGAGAACTATATAGACTTTCAGATGCATGCAAGAAATACCCTTTTCCCATGTTAACAGCTTCTCTGCTGTCAAGAAAGCTAAAAGACTTGTGGAAAGAGAGCATAATATTGAGAAAGAAGGAATTGATTCCTTAGAACAGGGGTCCCCAACCTGTGGGCCGTGGCCCACTAGTGGGCCGCAGGGCTCTCACCTGCAAACCCTGCCCCTGGTGCGCGTGATTACCCTGCCCCTGGTGCACGCAATTGGCTCCCGCCTGCAAACCCTGTCCCCCCCGGTCCATGGAAAAATTGTTTTCCACGACTGGTCCCTGGTGCCAAAAAGGTTGAGGACCGCTGCCTTAGAAGGAATCCATTCCTTGGACAATGAACAGATGTTGTTAACTTTTCTTCCAATTTAGGCACTAAACATAAGAAGGAATTAATAGGCATTTAAGGAGAGCAAAAGGTCATAGGATGTAGAAATCATACATGCCAAGGACATTTGGCAAGAAATTTTAATCTCCTTTCCATTTTAAGTTCTTTTAAAGTAGAATATGGGGGAGAGGAAGAGAGATTTTAAATTAATGGAAATGTAAAGGGCCTCCAAGCCACATCTGGGAACTGGAGTAATTGTTGCTAAAAAAAAGAGCATGGGCAGATCAGAATCATGGACTGCTTTCAGATGGCTAACTCTTAACGTTCATCATTGCTGTCCTTCTACCATAAGCTACTAGTGCAATTTCATTGAATTGTCACCCCTATTAGGGAGATATAGATACAGTATAGATATAGATATTCTTATACTTATCCTGTGGTATTTCATCCATGGTGTGTGAGCTCAGTATGTCTGCTGTGGTGCAGAGAGGAACTATTTACTGTTACCCAATGAATAGAATTAAACACAATGCATTTTATCTTGGACAAATATGTAAATTCAGCCATGATCTGGTTTCCAGGGCTGGATTTGTTGAATCATCTGCTGTTTCCTGCTTAAATCCACTTTTCTTGGTTTTAGGTTCTATTAATAGATTTTTTGTGATTGAAAGTCAACTATCAATAACATGAGTATGGCACACATACCTTCCTGACATAATCTTAGCTATCTTGGAATAAATGTCATTCTTGGTTCGGTGTGTTTATTGATATGTATTTGCTATCCAGGTTTCGCTTATACTGTTAGAATATGTCAATGAAGGTTCTCAGTCATCCAGGTGGAATTGTCTGTAGCGGTATACTGTTAGAGAAATTGGTCTTTGCTAAATCAAAGATTTTATGGTGAGTACTGGATATATTCTCTTTTCCATTTGAGAAAGACAATTAAAGTAGTTAATGACACAGTAAAATATATAAAAATAACAGGAAATTATTTGACAAACTTAAATACTTAAATATTAAATGTTCATAAACTCACTCAAATGGCCTGGTCAATTATGTAGTTCAAGTAATAGATACAACAATTATCAGGGTTCATCATGTGGATTTCCATGGATTTAATGTGGTTGATTTATTAAATGTATAACAACCAAGTGACAGCTAAGCTGACTCTGTTGCAGTATCTTCAAACACCATTCCTTTTACATCTGCATGATTCTGTCTATCTTGACTGATGATAAAAGAAGCATTTATAGTAAAAAAAGGTAAAGGTTCCCCCTGCACATTTGTGCAGTCGTGTCCGACTCTAGGGACCGGTGCTCATCTCCGTTTGTTAGCCGAAGAGCCAGCGTTGTCTGAAGACGCTTCCGCGGTCATGTGGCCGGCATGACGCACGCGGAATGCTGTTACCTTCCCACCGAAGTGGAACCTATTAATCTACTTGCATTTGCATGCTTTTGAATTGCTAGGTTGGCAAGAGCTGGGGCGAGTGCGGGAGCTCACTCCGTCACGCGGGGCTAGGGATTCGAACCTCCGAACTTGCGATCGACAAGCCTGGTGTCTTACCGGCTGCATTTATAGTACACATGGATTATTCTGTTTTTTTCCCCCTTTCCATGTCTGTTGAACTAATTGCTGACTATTGTCATGTAAGCTAGCCTTCTCCAACCTGGGTTCTTCCTAGATATTGTGGACTTGAATCTCTGACCAGCCAGCATGACCAGTGATCAGGCACGAGGGCAGTGCTTGTCCAAAATATCTGAAGGCCTAGATTTCAGAAGCCTGAGCAGTCCTATGTAAGGTATTCCCAGGGTTTCATTCAATAATTCTGTGTGTCCACTTTTTGCAGTGTGGTCAAGGGAGGCAGCCAAAGGAAAATGTATTACTGTATACTAACAGATTCCAGGGTGACCTACATGACTTTATTTATAGATAAAAGATATAAATGCAACAAATGTCTTTGTATGCATCTGTTAGTAGTGAAACTGTCTAGAAGATAGAGTAGAAGTCATCCTGCACTTCAGTGAGCTTTCAGGATCTGATACAAGATGTAACCACTGGATAGTTACAGTAAAGGCAGAATGAAAATGAATCTGGTTTTATTGGCACAAAAGTGCTGATTTTTATGTATTTACACTAAAAATGTGTTAATGAGGCTCTTGCTTGCTTGTTTTTTGCACAGTAAATGGCTATAACTTTACCACAAAGATATTTTGCAATAACTGTAAAAGGGTGTGCATGTGTATGCATGTGTGTGTATATACTGTATATACGTGTGTGTGTGTGTGTGCCTATAGCATTTTATTAGTGAGGCTGTAACAAGGGATTTACACTGTGGAAACTACAAATGGCATGAGCACTTATAACCGTAAATATTATGTTTGCCCTAAACCTACTTTAAATGTTAGGCTGAAACTCAGTGTAATAAAAAGCCTCATTTAATGAGAAACAACATCTGGATAAACTAAGAGTTCTTCATATGCTATGTGTTGAAAACCAAACCCATTTTAGTGGGTCAAATTCTTTCTGAGATTGACTTCATACTGTAGAAATATTCTGACGAAAATGGTGATGCAATGTTTCTATTGCCCTTCCTGCTCAAACTATTCTTGTATGGTTGAATGAGCCTTATATCTGTTAGTGTGCCCTCTCGTGGCAAGTCTTTTAAACACACATTGAAGACAAATTTTAATTTGATTGCAGCAGTAATATTTTATGTCAACTTTCCTGATTCTTAACCCTGCGTGTAACTGCGTAGTAACACATTTAACTTGCATTCTCACCCCAGCATTCAAATTCTTATAGAAAGATTTCTTTGGAATCAAGCTGTCCTGTTTTCCTCTAAAGCCTTCCTCTTTGATCTTTGTATATACTTTCCCTGGCACAAGGTTTATCCTACTATGCTTGTAATGTCTGAAGACCCCATCAAATAGTCACAATTCAACATGCTAATTGTATGTTCTGAAGAAAATGCACAAGTGTACTTTCCAAGTTCAGTGGGAAATCAACAGCTGCACTATCAAAGAAAGCAATGGGTTTGTAGCATTTGCAGTAAAAGAAAAGCAGTATTTGGGCTGCTCTGGGAAGAGTTTCCTAGATTATATCATCCTAGATACGATCTGCGGGAAAATGACATCTAACCCAGTAATAAAATTAAATGTTGATGTTCTGGTTGAAAATAAAAATATTGCCAGTTAAATGCTTTAAAGTTAAATGGTTCTTGTTCACAGTTTGTTTCACAAGGAGCTCTATTTCACATTTTTTAATGTACTAAATGTATGTTTAATAGTACACTGTGATACTCTTCATTCCCTTCATCTTTGACTCACTAAGACTTTTGTATCAATGTATGAAAAGGCTTCAGTTTTTTGGCCTTTGGGCTAAAGAGCTAGTCCTCTGAATCTCTGAATTTGAGACTCTGGTGTAGCAGATTCGCCACAAATCCCAGACCTTAAAAGCAATCAGAAAGCAACAAAAATAAGGGTTCAAGCTTTTTAATTCGGTTTCAGGAACAGGAAGACTATACTCTTACTCTTGAAGTTCTTGTACCAAAATCAATAGTATTCTTTCAAAACAGTCAAGTTTTGGATTTTAGCCAAACACAGCTGAATTTGTTCTGCCTGCCTAAGCTTTCTTGGGAGTTTGCTCCATGATCATTAATACTAAAGACTTGAAAGGCAATTGATTTCAATCAATATGGAAAGCATTCCAAATAGCAGGCGGCAGCTGACAAAACTGAACATCTATTAAGAAAGTCTGACAAAGGTTAAAAAAACGGGGGGAGGGGGAAATCACATACTTGAAGCATAATTGGGCTGGAGCATGCAGAAAAGATAAGTGTATCTGTTTGATGAAAAGTAGAGCTACTGTACCAGATCTGGGCTGCAGAAGTCCAGATGACCAATTGTAAATTATCCCAATAGCTGAGTCGAATGGTGAATAGACAATGAGTTCCAGCACATGCTGGGAATGGTCATCCCAAAGTAAATTAGGGCTACCAGATCTGGGTTGCAAAAATCTGGACAAGCAATAGTTCACAGCTAAGAGATACAAGAAACCCCCTCTTTGCTGCCCCCAGGTGGCTGTCTAATTTTTGTAGGTCTGATTTGTTGGCCTTGTTAAAAGTTGATGAGATTTGTCTTACAAAATGTGACAGAAGGGAGAAAATCACAAATTTTCACCACCACCACCAGGAAGGAAAAGGAAAAGAAACTGCAGCCACTTTTGTTTCACATTTTCTTGAGGCCTCAAAAAGTAAAGAATTCCTTACCATATATTGTTCGCAGAATAGCAACAAGTGGAATTGACAACTTAGTTATGAGTTTAAGTGTAAACATGTTAGTTTACTAGCAATTGTTAGGTTCTCTCCCTTCATCTCTCTCTCTCTTTTAAAACTGGAAAATGTTAGAGAACGAAGAAATGTTGAAAAAAATTTCAACAGTGAGGCACAAGATCTTTGGCACCAAAAGGTACAAATTGCATCCCATTAGAAAGCACCAAAGCAAAATATTTATAGATGAACACAATGCTACAATTAAGATGGGGGAAAAATATATGCTACCACTATGTTGGAAGAACAGCTGTTCTAACAAGGGCTCAATGCTGGCAAGGAGCGGGGGGAGAAATGCACAACCAAAAAAATACAAAATGCCTTAAAATGACACACTTCCACACACACTCACAGCATCCTTATAAGTTACACTACTGCCCACTAATGGTTATCTGCAGGGCTATTTGTATACATCAGCATTTCTCAAGCTTGACAATTTTAAGATGTGTGGACTTCTACTCCCAGAATTTTGGGAGTTGAAGTTCACACATCTTAAAATCACCAACATTGAGAAACACTGATCTACACCAATATGCCTACATTCCTTGACAAATTTCTTGACTTATATGGGGCGTGGTGGCTCAGCGGGTAAGTCGCCAGGCTTGTCGATTCAGAAGATCGCAAGTTTGGAGGTTCGAATCCCTAGTCCCGCGTGATGGAGTAAGCTCCCGCACTCGCCCCAGCTCTTGCCAACCTAGCAATTCAAAAGCATGCAAATGCAAGTAGATGAATAGGTACCACTTTGGTGGGATGGTAACAGCGTTCCATGTGCGTCATGCCGGCCACATGACCGTGGAAGCGTCTTTGGACAACGCTGGCTCTTCGGCTAACAAACGGAGATGAGCACCAGCCTCTAGAGTCGGACATGACTGCACAAATGTGCGGGGGGAACCTTTACCTTTACCTTGACAACTCATTGGTCAAGCAGTTCCTCATTCCTAACAAAGCAATCTCTTTCTTTTCTTTCTTTCTCTCTCGTAGATAACTGCCTGTTTGCTTGGAGGGCAAGTCTTGCTCAGTGCTGGAATATCTGCTTCTTTTTTTTAAAAAAAAAAAGGCATTTGGCTTAGTTAAAGTGCCATATAATTGTCAGTGATTGCTTCCTTGACATTTTTAAATCTAATTCAGGAAATGGGCCAAATTTCTCTGAATGAAAATACTGTCTTTTTGGATAAGGCCAAAGTTTCCAGGATGCTTCTCAGGATAATTTCCTTTTCTTGCAGCCATGCTGTGGGAAGAAAGACAGTGAAAACAAGTCAGGTCAGTTCCGAGTCAACAGAACCTGCAAAGGAAATAATTCTACCCCCTCTCCCCCCCCAGACTCCCCAGTCCAATTTCTATTCAGGAAGGAAACCAAAGGTTTAGCCTGGCTGCTGGGAAAGTAAAGAAAACTTCTATTTACATGGTTAACCCATGTTTCTGCTGCTTGTTCAGGAATAGAGAGGTGAATTAAGCTTATTTAAAAGCATAGGCCTTTGAGAATTACTAGGAAGATTAAGACCATTTCGCAAGCTCAACAGCAGCATGGTAATCTTAACGATCCTCCTTTAGATGATAAAGGGTCTTAGAAATAACATCTCAAAATAACCATGACCTAGCCCCAGGTGCAAGGTCACACAGCCACCTAGAAACATATTTAAGGATTCCCTTACTAACTTTCCTCAGACTGAAGAAGCTCCTTGGATAAGGAGCGAAACGTTTCCACTGAGAAAATAGAAATCCAGTTGACATGATTCAAACTACAGACAATTCCACCTGGATGACTGAGAACCTTCATAGAGAATTACTAATTCAAAAGTATGACATGTGACTGTTTGGTAAAGATGCAATAAAATTGATGGGGGAATAAAAGCTGAGAATAGGAGGGTGTTGTGGTTGTTGTTTTTTTCCCCCTGGGGTTATATCCACCATCTCTTGTAACCCTCTGGTGTTATCCCATCTACATGCTGTTATGCAATAAGAGGCCGGTACCTTCCCAGCACAACCCCTGTGGACTGCAAATGCTTACGCTGCCAGCACTGTCATTCCATCAGGACCAGTATCCCTAGAGTTAAGAGCAACTATTAGCAACTATTGCTTGGATGTATGACATATGCAAGGTGTACAATGGAGCGTAAAAGGGGCGTGTTAAAGGAGTGTGTACAGTGGAGTGCAGGAGGGGCGTGGTGGCTCAGCGGGTAAGACGCCAAGCTTGTCAATCAGAAGATTGCAAGTTCGGAGGTTCAAATCCCTAGCCCCGCGTGACGGAGTGAGCTCCTGCACTCGCTCCAGCTCTTGCCAACCTAGCAATTCAAAAGCATGCAAATGCAAGTAGATGAATAGGTACCACTTTGGTGGGTAGTTAACAGCGTTCCGCGTGCGTCATGCTGGCCACATGACCGCGGAAGCGTCTTCGGACAACTGTTAGAAGTAAATTTTATCTTACCAAGTTCGTTCCTGAGCCAGGAGTAAAGAAACTGACAAATTGCATGAAGTTAGGAGTTTATTCACCCAAGAGCAAAAGCAATGACAGCAAGCTGTTAGGTGGGCGGCCGCGCAGGACCCCCTTCCTACAGCACATTATATAGATTCCATTCAACTCCTCCTTTAGAAGACCACCCCTTACTCAGTTACCCATACTCCACCTTACCCTCATTCCATATTAGGAATTTCCTTCCTTCACTCCATATTAGGAACTTCCTTCCATCCTTGCTAGGGCTCCTTGACCGTTATTAAACAATATATTTCCCCTGGAGAAGCTATCCTTGGAAAGTACACTTTATCTTTCTATGGGCACAGCTAGGCCTGCTAGAAAGGAAGGGTAAGAAAGTTAACAAAACTCTTCAAGGAAATACAAAATGGTTTCAGAGCCATAATGCAAGTGCAAATGTTTCTAATATATGAATATGAAATATATTTGTATTTATATATACAGAAATGTAAGAATATGTTTACAATCCAACAATCCCCCCTCTGTGCATGGGAAAGCATATTCCCATAGCACACCTAGGAATGGTCCAGTCAGTAGTTGTGGTTGAGGAAGCAAAGGGAATAGCGACTGGATTCCCTTTAGAAACCTCTAGTAGGAGGGTCCACAGCATTATAAGCCAAGACATTCTTTCAAACCCCAAATGTCAGAATCCGGATCCCTAACGAGCTTGATGGGAGGCCAAGGCAGGAAGGGGGCTGTGATCTTGGACTGCTGGTTTGACGTGTGTCCAATGAAGCCAGGTGTTTCGTTCAGCAACCCGAACTGCTGTTTGTGTTGTCAAAAGGATATCCACACCCAATCACCTGGTTCAAAAGGATGAAGAGTTTCTTCCAATGGCAAGGTCTGGAGTAGAGCACTTCATTTCCATAGAGATCGCAAGTACCTGCACATAGAGAGGAGATAAGAAAATAACGTAGAATCCCCCCTCTCTAGGTGAAGGGAGTGGGGGTCCAGGCCTTTTGAAACATCTGGTGGCCTGCCAAAAAGCAACTCAAATGGGGATAATCCCACATCTTTTCAAGGTTGGGTACATAAGTGAAATAAAGCGATAGGCAATACCTGGGGCCACTTTAAATGCGTCTCCTGGCATAATTTTCCTAGCAATGTCTTGAGTTCCCTGTTAGCCCATTCCACCCCCCCCCGAAGATTGAGGATGATAAGGGACATGTAAGTTCTGTGTGATGCCTAAAGCTTGCAGGATGTGAGTAATCACGTGTGCCACAATGTGTTGGCCGCGGTCCATATCTAAGACAGAGGATGCCGTATCGGGGAACGATGTCCTTCAGCAGGTGTCTTGCAGTTTCAATTGCGGTAGCATGTCGACAAGGGAAGGCTTCAATCCAGTGTGTAAGTTGGTCTCTGCAAACAA
The DNA here is from genome assembly GCA_023362775.1 of Charina bottae. Taxonomy (NCBI): domain Eukaryota; kingdom Metazoa; phylum Chordata; class Lepidosauria; order Squamata; family Charinaidae; genus Charina; species Charina bottae. Next base: position 7,423,039 of record JALMGJ010000001.1, on the reverse strand, counting down.
GTACATGTTTGAAGCCATTTGCCTTAGGTAATTGAATATAGTCTAGCTGTAATTTTTTTCCCCAAAAGGTCTTTGGGCCCAGGGTCTCCCTCCCTTATGGATCTTTTGTCTTGAGGAAGCATTGTTAGCTTGGCAAGTGAGACATGTACGTGCTACTTTTTCAGCTTCCATGTAAACCCCAGGCGCATACCATACCCATCGCACGATATCCACAATGGCCTGGTCCCACAGTGGCCCTTTACATGAATCTGTTGACAAAGAAGGTGTAACAAACATCTAGGGGCTAAGGGTCTTCCATCCGGTACCCTCCAGAATCCATCAGAAAAAGTTGCCTCATAGTTTGCCTGCCACTGTTCCACCTCCCCCCTCTCAACAAAATTGTCGTACGGAAGAGACAATTGAAGATGAAACTCTGCAGCTGTGACAGAGAGAGATAGAGGCTGCAGGGCGGCCCATTTCACTGTAGCATCGGTGAAAGCATTCCCCTTTGTAACCAGGGAGACGCCCTGTTGATGTGCAAGGCAGTGCACTACGGCCAGAGCCTTAGGGAGCATAATGGCTTCCAAAAGGGAGGCTATCAGAGTAGCATGAGCAATGGGGGCACCAGAAGAAATAAGGAAGCCCCGCTGTTTCCACAGGGCTCCTGTAGCATGGCAAACCCCAAAGGCATATTTAGAGTCCATGTAGATCGTCACACAGAGGGTGTGGGCAGCCTTGCAAGCCTCGGTCAGGGCAATGAGTTCTGCAGCTTGGGCACAGTGGGAAGGGGAAAGTCCAAAATCAATCCATTGGGAGTACATTTAATAGTGGCCCTGAGTTTACAGAGCAAATCACGACCTAGGAGAAAAACAGGAGATTCAGAACAAACAGTAAAAGCATGTTCAACAGTGAGAGGACCCACCTCTACTGTTAAGGGGTCAGTAACATTTACAGGAATGATCCCCCAACCCCAATAATATGATCAGAAACCCCAGAAAGAACAGTAGGGAAGAGGGAGGGTGAGTTAGTAAGGATGCAGTGGCCCCAGTATCAACCAGGCAGTGATACTGTTGACCACCTATAGTTAAAGGAAGAAAAGGTTCTCCTCCAGGTCCAGAATGTATAGGTAACATGAGTACACTCAAGGGTAAGGTTGCTTGTAGAGCCAGCTGGTTGAGAAGAATCAGCGACAGGCAAAACTGGATACACATGAGAAGGTTCTGGAGGGAAAGGTATGTGGGTCAAAACGTATCTCTCAAGGGCTCTAAGATATGTGTTTGCAAACACAAAAATATATGGGGTGGTTCCCAAATGTTTATGCAGCAGGATCACCCCTATTTTCATCCTGCTACTTTATTTGTTGGTCCAGGTGTTGGGGTCACAGCAACAAAGCACAGTGGAAACATAACAATTTCCTTTCTTTTTCCCCTCTGTGATTCACTCCACATCAACTCTCTCCCAAGCCATCTCAACATCACAAATACATTCCTGTATCTCCATCTTCACTTCATTCAACTTACTCTCACCCAACTTCAACTTACTCTTACTTCCATACAGATCAAATTGGTTACCTACTTACAGCAGAAGTAACATGCAAAGAGGCAAACAATAGATCTGCAAACAACAAATTATTTTCCAACACCCTCCCAAAGTCTCGGTCTTTAAATTGAAAAAACAAAAATAAGTTGAAACAGCATTTCGGTGTTTTGGCAGAGCTCCATCAGGTTTTGTCTGGGAGCAGGCAGCAGACACAGCATAGGGGCTGATTTCTTCTTCGCCTCTTCTGTCCTTCAGTAGCAAACAGTCAGTGAAACAGTCAGTGGGAGGGGGACCCTCAAGGAGAGTAGGCACAAAGAAAAAAAATGACAGGAGAAAGCTATGTAGATGTCAGGAACAGAAGGCTGTCCTTGCAGGGTCTCCTCTCTTTCTAAACACTTTTCTGGAGAGACAGCAGCCAGCCAACCACTCACAAGGGACATACCTCAAGTTAGCAGAAAGGATTTCCAAGCTGAGTGAAAGAGAGCTTACAACTGATTAGTTTACACATTTTTTCAAACATCAAACACCATACCACACAATCAGGGCACACACAAGCCTTTCCCATGACATTCATCAGTTTAATTCATGCTTTACTTATTGTAAAAGGAAAGGAGAAAAGTTAGGATCCCATGTCAGTCAGAACACACACTCCTTCTCCCAAGTCCCATCAAGCACAGCCTACCAGGGCACATACAGTCTTCAGTTCCTTACTTGCAGCTAGGAAATCAGACAAACAGCCCTGATCAGCAAACAGGAGATTTATACAAACTTACACACACATAAGTGTAGCCCAGTTGGAGTAAAAAAAACATAATGAAAACCAAACCAGGGGAGATAAACACACACAGATAGAAAGAGCTTCTCATGTATACACACACCACCTTTCACAGGAAATCAATTTTCTTCCCCCTTTCCCTTTCCAAAGGTGGCAAACATTCAAGATGGCATGTACATATCATACAATAAAGATTATATGGTAAACAACAAACAACCTCACCTTTCTTCTTGTATGTACTCAACTTAGAAAACAAACACAAAACTTACACAACTACAGGAAGTGCAAATAACTGGACACATGGCACGATCAAATCCCATGTCCAACTATTCACAGTAAATAACAGAAAGGGTTGCATAGCCAAAAAGTTGGAAGAGCCACAGCCTGGCCAGAGCTATGGATCTCCAAAAATTCGAAGCATTCCCTTACTGTGGAGAAATTTAGTTCCGTAAAGGGACAGACTCACATTTAACTCCTAAAGGGACAAACTGACATACATACATACATACACACACAAACACACAACCCGCACCATTTCCCTCAACAAATATAGATAGAAATGTACAGACTAATACTTAACAAACAGAAAACATTTTGGTTACAAATACTTACACAAATATTTGAGCTTAACTGGCATGATCATGTTGTAAGTGTTTTAAAAGTCTTAAGTTTCTCATAGTGGAAAGTACCCAAGCTTGACCAGGGTTCACCTGACCACCTGGAGACTTCCCAACGAAGGTTGGGAATCAGGAGCACTGGCAATTGAGGGTGGGTCTGCAAGCTCATTCCAGCAATGCCAACAGGATAATTGATCAGGGTTATTTCTTTTCAGCTGAAGTTTAAGAAGCTTCCATTTCTCACAGTGAAATGTACCCATAGGAGGCGAGATTGCATTACCGCTTGTGTCTAAATATTGAGTTCATTCTATACATAGCTCACGTGCACGTCTTTTCTTCATTCCTGGCTGGGTGGGCAAAATCCCCTTATCCCAAGCCTTCAACAACGCCCCTAAGGGGGAAGATGGGGGTACCGTCGACTTAGTATTCCCCATAACCACTCGTGTCCCTAAGCATGGCACCGGTGCCCGTCGGATTTGGGGTGTGTCTAAACACCCAGAGACTCCCTATTAGAGTACCGACCCTCTGCGCGCTTCTCTCTCAGGACCTCTTAGCGCTTCCAAGTCTTCAATTACTTATTCACCTTTTTCTACTTTTAGCTCACAAGCAGTAATTGCCCAGTTATAGTTCATTCATGCATTCAATCGCAACCTGTTCGGGCACGCGTATCGCCCTGGTCCCACTGGCTATCCGAGTTACTCTGGTCAACGCCCAAAAGAGCTAGCAGAGGCCCGGGGGCGTCTTGAACCAGTTTGACACACAGCCCTGGTCGACAGTCGGGTTTTATAAAAGGAATCAAGCACACACATTCACTGGGCCTATAAAAGGAGTAAAATTTTCAGGTACTCACCCACTGTGGAGTTGTCCTGGGTTCATGCAATCGGCTGGCATAAAAAAACCAAAGTTCCCTTTACTACCCTCTGGGCAGTCCCACAGGAAAATTAAAACCCTCTGGGCAAATGGCCCGGTGCCAGCAGGGCGTGTTATCCCCTTGGGACCCACTCCATTGGGTTAGCTCAGTAAAACATCTGGGGTGCCAAAATGTTAGAAGTAAATTTTATCTTACCAAGTTCGTTCCTGAGCCGGGAGTAAAGAAACTGACAAATTGCATGAAGTTAGGAGTTTATTCACCCAAGAGCAAAAGCAATGACAGCAAGCTGTTAGGTGGGCGGCCGCGCAGGACCCCCTTCCTACAGCACATTATATAGATTCCATTCAACTCCTCCTTTAGAAGACCACCCCTTACTCAGTTACCCATACTCCACCTTACCCTCATTCCATATTAGGAATTTCCTTCCTTCACTCCATATTAGGAACTTCCTTCCATCCTTGCTAGGGCTCCTTGACCGTTATTAAACAATATATTTCCCCTGGAGAAGCTATCCTTGGAAAGTACACTTTATCTTTCTATGGGCACAGCTATCTATCAAGGCCTGCTAGAAAGGAAGGGTAAGAAAGTTAACAAAACTCTTCAAGGAAATACAAAATGGTTTCAGAGCCATAATGCAAGTGCAAATGTTTCTAATATATGAATATGAAATATATTTGTATTTATATATACAGAAATGTAAGAATCTGTTTACAATCCAACACAACGCTGGCTCTTCGGCTAACAAACGGAGATGAGCACCGCCCCCTAGAGTCGGACACAACTGCACAAATGTGCGGGGGGAACCTGTACCTTTTTACAATCAAGTACCTGGTCCAGGATCAACACACAAAGGAAAGACTCTTTTGCTAAGAGGTCCTGAGAGAGAAGGGCCAAAGAATGGCACAAAGTCCACCACTGGTACATGCATACAAATACACTCACATGGCAAGAAGCCTCCTTCAATGCAGGCCTCTCTAATTGTGTTGGATTACAACTTCCCGAACCTCTTCCAAAATAAGCATTGTGTAATGATTGCTAGGCTCAAACTTCAAAGGAAACAACTTCAGTCAGTTCAAAGTAGAAAAGGAAAGTTATTTAATTGAAGAAAGCTACAAGAATCGAAAGAAAGCTGAAACTGACAAAAAAGGTGCGAAGCCTCTAATTAAAACAGTCTCTTGGTGAGCTAAATCCCCCCTCCCCACACCTGGCTCACACAGTTGCGTTTGACCTTGGTTCCCAGAGTCTGCTGCTTGCTGTCCCCCCTCCCACCCCGTAAACAAGCTTGACACGCATCGGCTTTCTCTCAGCTAGCTGGCTCTGCTGGCGGGAAGCGGCAAGCAAATCTCATCTAGCTGGCTCTGCTGGCGGGAAGCGGCAAGCGAATCTCATCTAGCTGGCTCTGCTGGCGGGAAGCGGCAAGCGAATCTCATCTAGCTGGCTCTGCTGGCGGGAAGCGGCAAGCGAATCTCATCTAGCTGGCTCTGCTGGCGGGAAGCGGCAAGCGAATCTCATCTAGCTGGCTCTGCTGGCGGGAAGCGGCAAGCGAATCTCATCTAGCTGGCTCTGCTGGCGGGAAGCGGCAAGCAAATCTCATCTAGCTGGCTCTGCTGGCGGGAAGCGGCAAGCGAATGCACTACGTTCATTTGGTTGTGTGGACCTGACATGGCGCTCCTCCTGAAAAAGAAAATCTAAAACAGTTAAAGAAATGCAATACATGAAAGTCAGGGTTTATTTTGGCTTCTTGGGGTATCGTTGGTGGAACTTGTTAACCAGTCTCTGGGCACATACATGGTTGCTGGCAACACATTCGTTGTCTGGGAAGTGCTTCCACTTGATTAGATATTGCAGGGTTCCCTGAAGTCTCCTGGAGTCTAGAATTTCTTTGATTTCAAAATGTTGTTCCCCATCGATCATTGTTGGGTTAGGTGGGGTTTGCTCTGGGTGCCAAACCGTTGAAGTTCTCATAGGTTTCAACAAGCTGCAATGGAATACTGGATGTATTCTTTTCATGTTCTTTGGCAAAGCAAGTTGTACAGTTACTGGGTTGATAACCTTGGTAATGGGGAAAGGACCAACGTATTTGGGTCCCAATTTTTTTGATGGTTGCCTCATTTTCAAAAACTTGGTAGATAAATATACTTTGTCTCCCACTTTTAGTTGCCATTCAGGGGATCGTTTTTGGTCTGCGTATTTTTTATATGAGGCTTTGGCATGTGCTAGGGCTTTTTGAATTATTGGCCATGTTTCGTTCATCTGCTTAACCCAATCTTCCAAGGAGTTTACTTTAGTGGATCCTTGGGGTAACTCAGGAATTGGAGCAAAATCCTGACCCGTGGCCACACGAAACAGCAAATAGCTGGTGCTTTGGTGGACTGCATTATTATAAGCCACTTCAGCAAAAGGCAAGAGATCCACCCAGTTGTCTTGATGATAATTGACATAACACCTTATATATTGTTCAAGTACAGAGTTCAATCGTTCACTTGATCCATCCGTCTGGGGCTGGTGACTCGAACTCAAGGCTTGGCCTGCACCAATCAACTTTAAAAATGCTTTCTAGAAAGCAGAAGTAAATTGTACACTGCGATCGCTGATCACACGTTCAGGAACTCTGTGTAACCTGTACACGTGTTGGATGAAAAGCTTTGCCAGTTTAGTGGCTTTGAGCTTGCTTTGAGAATAGGTCAGTTACCACCCAAATCAGCGTTTTCTTTTTTCTCTCTGGCAATTCTACAATGAAGTCCATGGCGATTTCTTTCCATGGTTGTTTAGGATCTGCTACATTCTGCAACAGTCCCCGGGGTTTGCCTACCCCCTTCTTTGCTGTGGTACAAACAGGACAGCTAGCAACATAATGTTCTATATCCTTGCACCAGAATTGCCTTCTCACTAAATGCAGCGTTTTGACGAAACCAAAATGCCTGGCGGGCTTAGCATTGCAACATCTTCCTAGGATCTTCTTCCTCAAGGTCTCTGGAATGTATACCTTCGTACCATGCCACCACAGCCCTTCCCTCTCGGATAGAATCTCTTTGTTAGCCTGCAGCCAATCATCTTTTCCTAACGCCTCCTGTAATTCCTGCAGGAGCCCGGTTTCTATCTGCAGCGCCGAGTCACGCTTTTGGCTCCTGGTTTCGGTGGCTAACCCTAGTTGTTGTAAAGGGATCACAGTGTCAATTATTTCTTCTCTTTCACTTTTGTGTTGGGGTAGCCTAGATAGAGTGTCCACTAGGAAATTTATTTTCCTGGGGAGGTATTTCAGCGTGAAGTTAAATTTGCTGAAAAATTGAGCCCACCTGATTTGCTTTGGTGTTAGTTTGTGGGGCGTTTTCAACACTTCTAGGTTTTGATGGTCAGTCCAGACTTCAAAGGGATTTATCTCAGCTAGCTGGCTCTGTTGGCGGGAAGTGGCAAGAGAATCTCATCCAGCTGGCTCTGCTGGCGGGAAGCAGGAAGCGAATGCACTACATTCATTTGGTTGCGTGGACCTGACACATTGGTTAGGATTGATTGGAGTTGCATTCTAGCATACATGGGGTGGTGCCAGATTGGAAAAAAACTGCTATAGTGACACAATGCATAGACCATGTACTACCTCCACCAGCAGAACATGCCCTACTCAACCTTTTCCTTCTGGGGTGTGAAATCCAGCTATGACATGGGCAAAAAGGCACTTACACACCAAATTCCAGAGGATAGGTCCCCAACCTGCCTGCAGCAAACATCAGATATCTTATGGGATGTTTGTTTTCAGGTGTAGATGTAAGAAATGATAAATATGCACATTCACACATTATAATTCTCCTGCCTGATGTAGCTGTTAGTATTAGGTTGGGACTAGAGAGATGGGAACATGTAAAAATCCACATTCAACCATGGAGCTCACAGAGTGATTGTGAACTCAGCCCTAACTATCTTACAGGGCTTCTGTTATTGTGATGGTATGTGGGAACGACCTTGGGAGACGGGAGGAAGATCTGCACCCTAGGCAACGGTCTCATAAGAGGCAGCTCAGTCCACAGGTGGGGGAAAAGCATGGGAAGCATTTCAGAAGGGACTCTCCCTAGTTTTCTGGAGACTAAAAAGAGAGGAGGGGAGAAATGCTTTCAGTCTTGCAAGATTCTGTTTAATTATAATCTTACAATAAAGATACTGCTGATGCTCCTGGTTGTGCTTCTTGTCTCGACTACCTTGAAGGGTTAACAGTTGTGGAGGTAAAATGAGGAGACACTCCACATATGCACCAAGTTGAGCTCCTAGAAGAGAGGCAGGATATAAATATAAGAATACATTATATTACATTAAAACCAATGGTGTCCCTGGACTTCCTTGTTGGACTGAGGCATTGAATTTGTGAGTGAAAATAGGAACTACTTTCTCCTTTACCACTACAAATATTTCTGTAAGAAGACAATAAGCTTCTCTTTCCAGAGTGGCCATATACACGTATACATTTATCATGGTTTCGCCCAAAAAGTTCATTTCTATTGGTGAATAGTACATTGGAAATGTGTTCTGAAATATTACATCGGCTTCTGACCGTTCCAAATCCAGTACAGAATTACTGAAGCAAAGATGTCACAGCAATGGCTAGCACTTTGCTATTTAACAATAATAACTGTGCCTTTTGGAAAAAGAAACTAACAATGGGGGGGAAATGGGGTAACTATAATTTCCTTCCTTTTCAAACAGCGAAGCACTCTTTTCCTTCAGTGCTTCCTCTTTATTTCATTATTTATTTTTTATTTATTTATTATTTCAATTTATTCCCCGCCCATCTCCCATGCAAGGGACTCTGGGCGGGTTACAACAATTAAAATTCAAAAAACTATACAGTTAGAAATATCTAAAAAATACAACCAATATAAATAGATAAAATAGATAAAATCCAAGATGGGTAGGGAATCGTAGCATAGATCCTATTGCTACGGGGCCAGCCAACCCCAGGAAGCACTATTGCCTCTGTTGTCCCAGGCCTGGTGGCAGAGCCAGGTCTTAAGGGCCTTCAGAAAGGCCAGAAGTGAAGGGGCCAGTCTCACCTCCGGGGGCAAGATGTTCCATAAGGCGGGCGCTGTCACAGAGAAGGCACGCCTCCTGGACCCCGCTAGATGGAATTCTCTTGTTGAGGGGGTCCGGAGCATGCCCTCCCTGCATGCACGGGTGGGGCGGGCCGATGTTATCGGGACAAGACGGTCCCTCAGGTATCCTGGCCCTATGCCATATAGGGCTTTAAAGGTAATCACCAACACCTTGAATTGGACCCGGAAGCAAACTGGCAACCAATGCAGCTCGCGAAGCAGAGGTGTTACCTCCTGGCACCCATAACTGCTCGCGCCGCCGCATTCTGTACCAGCTGAAGCTTCCGGATACTCTTCAAGGGTAGCCCCATGTAGAGTGCATTACAGTAGTCTATACGGGAGATGACAAGGGCATGAGTGACTGTTCGGAGGGCCACATATACATATACATATACATATACATATACATATACATATACATATACATATACATATACATATACATATACATATACATATACATATACATATACATATACATATACATATACATATACATACATTCACACACACACACTTAAATGGCCACTAATTATTGCATGCTTCAGCTATGTCTGGTCCCTCCAAATATATTAGAGCAACTCCCAGTACTCTCAGCTAGCGTGGGAGTTTAGTTCAATGCATCTAGTCTGAGAAAAGCTGATATAGAGAGTATCGGTATTAGCTACCTGTCCTCTATTTAAAAGAGAGCTGGCAAAAAATAAGTAGCTGAGATTTTGCCAAGGTCTTTCTAGTCAACATAAATAATGCCAGAGAGATGAATCAATGTCCTTCACATTATACACATAATGCACATACACATGTATACATGTACATGCATAAACACACACCCACGTCTTTGAGTCAGTTTCTGACTCCTGGCGATTGCATGGACTGGTCCCTGCAGTTTTCTTGGCAAGGTTTTTCAGAAGTGGTTTGACATTTCCTCCTTCCTAGGTCTGAGAGAGAGTGACTGGCCCAAGGTCACCCAGCTGGCTTTGTACCTAAGGCGGAACTAGAACTCAGCGTCTCCTGGTTTCTAGCCTGGTGCCTTAACCACTACACCAAACTGGCTCACATACTATTCATATACTATTAATATATAAATATATATATTCATTCATTCATTCATTCATTCATTCATTCATTCATTCATTCATTCATTTATTAAATGTATTTTATGATTTGGAAAAGTAATCAAAATTGAATAAGTGGTCTACATTCTGTGACCTAATATCAGAGAGAAATGAACAACTGAAAATATAGGTTACCTGCAATCTCTTAATAGCAAGGTGATTTAAGATGTGTTTTAGCCGAGCATTTCCAAAAGCTGTTTGGCCATTTCACGAGCAGTTAAAGGACAGTTGGGCTGGACTTTAGCAGCTTAGAATCAGCTCACAGATGGCTTTTGCCCCAGTTCACTTTAATCCGATAATGCCATTTGGCTCATCCAATGTTGGGGGAAAAAATAGTGGCTTCTTTCAGTTAATATTGTAGTTCCAGCTCTTACCTGCACCACTGTCCTTTTCCTCATCTTGTCTACATGGCTTTCAAGTTTAAAACTGCTGAGACAAAGGTAAAGAAAATCAAGCTGGCATTGAATTCAAGGACTGCATAGCATTATTGTCTCTGGCTTATGGCAGGTATTTGGAAGAACAATAGCCTTAATTCCAATAAGCTGTTTTGTTAGTCTTGTCATTCTTTCAAAGTAAAAATGAGTTGTGCTAGTGAGAACTATTTATGGGGCTGGTCAACCATTAGTTTAACATCAAAGGGGATTTGCTTAATATGTAAAGTGAGAGCAATTGAAAGGTGCTTTAGAAATGTTTTAATAGCCTAGACACACATTTCTGAAGCATCACCAGCTAACATTTTATTCTGTCCAGAGGCTACATAAATCCTTTCAAGCTTCCTCTGCTGGAGTAGCCTTGATGATTTCAGGAGAACATTTCTAGAATAAGAAATCTGAGAGCTGCGACCTTCAGATTATACCATACACACGCGTGTGTGTGTGTTTATGAAAAGGCTCAGACTCTTGAAACATACACATTCAAAGAGCAGGAGGAAGAGAAGAAATGATGTATACAGGTTGAAGAGTGCTCTTGGATCACATTCAGATCAGAGCATTTGGCATCAGGAGAAACAGATTTTCAGCATGCAGTTATAATGACTTTGCACTTTTAATCTTCTACGTTTATAAAACTATTCTTTAAAGCACACTTCTGCTGCATTTCTATGCTGGCTGTGAATTCCAGCAGTTGTAGTCCCCACATATCTGAGCTTAGGGAACCTGCTTTAAGGGATTCCCTCCAAGATAATTGGCACCTCCTAGGATTTTCCCTATTGTTTTACACCATTTTCTACCCAAAAGGAGTGCAAACTGTATGAATTAGGAGAGACAGTGGCTGAGCTCACAGATTGCATGAAGCCATTGATAGTTTACTGAATAAAGTGGCATTGGATGGATTCCCACAACATGCTAGGCCAAACCAAGCAGATCATATGATGCCTTACTGTGTTGGGAGATCAAGGCCATAATAGTATATTGCTAAATATAGTAGTATAGTATAGTATAGTATAGTATAGTATAGTATAGTATAGTATAGTATAGTATAGTATAGTATAGTATAGTATTACTAGAATGATTTTAGCTCAATTATCCAGTAAGTTGTAAACTTAAGCATTCATCAATGGGTCCAAGCAGATGTTCATAGTTTATTCACTATAATGGGTGTTCATCTACTACAATGTTTGTGCAGCCTCTTAGTAGGACAGCCAGCTTTATTAATTTCATTCGAGGGGTAGGGGTAGTATTTCACAAATTCATTTTTTCATTTTAAGGCCTGCAATAGCACAAAGTTAAAGAACCCCTGCCTTATGACTCTGTTTTAGCTAGTATTTCCTTGCTTTTACTATGCTGTCCTTTTTTTTGTAATGTTTCTTGTTAGCTACCATGAATGGAATAAAAGAACTCAAACAGCATTTATGTCAGAATAGAGAAATCAGAAAGCTATAGCTTACTTTAAAGGCACCCTTAATCTAGGCTAAAAACAACATAGTATCCCTTTGGAGTAATATTACAATATAAACTTGATTTAACAGACCATTCGGGTATATCGGGCATCTACTAGTCCCAAATGTCCATTGACTCCAAATTTATGGTATTTGCCTCAATTTATCATTTGCATACTTATATCAGAACACAAATTATATACATTGATGGAAATAACATAAAACTAAAAGAATCATCTGGACTATTTCAGATATAACTAACTTAATCTGTTATTTCAGAGGATGTCCAGATGCAAATACAGGTAGTCCTTGCTTACCAACTCTCTTGTTTAGTGACCATTCAAACTTACAATGGTTGAAAAAAAAACAGCTTTGCAACCAAACCTCGAACTTATGACCATCTTGTTGGATTTAACAGGTTTTCAGCTCAGCACGTCTCACACAAACATGTAGGAGCGGCTTCCCTGTAAAGCCTAACTCTACTGTGCTTGTGTGGGAGGTGTCTGAGTCACTTGACTTCCTGTTTCCTTCTTCTCTCTTCTCGGACCTCCACAAGGGAGGAAGGTTTTACCTTCTCTCTCCTCGTCGCTCATACTTGCATCCAGCAAATCCACCAAAAGCGGGTTTGGTCAGAACAACTTGCTTGCACGCATAGGACCGTTTCAACAATGAAACTGCTTGTAACAAGATCTACAAATAAAATGTAAGCAATTTTTATTTTCCTTTTTACACTAACTAAATGTGTGAAGAGTGTTTATTTCTCTGAACTAAAAATAAGCCTTCTGTGCAAGTTTATTGCTGGACGCTTCTACTCTGCTAAACTAAAATAAAACGCTGCTTGGGTTTCCTGTTACTAACATTTCAGAACCCAACACATCTCAGCATCCTGCAGTCATGTGATCACCATTTGCGAGCGTCATACCTGGCTTCCAACAAGCAGAATTAATGGAGAATGTGGAAGTGAAATCGCAAGTCGCGGCCATGTGATGTTTCGCTTAACAATCACAGTGATTCGCTTAACAACAGGAGTGGAAGTGATGTCATAAGCCCATCATGGTCACGTGATTTTGTGCTTAGCGACCATAGCGCTTAGTGACAGAGTTGCCAGTCCCAACTGTGGTTGGTAAGAAAGGACTACCTGTATTGTCCCTTAAAGCCTGGTTAATAGGATTCCATTAAAGTGAGATTTCAGAGTAACTTCATTATTTCTTTTTACATTCAGCAAATATTACTGATAGTGCCTCTCTTTATATTTTTCCATATGGTGAGCAATATAAGACACTTTCCCTTTTCCCTACCCCTTTTTGCAGGCATTATTCTTAACAAACACCTGCTTAGTATCTCCTTACTTTCCCCTCATGTTTTGCTAAAAACCCAGACCTTTCTATTTCTGTTTCTTCTTTAGTAACAGCCCAGAGCTTTTTGCCTTACATGCATCGCAGCTGCTTCATTTGCTTTCCCAGATCTGACCTTGTCAAAGGAATATTCCCAGATTCTGCCAATGCCATTTTCCATTCAAGCGGCTCTGACTGTGAATTGTAACTCTCCATGTCTGGGGTGCCCTGCCCTTGTTTCTTGGCAGTTGAGGTTTTAAACACCATGCTTTCCCCTCATTTTGTTTCTATTTATTTTTTTCCTCTTTGGTTTTTTTTTTTTTTTGGGTGGGGGGGTTAATTGAAAAAACAAAACAGCAAGACCAAAATTAAGAATTGCAGAACTGAAAAGGAACATGAATAGGGGTATGAAAGAAAAAGAAACAAAAGAGAATAACCATTTGGGATGATGTGTGTTATGTGTGTGTGAGAAAGAGTGTGTGAATGTTAGGAATCAGGCTCTTGGCCTCTGCCTCAAACTGAAGGTAATTCCGTTTCCACACGTGACTCTTTGGCAAGATTTATCAAGATGAAAAGGACGAGGTTACAAGAATTCTATGATCAATATATCCCCAAAATACATTAGGTTGGAGCACAGGTGTGGGGTGTGGTATTATTACTATTAAACCCAAGAAAAGAAGAGGTGCTACATTCATGCTCATATAACTTCCAAAGCACCTTTTTGCTTTTAAATCTGAAATGGAGCACAGCACTATTGTATATATGGATATGTGCGCATGTGCTTATGTTTCTCCCTCTATAGAGCAGTGTTTCTCAGCCTTGGCAACTTTAAGATATGTGGACTTCAACTCCCAGAATTCCCCAGCCAGCATGCTGGGGAGTTCTGGGAGTTGAAGTCCACACATCTGAAAGTTGTCAAGGTTGAGAAACACTGCTCTATAGATATGCATCCACGCACAGACACACATTTTTATTATTTCTTTTGTTCCCTTTTCCATTGCTTCCTCCCTTCCCTGGTTCATTTTTATTTTTAAATTGGAATTGTGTATTTTGTGTTGTTTTGTTTCTTCGTTAAAAAAACCCACTAAAAGCAAGATGGGAAAAGAGGAAGAAATAGAAAGAGGAGAAAGCATGGTTTCTAAGACATGACAGAGAGAGAGAGAGAGAGAGAGAGAGAGAGAGAGAGAGAGAGAGAGAGAGAACCACGATACTTTATTTATTTATTTATCTATCTATCATGTTTGTATAGCCGCCCATTTCACATAATGACTCTAATTTGGGGGAGAAATTAAACAAAATAAATGCCATATTCAATATTTCTATTCAGAACAGCTCTTTTATAGAAGAAGCTAATACTGTGTGTTAGAAAAGACATTGTTAATGTGGCTTCCGGGTGGGGACCTATGGCAGGGTAGACGTCCCTGTGAGCATCTCTGCAAGTGGGGACAGCACCGCGGTGAAGATCGGTGGCCAGGCAGCTAGTTCTGGCTGACGAAATTCTCTCCGGAGAAGGAGAGATCGAGAGATCACCCACTTGTGCTCTGGATAGCTGCTCCTCATGAGGAGACAGCAGGAATTGAGTCTCCTGTGGTTGATCATAGCTTAACAAGATTGTGATATAATAAAGTTTTTAACAGATAAAGGGGACAGTAATTTTAGAAAACAGAAGAATATTTTTTTTCTTTGAAGAAAGTGCCTTTGAAAATAGTAAAATTACCTAGACAAACAGATCAGACCTCTGTAGGTATGTTGATTGTTTCTTATTACAAGGAAGGTAGATAATTGGTAAATTTTACAAAATAAGAAGATAAGGGTAATATGAGCCAGACTGGGTGACTGTAGCTATGGAGAGTGGATTGGGACTAAAGTGTTAAAGACAGAGAAAAGCAAAACAGGAGGAAAAAAAAGAAGAAGCTTGCCTTTTACTTTCACCCTAGTAACTGACATACTTTCACTTTTCGGCCATAAATATTACAATGGCAACCACAAGAAAAGCAGCAAAAATAGAAGGAAGGAGAGGTTCACCAGAACAACTTATAGATAAGGGCATCACACCAGATTTATTGCAGAAAATGTTTGAGGAATTTGGCAAGAGGATGACTGAAACAGTTGCCAGTAGTTTGGATGCTTTTAAAAAGGAAACGGGAGAAGGATTTGCAGGGATAAAGAAGGATATGAAAGAAGTTTAAAAGACTGAAGAATCTGTAGGACAATTGGCTGGAGATGTAAAACAAATTAATGACAAAGTGGAAGTTTTGGAAAGTAAGTTAGAAGTTACAAACAGAGCGATGGAGAAAGATTTGGATAACTTAGCATTACTGGAACTGAAAGAAAAAGAATTTTGTTTAAGATTTAGAGCAATTCCAGAAGACCATGGGGAAGATATCAGAGAAAAGATTGCTAAATTCCTGTCCAATTTTTTGGATTGGGATGAAGATGACCAGAAGCAGAGATTGATAAAGTTTATAGGATTAATAAACAATTTGCAAAATTAAGAAATGTTCCAAGGGATGTCCTTGTGCAATTTATCAGGAAGAAGACTAGAGACCAAGTTCTGCAGCAGCATTTTAATACTAGATTGAGGATTGATAATACAGATTTGTTGTAGTTGTACTTAACGAAATTCCAATTAGAATACTGCACAAGAGACAAGAGTATTTTTTTTCTGACAAATTCAAACAGAAAAAGATTCCATTTAGATGGGATAAGTTGGAAGGGGTGATTTTTTACTTTTAAACAGCAGAGATGGCCAAACTGTCTTCTTTGATTAGAGAAAGGTCATTATTGACATTCATCAATGTCTGCAAACCCCTTATGGACTTTTTGTGAAAAAAAAGAAAATGATTTTGTGACTTAAGGTTTTGATGATTAGAAAGAATAGGTTATAAAAAGAAGGGAATTATGATGTAATCTTAGAGAGAGAGGTTTGATTAAAATTGTATGTATAACTGCTGAGAAGAAGATCAGAAGCCAATTCTTTATATTTCTTTTCATGTTTTCTGTTCTTTTAATTTCTTTTTCTTTTTTCTATCTCCTTTTTTCTTTGCCTCTTCTTTTCCTTTCTTTTCTTTTTTTCCTCTTTCACTTTTACCATATCTTTTCTTTGAATGTACTTATTATTATTTATGTAAAATCTTTTAATAAAAACAATTTTTAAAAAGAAGAAAATATTGTAAATTCAAATAATAAATGGTGACCTGGTTTGAATAATCTCATGCTTTATTGTATAAACCCAAATGTTCTTTGTTGTTATGTTGAATTTTTTCAGCCACAGCAATTTCCCACTCTTTTAAATACCAGACTGTTTAAAAAAAAAGCTGTAGTTTTCCTTGTTTTACGATTACAAACCAGATAGCTAACAATGGGAATTTAATCTAGTTCATTTATTATGTAAATAATATATAATATATATATAATATATATAATATAATATATTTATAATGTAAATGTGTTTGGAGAGATAGACAAGAAACCACCAGCAGGATTCAATGTGAAGGATTGTTGGGTGATTTTTCCCAATTTGTTTAAAAAACTTTCTATCAAATGGCATTGTGGTACTTTGTGCCAATCTCTTTTACAATCCTGCCAACAAGATTATGAATGAATATAGTGCACTTTTAATGGAGTGGATGGATTATGGATTATCTTCAGGGTCAATTCAGATGACTTGCTGGAATAGAGTTCCAGTGAGATTTTTCAGGTTTTTCATTTTTAGCAATTTGTTCTAATCCTGCATCAGATGGTGCTAGTTAGTTAATATACTGTTCAGGTTTCTTTCACACAGCATTGCAATATAACTGGCCCTCCGTTATATTGGGCCAGAGTGTTGAGTGAGCCCATCTCTAGGAAGTGTGGTAGTATATTGATTGGTGTCTTCAGCTGTCCATTTGTTTTGCTGTTTTGATATGTATTGCTTTTTATGACTGTTTTTAGCTTGTTTCTATGATGTCCAGAGTTGTCCTGGGTTGGGTGATTGTACAAGTTGAAGAAAATAAATAAACAAAGTATTATATAAAAGTTATCACTACAACCTATCACTACAACCTACCTTGTATCTATTTCCACCTTTCTCCACATTGTAACCTGATATGTTATAGATGATTAAGCTTTGCTGTACATCAGGAAAACTAGAGTCTGATATGGGAGAAGTGGATGTAACTCTTCTTCCTTGTTTGCCCTTGTCCTAGAATAATATTCTGCTACTGATCTTTGTGGGCATGAAATTCACTGTCTGCAAAAAGCCCTGGTAGAATATTTATGAGAAAGTAATTCAGCCAGTGGGAAAACATATCAGTCTCCCAGAGTGCTCTGGACTAAATCAGATGTACAGTCCTTGCTACTCACACATTTTCCCGCTTGGCTATAAAGTGATAGCTTTATCGCTACTAGTTATTTTAGAACAAAGTGAGATAGAAGCCCAGTTCCCCACCTCCATCTTGCCTCCCTGCAAGTATAACAAACAACTTGAATCCAAGAAAGTTCACAGAAAGAACATTTCCTCATTTTATTTCCATAGCTACTTCTACTCTCCACAAAACCTTTTAGAAGGTCCAGTGGTGCTTCTGAATGATTTGGGATGAGAAGGAAGGAGTGCCTCTCCTGACTATTTTCAGGGGATGCAAGCAGTTGTAAAAGAAAGGATAGTGAGAGGCAGGCCTGCAACTAGGGTCTCTGTCACCCAGGGCAAACATGGATTCTGCACACACACACCCACATGGATTCCGCGCCCCTCCACAGGGTCGAGTCCCTCGTCCCCCGCGGGGAACAGCAGCGCGGTGGGATGTGGGGGAGGAAGGGGACCCTCCCCATCCCCGGGGGTGCTGGGGCTCCCACCAGCCGGCATGGATGGGGCACGGGAGGGTGCCAGAGGCAGCCCCAGTGCAGCCGAGAAACGCTGCCTTCCCCCCAGGAGTGACCCCGCTGGCCCACCGTGCAGCCCAGTGGCTTGGGGGCTGCTCTGGGCAATGGCGGTGGCCCCCCTGGAGCATCGGAGTGGTGGGACTACCCTGTGCCTCCCTCCCTCCGCGGCGAGTGCCAGTGAATCAAGCGCGCACAGCAGGCAGGAAGAGGCGCCTGTGCAGAAGTGCTCGGCTCGGCTGCCAGGGCGCGCCTGTGCAGAGGCAGGCTGGGATTGAGGGCGGTGCTCGGTGGACGCAGATTGGCTGTGGCCTCAGCCAATGGCGAGTGCGCGTGAGAGCCACTCGGCCTCCTCGGGGCAGGGGGCGGGCCGGCTGGCCTGTCTTCATGCTGCCCTTTAGCCAATCACCACCGGTGGGGGCGGTCCCTCGCCGTTGCATGCTGCGCCCTATTGGCGATCGTGCCAGGAAACAGTCAGTATACAAATACTATTTTGTCATTTTGGCACCCCTCCAGTGCGGCGCCCAGGGCACATGCCCCACTTGCCCCCCCCCTAGTTGTGGCCCTGGTGAGAGGCTTTTCCTTCTATTTTCCTTTGTTACCTTAGGTTCCAAGCTAATAATTCCTTAATAATGTTGACTAGTCCATACTTTGCAAAACCCAAAGATGACAAAACTTAAGTTTTATTTTCATGGGTAAGCTTTTCTTATTATTCATATGCCTGAAGAGACATCTAATTGCACGTTCTGCCATTCTGAAAATATACTTAACAGTAACTCATGCCTTCATCACCTCTAGGACAGTCTACTGCAAGAAACTTTACATGGGGCTGTCTTTGACAACAATGCAGAATTTGCTTGGTACAATATGCAGTTGCCTTCCTGCTGGTGAGGGAGAATTATTGCAGCCATATGACACCAGCTTGCAGGTGCTGCATTGGCACCCACTAGGCTTTTGAATATTCAAAGTTCTAGTTTTAACTTAAAAACCCCTTTAAGGTTTGACTCCTAGGCATTTTCAGATCTATCTCATTCAAGTAGAACCAGCTTGTTTGATCTGCTGATCTAGGGTGGAGATGGTCATGGTTCCCTCCATACATGAAGTTGCTGAAGGGAGAGGGAGGAAACATTTTTTTTCTTATTGCTACCCCACTTCAATAGAATGACCTCTCCCACCCCCAAGACATGGATGACCCCCTCCCAGCTTGCATTTTGAAAAGCTGTCAAGACAGAATTATGCTGCAGAACTTTTGATCTCTAGGAGGTTATTGTTGCACCTCTGGATTGGTTTTTTGTTTTCTTGCATTATTATGTTATGGGTCATTTTTATGATACTGTGTGGTAAACTGTGGGGAGTTGCTTTAAAATATGGCAAAATATAAAAAAACTGTCAAATAGAGACTTCCTGTGGGAAATGGCCAACTGAACAACTTTGCCTATGAGCTCCATGGGCAGAGCTGGCAGCGTGGTAGTTTTTTCTGGGCGGAGGCAGGTTTTTCTGTAGCCCCAAGTGTTTTTCCGGATTAAGGAAAACGCTGAGAATCGACCCATCTGTCCTCCAGATGGTGAGTTGTAGCCAGGAGATCGTAGACAGCGTCTGCGACTGAGTGGTAAGACTACACTGGGACGCTGGGATTTCATCTCTTTCTGACCCACGTATGCATCCCCTTAAAGGGGAAATAAGTCTTGCCTTCCCATTTCTTTAGCACCTAATTTGTTTTTTAAGTTTTGTACTTTAAGAGAAGCTTTTTATAGTAAGAAAAAGTGGAATCTCTTGGTGATTATAGTTATTTTTGGAGATTTTTAACTATAAAAAAAAAGTTTTGGCTTTTTTTCCCATTTGGGTTATACTGAGAGCTGTAACATTGCCTTTCCGTTGTTACCTTTGTTGCTGAATTTGAAGGTTGGAGTGTTTCTTCTACACATTGTTTTTAATTTCTCATTCTAAACTTCTGGCTTTCTGTTTACTTTTTTCGAGCTGTCTGCTAGTATATTTTCTTTGGTTAATTTTGGATTAATTCATTAACCTCTATTTATGTGAGTTAACTCTTTAGGGTGTGCTATAATTTACTGTTTGAGCAATGGAAGATTTTAAAGAAGATTTCAGAGAATTACGTTGTCAGCAAGAAGATATTTTTTCAAAGGGTTGTCAAATTATTATACAGACTGGGACATTTGAGATGAGATTCTAGCTAAAATGAAACAACTATATGAAAATACTATGATGGAAGAAGACGACGACATTGGAAAAGATGGCGATTTTACTGTTGTGAGGGAAATTGAAATATTCTCAGCTGAAAACTCTGGATTAGTGTTTATGGGGTTAAAACGATTGTTTAACCTTAAGATTGCACAAGGAACTGCCAAGCTGGGGAAATGTTATGACTATTTCAATCAATGTTATGGGAAAGAAGAGTATGTTATGTGGGTGTGTTTTTTTCCTTTCGCTGGAAAGTTTGTATCTTTGGGGGCTGTTGGGCTGTCGGATCTTTGTAAAAAAAAATGCTGTTTGTGTAATGGTGAAATATTTAAATGCCCTGGTATATTTTGAGGAGGGGTAAAAAATTAAGAATATTTAATTGGACTGATAATGAGGTTAACGTGATTTACAAGATTTTTGATTTCTAAGATTTAAAAGGTATTGACAAGTTCTGGTAATATTTTATATTGCTTTTAAGCATAATTAGGGTTAAGATTGTTAATTATGAAGGCAGACAATTTATAAAAATTAAGAATATTTAATTGGATTGATAATGAGACTAATATCATTTTTTTCTTTTCTTTTCTTATGGTTTGGATTAGGATTTAAAGGGTTGTAGATTTGTAAAACTTAAAGGATATTGATAAGATATAATAATGTTTTATACTGTTTTTAGATCTAATAGGGTTAAGATTGTTTATTATAAAGGCAGACAATTTATTTGTTTACATAATCTGATGCCTATTGTGTAGACAGAAGTATATAGAATAGTAGTAGAAAGGAAAAAAATGAAATGGATTATTTTTTAAGAGGGAGGGAAGTTTGAAGTAGAAATTTAAATATGTGTGTGTGTGTGTGTGTGTGTATATATAAATAAATAAATAATGTAAGGGGAAGGAGCAATTGTATTAGAGATTTGTATATGTGTTAATGGAGGGATTTGTAGAAATAATGTGATTATGGTTTGATATAGAGGAAGGGTTTGTTTATGGGAATTGCTGTATATTTTTGCTGTTGAAAGCTGGAAGTCACCTGTATGTATGTAACTTTTGTGTTTTTACACTTTTAGTGGTTTTTTTTGTTTGTAGTGTTTTTTTTTGTAGTTTTTTACCTTTGTTTTAAAAAAAATAATAAAAACTTTGACCAAAAAACCCCACTGTCAAATAAATAAATAAATAAATAAAAGAATCCCTTGGTGCCAAAATGATAACATGCATGCACTTACATCATCATGCAAATGCTATTACATATTTGAATCTCAGTGTCTGATGCTGTTATGTAAATGGTAGCATTTGTGTAATTATGTCATCATGCAGGTGTCACAATTTACCTCCCATGGATGCTCATGAGCATACAGCCCTGAGATTTCATGAAATTAGTGTCTAAGTACTAACTAGATGTGAAACTGTTTAGGGTTTTGTTTCGTTTTGCTTTATATCAGCCACAGTAACCTTGGTGCTGTCCCCTGAAAATAAATAAATAAATAAATAAATATATATATATATATATATATATATATATATATAATGTGTGTGTGTCTGTCTGTCTGTCTGTGTGTACGCGCGCACACTCTCACATACTATGTTATTTTTCTAGTGATTTGGAACAAAAGGTGGTTAATAAAGGACATTAATTAATTTTATTATTTATTTACAGATTATTTTGCTCAATCTGCTAAAATGTGTGCTAATATTCTACTCTGTGTATTATGTAGTCCTGTGCTTTTGTTTCACAGCATTCAGGTAAGAAGAATTTAACTACCTTTCTAAATGCAGAAATGTATGCAATTATGTGAGGGGGACCGAATTTGGCCTCATTCGTTTTGAGTGGAACACTTAGGCATATATACGTATATATGTACATTTATGATTACTAATTGAATTTGGTATGAAAACACATGCTAGGTAAACTACATTCTGTAATGTAATATGGACTTACCTAAGTTTTCTTATCCAGCACATATGGGAGTCCTGTATTTGGGGAGACTTTGGTAGAACAAAAATATTTTGTTCAGATATTCCTGAAGGACTTTGTTGACATGCTGCATATATTCACAGACTGCAAATGTTGGATGGATTTGCACCTTTTGATTTTAAGACAAAACCTTCATGGATTAACCCACATTATATAGGTAAGTTTTCTTCTTTGCTATTCTGTGATCTTCAAAGTGCTAGGCAATTTTTCTATCAAAATGCTTCTAGCAGATGATTTTAATTTAAATGTAAACACTGCATACAAATTATTCCACCATTAACTCATTAAAAATTATTCCATGAATTTTTGATTCATGTTGTTATGTTGTATGTTGAATTCCATACAACATCACTCATCTAAATTTATGAATATCTGCTTTACATGTTGAGAAAAGGCACATGGTTTCAGGATAAATGCTGTGAGGGTGGGGTGGGGGTGATGTATGAGCTAGATAGCTAGCCCTATTGGGCAGTGCAGTGGCTGTCTCAGGTGGGCATGGAGGAGGCAACAGCATCAGATCTCTTTCTGTTCCTTCCAGCTGGAGATACACAATACTAGATAGTCAGCCCTGTACAGTCTAAACTAGCTTAATGACATTTCTACTTTTCTCATTCCCCAGTCCTTCTAAATTCTTTTGGAAAAACAATAATCTTTATTAATATTGATCTGAGAACACTGAGAACAGGCCAGGAATACCATGAGCCCATGACTATTCTCTGCCTAGATGTGCTAAGGAGAGTGCAAAACGTCTCCTCCATCCACTGAGCAAGAGTACCTCTTGGAGTAAGAAAACTCCACACAAAAAGGGGAAAAATTAATTCTTAGACCCCCCCCCATATTTTCAGTAGATAATGTGTTCATTGTCCCCCCCCCCCCACCATAAAATGCTATTATTACAAGAAGAAACCTGCTTAGCCAACAAGGCTATTTCTCTTCTGGTGACTTACAGCATCTTCATAGCATGACTCTGTCATTACAGAAGTGATATAAATCCTATCCTCATTACTGTTATTTTGGCACAGCAATGGTTGGATAACTCTAGAAAATGCTGTAAGTCAGTAGTGGGGAAATGACTCAAGATATCATTCTTTCTGCATATAAATTCCCACTGAAAGCTGTTACCACAGTAGTTTGGTAGCAAGGTGTGTTTCTCAACAGTTGCACACTGGCTATAGGTTGCATTATAGAATCTCTGTGGGTGTGTGTGGGAGAGAAAACAATGATTCACTTGAGGCCAGAAGCTGGAAGGTACAGTGAGGTTTAGTTTAGTTTCTTTGTTTTATTTTTCTAGGGATTGTGAAACTAACTGAAATAATATCAGGTTCATGGATAAGGTTTCCTATGAAACCAAGTACAAAGCTCTGGCTTCAGGAAATAGGACGCAGGATGAGGCAAGAAGTCCTGTGAATAGAAAAATGACCTGCCCTGAAGCCCTGCTGGGCTCTGGCATGGGGAGCTATGCCAGTGCCTGTTCAGAAGTGCTCTAAAATCACCAATGTCAGAGCCTGTGGCTCATCCAACTAAGTTCTGTAGCTGGTATTCTATAGAAGACCACTATGTCTTTTTTCTGGTACCAATCCTGTCTATCTTATGGATGCCTGTAAATCAAACCATAGTTGATTGCTTTGGTGAGATTATGCCTACTATTTCTGTGTTAGTTGTTGGAATCATCAGGGGTCAACTCAGCATTGTCTCATAAGCATAAGGGGGGTCCTTTCTAGTAAACGCATCTCTATTGTGCTTATGGGATGTCACATGGGTCACCTGATATCCACTTCCTTCTTCTTCTTGAGTTTGGGGGATTAACAACCTCTATTACGCTTCGGACACACCTGCAAGCAGGAGGGCTGCACCATGCAGCTCTCGTCCATTTCATCTCGTTTGCACGCAGATCTACTATGAATCTACTCATATCCAGATCTACTGAATAAATGTAAGCTATCTCTATTTTTCTTCATCTAACTAATGTGTGAAGACTGAATTTATTTCTGAACGCAATTAAGCTTAAAGTGCAAGTTCCCTGCTGGTTCACGCTTCTACTCTGCAAGATTGTTAGCTGCTTGGAGTTCTTTTATTAACCTTCAAGACTCCATCATTAGTGAGCCTTTTTGTATAGCGCATATACTATATACGTGAACCAGGAGATCTTTGAATTGTTCTCTCAGAGGTGTTTTTTTAAAGCAGCTGGTAGCCAATCTCTGGAGCTATTGGTTGAGACTATGGTCAGAGCTGGTCATACAATTTCTCTCAGTATTAGGTCTCAAATCTCCCCTCCACCATGGATATGTTTACTCAAACAAAATGAGGAAGAAGCAGAGGAGGAGAAGGAGAAAAAATAATCCAGGACTGCATCTTCCATGCTGTGTCAAGTTTGGCCCTTACTTCTATCCTGAATATATCTATAATGTCTTATTATTTTTCAGGATTTATTCTAAAATATATAGAAGGCTGGTAATGAAACCACAGTATATAGTATATTTAAAGATGAATTCACACAATCAGTTTTTGTAATTATCTGTTTCTAAGGCCTATATATATCCAAACACTTGGATTTTGTCCACCAGTTCACAATGCAGCTGCCCTTAAAAAAACAAAAGCAGTTTCTGTGTTTGGAATCATTAGGAAGAAGGGAATATAGTAAAACCCTTATACAAATCTACAGCAAGACTACATGTAGAATACTCTGTACATGGCTACTCAAAAAGAATATTGCCGAGTTAGCAAAAGGTGCAAAAAAGGACAACCAAAATAATTGGGGTGATGGTGGTAGAGCAAGGAAAAAGAGACTGGAGCTTTTGCTTGAAATAGGAAACATGATAGAGACATATAAAATCATGCATAATATGAAAAATGTTACTAGAGTGTTCTTCTCTCAGAGTGTCGGAATTCCAGGTCATTCATTAAATAAAAGGAACGGTTAAACTATGGGTAGTTAATGCACTCAACTTTGAAAACACAATTAAACTGGATTTTGCTACTGTTAGGACTGGCAGTGACTACCAATTTACAAAGGGGACTGTACAAATTCATGAAAAGTTGGATCCTCTGTGAATCCATGACTATCTGTATCAGTGAAGTTTATTGTTGTAACCACAGGTCATAACATAAGAATACAATAAAATGCAATAAAATATAATAACATTAAAAGAATAAAATGATGAAATTATTAAATAAAACAATAAAAGAAGCATTAAATATAAAAAGGTTACAACAAAATAGAGCCAGAGCTACACCTAAGAACTTAAATATTTCTTCCTAAGTTTAAGTGAGAGCAGAGCAAAAGTAGCAACTTGGTTGCTAACAGTTGGAAACACATCTGCAAGAAGATAAACAAGGTTTTCAACATCAGAGCCCTTGAGTTCATTTGCCATTAATAATTTGGCCCTGATCTTGTTGTAAATGGGGCAGTGGAGAACTTCCGGTGGGGATCATGGCTGACTGAACAGCCTTGTCCACGAGCTCCGTGTGGACAGAACTGACAACACATTTTGGGAGGGGGGGGGCTCAGACTTTTACCTGAAGCCTAGAGCTTTTTCATGAGCAAAGAAAAAGCTCTGAATTATCCCATTTCGTCCTCCAAAACGTTGCCTTGCAGCCTGAAAATGGCAACAGCGAAGACCTGGTAAGAGACGACGGGAGGCTGGGAAGCCATCATGTCCAGCCTGTGTTTGTAGCCTTAACGGACATTAGGTTGAGCCCCCCCACTTCTAAACCACCCAATTTATATTTTTAAGTTTTCTTACCCTAAGAGAGGCTTTCTACAACAAGAAAAGCATGCATATATATATATATATATATATATATATATATATATTTATTTATTTATTTATTTATTTGTCAATTTCATTTAATAACTTTGCAAGCCTTGTATTAACTCATTAGCTCTGATCTGCTTCAGTTAAGTCCCCAGAGAACGCCATAATCTACTGAGATGAACGACCTTAAAGAAATCTTTGCAGAGCTGCACTCTGGGCTCCATTCAGATTTCAAAGAGATTTTTTTATAACTCTCACCAAGCCATTATGCAACATATTCGGGATATTGTAGAAAATATCAGTGCTAAAATGTGTCAACTGGCTGAAGTTGTTCTGCGAAGGGATGAAGAAGTTTATCAAGAAGGGGATTTTTTTCCTGACAGGGAGAATGATCTCTTTCAAGAAATGCCAGGAGACAAACATACTTTGGTGAAGAAGGAGTTAAACTTTAACTTGCAAGATACTGTCCAAGTTGTTTTCCTGAAAGATTGTTATGAGAACGAAGCTATGTTATATGGGAAGATTTCTACCAAGGACTTTGATTTTCTTTTAAGGGGGGCAGTTGGATTGTTTAACGTTAATTTTATTATGAAAAATACCTTAGGCGCAAGATGGAGAGAGGTAAATGCTCTGGTATATTTTGATGTAGGATAAGAAATTAAGAATATGCATTTGGATTGATATTAAGGCTTGTATGATTCAATTTTTCTTTAATTATTTAAAGTTTGCTTGATTTTTTTTTACAGAAATTAAGAATATGTATTTGGATTGACATTAAGGCTTGTATGATTTCATTTTTCTTTAATGGTTTAAAGTTTACTTGATTTTTTAAAGATTTATAAGGTATAAGAATAAGTGGTTTTAGGTTTAATAGGGTTAAGACTGCTATAGTATTATTAAGTATAAAAGTAGATAATTTAAATGTTTTTATAATTTGATTTTTATTATAGTGGCCAGAAATATATAGAATAGTGATAGGAAGGAAATATTTAGTAAATGGGTTCCTTTGGGGGGGGGGAAGTTGATTTAGAGGTTTATATATTTGTTTATTTCTCTTTATATATAAGGGGAAAGAGCAATTGTTTTAAGTGATTTTTATTATGTGTTTATGGAATGATTTATAGAAATGATGTGATTTGGGTTAGAGTAAGGGATTAATTATGAAAATTGCTGAATATTCTTGTTGTTGAAAGTTGGAAGTCATATTGTAATCTGTCCAAAAATCTTTTCATTTTGTTTTTTTTACTTTTTTTCTTTTTTGTAGTTTTTTTTTGCTTTTTTGTAGTTTTTATCTTTGCTTCAAACTTAATAAAAATTCTTATTGTAAATGGGGCAGTGGAGGACTTAATGGATAACATCCTCCACTTGACCAACACCACAAGGACAGAGGCGTTGTTCGACAGGGAGCTTACAAAACCTCCCTTCGAGATATGCAGAGGGCATGGTCTGCAGGCGAAGGGATGTTAAAGCCCTTCTCAGTGGCGCACTGGTCATGTTAACCAGGTACTGGGAGAGGCTTCTATGTTTTTTATAATGATGGTACCAGGATGAAAATTTGGATGATTGTACCGCAATTGCGTCTTTATTAGCAGCCCTTTCAAAAAGCCAATCTCTAATATTTTCTCTATTCCAAGTTCTGAGTTCTCCCAAAGATGGTAGAGGATACATTTGTAAAATGGGTGACAAAAGTTTAGTCCACTGATTTCCAGCTGTGTAATGGACAAAACATAGTTTGGCAAGATGGGATTCTTGAAGGCTTTCTAATTTCTTATAGTGGCCCAATAATGCAAGGTTCTTACAGCAATGGAAGGTAGTCCTACCTCCATCCTTAAATAGGCAGTAGGGGTGCCCTGGGGGAGGCCCAAGATCTTCCTTATAAAGTTGTTTTGGACTACTTCCAATTGGGCAATGACCTTCTCATCCCACCCCCAAATCTCAGCCCCATACAGCATCTGGGCTATCACCTTCCCTTGGAATATTTTAGGTACAGGGGCTACCAATTGCCCTCCTTTAGAATAGAAAAATGTCAGAATGGCATCTACTGTTCGCTGAGCAGTTGCCAAGACATTAGATAAGAGTACTTTCCACAAAAGGGACTTATGAAAGGTGATGCCCAGGTATTTAAAGGAGGGACATTGCTCTATTAGTTGGGCATTAATTGTCCATCTAAGTTTAATATTACTTTTGCCAAAAACTACTACTTTAGTTTTATTGTAATTTATCTTCAGTTTTTCCATTTCACAATAAGCAGCTAGTCTGGCCAATAATCTTCTAAGCCCAATCTCAGTATAGGAAATAAGAGCCATGTCATCAGCGTACATTAATATTGAGATTGTCTGTCCATTGAGCGAAGGGGAGAAAAAACCTTGTGACTTCATGACCTCTACGATATCATTAATATAGAAATTAAATAAAAAGGGAGCAAGTAGGCAGCCCTGTTTAACTCCTCTCTCCAATAAAATGGGGTCTGACAAGGATCCTTGTGGGCCCGTTCTTACCCTAGCTATAATGTTGCTATATAGTTCTATAATTAATTTAAGAAGGCGCTTATCAATATCTGTCCTAACTAATTTCTCCCATAGTCGAGACCTGTCAATGGAATCAAAGGCAGAGGTAAGATCAGTAAAAGTGACATAGAGATGTTTTGTATGCCCATTGGTATATTTCTGAATAAGGGCCTTCAGAGTAGCACAGTGATCTACTGTGCTATGTCCTTTTCGGAACCCTGCCTGTTCTGAATGAAAGAGTTTTGTTTCTTCCTCCCAATCTTCTAATTTATTCAAGAGATGTCTGGCATAGAGCTTAGAAGAAATGTCTAGCAAACTAATTGGGCGATAATTGGCAGGTTCTTGCTGATTAACCTTTTTGAAGATTTTGTATATTATACTTTGTTTCCAGTAGGGAGGTACAACACATGTTTTACCTGTTTCCGAGAAGAGTCTAGTCAGGATAGGGACCCACCAAGAATCATTCATCTTATATACCTCTGGAGGAATCATGTCCTCTCCAGGAGCTTTTCCAAGGGCCAAGGCTGAAATCAGCTGCTTACACTCAGATTTTGTGACAGCTGGCCACTCTGGTAATGTGTTTAATTCAATAGAGACTGTTATTGGCTCAGTATGTGAGCAGCTATAAATGGAGGAAAAATATTGGGTCCAACTTTGTGCTGAGATACATGCATGGGGCATGGGGCTGTGTGCGGAAATACCATTAGCCACCAGTTCCCAAAATTTCCTCTCATTTTTTTGAATTAAGCTGAGGCCAAGTTCCCTCCATTGATCCCTATAATAAGATAACTTCTTAGTCTTTAATAATTCCTTATATTGGGATTGAAATTGGATCAATAGCTGAATCAAGGAATCTGTCCTTTCCTCTCTAACTCTCCTCTGTAGTTTTCTCAAAGCTTGTCTTTTATTTCTACAATCTTGGTCGTACCATCCCTTCCTTATATTATTCCTTCTAGGATAACAGGTAGTAGTAAGTTGGGAGCTTAGCGCACTATTAATTGAACTAAAAATATGGTATACATTGGAGTTGGATTGCAGTGCGAGATGCCTTTGATTCAGCATCTGTGGGGTATTTAAAAAAGCAGTGATTTTCTCACTGAGATTAGGGCTCCATCTGAGACAATGTTTAGCCTGGGTGATGCCATCAAAATTATAGTGCCTCACAGGGGGTTGGGCCTTATAAGCCAAAAGGGTCAAAACCAAGGGTAGATGGTCGCTTTCTGTTCTGTTGTGGACATCAAAGGAGCTAACCTGGGGAAGACGTGCAGGAGAAACCAAGATGTAATCAATGACACTGGCTCCAAATGAGCTTAGAAAAGTATAATGCCCATTGGAACTGTCAAAATTGGAGCCATGGAGATTATACAGCCTATATTTAAAGGCCAAATTCAATAAGGAAACCCTTTTTTTGTTTAATAATTTGTCCATGGAGGACCAAGGCAGATACCATTCATCCTCTGGACTAAATTACATCTTCCTAACATAACTGCTTATATCTCTGCCGATTCTGGCGTTGAAATCACCAGCCAGAAGAATATTTGTATTTGGTAATGTTTGTTCAGCTTTCTCCAAAATAATTTGTAGGGAGGACCAAACCTTGAGCCACAGATCTGGGTTCCGTCCTGTTGGAAGATAGATGTTAATACAAAGAATTAACCCAAAGTTAATTTGGGCTGTTTTGGAATAGAAGGACATGTGGGCTTGCTGGGATGTAGGTTATTTTCCTTCTTTAACGGAGTTGTTTGATTGAAAGGTTCAGAGAGTTTATAAAAATTTTCTGCAGAGTTGCTGTCAGATGAAAGGTCCAAAGATATCAAGTCAATTAGAGGTTTAGCTGTTGCTCTGGTTAGCAGCAGTGTTTGTTTTAATTCATCCAGTCGTCTCAGTATTTCTTCTTGTTCGCAGTTTGGTAAGGCTTCAAAAGAGTTAATTAGTCCTGTTTCTAGAGCTTCATCGGTGCCAATTTTTTCTTGCATCATTTCAATATGATTATTTGAGCAGTGTCTTGTCAAGGACGCTAAAGGTGCTGGGTTGCTGTGGTTTTTATCATTTGGCATGCTGCCCGTGGCATGAGGCAGGGGAGTGTCTGCTTGAGATGTTAAACCAAAAAGTGCAGTCCTTTTTTCATCTCGGAAAACACGCAGTGGGTATATTTGAAAAGTGGAAAGAAAAGATTTCATTTTGAACAGCATACAGGGAATGGTGGAATGGTTAAAAGTCAATAAAATTCGTTAATGACCTGTCATACTAGGAAGCCATTCAACAGGACTCAGGTCAATCATATGATGCTGGCATCGAAGAAGTGAGCTAAGTGATAGAATAATAGCTCTTCTGGTGGACCAGCGTCCAATGTTAAATCTATTGAGGTTAATCCTTAAAGCAACTTGGTTTGTTTGAAGTGTGCGGTTGTGCTTGTTTGGGGTTATCTCTTTGGTAGAAGGTAAGGCTGTAAGCTCTGCCTGTTTTTGGTTGACCTTGCTAATCTTAACTTGTTCTTCTGAACAATTTTGTTTCCTTTGGCTGTCCATAAACAAATCAGAATTGGTGCCAATGTTTTGAGTTACTTTAAAAGCTGCTAGCTTATCTCCATAACTTTGCACAAAAGTTTCAAAGGGTGTTTTTAAAGAGTCCACCTTTGTGTTTATGGAAGTTAAATATTCAAAAATTGAGATTACAGTTTGTGCAGTTAATAAGCATTGTCTAGCAGCAAAGCCTGTTGTAAATTCCTTTGGTGATTGCTTGACTTGATCTTCCCCCATCAGAGATGTATTAACAACGGGGGAAGGTAGAAAAAGACATGGGTTCAATCAGATGGTTTGATTCCTCATGCAAAGTAGAGCTCTAATAATTGTTGTTTTTCTATTTCTGTTTCCAAATCCCAGCACAGTATATCATAACTGTTGGAGGTACGGATGGAATAGAGAGGATCTATTTTGTTATTATTTTTACTCACAATTTTCTTGTCTATCACATAGTCCTCAATTTTTGGCTGCTTTGTAGGTTTGGGTAGAGTCTGAGCGCCTGGGCTAGTCCTGTTGCGTTTCTTGTTCTTCCCTGTTGCTTCAGTGTCATTGTGTCGTAACTGAAGCCTGTATGATGTTTTAGGAACTTGGTGTTCAGTTTTAGAATATCTCTTGCAGAGAATGTACTTATAAAATAACGCTAGATAAAAATTAAGATGTGTAGCTAGGCTGTTTATAAAAGTGAATAGAACATATAAAATTTCATAAGCAGCTCAGCAGGGAAGCTGATTCGTTCTGAGCTTTGTTGTGATTTCAAACAGATTCTCCACGATACCCGTCAAGTTATTCTGCAAGATATTCGGGATATTGTAGAAAATATCAGCTCTAAAATGTGTCAACTGGTTGAGGATGCTCTGCTGGGAGAGGAAGAATTTCATCAAGAGGGAGATATTTTTCCCGACAGTGAGAATGGATTCTCTGAAGAAATACCAGGCAATGAACACACTTTGGTGATGAAGGGGTTACAGTTTGACTTGCAAGATACTGACAAGGTTGTTTTGTTGAGGGATTGTTTTGGGGAAATGGCTCTGTTCTGTGGGAGGTTTTCTGCTGAGAAGTCTGACTTTTTAAGGGGGTCAGCTGGGCTGTTTGATTTCTTTATGAAAAATGCCTTATGTGTAATATGGAGACAAGTAAATGTTCTGGTATATTTTGATGTAGGATAAAAAATTAAGAGTATGTATTTGGTTTGATATTAAGGTTTATATGATTTCATTTTTCTTTAATGATTTGACTGGATTTTTTAAAGGTTTGTTTGATTTATAAGATTTATAAGGTATCTATAAGGTATAATAATAATTGGTTTTTAGGTTTAATAGGGTTAAGATTGCTGTAGTATAATTAATTATAAAAGTTTTTATAATTTGATTTTTGTTATAGTGAACAGAAATATATAGAATAGTGGTAGGAAGGAAATAATTAAATAATTTTTTTGGGGGGGGAGGGAAATTGATTTAGAGATTTATATAATTTTTTTGTCTTTTTTATAAGGGGAAGGAGCAATTGCATTAGTGATTTGTATGTGTTAATGGAGGGATTTATAGAAATAATGTGATCTTGGTTTGATATAGAGTAAGGGTTTGAATATGGAAATTGCTGTATATTCTTGTGGAAAGTTGGAAGTCACTCTTTCTTCTTACGTTTCGCACTCTTTTTAGTTTTTCTTTTTCTTTTTGTAGTTTGTAGTTTTTTGTGGTTTTTATCCTTTTTTCAAACTTAATAAAATTCTTTAAAAAAAGAGAGAGAGACTTGACCACTATGTTAGGGTGATTATAGACAATCTATGAAAAATTCAGCTTTGATCTAATAATAGCTTCGAAAAGCTGTTTTCTTACCTTTCATAACTATAACTTTCATAACAAAACCAATTTGATGTAGGTGTCAGAGTGATCAGAAGCAAAGAATAACGCCATAAGATTTATTAGTTTTAAACTCTCATGATTTTAAACTCTTCAAGGTTTTTACTGATTTAAGTAAGGTCTCATATCTCTTCCTGCCATTATCACCGTGATATCGTCAGTAAAATGTACATCATGACAATGAAATGGAGCAAAGGTATCAAGATGTCATTCCAGGATGTGTTTTTAGGAAGAAACATTAATTCTTAAATTAATTTGGCCTGAAATTCTGCCCCCCCCCCTCTCATGATGCCTTTAGATGTTACTAGTTGGTAACTCTGATTTTTTTAAATTAAGTGAAGTTGAACAGCTTTTGTTTCTTTTTCTGGATTAAAAAAATTAGTGGCATTTGGAGATTGGCCAGCAGAGTTCTCTTCCTTTTTCTCCCCCCCCCCCCACCTCCAAATCTTGGAAATTAAAGGAGCAACATTAATTCATCTCTTCTGATATCCCTATTGAAAACTTCTAACATCAAAATAAACAACAAAGGTGATAATGGACATCCTTGCCTTGTTCCTTTTTGTATCTTACATGGTTCAGTCAATTCATCATTCACAATAATATTAGCCCTTTGAGACTTATGTAATTCCCTTTATAAAAGATTCTCCAAATTCCATATTTTCCAGAACCTTAAACATGTTGTGGTAAATTCTTGATGAAATCTGTAGGAAATTCTGATATGGTAGTATCAGAACTCCACGCAGCTTCTTATTAGTATATAGCAGACTAGAAGCGTTCCTATAAACTTGCACAAGGCTTAATCAGTTCAAACACAAAATAAACACACTTCACACGTTAAATGTAAACCGCCCAGAGTCCCCTCCGGAATGGGGGGGAGATGGGTGGTGATATAAGTTGGAAATATAAATAAATAAATAAATAAATGTAAAGTTACATAAAAAAGAGTTTACAAGTTTATTGTAACTCACAGTTCCTTAGTAGAAACAGTCCATGCGTGCAAGCAAGTGGTTCTGACCAAACCCACATGCTTCTAATGCGGCCTTGCTGTCTGGAAGTATGAGAAACACGTGGCAGCAGCCATGTGGCTGGCCACCCTCCTTGGCGGGAGATTCAAGCAGTGAGAGGGAGAAAGAGAAAAGGAACAGGAAACAGGAAACCAGGATTCAGCCCCTCCCACACACAGCAAGTGAGATCAGGTTACAGCAGAGGCTGTCTCCGCCTTTGTGTGAGACCTGCTTGATTGAAAC
Source organism: Charina bottae (assembly GCA_023362775.1). Lineage (NCBI taxonomy): Eukaryota > Metazoa > Chordata > Lepidosauria > Squamata > Charinaidae > Charina > Charina bottae. The sequence goes on along the minus strand of JALMGJ010000001.1, from coordinate 7,388,935 downwards.
CTTATCTCTTAACAAAATCTATGGGCAAGATTTTGTTCCTATGCTATCAGCTATGTAGCTTTTTTGTTGTATACTGTGTAATGCACACATTGGTCCAGACACATTTCAGTATGTGATGCTGGGACAGGATTATCTCATTCCATATCATATCTCCTTTCTTAAAAAATATAACTTCCTAAATATTTGGTTTAAAAATGAAGCTGACCCTACCTGCTATTCTCCCAGATAGTAGGAATGGTTTGAGGACAGGAAGAGATACAGTACATCAGTAGAAAAGGCAGCCTTGTGAACATGTGGCATGATGGAATGTTCTGACATACGGTACCATAAATATATTGCTTCCATGGGTCCTCCATATATCCCTTAATCAGTGATATACAGTGGTTAATATCCTACCATTAAACATTGGTGCCACTGGGGAAAGACTTTAGGGCAGGGATCCGGATCTCCACTCAGCAGATTGAACTGAAAGCCCCGAAACAGCAGTAAGTGTAGTTATATACTGTACGTTACCTTTTAAATAGAAGGTAGGGGTAAAATCACTAACTTCAGTCTAAAACTATGTATCCATATCACAGCTTGTGGAAAACACAAACATACAAATTCACCTGAAAGGATTTTGTGTTGGCCATTGGCTGTCATCCATGCAAGGACTACTTTACTTTAGAGATTGAGGATAAAATACAGTTGCCAGCCTGCTTCTATCTTTAACAGCAATCTGACATTTGGAAACTTAGCAGACTTAGAATTAGAAGGCATTGGACAAAAGATTCCTTTTATTGTTTTAATGTACTTCTGTGTTTCTAGTTCTTATAATATCAATGGAAGTAGCCTATTTCATCTCTGGCCTGCTCTTTGCCTTGGTTGTAGAAGAATGGGTTTGGGATTATGCCATAACTGTTACAATCATTCACATCACAGTAACTTCAGCAGGTAGGTTTGTTTGTTTGTTTGTTTTCTATCCTGCCTTTATTATTTTTATAAATAACTCAAGGTGGCAAACATACGTATTACTATTAATAAATAACACTACTTCAGAAAAAGGATAGTTGGTGATTTTTGAAACCGTTTTTATAGACACCCATACACATAGCCGGGGTGTGGTGGCTCAGCGGGTAAGACGCCAGGCTTGTCGATCGGAAGATCGCAAGTTCGGAGGTTTAAATCCCTAGCCCCGCGTGATGGAGTGAGCTCCCACACTTGCCCCAGCTCTTGCCAACCTAGCAATTCGAAAGCATGCAAATGCAAGTAGATGAATAGGTACCACTTCGGTGGGTAGGTAACAGCGTTCTGCGTGCGTCATGCGGCCACATGACCGTGGAAGCGTCTTCGGACAACGCTGGCTCTTTGGCTAACAAACGGAGATGAGCACCGGCCCCTAGAGTCGGACACGACTGCACAAATGTGCGGGGGGAACCTTTACCCTTTACCTTTATACACATAGCCACATTGTCGGCTTTATCTTGCCTTAGATTATCAGCCTCTTATTGAAGATATAAAGTAGGTTAAAGGAAACAAACAGTGCTGACATCCCTAGCATACTCCAATATGCTGGATTACAACTGCTATTATCTTTAGCCAGTACAGCCCATTGCTCTGCTGTTGCAAATTATTTGAGCTGCTTGGGGGAAGGATGTGCCAAAATCATCCATGCTTTCAGGCCAGAGCTTTGTCTTTAATATGTGTATATTCCTTTAATATATACATACATTCACATTTATATATATATATATATATATATATATATATATATATATATATAATATCCTTTAATATATACATTCACATACACACAATTGAATTACAATAGATCACAATTATCATTCCACTGGGTAAGCTTCCTTTTTCCATTGTCAGTTTTAAACATAATTATGTGATTTTATCCTTTTTATAACTCAAAACATTAATTGCTTTTGTGTTTTTCTTTGCTAAAGGAGAAAAAGGTCAGTTGTAACGAACATAAGCATTCTGGCTGATGTTTGCTATACTGTACATGGAAATAAAATAAGTGTTGCTTTAAAATTTGATTGTAAGTTATAGCAAATGTTGAATTAATACATCCTGGATATATGTCACCGAGTTGGCAGGATGTGGGCGACAATACGTTTACTTGCAAGGTAATTTCTAGGTTAAAGACTCTAGCTTGCACAGAATAGTGTGAAAACTGGCTTTGGCTGTGCTTGTGACATACTGGGCAAAAAAGCAGAAAAAGTGACCAGTACTGCCTTTATCTTAAGCAGGGAATGCTGCATGTGGCATAGATACACTTCAGGCTGAATAACCTAGTCCAGGGGTCGGCAAACTTTTTTATGCCAGGAGCCATTTTGACATTTATAAAATTTATAATATCACTCGAGGGCCAGGGGGCGGGGTTTGAGGGTGGGAGCCAATCGCGTGGAAGGGGGCAGGGTTTGCGGGCAGGAGCCAATCGCGTGGAAGGGGGCGGGGTTTGCGGGCGGGAGCCAATCGCGTGGAAGGGGGTGGGGTTTGCGGGCGGGAGCCAATCGCGCACACTTAGGGCCTGCTGCCGCGCCTGCCCCCGCCACGCACACCATGCCTGCTGCCACGCCTGCCCCGCCACGCCCGCTGCCGCGCCTGCCCCCGCCACGCCTGCCTGGGGAAGAGCCACACTCAAGGGGCCAAAGAGCCGCATGTGGCTTGCGAGCCGCGGTTTGCCGACCCCTGACCTAGTCTATAACTCCTCTATCTTACTAAAAAAACATTACAGGTAGTCCTCGACTTACAACGGCAACTGGGACCAGAATTTCCATCACTAAGTAATGTGGTCATAAAGTATGACTGGATTGCTCAGTGATGGCAATCCCTGCAGTCCTGGTTGCTGTCGTTAACTGAATTGCATGACTGTTAGGTGAGGCAACTTCCTGCCGGCTTCCTACAACCAAGTCAGTGAGGGAAGCCAGTAGGAAGTTGCAAGTCCCAGCAGGCTCACAAGCAGGCCAGCAGGCAGGCAAGTGGCTGCTGCTAGGTGGAGGAAGGTGCGATGGGGTGCATGGGGGTGTGCAAGGGTGTGTGGGAGGCATGGGGCAGGTCGGGGAGGGTGCGCGAGGGTGCGCGAGTGGTGGGGGAGGTGCGGCAAGGCTCGGGGAGGGTGTGCAGGGGTGCATGAGTGGCTGGCGTGGCACAAGTGCAGAGGGGTGGGAGGAGGGTGCGCGGCTGGGGGAGACTTACCCCAGTGACTTGCGACCTTCCCTGCCGGCTTCCCCATGGACTTTCTGGGGAAGCAGGCAGGGAATATTGCAAATGGCGATCACATGCTGCAACCGGTCATAAGTGCGAGCCAGTTGCCAAGTGCCCAGATCTTGATCACGCAACCGCAGGGGTTCTGGGACGGCTGGAACTCCGAGGACCAGTCATAATCACCATTTGTTCAGTGCCATTGTAACTTTGAATGGTCGCTGAACGAATGGTCATAGATCGAGGACTACCTGTATATGAAAGCCTTGATTTGGCAAAGCCATGATATGTGGTGGAGGCCATTGTGTACTGCCCTTGGCTAATAGAAGATTATGACTTGGAATGTAAGAGGAGTGAATGGTAGAGAGCATGATTTAACAATGAAAGGAAATAAAACAGTTAGGTTCTGTTTCTATGCAATTAAGAGAAAGAGGAAGGATATAATAGATCTGAATGAAGGTGAAGAATTTTGTGGAGAAGAGTTGATGAATACATGCAGGGAAGTGAAGGTGTAGGTTTACTTATGAATGAAAGGGCTAAAATGTACTGAGAAAGTATGAATTGGTTACTGTAGGTGCATATGAAAATAGAAATTTATTGGTTGGTGATAATTGCATGTCCTACTCCAGTCGCTGTTGATAATGGAAACATTTCAGGGATGAATTTTTGGAAAAATTGTTCAACATTTTGAATGAATACAATCTGGAGAAAAAGATGTATTCCATTAGGTGACATGAATGTGTGGGAATGAGTTGAAAGAATGTAGAAAAAATGATTGGGCCTTTCAGGTACCCAAGAATGAATGAGAATGGTAACTAGTGAGTATTTGCTTAGAAAAAAAGTATCTTTATGCTGAATACAGGTGGTCTCTTCATTCACAGCTTCATTATTTGCAGTTTTGTGTGTATGTATTTGATCTGCAGCACCATCAATCCAGCTTAAAGGTGTGTCACTAGAAAATGTTGACCACTTTTCTTATCTCGGCAGCCATCTATCTACAAAAGCCGACATCGACGCTGAAATTCAGCATCGCCTGAGCTCTGCGAGTGTAGCTTTCTCCCGAATGAAACATAGAGTGTTTGAGGATCGGGACATTCGCAGGGAGACCAAAATGCTTGTTTACAAAGCCATTGTACTACCAACCCTTCTGTACGCCTGTGAAACATGGACACTCTACAAACGCCACCTCCAACTTCTTGAAAGATTCCATCAACGCTGCCTCTGAAAAATTCTGCAAATTACTTGGGAAGATAGGCAGACTAATGTTAGCGTATTAGAAGAAGCGAAAACCACCAGCATTGAAACAATGATCATCCAACATCAACTTCGCTGGACCGGCCATGTTGTTTGAATGCCTGACCATCATCTTCCAAAGCAGCTACTTTACTCCCAACTTAAGAATAGAAAACGGAATATTGGTGGACAGCAAAAGAGATTCAAAGACACTCTCAAAGCTAATTTTAAAAAATGTAATATCAGCATTGAGAACTGGGAAGCCCTAACTCATGAGCGTTTCAATTGGAGGTCAGCCTTTATTAATGGCGCTATGGACTTTGAAGAAGCACGAGTACAGGGCGAAAGGGAGAAAAGAGCTAAAAGGAAGGCACGTCAGGCAAACCCTCATCATGACCATCTCCCACCCAGAAACCTATGCCCTCATTGTGGGAGGTTGTGCGGATCCAGAATTGGCCTTTATAGCCACTTACGGATCCACTGTTAAAATTTTACCTTTGGAAGACAATCTTACTCGGCTACGAGTGATCGCCAATGATTTGATCATTAGAAACCAGACTGTGGATGGATGGATGGATGGATGGATGGATGGATGGATGGATGGACAGATAGACAGACAGATAGATAGATAGAGTCAAGTCAGTATGCATCTGGTTTTTGGCCTTGTTTTTGTTACTTCAGGTATGTAGGCAGGCTTGTGCACGTGCATAAAGTACAAGGCTTATGGTCAGGTCACCCGTACAGTGCACCTGTATGTGTTCTTCCTTCTATTCTTCTGGTTATGGCAGATCTTGCTGAGTCAGCCCAATCAAAAGGTTCCAGATGGCTTCCCTGTGGAAGAATTTTGGAGGAACTAGTTCAGTTGATGACGGAGAACTTGTGCTGCATCGTCATGCTGACTTCTCTGTTCTGTGTAACTATTTCACAATCTTGGTAGAGGGCCTCTCAATTGCAGTGCTGGACACTTGTGCTGCCGTGATCTTTGGCTACACCATGTGATGCTGGTACTGCATAGAGGCTGCTCATGGCAATCTGTAAACATGCCATTGGACACCGAGTGCTTGCAGCTTTCTCCAAGCAGTATGTGGGTAGCACAGATGCATGATCCATAGACCCCCTCCACTGAGATTGTAAAAAAGCAGTGAAGGCTGGTGAGCCATGTGGAAAGCCAAGAGCTGTGGGGTGTGAGCAGGAATACTCCCTCCAGTGAGTATAGAGTATGGTGACTCTATGGTATAGAGTATAGAGTATGGTGATCATGCTAAGAGAAAGAGAAGCAAATATAAGTACATTGCACAGACAACTATAATGGGAGGAAGAGGACAAGAACAGGCTCCAGCAGGCTCACATTGTCATTATTCACCATTCCATTATCTGCAATTTTATGTTGGGATGGAATCCCCAAGAATAATGAGGCCACCTGGACATGGTTTAAACAGAAGTCTATTCATGCATGCACAAGGAAAAGAAATGAAATGAAAAGCATGACTAATTTGATTGTTTACTAGGGAAATAGAATGTATAAATTGAAAGTAGAACTGCAGGAAGAATAAGTATGAGTCCTCTATGAACAACTATTAAAAGATATTATCAATCTCACAGCAGAATGTATGGAAATTGGACATAAGGAAAGAGGAGGTGGAATCTGCTTGGAATAGGCGGAAAAGAATGGTTACAGCGTGCCACAGAAGCATGTGGAGTTATGCTAATATGAAGTATGCTTGGTGCAATGATGAAGCGGATGAGAAAAATGCATATTAGGAAATGACAGGGGGGAAATGTGGATTAAGGTTATTGCATAATGTGTACAGGGAAAAAAAGATACTGGCAAAGAATGGTAGTGAAAGAGAGGAAGGAACTGTTAAGATTAAAAGAGGGAGAGAAAATAAAGAGTAATTTTGATGGAAGTAATATTTTTTAAATGGATGAAAAGCACTAAACAGGAGACCGTTAGCAGAGTGAATGGAATTAAGATCTTTGAAAAAGAAGTAATAAATGCTGTGAGAATATTGAAAGATGGCAAGGCCGTAGAAGGAGTAACTGGAGGAGTATGAAAATATGGACGAGTTTTGCTTTGGATTGGTTATGTGGCTTATTTAATATGTGTGTGTGTGTGTGTGTAGCCTGAATCTGTACTTATTATTGGAAGAAGGCTGCTACTGTTTTCCTATACAGAGGGAAAGGCAACAAGGATAAATGCAAAAGCTAAAAAAGGTAAAGGCTCCCCCCCCCCGCACATTTGTGCAGTCGTGTCCGACTCTAGGGGCCGGTGCTCATCTCCGTTTGTTAGCCGAAGAGCCAGCGTTGTCCGAAGACGCTTCCGCGGTACATGGGGATTAATTTGTTAAGTGTGCCTGGGAAAGTGTTTTGCAGAATTCTTATCAAAACGGTTCAAGAAATGACAAGGAGCAAAATTTGGGAAGCAAAAAGCAGCTCTATGCTGGGCGGAATCTTCACTAAACATAAGAAAACTGATGTAGAAATCTTAAGACTTTCAAATGCTGCTAGAGAAGTAGTGGGTATTATACAATCTGTACCAAGGAATGAATGTCAAAAGAAGCAAAAATGGGTGTGTGTAACACCATGCTTCTGTCAACATTATTATATGGAATGAGAGTTGGATATGCTTGGAACAACATATAAGTAAGCTGGGAATGGGGTACTTAAGAAGTATGTACAGGTAGTCCTTTTTTAGCAACCACAATTGGAACTGGCAACTCGGTTGTTAAGCAAAGCAGTAGCTAAATGAAACCACGACTGTCCTTATGATCTTACTTCAGCTTTCCTTTGCTTTACGGACCTGCCAAGTTTGTAAATGCAACGATTGGTCGTAAAGTTACTTCTTCATCACCGTTGTAACTCTGAATGGTCGCTATACGAGGCAGTTGCTAAACAAGGACTACCTGTATGATAAAACACGAAAAGATGCAGTCAGTACTGACTTTGTACTGAACGAATAAGAATATGAACACATAGTGAGTGACCACTGGGTAAGAGGTACATTGAAATGATTTGGTTACATAGAGAGAATGAATGAGGGTTAAATTGTAAAAGAAATATAGGAGGGAAAAGTGGGTTGAGAGGATGGGGAAAACTGAGAACATCCTGGTTGAATGGAACCAATGAGATCCTCAGAAAGAGAGCAGTAAAAACTTTAAATAATAAAAGGCAATCTATCAAGTGGTGTCTGGATATGAGAGCAGCAAGGATGGTTTGTAAGGTTAGAAAAGTATGGAGAGGCATAATGGTTGGGGTTACTGTAGATATATTTCCTTTTCTTTCTTCTTATCTCATTTCATTACTTTTGGGGCTTACTATTTCTTACTCCTATTTGTACTTTGCATAATGTTGCTTACCCCAAAAAGGGAATAGTGTGATGCATGTATATGTACATATCTATGTCTTGAATCAACCTCATTTCCAGCAGAGAGGCAGCATTTTGCTTATCTCTGCTGATAAATGCCCTTGCCCTCACTTGCAACTTTCCTCTTCCCCATGTCACAGGTTCTTTTTTAAACCGCACCCAATTGGATTGACCCAGACTCAAGGGAGACACAAAAGCACTGGACCCGGATAGGTGGTTTCTATATATCTCCCTATAAGGGTTGGGGAGTTGCATTATTTTCCAAAAACAAACCTATAAAATACTCCGTTGACCATCCTCAGGCAGATGGTGAAGAGGTATGTGGAAGAGCAGGCTGCAGGAACCTGTGCTGCCTTCTTCCCCTCCCATATGAGATTTTCCCCAGCGTCAGCATGGCAGAGTTCCAATAAAGCTGCAACTTTGACACAGGTGTGGGAGGAGATGGGAGGAGAGCCGCGTTTTGGAGCTCTGCAGCCACCAGCAAACTGAGTACAGCTGCCCAACAAAAGAAGGCATTTTACCTTCAGAAGGAGTGGATGGTCCAAAAGAGAGGAAAAGAAATATGGAGGCCCAGCAAGACAAAGCACAATATAAAAAAGGTGCAAGAGCTCTACATGCTGGCCATTAACAGAAAAAGAAGAAGAAATCTCAGAGAGAGGGGACTTAAGACAGAACAGGCTTAAGAAAGAAACGTTGCTGCATGCTAGTAATAGTATAGAGCAGGGGTCCCCAACCCCCGGGCCGCAGACCGGTACCGGTCCGTGGCCTGTTAGGAACCAGGCCGCCATGCCGGTCTCCGAACCCCCCCCCCAGGCCGCACAATTGGCTCCCGTCTGCAAACCCTGCCCCCGGTCTGTGTGATTGGCTCCCACCTGCAAACCCTGCCCCCGTCTGTGTGATTGGCTCCCGCCTGCAAACCCCACCCCCGGTCTGCGTGATTGGCTCCCGCTTGCAAACCTACCCCACCCCGGTCTGTGGAAAAATTGTCTTCCACGAAACCGGTCCCTCGTGCCAAAAAGGTTGGGTACCCCTGGTATAGAGCATAGTACAGTATATAGGTAATTGTGATAGGTAATAGAGTCATGAGAGCCAGTTTGGTGTAATGGTTAAAAGCACCAGGCTAGAAACCAGGAGACCGTGAGTTCTAGTCCCGCCTGAGGCACAAAGCCAGCTGGATGACCTTGGGCCAGTCACTCTCTCTCAGCCCTAGGAAGGAGGCAATGGCAAACCACTTCTGAAAAACCTTGCCAAGAAAACTGCAGGGACTTGTCCAGGCAGTCTCCGAGAATCGGACACGATTGAACAGATTAAAAAAAGAGCAATGTGTAATAGTAATAGTAATTGAATAGTAATAATATAGAGTATAGTGTATTGAATAGTAATAGTATAAAGTATAGCATAAACATTGTCATAGTAATAGTAATTGAAGAGTAACAGTATATTGTAATAGTAATTATCACAGTAATAGTATAGAGAGAGCAATATAGGAAGCACTCACATATCACTTTTATATGTTTGTTTTTACAAAATAAAACATCTCCCCAACCCTTATAGGGAGATATAAAGAAACCACCTGTCCAGGTCCAGTGCTTTTGTGTCTCTCTTGAGCCTGGGTCAGTCCAATTGGGTGCGGTTTAAAAAAAGAACCTGTGACACCCCACAAAAGGCTTCTTCCATAATTCTCATAGGCAGGGGCTGATAATTCTCATTTAGACCTGTGGATATATGGGAAAAGTATTCAGCACAGTAACCTTCCCTATCTGAAAGTGAGCATTGTCATGGCTGAAGTCTAAAAATTAAAGTGATGACATAGTAATATCCCTTTCCAAGTCAAGAAAAGCATGATTAGAATAGCTTAAATGCAGCCTGTTCCACCCACCCAAAAGCTGGAAGAAATATCGGGATTTTTTGTTAAGTTGCAGTCCAGGTTTAGGCAAATTAATACAGAAAGATCATAGCCATGAAGGATTATGGTGTGGAAGAAAGGGTTCTCTCCAACCCACATAAACAAAAAATGGAGAAGAGTACATTTGTTTATCCCGAGCAATAAGAATAAACATAAACTAGAGTAGAATAAACATAAAACAGAGTAAATATAAAATAGAGTAAGCAAAACAGACACCCAGGTTTTTTTGTTCTTTGCAAAATTACAGAAAGAGGTTGCACTGCCTTTTTTTAGAATATTTTTGACTTCCACACCATAATCGTTCACGGCTATGTCTAGCCTACAATCCTGATATTTCCTGGTGACCTCCCTTCTGAGTACTAACTAGGTCACAGCCCTGTTCAATTTTCTGAGTTCTCTCAGCCCAGGCCTTATGTTGGGAAAGGTTGATGTAAACTCCCTGAGATATAGTAAATAAATATGGGGATAGTTATTGGCATGACTTTTTTTTCCTGAGTCCATTGATTTCTATGAGGCAGTGATGCCTGGACTGCATATAATGCTCAGCCATAATGTGGTTTGCTTTTTTCAGCTTGATGTGGCATGTGACTCCCCTCCCATTGATGGTTTGCTGAACAAATCATTGTTTTAAAAAATTCTGTGTGAATTCAGCCTAAATATGCTTTAATAGGGACAGAACTAAAGGAAGACAACTGTCAAAGCAAGAAAATGTCCTAGCTGAACAACAAGAATTGATTAAACTTATATGCCACCTGATTCTCAATGACTCTGGGCGGCTCACAACAATCAAACAAAGAAATTACAAAAAAATAAATAAAAGATAAAATATAAAGATAAAAGATGGCAAATGAAACACGGGGTCTTACTCTCCCTCGCCAAAAGCCTGGGTGAAGAGCCAGATCTTCACGGCTCTTCTAAACAACAGCAGAGTCGGGTTCCATTGAGATAATTTGGACAGAAGGTTATCCTTGTTGAACCACCACTGAGTTTTCTGTGAACTCTTGAAGATCTCCTGAAATATAGTCAGTCAGTCAGTCAGTCAGTCAGTCAGTCTCTCTCTCTCTCTCTCTCTCTCTCTCTCCACGCCTGAATACAGTTGGCTAGCATTTAATAATGACTGAAGTCTAGACCAAAAGTGCAGCCATCACCAAGCATACCTTGGTGCAAATTCCCATTGAACAACTCTTTAGTAGGAAAGGAGAATGAGGAGACATGTAGCATCTTCAACATTTGGTTCAGAGAGGGTAATACATGCTCTATTCTTGAATTTACTGTAGATGTGGCAGGCACATAATAGGCACATAATGTCTAGACACATAATATTCCCATCTGCACTGGAACATACATTTTTTCAGGATTTATTTCATTTTATTCCAATGTTATCAAATTGTTTATAAACTATGATAGTTAACAGCAATATACTATCTTGAGTTTTTTTATTCCAATTCTTTCCTAAAATTGGCCTGTAAACATAGTGGCATTATATTCATTAGGGCTATTTTTCCCCTCCAAAGTTGATGTTGTTGTTTCCCCTCCAAAGTTGATGTAAATTATAATTTTTCATTTTATAGTAATGGATGAATTTCCACTGATGTTGCACTGGTGGGCGGCTTTAGGTATGTTTAAACAATTATGATTTTATCATCCCAAACAGTATATCTATAATATTGGTAGTTATGAAATGTCGCTCTACTAAAATATATCATTAAAAAAATGAAACAAGACAATTCATATATCTTCACCTATCTCTGTATTTGTAACTGTTATCTTGAGCATGGTTGTTCAATCATAAATCATACAAATATATATTTATACAAAATATATTTGACATTTTATTGAATGCTAAAGCTCCCGAGAGCTCAAATTGCATAGAAATTTATAAATTTATAAACCACACTTATGAAAAAAATCTTTTCTTTCTTTCTCCTGGAAAGAAAAAACAATTTAAATATGTAGTATGGATATGCCAAACATATTTATCAAGATTTCCTTGATTGTGCTCAAAGTTATAACCTAACTGTTGGAACTGCTTCTGCAGGCATACTTCATAATGAAAAGAGCTGGACATAAAGTAAATGGTGAGAAGATTTACCATAATTTTATTTTCTGAACCTGAAAAGGAAGAAGAACCCCCCTAAAAACTAATAGAAAAAGGCAATACCCCAAATAAGAAACACATTTCTGTCTGGTACAAACAGTCTATATGCATTCTTACTAGTACTATGTACACTAATATAGAATTTATTTTTCCTCCTTCCTTTATAGGTTCGGGCCTAATTTCAATGATTTGCAGTGGTCAATGTTTGGCCTTTTACCTGTTCAAAGACAATTTTATTTATCCTGTTCTTGATGATTTCTGAAATATTTTGTTCAGTGTCTCTATTATCTTTTTGACAAAACATGTTTGCATCAGAATGTAATTTTCTGAAGAGCAGAATCAGAAACACTTCCATAATCTATTATTATTGGTGCTGTTTAGGGATCTTTTTATATTCTGTAAATGTTCTACTTATTTTATTTTTAGCTCAATAGGCTTTTTTCCTGATAAAATCTAGAAAGAAATGGAAAGAAAATTTAAAGGTAAAGCCTTGCTCCAGCACATAATAATGAATTTAGTCTAATTACTATGAATGTTCTCACCATATTTTGGGGGAGAGCGATGTGTGTGTGTGTGTGTGGGAAAGTAATATTGACAAATCCATATTAGACTGTGTTAACTAATAGGGGTAGATTTTTCCAGTATGGCCTCATTCTAAAACAAAGATTTTACAATGGTACAGATCTTTACCACAGCCATGAATAGGTTTAAAAGTATATTAATATAAACTCAGATGTTGTGGTTCCTTCATTAATAGATCTTTGTATCCAATATACAGTATATAAAGTAATAATTAATAAAGTTCTTACAATATCTTGCTTTATTGGTAGCAGATGAAAAATTATATTTCAGGTGTAAGGCACATGCTCTACATTCAGAACGTTCACATTCAATCCCCGACATCCTGAATTTAATTAATTAATTTACAGAAACTAAAAAAATTCTTCTTAAGCTATTGGAGATCAGTGCTAGACAGAATAAATTGGCCCTTGCAGACAGTTTAGACTGGGAAAAGAAAACTTCACATTCTACAGATTTGGAAAAACCTTGTGGAAATAGGCCTAATCTAGCCAAATAAGCAATTTATTAGTTCAAATTGTTTAAGCAATAGATGTTATTCACAGTTTATTTTTCCCATTAGTGAAACCTAAGCAATTATGAATTTATATTTATAGTGTTATTCACTTTTTCCTTTCCTTATGGAGACACTCAAAGCAACTTACAAAATCTAAGAGTGATCAAAATAACAGTAACAAATCACAATAATTACATCATAAAACATGCAACAGGCATTACATTAAATGAAAAAAAGCACCAGCCCCCAAATATATAACAACAAAATCTAGAATGAGAAAAGTGTTTTTCAGCACTAGGAGAACTTGCATAGAGACAAAGGTAAGCAACCATTATTGTCCATGTATGGGTTGCAATAGAAAAGGCTACGAATAGCCAACTTTGGCTGGATGTAGGGGTGCAAAAGAGAGCAAGGTTGTTGGACACTTGTGTACAAGAGGGAAATGCCTCAGGTGTACCTGGCATGGCAAGCTGTAACTGTGGATTTTAGTTTCTAAGTAATAGTTAAAAGAGTTTGAAGGTTGTTGGGGTTTTTTTTTTTGGTATCTTTGAGTCATTGTTCACTCCTGGTGACTGCCTGGATTAGTCCCTGCTGTTTTCTTGGCAAGGTTTTTTGGAAGTAGCTTGCCATTGCCTCCTTCCCAGGGCTGAGAGAGAGTGACTGGCCCAAGGCCACCCTGCTGGCTTTGTGCCTAAGGCGGGACTAGAACTCACGGTCTCCCGGTTTCTAGCCCAGTGCCTTAGCCACTACATCAAACTGGCTCTCAGTTAGAGGAGTACAAGATCTCTATTCTCTTATCTCTGACCTATAACATTCAAAGGGACAATATTTGGAAAAGATAGAAATTCAAACACATAAGAATGTAACAAGTGTATCAAGCTTGTATAGACAAAAATAAGGAGCTATGACTCAGTGTACCACAGTCAATTTAATATATAAATGATTTACATATACATACTAAAAAAAGATTTAAAAATACATTTTGGATAGTCAAAGAATGGTTGCAAACAGCATGAAGGATGTCATTCAGAACAATATTTTTAAACTGCTATAATTCTTCATGAAATATTTCTGACACAGGTCAATTTATATCCTTTTTAAACTTGCTTTTTTCATACTAAATGCCCCATTGAAAGATCAAAATGTCTTGATTTTATTATAAATAGAAATCCTGCCTTTTAAAAACCATTCAGTTTAACTATAGAACAGTTCTTAGTAATATGTTAAAGGCACAATAAAATACAGAAGAGGAACTAAATCTGTATCTGCAGCTCCTCTTAATATATATAAAAATACCAGATAAACATGGAATCTTATCCATTCATGCCCTGAAAATAAAATGGGTCAGTGATTTAATTACCAAAGACTCTGACCTTCAAAACAACCTATCTAATTATAGTATAATTATAATTATAGTCAGAAGAAACCATTGACCTTGAGGTCAACATATCTACCTGTAGCAGAGTGCTGTTAGGATTAATGAATATATGATGTGTATTACTTTGAGTTCTTGATTATTAATGCGTATAGAAATTTGGTACTATGGTTTACTATATCTGGAGTGCAAAATCCCAGATGACCATTAGTTTGTGTAATACCTTGCCATTTGAGGTGGAAAGACATGTCAATATCTATCCCTGGATGTTTTTCCCGCTCTTTGGGCTACTTATTGCACTTCAGTACCTTATAAAAGATGCCCTTCCTTAAAGTGGAGCAATATGGGCCAACTCACCAGACCAGCGTTTCTCATCCAGGGTTCCGTGGCACCCTAGGGTTCCATGAGAGGTCACTAGGGGTTCCCTGGGAGATCACGATTTATTAAAAAAAATATTTCAAATTCAGGCAACTTCACATTAAAGAGGTAAGTTTCATTCTTGATTTTGAGTTTAAGAACACTGTTAATGCATATATACAGGCCTACTCATGAAACAAATATAATAATTTTGTAACTTCTGGCCTATATTTGAGCCTGAATGTGCAGGGGATACCCAAGGCCTGAAAAATATTTCAAGGGTTCCTCCAGGGTCAAAAGGTTGAGAAAGGCTGCACCAGAGTATGATCTGAGTAATGGTCCCACTTGGTAGACAGTGGCAACTTTTCCCAGTGGCAATTCTCTTTTCCACCACTAAATTTATTACTGCTGGAGTAAGAATTTTGTATGAGACAGCACTGATTGGATCCATGGGATATGAATATTGGCTTTTGTTGAAAGCTTTTAGGATTGTTTCTTTCATAAAGCTTCCAGAGCTACAAACATTCAGACAACCAGTAGGTGGCAACAAACAGATACAGAAAAGTCTAATTCTTTCACTCCATCTGGTGGTCATCTGAATTTTACAGTCCAGATGTGATAGACCTATTGTTTCAGAGCTAAGGCAGTAATTTCCTATAAAATCCTACAGGAGAAAATCAGATTGAATTTATGTATAGGATTAGTGCTAAGCAAGAATAGAAGACAGGAAATGGCACATATAGCTATATACAGTACATCATTCCAATTATTTGTCCCACAGTTCAAAGATGTATGCAGTTTAACAGAACTTTAATGGATTAGATTATTGTTCAAGTTAATCCATGAGTTAAGCAGGTATTTATTCTTAGCAAGAGCACCTTTATTTTAAGCAGCAGCTTCACTAACATTGCTGTGTAGACTCAGAGTTGATACTAGTTTTCATCTAAAAATTCCAGTTTTAACATGAGAAGTGCAAATAATTTAGCTAATATGCAACCAATGATTTAGTACAACCGATAGCCAAGGACTATAGAAGCAATCACAAGGATCATCTAGTTCAACCCTCTGCAACATGCAGGAAAATCAATTAAACTATTCTTGAGAGGTGGCATGTAAAATTTTCCCCATTGTTTTTGTTATTGGATAAGTAAATGGCCAGACAATAACAACTTAAAAGTTGCACTTGAGAATAAACCTGGAAGCTATGAAAGAGTATATCAAGATATGAGATGTTTCAAGCCAAATTACAAAGGGATAGAGAGTTTATCAGGCACCATTTTGATAAAATTCTTGTTCTCCCTATGGTCAAGGAACAGTCATGGAAAAGAACATCTTGATCAGATACCAGACTTTGATTAATGACATGATACGTTCTGGGATGCTGAGGTAACCCAGCAATCCATTTGAGGTAATCCAGCATTGCTTATAAAAAAGAGCTGGAGGGAACAGAAGTCCAAAGCTCCATCTTCCACTCCATCAATGTTCATCTCTAAAGGACTTCCCAGAACAAGAAGAGGTTTTGGTATGGAAGATCTGAATGACTGAGAAAGAGAATATGAAATGCTCATGCTGTTAAAATAAAGTGTTTAAATGTACAAGTACTATCCTACCTTGTTGGGTGGTGTTCACTGAGCTTGGTCTGGTGCTGCATAGGACACACCTCTTTTGTAACATATTAGAAACTGTTGTGTGTTTGGTTTTTTTTTTTACTGTTAAAATATATTTTATTTTGGATGTAATTTTCCTTATTAAAAAGATGTTGTTATGTTATGTTAAAACACATATTAGAATTTTTAAAACCAAAATTACAAGTATATTTAGAACCTGCATCTCTCTCAATACAAATAGCTATTTCAAGAAGAGGGATTAGTCTTAAGACCTTCTATAAACACGATTAATTATCAGTTCCACAGTAGATGCTTGTTAAACACAAAAGGCTATTTAGACACATGTTTAATTTGGCCCTCTAAAGACTCTTCCAATGGTTAGGGATTTATATGTGTGTGTGTGTGTGTGTGTGTGTGTGTGTATGAACATGTCCTGCTTCTTTCTTTCCTCCTTTCCCATTGTGCGGTCAAGAGATGCTCCACGGCTTTCATGAACTTTATTAGGGTTTGGCACAATTTCTCTAAAACAGAGCTTTCCAAACTGTGTGTCGGGACACGTTAGTGTGTCGGCTGCAGTGTCTGGGTGTGTCGCGGCTGCTGCTGCCTCCGAGCCCTGCCAGGATTCCATGCAGGTCCTAGTGCCTGCCTTGTGCCTTGCTGCCTCCAAACCTGCTGTGATTCCGCGCAGGTCCTAGTGCCTGCCTTGTGCCTGGCTGCCTCCAAACCTGCCCTGCCAGGATTCTGCACAAGTCCTAGAGCCTGCCTTGTGCCTTGCTGCCTCCAAACCTGCTGTGATTCCACGCAGGTCCTACTGCCTGCCTTGTGCCCTGCTGTAAGAGTGTGTCGCGAAATGATGCATGTCTAAAAAGTGTGTCAACAACATGAAAAGTTTGGAAAGCTCTTCTCTAAAAGTTACTCTGCACTGGAGAAAATACCCAATGCTGATACAATTGTCAGCAATTAAAGATGTGAGAAGTAAAAATAAGAATCAGCAACTGTGAGAAAGGCATACCATGGAATGGGAAAAGCTCTGCTCAAAGCCACTCCAGATATTGTATCAAATGACAAACTGTTTCAACACCACAATTCTCCATTCCCTAGCTATCAAATTGCTGTGTGGTTCCACCTTAGCACAACAGGAGCTTCCATTCCATCATGTCATTTGCTAGGGTTAAAGATCCTTGCATCACTAATATGGCAGGTAGTACTGCTAAAGTATGGACAATTATCATTAGAGATAGTATCACATAAGAATATGCAAACTGGCCCTCTGTTCTCTAAGATTCTGTTATTAATTCCTAGTATTAAGAACTGTCAATCTAAAATAATATAAATATAACATAAATATAATTGTTACAATAATTTAGAATATAAATCCAATCAATCAATAGGCATTAGACAGAACATGGTAGACTGAACCAGGCAAGTTATTTGCTCTGGGAATTCTGATATTACTATGGGTAGTAAATATCATTTGGTAACAAATTGTTTTGAAGGCAGTATGAAAAATAATAAGGAATTGCTTGTTGCTATAACTAATAAACCATGCACATTTATAGTATGCATATGTATATACAATTTCTCCATCTTTCACTAGATTATCAGTTGTATCAACTATTTCAAATAAACACATTTCTATTTCTATGCAATCAAGCATTTACATCCCTCTATATCTAAAAAGTCTTTGATGTATTACCAAATCAGTGGAATCTGTATTAATAAAAATGACAACCATATATGGAGAAATAAGAAAAATAATAGTTGAAAAGAATTTATTAGACATTCAATAATGTACTGGTTCAACAATGCATTTAGAAATTATACCAACAGATCCAGAAAACATATCACTGCCTATGATAGATTCCTGTTATGAATAGACCATTTTTGTTCAGGTATCCTTAGTGAAACATTTCATACAGTATTAACACTAACCTAATTTACAGCAAATTACACTATAAAATTAAATTGTCATCAACCGCAGTGCTTAAAGATTTTTTGTTTATATTTTTCAAATGTGTTTTCATTTCAGATTGAGGGCCTATATAATTATCCATCTGGCCAGCTATTAGTTAAGTCTTTAAGCTTCTCTCTCTCTCTCTCTTTCTCTCTGTTATCTAATTACAGCTGTTTCTCTCTGTGTTATCATTTTATTGTGTATCAGAAGATAAGAACTCCTTAATACAGCTATAGGTGTGTGACAGTAGAGGATATAGACACTGGTATCTTCTGACTTTACATATCTCTTTATGGGATAAAGCTGAATTTCCTTGGGAGTGGCACTTAATATTCAGCTTCCACTTCACCTAGAAAGAAAAAGTCCATAATTATGGACAAAAGCTATGAATGAATTCATATAGATAGTAATTTCTCCATGTTTCCTTTTGGGCTCACAGTTCCATGCATATGAGTGAAGATAGCACCATACAAACTGGAAGTTGCTTGTGACTGAGAAAGATATGCAACTGGAACATCAGCCTGTCACACAGCAACAAATGGCACAGAAACTGTACTTGAAAAAAGCCAACTATCTTTAATGTGTACACATAGGAGATGCACTGAATTCACATCCGCATTGTTCACAACATAAATCCTATGGTTGTGAGCAGTATCAGCTTGACCGAACCTTTCGCTATAGGAATCATGTGCAATAAACAAAAATAGGGTTGCCAAAAGGCAGCTAGCTGATTGGAAGTCCTGTGCAGATCTCCTAGGGTCGAATCCAAAACTTTTCCAATAGGCCCACATTGGCTCTCAGATATTTATTGTTTTACCATGAGTACCATGTTCCATGTAAAACTGTCTCAGTTCCTGCCTATACTTTGATCTGGTAGATCAAAGGGTGGAGCAGCATTTACACAACCTCCAAACCATATCCCTAATATCTCTGGTGCCACTGGGGAGACTTTAACAAGATGCCAAAATTCACCTCACGTACTTTCTTCTTTTACATTTTTGCCCCTCGCTTACGGCAGTCATATACTTGGGGGCTCAACCCCCCCTTTGCTCCCCCTCCCTGGGCGCCCCCGCACTCTTAAGGTATTACAGCTAATTTTTTGCCTAATGACAGGATTGGGTTTATTTTACCCTCTACGTCATTGGTAGAAGAAAAAGCTACACCAGGTGAGTTTTGGCGCAGCGGCACCAGAAATAAACGTCGCTTCCCTTCCAGCCGAGGGTTTGGGCGACAGTGGCCGCTCGAGTCGAAATTATTCCCCCGGAATGACTGGGCGACCGCAGGCGCGGTCTGCCGCAATCTGGGAGAGCCGGAGCGACGGGAGGGCGCCCGAGGCGGCTGCAGGCAGGGACGGGCGGGGGAAGCCCTCCAGGATCGCAGCTGGGCGCCTGCCTGCTCCTCTCATCCCGTTGGCATCAGCAGCAGCTGGGAGGACCAAGGGCTGGTCGGCGTTCCTTGGGCAGGGGAGGCGGTAGAGCCAAGCCCCCCCACGGCGGCCTACTTGCTTCGTTTTGTGCCTTGTTCTCGGAGGGCGCAAGAAGAGCAAAGTCAAAGCAGAGGCGCGGGTCGCGTTGGAGACATCTAGACTCGGAAAGGTCAGCCAGGTTCCTCACCTCCTCGGACTCTCTCTCTGGACCCCTGAGAAGGTGAATCCCGCCAAGATGGTTACCGTGGTGACCAAGCTCGTGCATTATCTGCACCTCAGGTAAGGAGTCACGTAGGCGGCCAGCGGCTGTTGGCCTTGGCTAGCTAAGTCCTGCGAGCGAGACCCTTTCTAACTTCTTCGCACCATGTATTGTTTCTCATGCACTCGTGTCGCTCCCATTCATAGGCTTCGGCAACCTTTCTCTCTGAACAAACTTTTTCTGATACAGTATAATGCACACTATTTGCAATTAACTCAGGAAACTTGGAACTCTCCAATAAGCCTCAGTCAGACTACTATAGTAACATCAGACTGCAGGCTGTCAGTTCCATCTCTGAGGACCAAACATTGATTTGACATTGGGGAGTCATGATCAGGATCGCTGGCACTTAAAAAGAAAATAAAGTTGTCAGCCCCTGTATGAATGGATGAATGCATGGAAATAAAATCAGCACTGCAGCAGAGAGAGAAAAGATTTAACTTCTCTCCTTCCACTGTTTTTCTGATTAAAAATCAGCACACTCACTCACTGCAAATTGTCCTTTGGAAGAACACAAACAAGCATCAGATTGATACCATGTTTGACTGAAGATCCTTTTGGTAGCAATTTAGTACCAATCAATAATAAATCTTATGGGTCACTTGTAATTCTGGGGAGCCATATCCTTAAATGGGTAATTGCTTTTGTTTTCCATATATACATTCTGCATAAGGACACATGCAAGGGTATATACTGTATAAATGCAGCCTAGAAAACCAAGAATCTTTCATATAAAAAGAAGTATAGCATGTTGCTATCCAACATGAGGATGATTCTCCACATTGACTCATTAAGTGAGGATGATTCCAAGCTAGGATGCTATGTTGGCATACATGCAATGTCTTCTTTAAACAACCCCAGCAGTTTCAATATTGTCTTCTTCTCTGTTCATTTGCTTGCCTAAAGCTATACCTCTAGCATCTAGAAAGGCATGAATGTCCAGAAAAGGAAAGAATATATTTCAAGTCATTGATGTTTGCACAGTTCTGAGAATTTACAGCCCTCTGCGTTCAATCCCATGTGTGGCTTGGCTAGTTTTCTGAACTAATGACAGTAAATTTTCAGTGTCTTATTTCAAAAGTGGCAGTAAATGTGATCTTTAAACTTTGGTGGTGATAAGAATGTTAGCTGTGTTCCAAAGATCTGGATTTTTACCTTCTTTTTCCTTTAACGTTATCATGTCATATCATAAACTGTTTTGCAAAATCCCCTTAGTTTTGAGAAGCATGTTTGGCGTTTATTTGAGAAATACTTGTTGAAAGCCCTGCTATACATTCAGAATGAGTTGTGTAGGTAATTCAGTCCCCAGTTATCTATCTTCAAAGTTTTAACATTCTATATCTTAGGGGAGTAACACAGCCATTTTGTTATATTCATGAATAAGTCAGTAAGGTCTAAATATCTTCCTGTATTTCATAAGTTATAAGTGTTTGAAGTATCATCTTACCATTCCCCATGGTAAGAATGCTGAAAAATTGATGCTTTAAAATAAGCCATCTATGATTAAATACCTAGATGCATTTTATTTTACATTAATCAAGGGAATTCTATATACATTTCAAAATTTGCATTTTCAACCTGTTGAATATTGTCAACGCTGTTTAGGATATAAGGCCCAAACTATATTTGTATTTAGGTTACCAACATAAAGTTGTTTCCTTGTGGCTGGTTCCCACACCACATTAGTCATATATAGATATTTAACATTAACATTAAACATACCACAAATGTAGGCGATGTTGTAAGTTCAGGTATCCAATTTATCTAAACTATTCTTGTTAATTAGGCCTATATTTGTAATCTTGTATAAATCCAAGAATATTCACCTTTCTAATAGTATATAAATATTTAGTTCTACCACTTATATTGCCTTTATATCTATTCATTCAGTGTCCCGCTACTGCCTTTTACAAATCCTCAAGATTTCTGTCCCACTTCACTGACTGTACAGTACACCAGCCCACCTTTTAGTTTTTCCAAGTTTCTTCTTTGTATTATAGATCCTGTTCCCCAGAACCTTTCCCAGATTATTCTGTGCTGTCATAGAGTAGATATCAGTGGTTTAAAATTTGCATACCATTTCCTTTCATTCATGCTTTGCTTATACACTTATATTGACCAATTTCTCCTAGTAGAACAGGTCAACCACAGGTGGATCCAAGCTGCCTTTCACACATTCAAAAAGTATTTCACACATAGAAAAATGTAGTCTGAAAAGATCACATAAGGGAAGAAGTACAAAAGCTGAGACTGAGAACGAAAGAAATTAATTTGGATTTAAGATTTCCTGTTTGTTGAATATTAGGATAATTCCCGTTGATTTTTAAAAATAGGCCACCCTGAGCATCCTCAACAGAAGATTAGTTCAGACAATACTGGTTTTCCTTCATTGTTTTCTCTAGATGTAAGGCAATCTATAGCTTCTTGACTAAATGTACCAACCGATTAAAAAAAAAATCCTTATTACATCGATTTTACTTATTGCTAATTTGTGCTTACCTGAACCCTTAAAAGTGAAATAATGACTTTATTGCAGATTTTGACTACTAGAAACCTAATTATAGTGCTAGATACTTTCCTGGATGTGGAAAGGTAGTTGGATTTATATATATATAAAACATGATTAGGAGCCAGATATTAACTGTATTTTAACATCTGGCTTCTAATAACTATTTAAGGCACGAGTTTCCTATTGTATGCATAGTTCATAGTTCATAGTTCATAGTTCAGATAACTAGCTATATAGAGTCTGTTATCCTACTGCAGCAAAAACAACCCAGAATCTTGTGGCATTTTAAAGATGTACAAGAGAGAGGGGGGGGGGGGGGGGAGGGAGGGAGGAATTTGGATGATGGATTCTAAGCTGTTTCCCAAAGCTGATAACTAGCATGAATTATGAGTCTATCCCAAATGATCTTTTTATTCATGATTGTAATTGTGACCCATTGGATTATCTGAAATGCTTCCCACTTTGGTGTCCTCTGATTTTCTCTGAAAATAAATTGGAAATACTGTACCACAAAGGAGATGGGAAAAAGCCAATACATGTTTTAGACAGCATCAGATGTACTATAGCTGTAACTAATTAGACTATGCTATATATTAGCTTTCTCAGGGCTAATTACACTTGAGATGTAAAGATTTTTACCATCTTCCCCTTAAATAAAGTCATGCGACTGAACTGTCCAATTCACACTAGAAAAAGGCAGAAAAACACTGATGCACCTAAACAGGGCAAACAAGTCTTCAGGATCTTATACAACAAGCAGTAGAAGTATATTATACAGATAATATGGAATTTCTTTACATAGTCCTATAGTCTGGTCTTTTCCAACCAAACATTCACTAGATTGCAATTTGGGGTTGCAGTGTCTAAAATTCCCAGTCAACATGGCTCAGTTTGTTGCTGAAATCTGAGTATGTGAATATTTTCCTACTATGTAGCTATTATTGCAGGCCACATAACAGAGTGTGATGATGATGTTTGCTTATCTACAAAAACACAAGATGACCTTGTACACAGATAATCTGTGTAGTGACAGGAAAAAAAAGAATACAGTAAAATGTAAATATATTTTTAAGTTTATTTGACACAGAATTAGAAAGGAAGATTTTGTTTATGATATAAACCTTTTTATTCTAACACTCAAGGTGGTTTACAACAATAAAAAATCATAATGTAAAACTTAATAAAATTAATGCACTTAAAATCAACACTAGTTCAAATTCATTATTAAAATAATTAACAATTAAAATTTGGTAGAAGAGATGCATTCTACCATCTTCCTAAATATTGGGAGAATAGGAGCCAAACTTGCTTTCTTAGGAGTCTATACAATAACCTGGGACCACACCGGACAAGATCCTTTCTTGCACAACTGACAGTCAATCTTCTAGCAGAAGCAACATCTTTGGAAGGGCCTTTTCTGATTATCTAAGTAACTGTGCAGGTTCTAAGCCATATAGGCTTTAAAGGTCAATAAAAAAAGGTAAAGTTTCCCCCTGCACATTTGTGCAGTCATGTCCGACTCTAGGGGCCGGTGCTAATCTCCGTTTGTTAGCCGAAGAGCCAGCGTTGTCCGAAGACGTTTCCGTGGTCATGTGGCCGGCATGACGCACGCGGAACGCTGTTACCTACCCACCGAAGTGGTACCTATTCATCTACTTGCATTTGCATGCTTTCGAATTGCTAGGCTGGCAAGAGCTGGGTCTAGTGCGGGAGCTCACTCCGTCATGCGGGGCTAGGGATTCGAATCTTCGAACTTCCGATCTTCCGATCGACAAGCCTGGCGTCTTACCTGCTGAGCCACCACGCCCCTTTTAAAGGTCAATACCAACATCTTAAATTGTTCTTGGTAGGCAATGGGAACCACTGTATATCTTTTAGTATGGACATCATATGATTCTTGCACTGGTCAGCAGCTGGGCCACACCAAATTTATATTAAATAGTTCCAACAAGGCCTGACCCAACTATATGACCCAGAAGGATACCCTGTTCAATAGCACAGAGAGGTTCAAGAGAATTAGTAGAGTTATAGCCTCAGAGAGGTTCAAGAGAATTAGTAGAGTTATACCTCTCCCATCTAGTTTCTGTCAGAGTTACCTGTCAAGGCAACCAAAGCAAAGTACCATCTCCTAGACAAAACCCTGATTCTGAAGATAACATTGTACTGTAGTTAAAAAGGTTGAACCAGTTAAGGCAAGAACTTGTAAAACATTGAGGCAAGAATAAGTAATTAATAAATAGGTGATAAACAGAATAAATACAATAGTAATCATGTTTGATATTCATTGGAAAGGTTTTGGTTATAAACAGATTATTGCATTTTGTAATTTCTGAGGGAAAAAATAATTTTTTCTCACTGAAAGGCCTTCATCAGCAATATAAACCCATGCTTGTAAGGCATGAAAATAATCAGGTTTGTAGGTTGTTATCTATTCAGGCATATTGTTGTTCTAAATGAAAGCCTGACTAGTAGGACCACAATTCACCCATTGTGAATTCAACATAGTCCAGACAAGAAACCAAAACCATGAGTACTAAGACTACCTTTATTGTAAGGTTACAGTGACAGAATCTTGCAAGTCTGAAAGCACTTCCCCCCTCCCCTGCCTTTACTTTCCAGAGAACGAGGGAGGGTCCCTACTGATACGCTTTTACCACCCCCATTCCTTCTGTGGGCTGAGATATCTTTTGTCTGACCATTGTCTAGGTTGCGGCTTCTCCTCTTCCTCTTGTCTCCCAAGGATATTCTCACAGCTCATTACATCCATCCACATCCCAGCATCAGTTATTGTCTAAGGTACAAAAAAAATTCATATCCCAGCCACAAGGTAACAGATTACCTCACAAAATGGGCATCTTCTGGTCAAAAGGCCATTGTGCCATTGGTTCTGTTAGCAATTTTTATTTTATTTAGTAAGGCTGTGCACATTTATTTCAAAGTTAGCATTACTAACTCAGTGTGTTTATTTCAAACTTAGCTCTACTTTAAAACTGAGGGAATCAATTCTTAGAATCATTGGATCAGTATAAATAGTATAGTTATAATGAATATATTAAAAAGTTATGATTATTAGTAATATTTTAATACATTCTGTCATGCTTTAGATGGAGAATTTTTTATTTTCCAGAAATTCAGTTACTAACTTTTCTACCATCACCACCATTTCTATGTTTATCATGGCTTTAGGAATTCCATTCTCTGAATATGTTTTAATTCTGTTCTCTCCCAACATATTTTATTAATTTAGTTAATTACTGGCTGAGGAATCATTTTAATCATGGCTTATTGACCAAGCTATAGTAGCCTAGCTCATACATCATGCTAAGACAGAAACCATGGTTTACAATCCACAATAGTCGGCTCATGTGATCAGGCAAAACTAAACAAACCACATTATGAACCCAGCCAATTAGTAGAAATCTAGGATTATTTTAGGTTATTCAACTTGCAAGGATTTTGGTGATTCTCTTCAGAGTAAAAAAACAGTGGAAGAGAAACATAAGCACACATAACTTTATTTGGAGTTTTATATTGCTGTCTAGGAGGTTGTAATTGCCAGCAGATACTTTTGGGTGCTTAAGTCAATGGCAAATTCTACGCAGTCTCAAGAATGTTCTCCTTCTGTGGGCCCTCATAATTTCATAGCAGATACTGTGAGCCTCAAAATCAGATATATTCATCTAATTAACTGGTAACACTGAACATCAAATAAATGACTAGATCTGAGCTGCTATTATGGTTTCTGGGAAAAGCATGCCAATACATTGCCTTATTTGTAAAATCACGGCGCAGTTTATATTTTGATTTGCATGCAACCTTCGTGTTACCAGTTAGCCTTAGTAATTATGTACGTTAAATTGGCAGGAGAATGCTAAATATGTGCTTGCCAAAATTCTAACAATATTTAAATGCAAATTGGGTGTAAATGAAAATGAAAGCATTTTTATATTTTTAATATACTTTTGTGCTGCATACAATTAAAATATGTTTACATATAATTAAATAAATTCACAGCAAATGTGAAAGAGAACTTCAAAACAATGAACAAAGGAGACAGAAACGGATAGAACAGAAAGCAAATGACTAATACAAGAAACACTAAACAAACAAAGCAAAACAGAGAAAGGACATTTTAAATTATTTTTTTTAAAAAAAACACACAACAGCATAGTGTTTATAAACAAACTGGCTGCCAGCGGTACCAAAGATACTAATATAGCAAATTATTGTCCTCTTCAGAAAAGAGATGTGGTAATACAAACTACAGTACTACATATTCCATACTCATTCATCTCCAGACTAGTAGGGAAGATCTGAAGTAAAAATACAGTTTAATGCTGTAATGCAGGTTGGACCAATTCATGGAAGTCATGGGGATCAGTGGCTAAGCCTTGATGGCAGTGTGACTGTCTCTGCTGAGAGATTAGTGGGCTTCCTTGTGCATTGGTTGGCTACTGTGAGAACAGACTGCAGGATTAGATGGTCCAGGGGGTTCGATCCAGCAGGGCATTGCTTGTGTTCTTATGCTGTATGTGTGCACAGCCCTGTAACTGAGTTCAGCTGAACTTGTCAGTGTAGGAAAACTAGGAGTGTAGGGATTAGGCATTATTTTTTCCCTGTTTGGAATCCAAGTTCTTGAGTACTGTAAAAAAAAAAAGTTACATTCAAGTTGTTCGTGACTCCTGGCGACTTCATGAACACATTCATGTCTTTTTCTCGGTCACAATATGGAAGTGTTTTACCATTGCCTTCTTCCAATGATTTTTGTTTTGCTCCTCAGACTTGCCTGCAGCTCTGAGATTTCCTGATGGTGTCAATCCAAGTAATAACTAGATGTTACTGTGCTCAGCATTTTGAAATCAGCAAAATTTGGCCCTAGCTGGGCACAAGCATTTAAATAACTTGCGTTAGATTTCAGTAAATATAGTGCCAATAATAGCAGAGGGGAGGTCTTGTCTTTTGAGTCCACTCTGCAACAATGAAGCAGTAGTTCATGGTGGTGGCTCTCTTGTGATGTATGCAAAATATGTGGAACATAAAGTAATTGGAATCCATCTCACTCTGAATGCCATTAGTTTTAGATCAAAATGTGACATGTTCATTTTCTGTTGAATACATATACAGTAGCTTGCCCTGCCAGTTTTGGTGGGGGTGTGGTTTTCTCCTTGGTAGTTCTTTGATTAGGTTACTGTTTTTTGCATGATTGTATATAAACTACTGTATATAAACAGTACTCCACAGTTCAACCCTGAGCGATATATATACTGTATATTCTATTGGAGCAGGAATAACAATTTAGAATAACAATTTAGAAAACACTGCAGATGAATGCATCTGTGCATTCATTCCTTATTGGGCAAATAGGTAGCAACACCTCTGTGCAACAAGAGAAAGTTAGAAAGTGAATCAGAGGGATTAAAGAGGCCTTTCCTTAATCATTAATGCACTTGCTGATAAATGTACACATATCAAGTTTCCAGGATTCTGTAACCTTTCCTCTTCAAGAGAATCTGAGATTGTGAGAATCTAGGTTTTTTAGTTATGATCAGCTGTTAGGGCCCTGACCTTGAACCTCTCCCAATGCTTTGTGAAGCAACAGCTCCTTTGCACTGCTTCGCTGCCCTCCACAGCTTCCTCTGCTGTCTCTTCTGGCTTTTGCAAGCACCAGAGGAAGCCAACAGGAGATTGCAAGATGATGTGAAAAACCTCACTGAGGCAAGTCAACTCAATATCTAAGCCATTAAATCCAAGATTTAAAGTTACCTTTGCTGTACCACTGGACACAAGACTAAATATGTGGTATCCATCATATCCCTCTCTTCTAACATTTGGAG
Organism: Charina bottae; assembly: GCA_023362775.1. NCBI lineage: Eukaryota > Metazoa > Chordata > Lepidosauria > Squamata > Charinaidae > Charina > Charina bottae. The sequence continues at coordinate 7,360,743 of JALMGJ010000001.1, read as the reverse complement.
AAAGAGCTAACTCCCAGGGTTCAGAAAGTTATGAATTATTCTTTAACCAAGTTTAGGAATGGTCTCACAACTGTTTCCTTGTCTTCACTAAGGGGTCCAATGTTTACTGACTGAAGATTTGAGGAAGTAAAGTCAACAGTTCTGGAGAACATCAGGTTGGGGAAGGATGGCTTATTGAATAAGGTGCTTGAACATAGATTTGCTATACAACTTCAAGAATTCCTGGATGAGATGCCTTGTATTTTGGCTCCTATTGCTGCCAACCAACAGGAATAATGGCAGGGGATTGGGGAAGCTATGGTTCAAAACATCTGGAATACCCTAGCTTGCTTACCTGTCATAGTAGCTCTTTGGGTGTCACTCTAGGAAGTTGATTTTGTGCCTTAGTGATTCCTCTGCAATGTGGTCCCCAAGGAATTGCAAATGTGATTGCCAAATTGTAGTTTTTAATATAAATGAAATATTTGTCATGTCACTGTCCATTACTTCATAGAATGCAACCCTTAGCATGCCACTCAAAGATCAAGTGTGGTCCTTTGCTCAGGGAAAGTTGTGCCCCCTAGTGTGTTGTGATACTACATAACCCACATGGCTCATGCTGCGGGATTCTGCTGGCTAATTTGTCTCCCATGGGGTTTAAATACCTGGAGATAGTCCAGAAGTTTGCAATGACATGCCTTTGGTACGCTAATTATCCTTTTCCATCTGATTCAGGTGAGGCAATTAAAAGGGTATATTGGCAACTGGGAGCCATCTTTACAAAATGGAGGCAATTAAAGAGTAGCTCTTCTGAACAGAGAGATTATTCCTATTCGTTTTAGATGGCTCTGCATTTCAGTTAAAGCTCAGGTTAGCCACCTTATTTTATTGAGGGCCATAACAGAGTAATCTGTTGGATGTCATATTATTGCACACGCCTGGTGTTTGTGGTGAAAGCTAACAGTAAGTGAGGATTGCCGTTTTTCTATTTCTGACACTTTTTTTCCTGGATTTCTCTTTTTTCTAAACACCTTTCATCTCTCTCTCCTGCCAGAGAGCAAGCTGGTAAGGAAGTGACAGAGCATTCCTCCTAGACAGTTGCCTTGATCTCTTGTGAAGGGTTTTTGAAATGAGCTTGAGAGCCACACGTGGCTTCCAGGGCCCCAGATTTCTGATCTAAAGGACCAATGTCTCAATGCGGAGAGGCTACTGGGGTCAGATTTGTATATAAAACATTAGTAAAGTCTTACATTCTGTGACATGCATGATAGTAAAATAAAAAAGAATCCAAATTAGATGGACCTGTGTAAAGTGTTTCTTTATCTATTGAACACATACAACAAACATGAATAAATGTAACACAAATGGTGAATCACTGCTAAGCAACCAGAGCAATCTTTTTTTCCTTTTCTAACCACCTGTTTAATTGTTGATGAATGGAGGAAACCATTGTCTCCTGGTTATTAAATGTCTCCTGTCATTGTCAGGAAACAATGAGGTTTTCCATCCCAGGACATCTCAGCTTCATTAACATTTATTTCATTTACATTCAAATTCAAATTCAAGAATGTTTACAGTGGGAAAACCAAATTCACTGAAATTTATATAACGCTGAAAGCAACATGGCTTCTTTTGTTTTAATTTTTAGAACGGCATGTGGACCTTAGATAACTGCTCTGACAATGTTAAATCTTAAAATTTAGTGGCTACAAAATGATGCTAATTTATGAATCATATCTTTAAACCAGATCTGTCTGTGCAACTTAGGACAAAGCTGACTTGTTCTATACAGTTTAGGAAAATAATGGGTAAAATGAGTTTGAAGTATCTGCAAAATACATATATACATACATTCTTTGTATCTCTTCCAAGTGGGTAGGATAAGAATATTGTAAGTAGCTTTATACCTAATTTTTATAATGGGCACTTACTAAATTAGCCTAGTTAATACTGAGTGCATTGACAAGTACTTACATTTAATTTATTATTTATTTAATTTTTATCCCGCCTTATTTTTTTTATAAATAACTCAAGGCAGTGAAACATACCTAATACTCCTTCCTCCTCCTATTTTCCCCACGACAGCAACTCTGTGAGATGAGTTGGGCTGAGTGTGTGTGACTGGCCCAAGGTCACCCAGCTGGCTTTCATGCCTAAGGCGGGACTAGAACTCACAGACTCCTGGTTTCTAGCCCAGCACCTTAACCACTAGACCAAACTGGCTCTCTGTTTTCTAGATTAGAATACTTACCAGGTTAGTTTGTTGTAGCAGACAAAACTATTCTACTTTGATTCAGTGGAATTCCAGTCACCCCAAACATCTATGACTTGCAAAAACATTGCTTGAATAGGTTGAACTACAGCATGCTTCAAACAAAAAACTGATTGTGTATAGCCTGGCTTCACACAACAGACTGGGTAGTTAATAGTTCATGCGTGTTGTGTGGAGCTAGACAACTGGATTAATTTAGTAAGTCACAGTTCAGTAAACAATGGGTGAGTATGTTGTAAGATCATAGCTCCTGGGACATGAGATTTCAGAAGCATGAATATGCTTCAACAGAAGCACAAATGAGTCTAAAATCTACTGACAATTTGCTAAAATACAGCAGATGAAAAACCAAATTAATCAGTGATGCTCAGGGTCAGATTAGATATGATGTGAACTGCATGAACTGCAGCTTTCTTTGTGTAAAGCTTGTAATATTTTAAGGAGAATTAAGAATTTAAGTAATTTAAATTTTTAAATATGAATTGTCTGCAAGTAATTAATTTGTTTTTATTAACAAAAAAGGACAGAATGGGAGCTATGAAATTCTGTGTATGTGCCTAGCTAATTCACCTAAAAGGGCTTATCATTAATCCCTGTAAAACAGTTAAAAAGCAGATATGTGTAAAACCTTTCATTCTGAGAACAGAATGTTCTGGAAAACTCTGGATCTTTCTGTTTTTCCTTCAGTCCACAAATGTCCAAGCATTCAGGTGAGGTGAGGTGAGGTGAGGTGGGGTGTTTGGAAATTAACTTCCAGAAAGCAAGGGACCACCCTCAGAATGGTGGGATTGGCATGATCTGGAAAAGAAACAGAACATTCTGGAATTCTCCAGAATGGTAGATTTTGCATATCCCTATTAAAAAATACAGACTTCCATATTGTGGAAATAATTATTGTACAAAAAACTGCAAATTTCTGGGGCTTATCATCAGGCAAGCTGGATAGAAAAAAACAGGAAGGGGGAGAAGGGAAATGTGGCAGATATTGGAGCTATGTCTTTACCAGCAAATATTTTAGATGGAGAACTCTCAAATATGGACATTGATCAACAGACACAGAGTGGTTTCAGTTATGATAAAGATTCTCTCAGAGCTGGTGGGAAGAAGCAGCAAACAAATATTTGTGAATTCTTTATTTTGAAAAAAATATATTTATATAAATATACATTCCAGTTAGTAAGGTCAAAAATCTAGCAATTCTAATGGGAGTCTACCATATTTTGGCTTTATTTATTTACATCAGGGCTTTCCAAAGTTTTCCTGCGGCGACACACCAACCGCCGTTGGTGTTTCGCCACGGGAAAACCTAGAAGCGCTGATGATAATCAGCGTTTCCAGGTTGTGTGGTGACACACCAGACTGTGTGTGGCGACACACTTTTGTGTCGCGACACACAGTTTGGAAAGCTCTGATTTACATCATAACTAATAACTCTCAGTATAGCAAATTTATAGCAAATTATTGAAAATAAATAACATTGCTACAGAACAACATATTGCAGAAATGTAAACATCCTATATTGCTAAAACCATTGTGAATGCTTTCTGGACTAAGAATACCTTCATTCGAACATGGTAGTTAATGGTCAAATGACCCGGAAAGTGGTAACATGGTGGGCTCTGTAGTGCAGGATTTTATTTTAAAAAAGAGTCTACGTGTGCAGTCCTTGATCTAGAATGGAACTTTGGGAGATGAAATGTAGTATGGTATTCCTTGTAATAATTTTAAGTGGTATATATATTATATATTATATACTATATATGATATTTTATTTTTGTATTACTCATTTTAATATTTGTATTTTGTATTTTTATAATTATGTACAACTGAGAGAATATTAGTCATGATAATGTAAATGAATAAGACTGTTTTTAAATTTGATAAGGGGCTCATTTATATTGTGATCTAAATGCATTTTAATATTTAATTGGGACTTGTTAAATTAGATTTAAAACTATTTCAAATCAGAGGGTTTATATTTTAAAGCCCAATGTGTTTACCATGTAGAATTCTAACTTGTACTGGTCAGTGACCGTAATAAATTGAATTGAAACTGAAACTTTGGGAGATGTTTGGCTTTATCTGTTTAGCTCCTGTGATGTCCTGACCTGCGCCTGGCTCCTACCACTCACTTCTGGGGGCCCTTTATGGGTGAGAAGCAGGAATACAGTATTTCTATTTAAGATATCCAAGCACATATCCTTAATTCCACTAATCTTATTAGAAATAGTTATAAAAGCAACCACCAGAGTGCGCCACCATACCCTTTAAAAAGCAATTTGTAGGACAAAGGGTCAAGTTAAAATCAGTGTCCTATTTAAATAGAATATATTTATATTAGTATAAATGATTTGGGCTGCAATTCTATGCATACTAAGGGCTATCCCCACTTAAATCAATTGGCTTTACTTTTAGATATTAGGAATGCAGTACTGTAGTGTAGTTATTATATATGTCCATTCAAGAGTAAACAGTATTCAGCTCTATGGTACTTATTCCTAGGACTCTACATTTGTAACCATAATCCTATAATCCAGCAATGTGAAATACAGAGCACTAAAACAAGAAATAATATACAAAAATAGTTTTGTATGCAAGAAGAAACAAACATCTATATTAGCAGAAATAATTATAATAGAAAAGCAAATTAGTCATGCCTCATATAATTGGCAGCCTTTAATAATGACATGTTCCAGTATACTGTTTTATTGGTGAATAATCTTGTAATAGTTAACATGTAATAAACTACTGAACTATTTAAAGAATCTTTCATAAATAGAAAATGAATTGTTTTCTCCCCACCAAATTCTCTAATAATATATTAAGTACTCTCAGGGGAGGAACAGTCTGCCTGTATTTTAAAGCTACTTATTCCAGCTTTTTTCATCACTAATCCTTTCTTTAACACAGTGTTCTGCCAAGTGTCCAAGCAGTGATCAGGTGCTCAGACAATTGGTTCTTTTAGATCCAGAGACAATAAGCACACCAGTGGATGAAGATATTTTAAGCTTTATTATAAACTTAAACAAATTTATAGCATAAAGAAAGGAAAATCATTACATACCAAGCAAGTTAACCGCCCAGAGTCCCCCTGTGGGGAGATGGTGCGGTAAATATAAATCGAACCATAAATAAATAAATAAAATAAAGTTGAAACCCTATCTCCCATAGGCTGTCAGGAGCCCCTTAATAAGGACAGCGGAGATACCCCAGGATGGCTCAATTTCCACAGCACCCAGTGCTCAGGTCTGTGCAGAAGCTCCCAAACTCGAAAGGCAATCCTCAGGTTTTTATCAAAGTCTGGCCCTAAAATCTGGTGACCCTGTTTCCATGGTTGCACAATCTGACCTTGATGGGATAGCTCCCAAGATCTGGAGCACCTGTTTATGACATAATCCAAGAGCCTGGGAAGCTATACAGATAAGCTGGTGCTTAACAAAAACAATCTTGGGGTTTTCTCTTCTCCCCCCCCTCTCTTTCAAACAGAAATAAAAAACAAGCCAGCTAAACATTAGTATAACTCAAAATAAACTCTAAGCTTCTTCGTGTGAAGGAGAAAATCAAAATATGTCACTTAAACTCCTCAAAATAACAGTGGTCTTCCTCATTGCCACTACACTCAGCTATTAACATTTCACACATACTCACAGAAATACGAAGGGCAAGGGTTTAAGACAGTGAATATGTAGACTTGCACAACTTTAATCAAACATATCCCATTATGTTAGTGTTGTGCTTTTTAATAACCAGGAGGTAAATAGCATTGTCAAACAGTATTCTTAAATAAATATTGCATAATTTATCTCTACAAGTATGTATGGACAGTATGTATCAATATAAGCATCAGATTTTAAGATGATTAATATCTAGAGAAAAACTGTGCATAAAATATTCAGATGCAAAAAGCAAATATTCATGCTTACATGTGATAAATTTATTAAGGTAAATATGTCAGGAAGACTTGGACCTCAGAGCAAAAACAAAATGTTGCTTCAAAGCTATATACTATAGTATATAGTCTAGTTTGTGTTATTTTTTGTACCTTAGTAGCTTTATAAATTAATTAGATCTATGTTCAATGTCAGTCCCTGGAACTACTCATTATAATGTGAAATCTTACAGCTGTCTTTCCTATTCATACCAGGAATCTTTAAAATGTACAGATTTTTGTAATAAGGTGTTATGATTTTTGGTGGTAAATAGACCAGTTTGGTCTAGTGGTTAAGGTGCTGGGCTAGAAACCAGGAGTCTGTGAGTTCTAGTCCCACCTTAAGCATGAAAGCCAGCTAGGTGACCTTGGGCCAGTCCCTCTCTCTCAGCCCAACTCACCTCACAGGGTTGTTGTTATGGGGAAAACAGGAGGAGGAAGGAGTATTAGGTATGTTTGCTGCCTTGAGTTATTTATAAAAAAATAATAAAGGCGGGATAAAAATCAATCAATCAATCAAATAAGTAAATAAATAAATAAATATTATGCCTTTAAATCAATCTCTCTCATATATATATATATATATATATATATATAATTTATTTATTTATTTTTTATATATATATATATATAATTTATTTATTATATATATTTTATTTTATTTTATTTTATTTTATTTTATTTTATTTTATTATTTTATTTTAAATATATTATGCCTTTAGTTTGGATTCCAACATTTCTATGACAAGTACTTGGATTGCATGTGGAATTATCTGTTTTCTCCAGTGGTGGTGGCTCCATTCACACAACTTCATATCACAGGTTTCTCAGACCTTTGAGGAATGTATGTTCAAGAACTATGGAAAAATTTGGAGGCAAAAATCAGTACTTTGGGGTACAGAATATGAGCAGAAGTGCCTTATGCTCACACTAAGGTTTTGGGCAGCAATCCAATGAGTACTTAATGAGCAAAAATGAAATGGTCATCTGTTATATTGGTGCTTCTGAAATTGCTGAATAGAATCACATTACCTCCATAGCAGCTTGTAATATGTAAGGAAATGATATTTACTGGCTAATTCTAAATGTTTGCTTTGAAGTAAGCCCCCATGGGTTTAGAATATTGTACACATAATAGCAGCCACTGCACTAGCTCTATGCACTAATCTGAAACCATTTGATAATAATTGTAAAGTAGCTATAGCTGTGCAGTTCATTCAGAGGATGGTTGCCACCAATCCAAGTGGAAATGTCTTTTGTACTCTGCTAAGCTTAAAGCAGCCACACCAAATCTTTGAGAAGGTATGACCACCTTGATGCTTTGAATAGCCCTCCTCTAAATGATTTTCACAAGGCCCAATTAAGCCTTTGCTAACAACAGATACAGAAATTCAGGGTTTTTAAAAGCCTTTTAACCAGAAAAACCTCTTTTCATTTAAAGAAAATGCCTCCAAAGGAAATGGATAAAAATTTTAAGAGTGGTTCCACCATTGCATCCTCTCAGGTCTTGTTGTTGTTTATTTGTTCAGTCGCTTCCGACTCTCCGTGACCTCATGGGCCAGCCCACGCCAGAGCTTCCTGTCGGCCGTCACCATCCCCAGCTCCCTCATGGTTGAGTCTGTCACCTCCAGAATATCATCCATCCATCTTGCCCTTGGTCGGCCCCTCTTCCTTTTGCCTTCCACTTTCCCTAGCATCAGCTTCTTCTCCAGGGTATCCTGTCTTCTCATTATGTGGCCAAAGTACTTCAGTTTTGCCTTTAATATCATTCCCTCAAGTGAGCAGTCTGGCTTTATTTCCTGGAGTATGGACTGGTTTGATCTTCTTGCAGTCCAAGGCACTCTCAGAATTTTCCTCCAACACCACAGTTCAAAAGCATCTATTTTCCTTCGCTCAGCCTTCCTTATGGTCCAGCTCTCACAGCCATAGGTTACTACAGGGAATACCATTGCTTTAACTATGCAGACCTTTGTTGTCAGTGTGATGTCTCTGCTCTTAACTATTTTATCAAGGTTTGCCATTGCTCTCCTCCCAAGAAGTAGACGTCTTCTGATTTCCTGGCTGCAGTCAGCATCTGCAGTAATCTTTGCGCCTAGAAATACAAAGTCTGTCACTGCCTCCACTTTTTCTCCCTCTATTTGCCAGTTATCAATCAAGCTGGTTGCCATAATCTTGGTTTTTCTGAGGTTTAACTGCAACCCAGCTTTTGCACTTTCTTCTTTCACCTTCGTCATAAGGCTCCTCAACTCCTCCTCGCTTTCAGCCATCAAAGTGGTATCATCTGCATATCTAAGATTGTTAATGTTTCTTCCAGCGATTTTAACTCCAGCCTTGGATTCCTCAAGCCCAGCATGTCGCATGATGTGTTCTGCGTACAGGTTGAATAGGTAGGGTGAGAGTATACAGCCCTGCCATACTCCTTTCCCAATCTTAAACCAGTCCGTTGTTCCGTGCTCTGTTCTTACCGTTGCTACTTGGTTGTTATACAGATTCCTCAGGAGGCAGACAAGATGACTTGGTATCCCCATACCACCAAGAACTTGCCACAATTTGTTCTGATCCACACAGTCAAAGGCTTTAGAATAGTCAATAAAACAAAAATAGATGTTTTTCTGAAACTCCCTGGCTTTCTCTCTTTTTTTTTTACATAAGTTTTATTAGGTTTTTAAATATACAAAGCTAAAACTGGGGAGTCTTTGGTGCTCTCTGAGCCTTGTTGTTTTCATGCAGACGTTTCATTGCCAGGCTAGGCAACATCTTCAGTGCGAAAAGGGAGTGGAACTTGCTGTCTGTTTATATACCCTGGCTTGTCCTGCCTGTGTTGGTGGGGGTCTTGTACTCTCCTTGGTAGTTCCTTGATTGGGCTATTGTGTGCTGTTTGGGTGATTGTCTGAGTTAATAGTTCCTTGATTAAGGTCTATTGTGTTGTTTGATTGCTCCTCTGCTGCTAATCTTGCTGTTAATCTATGCATATCTTGTTGTTGATTGCTGGCCCAGGGGTGTTCTGGTCTTCTGGCTATTCTATTGTCTCTTATGAATGGTATGTAAATGTTGTTAACCTCTATGTGTCTGTTGATGGCTGCTTTGTCTGAGTGCCAAGCTTCCAGAAATTCTCTAGCATTTTTGGATTTGGCCTGGTCTAATATGCTCACAGTTTCCCAGTTGAAAGTATGGTTAAGTCTGTCCATGTGTTGTGAGATTAAGGAGTTTTCATCATGTCTTCTGACTGCTAGTTGGTGTTCGTGGATGCGTTCTGCTAGTCTTCTGCCCGTCTGTCCTACATAGTGGCTGTTACAGTCCTTACACTGTATGTTGTAGATAACTCCTGTTTTTTCTTCTTGGGCTCCTGTTTTTTTTATTCTTGGGCTATTGACAAGCCAGGGTATATAAACAGACAGCAAGTTCCACTCCCTTTTCGCACTGAAGATGTTGCCTAGCCTGGCAATGAAACGTCTGCATGAAAACAACAAGGCTCAGAGAGCACCAAAGACTCCCCAGTTCAACCCTGAGCTACAAATATTCTCTTCGATTGGTACAAAGCTAAAAGTTAAAGATGAAACGGAAAAAGAAATACAAATTAAAAGAAAAGAAAAAGAACAGTGCAGTAAAGAAAAAGAAAAAATAAAAAAAATAAAGAAAAAGACATACATAGAAATTAGATAACCTCCGATCCATCTATGGTCATAAGAATAAAGTATATAGTTTGTTTTAACATGCTGGCTATTCATATAACATTCATATATTTTTCCTTGTCTATTATATACTATTTATCTATAATCTAATCATCAAAACCCCATATTTAGCTTTACTCCTCCTGCTTTTTGCAAATAGTCCATCAAAAATTTCCACTCATTAAAGAATAATAATTAAAAATTTCTTTTAGTAGGCAAATCAATTTGTTATTTTCTGTCATTTCTAGTAATTTCAACATCCATTCCTGTATTGTTGGTACACTTTAATTTTTCCAAAACTATACATATATAAGTAAAGAGAAAAATTTTTTTTTCTATTTGTGCATCCCAAATTCCAGATAAAAAGAAAAAATTCTAGTTTAAGTCTTTTAATTTATACCCAACCATACTATTATACTATGCATATAGAAATAAAAAGAAAAGAATTTTTCTATTTATACAACCCAGATTCCAAACAAAATAGAAAAAATTCTGATTTAATTCTTTTAAGTTATACCCAACCCTACTGTTTTTGATCTCTCACTGTAATATTTCTTCAGATTTTGCTCTTTTGTAACTTTTCTCACAAAATATCTTGACAATTTCTTATCTCTAACGTAACGTGAGTCAACTCTAAAAATTTTATCTATCTCAGAGTCCATATCTTCTTCTTCTATCTCTAAATATTGAACTAAAGTATCAACTATATATTTTCTCATATTCTCATCTAATTTTTCTAGGGCTCCTCTCAGACTCAAAATAAATTCTTCTTCTCTCATTTCTGCTAATACAATAGCATCTAAATTATATTCCATAGTAATAGAATCTGATTTGATCTCCAATTTCTTAACCTGGCCTTGTGTCTCTTTAAAATCCCCTGGAAAAATATTTGCAATTTCTTTGACAATCTGTATTTCATTTCTAAATTCTTTTTTTAAATCTTCCTTCATCACTTCCACTTTCTCTTCTACTTGTTGATCTAGAATATTGTCTATTTTTTTGTCTATTTTTATATCAAAAGAAGTAATTAAGTCATCCATCTTTTTCTCCAAGGTAACAGTTAAAATCTCCATCTTTTCCTCCAAGGCAGTAGTTGAATCATCTATTTTTTGATTCAGTGCTGTAATCGCATCCAATATTTTTTCCATATCTGATGTTGGTACTTCTGAAGGTGCAGCCATGGACTCCATTTCCTTATCTCTATCCCTCTTCACTCTTGCAGCCGCAGTAACCAGGTTGTATATAATATTCCTGTAAAGAGAAAAGAAAAATAACAAAAGACAAAGGAGAACCACTATGAACAATAAAAAAAAAAGAAAAAGGGAAGAAGAGGGATAAAAAATTATTAAAGATTCAAAAGAAAAAAAGGGGGAAGAGAAGAAAGGGGAAAAAAAATCCAGATACAATAAAAAATAAAAAAAATAAAAATAATACTACTTTTTCTTAATAGATGTTGCATAAAAAAGAGGGCAAAATGTACTTTGGTAAAATCAACAATTCTCACATGAAAAAAAATAAAAGATAAGAGTACAATGGGTAAGTCCTTTAGCTGTAGTCAAAATATCCTTGAAAATGTAATAACAATCCAGTTCTCAGGCAAGCTTATAATCACAAGTCCCAAAGAGGAGAGAGAGAAGGAAAAAAAAGAGAGAAAGGGGGGGGGAGGAGAAAGCCCCAACTCCAAATGTCTTCACTCTCCAAGACAAAAAGCAACAAGAAAGTCCACTAAAATCCCATATAATAAGGAAATTCCCAAAACTGTTCAAAACAAAGATATTCCAAAAATACCCATTATAATCCAAATAATTTCCAAACGCATTACAGAAAGAAAAAGGAGAAAAAATACCATCTCAAGATGAAAAGCAGAAAAGCAAAAAAAAAAGATAAAAGGCAGATCATTAACCCATTTGAATTCAAAATCCAGAGAGGAAAATAGATTAGTCCCACTTCAGTAAATAAGCCATTCGTCAGTAGTTAATGTCACTCCATTTCACTTCCAAGTAAAGTCATTATTCTTTAAGCTCCCACCATTTCTCAAGTCTTCTTTAGCAAGAAAATTACACAAGCACCAGCAGCATCGATCATGTCCATAGAAGGATCTTAGCAGATAATATGTAAAATTAAAATTATATGTACTGTATGTAAAATTAAAATAAACACAAATATAAAACAGTGACTAAAAGTGCTGAATTTAGGTGCTACTTAAATTATCTGTAAAGATTTCGCTGTTTCCTGCAGAGCAATAACGATGGTCCTTCCAGTCGCTTTTGTCGCTTCAATTTCCTTTTTCCCGTGGTGGAAAAACGGGAATTGGGAAAGAGCGACGGTTCCGGCGACCCTTGTGGTTTATCTTCTGATCCCCTTTTCTTCAAAGGGGAGATTTCAGCAGTTTTATTTCTTTAAAAACCGCTGCAGGCAGGCAAACAGCTGAGCCAAGCCAGGAGCGCTTGGTTCAGTGCACCGACTTCTTCAGCACCCGGAAGCGATCTGCCCTCCCTGGCTTTCTCCATTATCCAGCGGATATTGGCAATTTGGTCTCTAGTTCCTCTGCCTTTTGTAAACCCAGTTTGTACATCTGGCAATTCTCACTCCATGAATTGCTGGAGTCTACCTTGCAAGATCTTGAGCATTACCTTACTGGCATGTGAAATAAGTGCCACTGTTTGATAGTTTGAACATTCTTTAGTGCTTCCCTTTTTTGGTATGGGGATATAAGTTGATTTTTTCCAATCTGATGGCTATTCTTGTGTTTTCCAAATTTGCTGGCATATGGCATGCATCACCTTGACAGCATCACCTTGCAAGATTTTAAACAGTTCAGCTGGGATACCGTCGTCTCCTGCTGCCTTGTTATTAGCAATGCTTCTTAAGGCCCATTCAACCTCACTCTTCAGGATGTCTGGCTCTAACTCACTGACCACACCGTCAAAGCTATCTCTAATATTATTATCCTTCCTATACAGATCTTCTGTATATTCTTGCCACCTTTTCTTGATCTCTTCTGCTTCTGTTAGGTCCTTGCCATCTTTGTTTTTGATCATACCCATTTTTGCCTGGAATTTTCCTCCGATGTTTCTAATTTTCTGGAAGAGGTCTCTTGTCCTTCCTATTCTATTGTCTTCTTCCACTTCCGCACATTGCTTGTTTAAAAATAATTCCTTATCTCTTCTGGCTAACCTCTGGAATTTTGCATTTAATTGGGCATATCTCCCCCTATCACTGTTGCCTTTTGCTTTCCTTCTTTCTTGGGCTACTTCCAGCGTCTCAGCAGACAGCCATCTTGCCTTCTTGGTTTTCTTTTTCTTTGGGACGTTTTTTGTTGCCGCCTCCTGAACAATGTTGCGAACTTCTGTCCATAGTTCTTCCGGGACCCTATCTACTAAATCTAGTCCCTTAAATCTATTCTTCACCTCCACTGCATATTCCTTAGGAATATTAGTGAGCTCATATCTAACTGATCTGTGGGTCTTCCCTATTCTCTTTAGTCTGATTCTAAATTCTGCAATAAGAAGTTCGTGATCTGAACTACAGTCAGCTCCAGGTCTTGTTTTTACCGACTGTATAGATGTCCGCCACCTTTGGCTGCAAAGGATGTAGTCAATCTGATTTCGGTGTCGACCATCTGGTGAAGTCCATGTATAAAGTCGTCTTTTAGGTTGTTGGAAGAGAGTGTTTGTTATGCACAGTGAGTCGTCTTGGCAAAATTCTATCAGCCTATGTCCTGCTTCATTTTGTTCTCCCAGACCATGCTTGCCTGTAATTCCAGGTGTCGTCTGACTACCCACCTTAGCATTCCAGTCTCCTGTAATGAAAATAACATCTCTTTTTGGTGTATTATCCAGTAGGTGCTGCAGATCCTCATAGAACTGATCTACTTCTGCTTCTTCAGCATCTGTGGTTGGGGCGTATATTTGGATCACTGTGATGTTAAATGGCTTACCCTGAATTCGAATTGGGATCATTCTATCGTTTTTTGGATTGTATCCAAGCACTGCTTTAGCCACTTTATTATTAATTATGAAGGCTACTCCATTTCTTCTGTGGTCCTCTTGTCCACAGTAGTAGATCTGGTGGTCATCTGATGCGAAGTGGCCCATTCCAGTCCATTTCAGTTCACTGACACCTAAAATGTCTATATTTAATCTTGCCATCTCACCAATAACCACATCCAATTTGCCCTGGCTCATAGATCTTACATTCCAGGTTCCTATGGTGTGTTGATCTTTAGAACATCGGATTCGTCGTTCACCACCAGCACCGTCGGCCGCTAGCCGTCCTTTCGGCTTTGAGCTAGCTGCGTCATCACATCTGGGGCTAGTTGAACGTATCCTCTGTTCCTCCCCAGTAGCATTTTGACCATCTTCCGACCTGGGAGTCCCATCTTCCGATGGTATACCGACATATCTCTGGTTGTACTGATCCATTTAGTTTTCACGGCAAGAATACTGGGGTGGGTTGCCATTACCTTCCCCAGGGATCGTATTTAGTCTGACCTCTCTGCCACGACCTTCCCGTCTTGTGTGTCCCTTCACGGTTTAGCTCATGGTTTCATTGAGGTGCTCAAGCTCCAGCACCACAACAAGGTAACAATCTCCTTTGCTGGAGTCTCAGGTCTTAAAGGCTGCAAATAAATTCACATTCCATCACACCACCACCGAGGAGTGCTGCTGTGCAGGGTGGCCAAAAGGGCAGAGATGGGGAGATAGGCGGGTGGGGGGAGTTTTCACACACATACACACCTATCTCTTGAGGTTCCCTGACTGCTTTATAAGTGTATTTTAAGAATTACTGGTTCAACTGTAGAAACAACTTACTTATGTTCAACTGTAGAAACAACTCATTTTTCTTAGAATGAACTGTACAAGCTGTGGTACTCTACACCTTTCACAAATGATATTTCCAATAAAAAAATTACTTCCATTCCCAAATAATTTTTAAATTTGAAAGTAATAAAGAAACCAGTCAGCTTCATACTTTTAACTGAAACTCTTACTTACCTGTAGAAGATGGAGTTTGTAAATCTTAAAACTACAAACAGTAACTCATTCTATTTTGATGTCATTTGTCCCACTATGTCATTCTGTTGGTCAGTTGGCTTTTTTCTTTCACATTTTCAATTCAGTCTCTTTCAATAGACCAGGGCTTTCCAAAGTGCCGCCGCTGGCGATACACCCAGCGGCGGCGGCGGCGACACGCGCGCACACGGCGGCGGCGCGGGGGGGCGTGCGGCGGCGTGCGCGCACGGCGGCGGCACAGGGGGGCGTGCGGCGGCGCGGGGGGCGTGCGGCGGCGCGCGCGCGCATGGCAGCCACCGTGCACGCGCGCGCCGCCGCTTCCGGGTGGTGTGGCGACACACCACGCTGTGTGTGGCAACACACTTTTGTGTCGCGACACACAGTTTGGAAAGCTGTGCAATAGACCCTCAGTGGTAGCTGATTGGATCATGATGCTTTATTTATTTGCAGCCTTTAAGACCTGAGACTCCAGCAAAGGAGATTGTTACCTTGTTGTGGTGCTGGAGCTTGAGCACCTCAATGAAACCATGAGCTAAACCTGATTGGATCATGATGCTGAAAAAATTATTTTTTTCAGTAAAAACTTTGGTTTATTGTACCTGTATGCTAGACTCTTGTAGGGTTTGTACAATAAGCAGCTCAATTTATATACTACTGTTGTTTATTGGATTTAGAGACCGCCTGACTACATAATGACTCTGGATGACTTACAGTTAAATAAAAAACAGGAGAAAATCCTGTGCATCCAACTATACCCCATATACCAAAAACCACTGTCAACAGGGGCTCTACAACCCATGGTTGCTATTTTGATTTTTAAGAAGACTTGCATTCCCCTCCCCAATCACTGTATTATCCAAGGCAGTGCTTTCCAAACTGCCGCCGTTGGCGACACACCAGCGGCGGTGGCGCGCACGGTGGTGGCATGCATGGCGGTGGTGCGGGGGGGCGCATGGCGGCGGCTTGTACGGTGGCGGCACTGGCCTCGTGTTTTCCACTAAAATGCGGAAGCGCTGATGGTGCGCCGCCGCCGCCGCCGCGCACACCCCCACCGCCGTGCACACCCCCGCCGCTGCTTCCGGGTTGTGTTCCGACACACTAAACTGTGTGTTGCGGCATACTAAAGTGTCGCAACACACAGTTTGGAAAGCTATGATCCAAGGGTTTAAATGGTTTGCATATTGACTTTGAACTGTGTATTGTATACAGATGGATTCTATACTCTCTGCTCCCTCCAAGCTCCAGAGTCCACTGGAGTTGGGCAGCCAATAAATGTAAATAAATAAATAGTAATAATAATTCCAAATATAAGTTGAATGGTAGACTTATGTCAGTTAAGTCTAAATAGCTCTCAGTATTTTCATTATAAACTGATAATGAGCCCTATCACATGCTGGCAATTACCCTCCCCTAGTAAATCAGGGTACCAGATCTGGACTCCAAGAATCTGGATGATCAACAGATGACAGCAAAGAGAAACTCCTTGTTTCCATCTAGTGGTCACCCGCATTTTTGCAGGTCAGATTTAGTAGCTCTAGAGCAGGGGTTCCCAAACGTGTGTGTGAAAAAATTTCAGGGAGATATGACAATGCAATTTTTAAAGAAAATTTATCAGTGAAAAAAATCCCCAGTAATTTTCAAATGAAGCTCTAATAGACTGGGAATATTTGTGAGGGTGGGCAACTTGATGGGAAGAAGAAAGGGAGGGAGGGATGGTGCTTTGGAGATTGGGGAGTGTGCAGTGGGGAGTCTATAGCTGGATGGGCTGATGGAAAGATTGGCAGCAGATTACAGTACTTGGAGAAAGTCCATTATGTATGTTTATGCCTGCACAAAATAATGGCTTCTGAGGCCTTCCGAAGCATCACAAGAAGGCCGCATGGAATTTGGAGAAAGGCGGGCACGGCCTTGGGAAGAAGGCCTGGCATGGCCAGCAGCTGCCTCGCATAGGGCCAGGCTGGGCACGCCTTATCAGCAGCGGGAGGAAGAAGACGGTAAGGTCAGCTGGGTGCGGCAGGGCCTGCGGAGTGCAGGGTGGTGGGGGCGGTGGGGGCTTTGCGCTGTGGCACTGGGATGGCTGGGATGGCTTGAGGCAGCACTCCTCAGCAGCGGTGGCCACGCTGGGGCTGAAGTAGAGGCCCAGGGGTGGTGATGGCCGGCTGAGACTGCTGAAGGCCCCAGGCCTCTACTTCAGCCCCAGTGCCAGCAACACCTGTCAGCCCTCCCAGGTACACCAGACAGGAAACACAACTAGATGAGCTAATTCTACTTTATTGTAAGGCTAATTAACAGAAACTAGCAAGTCTGAAATTACAAACCTCCCACCCTCCCTATTTACCGCCTTAGTTAGGGCGGGTCCTTTCTACATTTCTTTCTCTGGCCGTTACTCTGTTGCGGGCTCCTTTCTCTTTTGTCTGATCATTCCCTAGGCAGCATCTCTTCCCCCGTCTTCCAAGGGTCACCCTCACATTCAATCACACCACCACCGAGGAGTGCCGCTGTGCAGGGCAGCCAAAAGGGCAGAGGTGGCGAGGAGATAGGCGGGTGGGGGGAGTTCAAAAGGAGGCAGTCCCTTACTTTACCGACGCTCAGGGTTGGGAGGGACCAAGCCAGGACTGGCTTGGATCGGGGTGGGTGCTCACCTAATGACCACAGGATTTTGTTAACTATGGCAATGGGGACTGCCGGGATTTCCATCGCTAAGCAATGCGATCATGTGACGCCACGCTTTATGACAGCATCGCTTAGGGATGGAAATTCCAGTCCCAATTACCTTTGTTAACCAAGGACTACCTGTATGCATCTTTCAGAAGTCTGTATATTCAGAACTGCACAAAATGGATGGTTCCATGTACTATTCCCCAGCAGAGCAATTACATACTGTTCTTAGTTCACGACTCTTAGCAAATGTTAGAGAAACCCAAAATGTTTTCAGTTCACCATAGTGGCATATCAGCAAGTCCTGTGAATCTAGAGCTTAGTGTTGTAAGAGAGAACCTATTTATGGCATTATAAGCAAATGCGCTGGGAAGCCTAAAAAGCCTTTTCCTCACCAACATGCTATCTCAGCATGACCTGTGTTTGAGGGCTTTTCCAAGATGGATTGACTGAAACATAAACTGGGACATGAGGTTTGTGGCAGGCAGTCTGGGCAATGGGAAAGAAAATGCCACAGAGACAGGATGGCCTCGCTTTCACATGGGCTTCTCCTGGATCAGAAATGTGGGAGAGGAAAAATCCACTCATTTTATGAAGGTTGCAAGATCCTCCCCCATTTTTTTTCTTTTAGCACTAATTTGCAACCAGCATTGCTCACTGGCAAGCAGTATATCTAGGAGCAGATGTGTGGTATAATCCCTATGTGGTAGCACTCAGTAGTAGGGTTTGGATTTGGTATTGACTTTCCATGGAAAATTTAACATAGAAGATAACTCTTTTTCCATGTAAAAATGTCCAAGCTCTATTTAAATATGTTCTAGTTCTGGATTGCTGTGATAGATATAGATAGGCTGATGTTATACCTTTGCTTAGTGAACAGTGCTGGCTTCCAATATGCTTCCAATTCAATTCAAGCCCTTCATGGCATGGGCCAGGTTATTTGAGGGAGCCTCTCCCCCCAATGGTCTTTACCTGTCCCATCAGGTGTGGCAGGAAGATAATGCTCCAGGTCCTGTCAATTAGGGAATGTCATCTTGTAGGACCCAAGAAACATGGCTTTTCTGTAATGGCACCTACCACCCAATGTCAGGTTGGCCTTGGACCTGCTAGCCTTTTGGAAAGCCCTTAAGACCTGGCTGTTCTCCTAGGTTTGGAGGTCGAGAAGTTAGGTGAGCCCATGATATGCTAAGTGATTGGTTTCCTCCATTGCCATTTTCTGTTCTTTTGTTTTGGATGCTTATTGTTTTATTATTATTTTGTATTGATATTTTAAACAATGTTAGCCACCCAGAGTCATGTTTGCAAGATGGGTGGTCCTATATATCAATTTAAATAAATAGTAAATCATTAATTGGCGATCACTCGTAGCCGAGTAAGATTGTCTTCCAAAGGTAAAATTTTAACGGTGGATCCGTAAGTGGCTGTAAAGGCCAATTTTGGATCCGCACAACCTCCCACAATGAGGGCATAGGTTTCCGGGTGGGAGACGGTCATGATGAGGGTTTGCCTGACGTGCCTTCCTTTTAGCTCTTTTCTCCTTTTCGCCCTGTACTCGTGTTTCTTCAAAGTCCATAGCGCCATTAATAAAGGCTGACCTCCAATTGAAACGCTCATGAGTTAGGGCTTCCCAGTTCTCAATGCTGATATTACATTTTTTTAAATTAGCTTTGAGAGTATCTTTGAATCTCTTTTGCTGTCCACCAATATTCCGTTTTCCATTCTTAAGTTGGGAGTAAAGTAGCTGCTTTGGAAGACGATGGTCAGGCATTCGAACAACATGGCCGGTCCAGCGAAGTTGATGTTGGATGATCATTGTTTCAATGCTGGTGGTTTTCGCTTCTTCTAATAGGCTAACATTAGTCCGCCTATCTTCCCAAGTAATTTGCAGAATTTTTCGGAGGCAGCGTTGATGAAATAGTAAATAACCTCTATAAGGTGGGAATGCTGACTTATTGTCAGGCCCAGCCCAAGAATGACGAAGAATCAGTCCATTCAATCTTCAGTTCTTTATTTGCTCACACCGTATAGACAGAATCTTGCCAGACTAAAGCCACTCTACCTAACCTAAGGGGAAATAACCTGGGAGAGCTCTATCCTGAACCTCTTGGTTTTCCCACCATTGCCTCCCAGACTGTGCCTCCTCTTATCTCCTCCACCTCCTTGGAATGTGCTCCCTCCTTCCTGAGAACCAGCGGCACTGCTGAAATCCACCACATCCATTCACTTCAACCTCAGATGAGGTAGAGGAAGTTAAATCTTAACTCAGTCAATTTACAGTTGAGGAAGAATTTTTTTCTGTATGAAGATGCTCAACCCATCTTGGAAGGGGTCATGCTCTCTCTAAAGGATCAAATACATATTTGGTTTTCCTGGATTGACCAGTTTTTATTAAACAGCTTACCTACAGACAGCTTATAATGATTTTGTGGCACACTACCCTCATTAAAAAAAGGCATGAGTGCAAGACTTGCTTGCCTTCTATGTATACACATCTGTTTTTGCTAAGTTACTTAGCAGCCAAGCTATGAAAGGAACGTCTTTCCCAAAACTATACAGTAGATGGGGAAAAACAAATTATGGTAGCAATAACTTCCACATCAACATTTTTTCTCAGAAAAAAAATATCAAAAGGAAAGAAACTGTGATGATATGATGCATATAATTCAGTTAATATACAGAATCACAAATATGTATCTAATATACCTGTAAATAAGAGTTGGGATACATTTTTAAAATGTGAAATCAACTTAACCAGCTGTTGGCATGCAAAATGAAAACAGTACAGAAATTGACCACTTTCTAAGAAATAGCAGGGTACCAGTCTGATAACAAACTATGCACAATTCATTCAGCTTGATCACATTTTGCTTAAAAGAGACACCATGTGGATGGGATGGATGTCTCTACAATAAGAACAGTGCATCGGTACATGACCTCCCATTTTTACTTCACCTTTGCAAGGACAGGAGTGATGAGAATAAGATAAGTTATCTGCCCTCTAGGGAGGTAAAGTGTGCCAATGTAAATGCTCTCTGTTTGTTCATAGATATGAGTTTATAAAGAAAATGGGCAAAGGTGAGATTTTTTCCTGCAACTATCAAGCAAGGCATGAATGGGTGACATATTCAAATCCCTTTGGAGCTCTGCGTCCCATATTAATTGTTTTAATGCCGATTTAGCTCAATCAAAAAGCAAAGATACTAAAAAGTGTAGAGCAAAATTATACTGTAAAGCTGCAGCTTTCTCTCCAAGGGCTTTCTCCAAAGGTTTGGACAATATACAGTATAATAATTAAAAGTACCAAACCCATAGGGAAGAATGCGAGTTTAAATGAGAAATTAAGCAACGGGACTCACACCGCAGCTGAAACCAAACCTGCCTCCAGATACAAGACTGCATTTTGTACATAGGGAGGGATTGCAAAGATGGCCCTTAGGAATTCTGACTGACCAACTTCAGATAGACTGTAGTGTGTGCAAATGTGTATCTGGGCTCATACCACAGCAGCCAAGCCACTACTGTAGCCACAAATATGTCAGTTACAGGCAATATATATGATGACTGCTAAAGTGAATAAAATTAAGAATGGCAGGACTGAATATAGAACAATTTTGATATTAAAACAAAAACAAACCTCTGTCTCTCGGCTTTGTTTTCTCACTCTGCATAATACCGGATTGCTACTTAGCACAAATCTGTAGGGCTGAGAGAAAACACAAGCTGTATCTCACTGGCACGACAGGAAAATATGCGTAACATCTGGTGGTACATTTACACCCCGAATGCTTTCTTTCCGATCTCTGTAATTTTTTTCTACTGCAGTGAGTGTTGAGGAGGATGTCTTGTTGAAAGCCTTCAAGCAAGGGGTTAAGAAACGCGATCTTACATAGCAGAAGTAGTAGCCGGTTGGAAGGGGAAGAAGAAAAAAAGCAGCAGCAGCAGCAGCAACACAGGAAAGTAACACGCCCAGAAGGCAGATATGCACGCCTCGGCAGAGGGCAGTATGAATAAAAGATGCTGTCTTTTACAGTTGCGAAAGACAAGTTGCCTCAGCCGCCCCGCTCACCTGCTTAAACCAATAAGTTACAGCGAGTCAAGCGCGGGCGGGGGCAGAGGGGCCGCGAGGATCCCCGCGAACAATACTGCCGTGAATGGTGGAGGTTCATTGGAGGAAGGCGGCTGTTCTTAGCCCCTCCCCTTTTCCTGGCCGAAGCGCCGGCCTTCAAGGGGAGGACCCGACCGAGCAGGAACTTCGCGGAGCGCCTCATTTTCATGTCAGCGCAGAATAACTATGCTCTCGCTCCGATCATGAGCCGCTGGTCTACTTCCCAAGGAGTCGTTCTAACCGCATATCATCCCAGCAGCGGCAGTAGCCGCCGCCGCCGCCAGGACGCCGAAGAGATTCCAGGAGCCGATGCCGAGGAAAATGCAGACGCGTCCCCCTTAAGGTAAGGGCTCGCGCTCCCACGCGATCTCTCGCTTGCAGAGGGAAGCCTGCTGGCCGGGCGTCCGGGTGGCGCAAAGCCCAGGGTTCGCTCTCGCGTACTTGTTGACGTAGGCACGCTGCTCGGAGCCAGGTACGAAGGACTGGCCACCGTGTGCCGTGAATCATATGACCAAAGTTTAAATGTTGGAAGAAAGCTGGAAAAGCAACCTTGAGGTGTGCTGCTGCTGGGCGCTGTAGGCGAGCGTGCAACAGGTGTGTGTTGTACTAACCTTTGTTGTACCAAGTAATACTGCATACAGGAGTAACCCATAATCAAACATCTTAAAACGCCTTCTCCGTCGGTCTGCGGGGACTAAAGCTTTTTTGGCACCGAGAAGGGCATGAGGCACCTGGGGAAGCTTTGGGTTCGCATGTTTCGCCAACGCCCCCATCTTACACATTCTTTCTCTGATTGTTAACTCCCAAGTCAGCATGCAGAGTTCTTCCAAATGTATTTTCCCTGCTTACATTAAAGTAATTCTATACACGAGAAAGTACTTTGTTTCCCGTAACCATGGGGATCCAGCAATATGGTGGGTGAGCAAGTATTTATTAAGATTGTGTGTGCTAGTCCACTCAGTTTTTCCCACAAGGAAAAAAAGAAGAAAAGTTTCCTAGATTACATTGTAATGTGCATTTTATTTGTATCCAATAAGGTTTCTTTTAAAGTACAAACTTTTTTTTTTACCAATAGCATGATTAATAGACTGTTGCTTAAAATCCCTTTCACATAGATTAAAAAAAAAGGTAAAGGTTCCCCCCGCACATTTTGTGCAGTCGTGTCTGACTCTAGGGGCCGGTGCTCATCTCCGTTTGTTAGCCGAAGAGCCAGCGTTGTCCAAAGACGCTTCCGTGGTCATGTGGCCGGCATGACGCGTGCGGAACGCTGTTACCTTCCCACCGAAGTGGTACCTATTCATCTACTTGCATTTGCATGCTTTCGAATTGCTAGGTTGGCAAGAGCTGGAGCGAGTGCAGGAGCTCACTCCACCGCCGACCTTCCGATCGACAAGCCTGGCATCTTAACCACTGAGCCGTCGGGCCCCTTTTACTAACATTACCTTTGCCTTATTATGCTATGACTTTCCTGGTATGTGTACTTTGCTCCACACAGCCCCTCCCCCTGTCACTTTATTTTTCCACAATGACCCCAGTTTTTTCTTTCTTCCTGTCTCTGAATTGATAGTGTATGAAAAATACTGATTTTGAGCCAGAAAGAAAGCTTGCTTCAGAGACAGATAAACGAATCCAGTTGTAGACAGACTGTTGGATGGAAAAAGGCTGGCATGATGTAAAAATCACTGGTGTCATCAGAATTGGGACATATTCAATTTCTATTATGGAGAGGTATTTTGTTCTCTGCATAATATCTCTACCGTGCAGTGTTCCATATTTCTTTAAGCTTCAAAAAGATGGACTTGAAACGCAGCTGTTCATTCCAGTTTAGTTGTCATCTTTGAATGATGCCTGCGGAACAGCTAGAGAAGTACAGGATCAGAGCGGGATCAACAGATATGGTTGTCTGGGTCAAGACATGCAAAGGCCAGTCTTACTTCAACAGTAACAATGGAATAGGACACCCTGGGCATCTGAAGGCAGCAGGTGAGATTAGATGGCTCAGGCCAGGCTGTGTGGCAACCCAGCTTTGTCCCTCAAGACAGGATTTGGGTCTTAGGGGTATTTCATAACTGAGGTGATTATGTGGAGTCCTTGGTGCTCTCTGAGCCTTGTTGTTTTCTTGCAGACGTTTCAGTCATTTCATTGCCAGGCTAGGCAACATCTTCAGTGCGAAAAGGGAGTGGGACTTGCTCTCTGTTTATATACCCTGGCTTGTCCTGCCTGTGTTGGTGGGGGTGTTGTACTCTCCTTATCTCCCTATCTGAGGTGATTATCTCAAACTGTCTTTTGCAGGGGTCGTCACCATGCAGACTAAGCTTGTTGACTCAAAGTCCCTATCTTGCATTGCAGGATAAAATTTTGAGCTGTTGAGATTTGAATGTATTAAATTCTCAGATCACCAAGGGTCACACATGGTATCTGCAGAGTTCCAGGCGATCTACACAAATTGATTAAAACACATAGTTTGTAATTTGATTTTATACTTGCGTCCTTATACTTCGCTCATTGTGAAGTGACCCCTAAAGAAATGCCTTTTTTTTGGTGAAAGTAATGGTTCATTTGCCATGAACCTCATACAGGTAGTCCTTGCTTAACGACCATTTGTTCAGCGACCGTTCAATCTAACAACAGCACTGAACAAATGGTAGTTATAATCAGTCCTCAAAGTTATGGCTGTTGTAGCACCCATGTGGTCACATGATCAAAATTCGGGCAGTTGGCAGCCCACCCACATTTACAACCACAGCATGTGCTTCAGCTTTCCCCATCTGCCTATCTCCCCCATCTCTGCCCTTTTGGCCGCCTGACACTCCCACTGCTGATGAGGTGCACCTTGGCCAGCAGTGGGAGGAAGAAGATGGCGAAGGTCAGCTGGGGTGGCAGGGGAAGGCAGGGGTAGGCAGCAGAGGGCTGGGCGGCCAAAAGGGCAGAGATGGGGGGAGATTGGCGGGTGGGGGGTTGAAGTGGAGGCGAGTGTGGCAGAGAAGGAGAAGCATGATGTCCTTGCCTAATGACCACATCCGGGACTACTGGAACCATCATCACTAAGCAGTGCAGTCATGTGATGTTTTATTTATTTATTTATTTATTTATTTATTTATTGGATTTATCACTGCCCAACTCCCCCAAGGGGGACTCTGGACGGTTTACAACAGAATTAAAATCATTAATATACATTTATAAATAAAATAAAATACATAATAAGTAATAATTTAAAATATAATGAATAAAATGGGATCCAAAGGCAGAGTATTCTTAAGTTTATAAAAAGGGCCCCTCAGAGCAAATCTAAGGTGCTAGCCATCTCCAGGTATCTCCAATCTCCTTCTGACTCCAAGCATACTGACAAAACCAGGTTTTGAGTCTTTTTCGGAAGTCCAGGAGTGAGGGGGACTGTCTGATCTCCGGGGGCAGAATGTTCCAAAGGGCAGGGGCAACAGCAGAGAAAGCACGCTTCCGAGACCCCGTTAGGTGGAACTCCTTAACCGATGGGGTCCGTAGCATGCCCTCTCTGTATGCCCGGGTGGGACGGGATGAAGTGATGGGGATGAGACGATCCCTTAGGTATCCTGGTCCCATGCCATGTAGGGCTTTAAAGGTGATAACCAACACCTTGAATTGTACCCGGAAGCAAACTGGAACCCAGTGCAGCTTGCGCAGCAAAGGTGTTACGTGAGTCCTCCTTGGGACACCCAAAACTGTCCGCGCGGCTGCATTCTGGATCAGTTGTAGCTTCCGGATATTCTTCAAGGGTAGCCCCATGTAGAGCGCATTACAGTAGTCTATGTGGGAGATAACCAGGGCATGAGTGACTGTTCGAAGGGCCTCTTGTTCCAGGAAGGGGCGCAACTGGCGCACAACCCGAAGTTGTGCAAAAGCTCTCCTGGCCACGACTGCCACCTGCTCTTCAAGCAGGAGTCGTGAGTCCAAGAGGACTCCCAAGTTACGCACCGGGTCTGTCTGGGGTAGTGCAACCCCATCCAGAGTTAAAGATGATAATTTCCCAGAAGTCAAGGAGCCATTAATCCACAGCCACTCCGTCTTACTAGGGTTCAGCTGAAGCCTGTTTTTCCCCATCCAGGCCCCTACAGCCCCCAGGCACTTGGACAGGACGGTCACTGCATCACTTACTTCACCCAGGATGGAGATATACAACTGGGTATCATCAGCATATTGATGATACCTCACCCCGTGGTGTCGGATGATCTCTCCCAGCGGTTTCATGTAGATGTTAAAAAGGAGCGGAGAGAGTACCGAGCCCTGTGGGACCCCACAAAGAAGGGCCCGCGGACTGGATCTCTTGCTCTCAATCAACATCGACTGGGCCCGCCCTCGGAGGAAGGAGGCGAACCAGCGTAAAACCACGCCGCCCACCCCCAACTCCCTAAGCCGTTCCAGAAGGATACCGTGGTCGATGGTATCGAATGCCGCTGAGAGGTCAAGAAGAGCGAGAATGGATGCACTACCTCCATCTCGCTTCCGCCAGAGATCATCCATAAGCGCGACCAATGCAGTTTCCATCCCGTGACCCGGCCTGAAACCTGACTGAAAGGGGTCCAGATAATCCGTTTCATCCAGAATGCTCTGGAGCTGCAATGCCACCACCTTCTCAACCACCTTTCCCAAAAAGGGAAGGTGGGAGACTGGACGAAAATTATCCAGTATAGTAGGGTCCAGCGACGGCTTCTTGAGAAGGGGGCGAACCAGCACCTCCTTAAAAGCTGCCGGGAACACCCCCTCTCCCAAGGATGCATTCACCATCGCTTGGACCCAACTACAAGTCCCCTCCCGAGCTGCTTTCACCAGCCAGGAGGGGCATGGATCTAGTTGACAGGTGGTGGCATTTACAGTCCGGAGAACTCTGTCCACTTCCTCAGGTCCAACAGGATCAAACTGTTCCCAGATAACAAAGTAAGTACGTTCCCTGGGTATCTCTCCAGACTCTGACTCACGCTCGGAATCCAACTTGGAGCGAATCCGAGCGATTTTATCCTGCAGATGCTTTGAAAATTCCTCAGCACGGCCCTGCAGATGGATTTCCGACTCCCCTTTCCCCAAAAGGGATCGGGTAATCTTAAACAGGGCCGTCGGGCGGCATTCTGCGGATGCAATAAGAGCGGAGAAATATTGATGTTTTGCCGCTCTTACCGCCACAAGGTAGGCCTTAATAGCGGCTCTAGATTGTGTTCGGTCGGATTCAGTCTTTGTTTTCCTCCAGCGGCGCTCTAGGCGTCTCTTAATCCTCTTCAAAACCCTCAACTCCTCCGTAAACCAGGGGGAGTGTTAGGTTCGACTGGACAAGAGAGGCCGCACAGGCGCGATCCTGTCCAAGGCTCCAGCCGCCTCTCTATTCCAGGCAGCAGCCAGAGCCTCCGCTGGACCGTGCAGCAGATCTTCCGGTATAACCCCCAGCTCCCTCTGGAATCCTAACGGGTCCATCAGTCGCCGGGGGCGGACCAATCGAATGGGTCCAGCCTCCCATTAAGTGGGTCACTTAATGACCGCTTCGCTTAGCAACAGAAATTCCAGTCCCAATTAGGGTTGTTAAGTGAGGACTACTATATTGAGAGAAGGACTTAGCCAAAGTAGGGTTTGGCATTGGAAATGATCAGATGGATTGATATTTTTCATTCAAAATGGCAATCTTTTAAAATATAATTCTGATGCTTACAGCAGTATTGCGTTTCCCCATTTTCATTTCCCCATTTTCTGGTCCAGTGGCTTCAGTGGAAAAATAATTGGAGAAAGACATAGACACAGGATACAGTGAGAAGAAATTGGTGGCGGGGGGGGGGGGGAGAGAAAGACTGAAATAAACATTGTGTCACCCCCGTGCCATGTCTTGGAGTCTTAAAAAAAGCCTCCTGTGACTACAGTAAAGCAAGAGGGACTTGTCAAAAGCCGATCAATGATTCATGTTGTGGTCCAGAGCTTTCCAAACTTTTCATGTTGGTGACACACTGTTTAGACATGCATCATTTCGCGACACACTCTTACAGCAGGGCACAAGGCAGGCACTAGGACTGCGTGGAATCACAGCAGGTTTGGAGGCAGCAAGGCACAAGGCAGGCACTAGGACCTGCGTGGAATCCTGGCAGGGCTCGGAGGCAGCAGCAGCCGCGACACACCCAGACACTGCAGCCGACACACTAACGTGTCCCAACACACAGTTTGGAAAGCTCTGTTCTAGTCAATATTAGGATAAAAATATACTGGATTTCTTGTTCTTGACATCAGAAGAAAGTAATTCAAACTTGAACTTGAATATAGCCATTTGTTGACTTGTTCTGAGACATTTGTTGAACATCTGCCCCTGTTCAGCAGGCCTAATATCTGATTTGATAGTCCATAATGCTCCAAGGCAAAATTTGTCAACCTCTTGCCTTCAAATATGTGATACTGTATATGCCTTGAGTCTTTGGAAGCAAGGTGGTGTATAAGCACTTGTATAACAAATGTATTGGACACCAATTTCTACAACAACAGAACACCTCTTTGCCAGCAACAGAACACTTCTTTGCCAGCAATCAGCAACCAGATAGGCAAAGATTAACAGCAGATTAACAGCAAGATTAGCACCAGAGGAGCAATCAAACAACACAATAGACCCTAATCAAGGAACTATTAACTCAGTCAATCAACCAAGCAGCAAACAACAACCCAATCAAGGTACTACCAAGGAGAGTACAACACCCCCACCAACACAGGCAGGACAAGCCAGGGTATATAAACAGAGAGCAAGTTCCACTCCCTTTTCGCACTGAAGATGTTGCCTAGCCTGGCAGTGAAACGTCTGCAAGAAAACAACAAGGCTGAGAGAGCACCATGGACTCCACAATTTCTACAATGTCTTGTTCCTATTATAGGGATCATGGGAATTAAAATCCAACATGTCTCAAAAGCCTTGGAAAAAGTTTTTGTAGAAGAAACACACAATTCTAAGACAATAGGTGTTAATAGACAACATTTTCTTTGCAAAGCTTTACTAGAAATTGTGTTGTGTCTGTGTCTTGTACAAGCTGCAAATTCAGAGACGAAATACACATCTCAGGCAGACTGCAGATATCCTCAGACCACATTCATGAATGAGGCATGGCTTTTGCTCACATACACAGGGAGAAAATCCCAGTTTCTCCCTCTCTGAGAGATAGAGAGGAAAAATGGTTTTTTGAAAATAAAGGTAGAACTAGTATTTTAGTCAGAAATCTGTGTAACATTTTTCATTTATCTTATTTATTTTGATTTATTAATCTTTTTGTCTTCTGTGCTTATGGCTCTGTACAAGCTGAGGAATTTTGGGTACTTTAGCCTTTTATGCATAGCCTTTAGCTGTACATGAGGATACTTTCTTTTAAATTTGTTATGATCTGTAATCTTAATTTGGAAATCTCTGTCCCACCTCTTCATTTATGGATTCTTGGGGCAGTAATGAATCAAGTCCTAATGGTCTAACTGGAACATCCCTTTTGGGGGAGATGGGCGGTGATAGAAATATGAATGATAAATAAATAATATTTAATAATATAATAATTAATAATTACATAAATAAATAAACATTGCATTCTTTTCCACACTGATTACTTATTTTTCTGTAAATAAAGTTTTATTTGTTTATCTCTGGTGGGATTTATCTCTACTCACACACATCTACTCTATATGGCCAGGAAATAGCATTATAGATTTTTTTCTCTCCTCGTTTTTTTATTCAGTAGTAAAGCAGCACAGGGGATGCCTACCCCTCTCACACACCAACGTTAGGGGGAGCACACCAGGAGAAACAACCCCTGGAAGATGCATGATTTCAACAGTAATTGCCAAGTAAAAGATGTGAAGGTTTGCAGATTCAATGGACAATGGGGGAGAAGGGTTGAAACCTCCAGCTTTTCATTTTACATGCTCAGCCATGTTACCATAGTTTATTAAAATAATTTGGGGGGATGCTATACTCTGTAGATTTCATTTTAACCTTTATTACTTCTGATAAATTGATACTTGCCCAAGTTTTTGTTGGAATTCAACTGCATCTTCTCTGGTACATATTTAATAACATATATATCTAATGTTTGCTGTAATGGTTAAGGCATCAGGCTAGAAGCCAGGAGACCATGAGTTCTAGTCCTGCCTTGGGCACAAAGCCAGCTAGGTGACCTTGGGCCAGTCATTCTCTCTCAACCCTGGGAAGGAGGCAATGACAAACCACTTCTGAAATCTTGCCAAGAAAACTGCAGGGATTAGTCCAAGCAGTTGCCAGGAGTCAAGACTGACTTGAAGGCATGCAAAATAAATAATACATATATATGACAGAATTGTGTACTTTTTCAGCTTTCTTAAGATGTTTCTTATATGAAGCTAGTCCTTGTAATTTCTACTTTTTTATGGCATAACACTTGAATGCACAAACATATTTGAATGCTCTCAGACAGTGAGTTCAGTCTTTTTTATGTACTAAAATATAATGTTTGTAGAATCCGTACTAATTTAAAGCTAAAATAAAGGCTTTCCCAGTCATTTCAAGTTGCCAACACTGGCATTCCTTCAATCCCAAGTACAGAATGAGATTGTAAGAATTTTATTTCTGTTGCTGATTGATTCATATATGTAAGAAGGATAATAAGCTATAATGGGACAGTCTCCAAAAATACTTTCATATTTTCTTTTACATTACAACTGCAGATGTACATTTAACACTGCCTCTAAAAATAAGTTGAGACTTGAGTCAAGTAGCATGAGTCTTTTCTCCAGAGCATTAATAATGTTTCAGGAAAGGAGTTGTTTCTTTGTGGTATGGTTCCCTCTGGTATGTTGGATTTTTGGTTTGGAACAAGGATGGCAGTATGAAGGAAATGACTATAGATAAACTTGATGAAGTCAGCATTTGCATTGTTAAGGAGAAATTTAGACCTGAGCATCTGTAATCCAGAAGCTTGCCAGCGTGAAATGTTCTTTAGGGTAGGAAGGAAGTAAAGGATCCCAACTGTGCTCTTGAGCTGCTGCATTTAGTTTTTCAAGCTCTCTCCCATTCCAGATATACCTAATTTGGCTTCCCTCCCTGAAACATATTAGGTCTGAGTTCCATATGTCTCTTCTTACAAACTCAAGTTATAGCAAGCTGCAGTGAGATGTTGCTTTGATATAAAAAAGAGATGAAGCTTGAACTTTAAATAAATATTTGATATTTATTTTTAATGCAAATTTGAAGAAAGTTTGTAGAACTTAATGTCTAAAGGACATTAAGGCAACTTACTGTCTAAAGGGGGTCAGTCTTTTGAGGCATTCTGCTGTACTTACTGTTGCTTTAACATACTGAACCTGATTCAAAACATTGTGCAACGGAAAATGAAAACAAGCCTGGAAGGCAAAAATATATCTGATAGCAGTTGCAAATTGTAGACTTACTCATATCCAAAGCAGAACTCCAAAAATAAGTAACACCATTGTGGTTTGATGTCCTGTGGAGAAGTAGAAGAGTATAATATGATGTGGGTCCAAGAAAGAAGGATGTGCTATATGTTTTGTCTTTTATGGCAAGGGACATTCTCAGGAGTTATTTGGATTGGAAAATGGTATAGGTGTTTTTTCTTTTCCCCTAAAAACATCATAAATCCTTTTTTTAAAAATAAAGGGCTTTTCAATCACAAATTTCTATTTATCTTGCCTAGTTTGATGAGACTAATTTTCATTCTTATACACGGAACAATGCAAGCTATCTACATTGCTCCAAGATAGTATTTTGTTTTGCAGTTGCCCTGTCCCAGACACAGGATGTTATGATCGGTCCTCCTTCTGTTCCTTGTTGTTCTTTTTGTAACACCTGTGTTTTCTCTCCAATTTTCCCATCTTTTGTTCTTTCTACAAAAAATTTGATAGAAAGATGAAAGCTGCACAGTACCTGTGGATTGGTAGTGCTAACAGCTGTCCATTTGAAAGCATCACTGGTCTTTGGCAAAAAATAAATACAATAAGAAAGAAATTTTATTCAAAGGAATAAAATTCACAAGGGAAGAAGAAAACAACAACACACTACCCTTCTTGGACATCCTCATCAGTAGAGGAAATGATGGCATTCTAGAAACACAAGTCTACCGGAAATCTACCCACACTAACCAAGTGCTCCACTATCAAAGCAATAACCCAACCTCACACAAGAGGAGCTGTGTAAGAACACTATTCAGACGAGCACAAACACACTGCAGCAACCCAGAACACCAGAAAAAGGAAACAGACCACTTATATAGCATCTTCCAGCAAAATGGATATCCACACAACTTTATCAAAAAGTGCCTGACCACTCAACCCACCACAGCAAAACCAACAGAAGCTATGAAAAGGATTACACTGCCATACATCAGAAACATCTCAGAAACTACTAATAGACTGTTACATCCACACGGCATCACTGTAGCACACAAACCTACCAAAACCCTTCAGAACATTGTAAGTAAACCAAAAGACCCAGTAGCCCAAGAAGAAAAAACAGGAGTTATCTACAACATACAGTGTAAGGACTGTAACAGCCACTATGTAGGACAGACTGGCAGAAGACTAGCAGAACGCATCCACGAACACCAACTAGCAGTCAGAAGACATGATGAAAACTCCTTAATCGCACAACACATGGACAGACTTAACCATACTTTCAACTGGGAAACTGAGAGCATATTAGACCAGGCCAAATCCAAAAATGCTAGAGAATTCCTAGAAGCTTGGCACTCAGACAAAGCAGCCATCAACAGACACATAGAGGTTAACAACATTTACATACCATTCATAAGAGACAATAGAATAGCCAGAAGACCAGAACACCCCTGGGCCAGCAATCAACAACAAGATATGCATAGATTAACAGCAAGATTAGCAGCAGAGGAGCAATCAAACAACACAATAGACCTTAATCAAGGAACTATTAACTCAGTCAATCACCCAAACAGCACACAACAGCCCAATCAAGGAACTACCAAGGAGAGTACAACACCCCCACCAACACAGGCAGGACAAGCCAGGGTATATAAACAGACAGCAAGTTCCACTCCCTTTTCGCACTGAAGATGTTGCCTAGCCTGGCAATGAAACGTCTGCATGAAAACCACAAGGCTCAGAGAGCACCAAAGACTCCCCAGTTCAACCCTGAGCTACAAATATTCTCTTCGATAAATACAATAAGATGCTTGGAAAATTTAAAAGCTTTCTCTTAATCTCTTTTATCAAAAGTTACAGTGCCAATTCATCTTTCAGTAATGATGAGATAAAGAGGTAATGAAGGTCACAATAAAAAAGTAGATATATGCACATTTGTGTAAGCTTATGCACACCAATATATGTAAAGAAAAGATGTCTCACTGTAATGCCTATATATATAAGTGACAAAAATGGTAAACTAGTTTTCACGCTGAAGGGTTCTT
This sequence comes from Charina bottae, assembly GCA_023362775.1. Classification (NCBI taxonomy): domain Eukaryota; kingdom Metazoa; phylum Chordata; class Lepidosauria; order Squamata; family Charinaidae; genus Charina; species Charina bottae. The sequence goes on along the minus strand of JALMGJ010000001.1, from coordinate 7,327,716 downwards.
AATAAGTTCTTTACAATTATTCCATGAGCATTAGTTGACTAATTTTGCCATCATTATTTTTATTGTTTTGCTTGATGAGTTTAATAATGTGTCCCTTACTGTAATTATGTTTAAATTTTATTATTTTTATTAGTTTATTATTTATGTTTTTAATTATTGCATTACAAATTTTTAATGGCTAGTTGTAAACCACTGTGAACCCATTTGGCAGTATAGAAAGGTAAATAAATAAATGTTGTTTAATGTGACAGTGTGGGATAAAAATAGGTTTAGTTCTAGTTGAAACCTATGAATCTGTTTTCATTTTCCTCTTTACCCCCTCTTTCCTTCCTTTACTTAGCAGTGAACTTTAGATTGTAAGTTTCTTGGACTTGTGATCTGGCATCTTGTAATTTTAAAAATCCTATGCGTGTAGGTGACATTATATAAACAATAAAAGATACTTCCACCAGACAAAGTGAGAGTGAAACATGGTCTAATGAAGGTTTTTTCAAACTCTGTTCCATGGAACCCTAGGGTTCCATGAGTACTTAATGGAGATACTGAGATACTAAGGAGAAAAAAAATCCTCACATCCAATTTTCTATCACTAGAACTTTGCCTCTTTATCAGTAGTTCAGGGAATATATATAGATATAAATATATAAATAAATAACAACTAAAAGGGTTCTGCAGCCTGAAAAAGTTTAAAAAATCCTGGTTTCATGGAACATACAGTACTGTGGTTGAAATGTAGTGGTTTTACTGATGTAACATTGAGGTGAAATAGATGGAATAATCATAGAGTGAAGTATCTAGTGTTCATTCCATTCCATCCTCTGCCCCCTTCTTTATTTTTTGCCAAATGTGTACTTTGCATCTTACATGTAGAATCACTTAACCCAGGGAGATCTTGTGCACTAAAATGCTTGCTTTTTATGTTGGAAGGAACGTAGCTGAGAGTGGCAGAGGTAAATGTGTGGCCCTGCAGGTGTTGAACTACAACTCCCAAGGCAGTCGTCAGGGCCACTGCATTTTCTCTCTGGTTTTGGGGTTGTGAGAGATGCTTGGACTGCTGAGCAGCGGATGTGGGTATTCTGGCAGGGAGGGTGTAAGCCACAGCTTTTTTTTTTTTACTAATTGCTGTAGTTCATTTCAGAAGCATCACCATGCCAATTTGTCATTTTGACAGGAATATAGTCAAGTAATTTAATGCTGCAAATTATGTGTGTTGATGTAGCCTCAGAAGAAAGTCCTGCCACATTCAGTTATGCAATCCTTAGAAAGTATTTCCATGATGCTTTCTAATCGCCTTATCTCTGTGGCTGCAGTTTTAATTTTATGCCAGGAAAAAAGACTTACTGACCAGCAGGAGTTGCCAGTAAGTTGTCAGCTCACATAAAGCTGTGCTCCCAGTGCTGTACATGGAAGTCACCATAGAGAGACTTTTTGTAGATGTGCAAAGGTTTCTTTCTGCATGCCATAACCTTTCCCTGTTCCTTTGTGAGGAACAAGTATTTTTCTATCAAGGTACTGCCTTTATCTTTCTGCTGCAGTGGAACAAAGTTGGACAGGGACAGAGCATTTTTAATAATAAATAATTGCAAGTTCTGTATATCCAGATGTCTCCCCCCCATTTTATGTGCATGTAAATGCTGCTGATCACATCATCATCATCTTGTTTAGGGTGAATGTCACCTTCTAAACACTTGATAGACTCATTGTAGAACATAGAATTGCTTTTTAAGATGTTCCAAATAAGCAAAAACTTAGAAAGTTTCTATTGCTCATTTCCAGTTTTTTTCCCCTCCTGCTGAAAAAATAATGTAATGAGAAAGCATTTTATTTTGGGAGGGGATCAAACTGAGTATCAACAATAGGAAAAGAATGAAGCTGAAGGAATATATATTTGCAAGGTCTCTTTTCTCATTCACCAAGTAAGCTATTGGGTGATCTTGGAAATCTAGTCATTTGGTAGCCATTTGGTATATTCATTGTTTAATAATAATAAAAGCTAATGCTACTGGGGTAATTGTAAACATAACCTATATTGCCTAGCTCAGTCTTCTCCAGTCTGGCACTTTTCTACATTAGAGTTGAACTTCCAAGATTTGCTTCCCTCAAGTTGTGTTAGGTTTCAGTTCCTGTAATTGACTGTGGATTATAGAAGTTGGTATTGTTCTGCATCATTTTTAGGCACTGAGCTCCATCATCCTGGGTTTTTATACTTTCAGTGTGAGCAATTTCTCATTCTTAGTGGATGGAAAGTAGTTTGAAATTCAGAGTTCTTTTTCATAGGCAGAACAGCTCTTATGTTTACAGAACATAACTTCATAAAACATTAACTTAGCTGAAGAATGAAATTTGAACTCTAATTTCATTTGCACAAAATCTTGTGGAAAATGGTTCTGTTTGTAAGCCAGAGGTGTGTAACCAGTTTGGAAGCTGCATGTGCTCCTGAGATATAAAGTTGTGCACCTCTGATCTAAACTTACTTTTCTTAGAGAAGAGAATTGGAAAGATTTCATGGACAGAACATGCATATTGTACAGTATATTCCCAAACCACCTTTGTAGGCTGTTCTGCTGGGAGAAGATTCACCAATATTTGAATCATTTTAGCTTAACCAAGAAGCTTCAACAGCTCACTCCATCTTGTTCAATAAATAATTTTTTGGGATAGAGATGGATTTGAAGAAGGAGATGGATTTGGTCTGATTGTAGAAATGTAGTTGCTTTGATAATTTCAACAATATATACTAAATTTATAAGTATATTGGATTTGGGTATAAAATATTTTCAAAAATAATTTATTCATAGCTTCCCCCCCCCCAGTTGCTTCAGTACTATTTTTAAAAAATTAAAGTAGATGTCAACTGTAGGGATGTGTGATGAACATCTAAATGGGATGACAAAAATGTTATATATATTGAAATCCAGATAGATAGATAGATAGATAGATAGATAGATAGATAGATAGATAGATCCTTATATATATAAGGATTTCTTATCTTCCAGTCCATTTATTCATTAAGACCATCTAGTTTTGTAGTTAATCCTTGGAATTTATTGTAGATTGAGGGTTTTTGAGGAATAATGGGTAAAATAGAAAAATAATATTTCATGTTGGAGTAGAACTGTGGAATTATTTTTGAAATTATGCCAGATTTCTTTAATTGAGCTGCTCCAGAAAAAAATCATGAATTATAACCCTGTTAGAATTTTTTTATTTCCTTACCAGGTTCGCTTCTGAGCCGGGATCAAAGAAACAGGCAGTTGCATGAAATTAAGTTCTTTATTTTTCACCCAAGAGCAAAAGCAACGACAGCAAGCTGTTAGGTGGGCGATCGTGCAGGACCCCCTCCTTATAGCACATTATATACATTCCATTCAACTCCTCCTTTAGAAGACCGCCCCTTACTCAGTTACCCATACTGTGTGCCGCCTCGCGTGGTATGGGAATGGGAATAGTTCCTCTTGGGGATGGCTAGTGCCATAGAGCCCTTTTAAAGAGAACCATCTATCGCCTATTGGATTTTTATATTAATGTATTAGTTTTGTAATGTATTTTAAATTGTAGTTACTTTTAAAGATTTTAAATTGTTGTACTTTAAACCGCCCAGAGTCCCCCTCGGGGGAGATGGAGCAGTAATACAAGTTAACATATAAATAAATAAATAAATACTCCACCTTAACCTCATTCCATATTAGGAACTTCCTTCCTTCACTCCATCTTAACATCACTCCATATAAGGGACTTCCTTCCATCCTTGCTAGGGCCCCTTGACCGTTATTAAACAATACCTTTCCTCTGGAGAAGCTATCTTTGGAATGTACACCTTATCTTGTTTCTGGTCACAGCTATCTATCAAGGCCTGTCAGAAAGGAAGAGTAAGGAAGCCAACAAAACTCTTAAAGGAAATAAAACATGGTTTCAGAGCCATAATAAAAGTGCAAATGTTTCTAATATATTAATACTAAATATAAAATATATTTGTATGTAAGTTCGATATATGTAAGATCTATCAACCCAGAAGTTCTAGGTTTATCACTCTGAGATTTTATACTCTGTTCAAATCACAAGTAATTTTATTCCCTGTAGAATTTGTGAACATTTGGGGAATTTAAGTTTGTACTGTTTTTTGTATTTTTTAAAACATATGCCTTTGCTCAATGCTTACTCTCCGACATTTGACAAATGATAGTAATCACACAAAATCACACAAAATATAATCTGTTGTAGATTGGTGAGATGTGAAGGAAGATACATTGGGGTGGCCAGCACAGTCTTTGCTTAAATGTGCCATGGATGTGACCTTATTTTCATGAGTGTGATTCATTGGCTTGTTATAAACATGGCAGCTGTTATGTCTGCCCTGGCTTTTTTCAAAGAGGAGTTGATGCCAGGGTGAGACCAAAGACCCAGGGCTCAGGTGAGAGAGGTGTGGAGACTAAAATGAAACCAGTCCATGGACTCTTTGGATTCAGTCTGCAGTCTCTTAATATATTGTGTCTGAGCCCTAAGTAGCACCACTGCTGCTGAGTGGAGGAACTAAGGGCTGAATGACAGAGGAGTCCCAGATTGCAGAGTTGAGTGAAAGTTGAACTCATGTGGCAATGGTTGCTGGAGCTTTATAAGGCAGTGTTAGAGGCTGAGATGGTGCTGGATACTGTATTCATTTCAGTCTGTTTAAGCACTCCATATTTGGACCGTGGATTTTTTTCTGGGATATATTAACCCTGACCACTTTTCTATTTTATTTATTTATTTTTTATTCATTCATTTGATTTATATAGCCGCCCATCTCACTTTTACATGACTCCAGAAGGCTTACAATAAAATACATAACATATACAATATAAAAAATAAAAATAAAACACATAGCAGCCGGGCAGATTCAGAATGATACTTCTTGGTTTGGGACCCGCAGACTGGGTTGAATATTGCTTTGTCTCTAGAGTCTCTGTAGGAAGGGTTGACTAACTCACAACCTTTACTCTCTGACTATTCATTTTTGATCCCTGCCCTTGCATGGGACAGAAGAGCAACTAAGGAAAAGCTTGTACAATACTAGGATCATGGTGTAATCTTGGAGAAAGACACACCCCACCTCTCTCAGTGAAACTTGTTTCTTAAGGAAGCTCATTGCAAAGCAATATGATGGATTGAGTAGTGATACTTCCTGAACAGGCTTTCCTAGGTCTCTTCCCTTATACAGAGTGATATCAAAAGCTGTTATTTTATGTTACTGTTTGAACATAATGTATTATAACTTTTTGCATTGAAGGGGGCAAATAATATCCAAAATTGTTTCGGGATAGATATTAGTAGATTTGGGAAGCTATACATTTGAAAAGACATTGTTTCCTCCTCTGAGAATCTTAAAATAGTTATCACTAAAAGATTTCATTTGTTCCTTTTGAAGGCATTGTCTGCATCAAAACAAATAAGCCTGTTTCCTTTAAATAGCAATGACTTCCTCATCCTCCGGAAATAAAGTACATGTTGTCATAAGCATCTATAATATGGTAAGGACAATGGCAATGTAAATAGTCCCCTATTTGGGGAGATGGGCGGGGATAAATTTAAATAATAAATAAAAATAATAAATAAATTATTTAAAATAATAAAATAATAAATAAATAAATTTAAATAATAATAAAAAAAAATAACTGTAAAATGCATCCAGTCACATCCAGTCATAGTAGAAAGATTGTGTGGAACTATTAGAATCCTTTGCTCATGTTATACAAAAGCGTGCAGGGAGACATGATTACTAGGAAGATTCCGTTCTTCTTCACCAAATTAATTGATGCATGTAATAATTAAGTGTCTGTGAGCAGATGTTTCTGCATCTGTTAGCTTGAGGCACATAACTCCTCATAATTAGAAGGTAAATAATGATAATAGTTGATAATAATATCAACTAGCATAGGAGTCCATATATCTTTGCTTGAAAGTGGTGGAGTATGTATAGTAAAAGTGAGCAACTTTATATATTGGATCAAGGTTTTGGAGTTTAAATATTTTTGACTTCTGAGAGATGCAAGGTGAGGTGGACAATTTGGCTACTTTCAGTGTGTGTGTGCGTGTGTGCGTGTGCATTTTACCACAAAAGTGGGTTGAGAGATCACATTCAACTCATGGGCTGAGAGTGAATGTTTCTGCACATTTGGTATATAGTATATACTTTTTGGGAATACACTCTGAGTTCCTTAAAAAAAAAGGTAGAAAGAGAATTCATTCATTCATTCATTCATTCATTCATTCATTCATTCATTCATTCATTCATTCTCTATCCCAGCTTTATTATTTTTATAAATAACTCAAGGCAGAGAACATACCTAAATACTCCTTCATCCTCCTATTTTCCCCACAACAACCACCCTGTGAGGTGAGTTGGGCTGAGAGAGAATGACTGGCCCAAGGTCACCCAGCCGGCTTTCATGGCTAAGGCGGGCTAGAACTCTCAGTCTCCTGGTTTCTAGCCTGGTGCCTTAACTACTAGACCAAACTGGCTGAGTTCCTGAGTTAATTTGGAATGATGGCTTTGCCCAGCTCTTGCATCCTTGTCATCTAGTGAGGTTTTGAGTCTCTGTCATTAGTATTCTGAGCTCAGCAATTAGTGCAGTTTGTGCATGTCTGTAACTAGAAGAACACCAAAGCTTATACATCCATAACCTGTATCTGAATAACTGAAATATGTAGTTCATGGCTGAAGATTCTGTACTGTACCACATATGTGTTTGGAATCTTTGATGTTTTCCCATTGTATCCAGGTAGTTTTACCCTTAACATGATTTACAAAAATTTGCAAAAACATTCTCTAATGCAGAGCTTTCCAAACTTTTCATGTTGGTGACACACTTTTTAGACATGCATCATTTCGCGACACACTCTTACAGCAAGGCACAAGGCAGGCACTAGGACCTGCGCGGAATCTCAGCAGGTTTGGAGGCAGCAAGGCACAAGGCAGGCACTAGGACCTGCGCAGAATCCTGGCAGGGCAGGTTTGGCGGTAGCAAGGCACAAGGCAGGCAGTAGGACCTGTGCGGAATCCTGGCAGGGCAGGTTTGGTGGTAGCAAGGCACAAGGCAGGCAGTAGGACCTGCGTGGAATCCTGGCAGGGCTCGGAGGCAGCAGCAGCCGCGACACACCCAGACACTGCAGCCGACATACTAACGTGTCCTGACACACAGTTTGGAAAGCTCTGCTCTAATGTATAGTTGTAATTTTTAGTTTGTAATTCTGTAATTGCTTATAGAAACCATATCAGTGTTATAAATCTTACAGCTGCTAAAGAAATATGGTTTGTCTTAGCAAATCAAATAATAAATCTGGTCTATGTATACAAGGAAGGAGTTCCTACAAAAAACTATCCTTTTTGTGCTTCTTTAAACATTGATACCTGACCTTGCACTGAAACTATTTGCAGAAGTAGTCCTGAAAGAAGTGTGACTAATAAGATTAGGCTTTGTTTATGGCATTTCATGAGAGAACGGGATTATTGCTTGTTTTAATTAAGTGATTTCTGGTAGAACAAGCAGATCTCCGATAAGTAACTTCTTTCATGCCATTTGTTTTTGCTGATAAGGAGAGATATGAGAGACACGTGCCAACTTCAAGCCTCAGTGAAATTTCATATATAGATGATAAACTATTCAGGAGAGTTTCTCCAAGGGCGAAGTCAAGAAAAATATTCATTTCCTGAGTTATTTATCTTTTGATATATGTATTATGAAACATCTCTTCATTTATAGTGTTAAGGTATTCAGTAAATGTTAGGAATTCATAGATTTGAAATTAGGTATCCTTCACATTATATACAGTGGGGCGAAAAAGTATTTAGTCAGCCACCAATTGTGCAAGTTCTCCCACTTAAAAAGATGAGAGAGGCCTGTAATTGACATCATAGGTAGACCTCAACTATGAGAGACAAAATGAGAAAACAAATCCAGACAATCACATTGTCTGATTTGGAAATAATTTATTTGCAAATTATGGTGGAAAATAAGTATTTGGTCACCTACAAACAAGCAAGATTTCTGGCTCTCACAGACCTGTAACAACTACTTTAAGAGGCTCCTCTGTCCTCCACTCATTACCTGTATTAATGGCACCTGTTTGAACTTTTTATCAGTATAAAAGACACCTGTCCACAACCTCAAACAGTCACACTCCAAACTCCACTATGGTGAAGACCAAAGATCTGTCGAAGGACACCAGAAACAAAATTGTAGACCTGCACCAGGCTGGGAAGACTGAATCTGCAATAGGTAAGCAGCTTGGTGTGAAGAAATCAACTGTGGGAGCAATAATTAGAAAATGGAAGACATACAAGACCACTGATAATCTCCCTCGATCTGGGGCTCCACGCAAGATCTCACCCCGTGGGGTCAAAATGATCACAAGAACGGTGAGCAAAAATCCCAGAACCACACGGGGGGACCTAGTGAATGACCTGCAGAGAGCTGGGACCAATGTAACAAAGGCTACCATCAGTAACACACTACGCCGCCAGGGACTCAGATCCTGCAGTGCCAGACGTGTCCCCCTGCTTAAGCCGGTACGTGTCCGGGCCCGTCTGAAGTTTGCTAGAGAGCATTTGGATGATCCAGAAGAGGATTGGGAGAATGTCATATGGTCAGATGAAACCAAAGTAGAACTGTTTGGTAGAAACACAACTCATCGTGTTTGGAGGAGAGAGAATGCTGAGTTGCATCCAAAGAACACCATACCTACTGTGAAGCATGGGGGTGGCAACATCATGCTTTGGGTCTGTTTCTCTGCAAAGGGACCAGGACGACTGATCAGTGTACAGGAAAGAATGAATGGGGCCATGTATCGTGAGATTTTGAGTGCAAACCTCCTTCCATCAGCAAGGGCATTGAAGATGAAACGTGGCTGGGTCTTTCAGCATGACAATGATCCCAAACACACCGCCCGGGCAACGAAGGAGTGGCTTCGTAAGAAGCATTTCAAGGTCCTGGAGTGGCCTAGCCAGTCTCCAGATCTCAACCCCATAGAAAACCTTTGGAGGGAGTTGAAAGTCCGTGTTGCCCAGCGACAGCCCCAAAACATCACTGCTCTAGAGGAGATCTGCATGGAGGAATGGGCCAACATACCAGCAACAGTGTGTGCCAACCTTGTGAAGACTTACAGAAAACGTTTGACCTCTGTCATTGCCAACAAAGGATATATAACAAAGTATTGAGATGAACTTTTGATATTGACCAAATACTTATTTTCCACCATAATTTGCAAATAAATTCTTTCCAAATCAGACAATGTGATTGTCTGGATTTGTTTTCTCATTTTGTCTCTCATAGTTGAGGTCTACCTATGATGTCAATTACAGGCCTCTCTCATCTTTTTAAGTGGGAGAACTTGCACAATTGGTGGCTGACTAAATACTTTTTTGCCCCACTGTATACTGTGGGCAAGAATCCCTTAGAAGAAATGGAGTAGCCCTCATAGTCAATAAAAGAGTGCGAAAGGCAGTACTGGGGTACAACCTCAAAAACTACACAATTATCTCAGTTCGAATCCAAGGCAAACTATTCAACATCACAGTAATCCAAGTCTATGCCCCAACCACTGATGCCGAAGAAGCTGAAATTGACCGGTTCTATGAAGACCTACAACACCTAGAACTAACACCAAAAAAAGATGTCCTTTTCATCATAGGGGACTGGAATGCTAAAGTAGGAAGTCAAGAAATAACTGGAATAACAGGCAAGTTTGGCCTTGGAGTACAAAATGAAGCAGGGCAAAGGCTAATAGAGTTTTGTCAAGAGAACTCGCTGGTCATAGCAAACACTCTTTTCCAACAACACAAGAGACGGCTCTACACATGGACATCACCAGATGGTCAATACCGAAATCAGATTGATTATATACTTTGCAGCCAAAGTTGGAGAAGCTCTATACAATCAGCAAAAACAAAACCTGGAGCTGACTGTGGCTCAAATCATGAGCTTCTTATCACAAAATTTAGGCTTAAATTGAAGAACATAGGGAAAACCACTAGACCATTCAGGTATGACCTAAATCATATCCCTTATGAATATACAGTGGAGGTGAGGAATAGATTTAAAGGATTAGATCTGGTAGACAGAGGGCCTGAAGAACTATGGATGGAGGTTCGTAACATTGTACAGGAGGCAGCAACTAAAACCATCCCAAAGAAGAAGAAATGCAAGAAAGCAAAATGGCTGTCTGATGAGGCTTTACAAATAGCTGAGGAAAGAAGGAAAGCAAAAGGCAAGGGAGAAAGGGAAAGGGAGAAAGGGAAATAACCAACTGAATGCAGATTTCCAGAGAATAGCAAGGAGAGATAAGATGGCCTCCTTAAATGAACAATGCAAAGAAATCAAGGAAAACAATAGAATGGGGAAGACTAGAGATCTCTTCAAGAAAATCAGAGATATCAAGGGAACGTTTTGTGCAAAGATGGGCATGATAAAGGACAAAAAAGGCAGGGACCTAACAGAAGCAGAAGAGATTAAGAAGAGGTGGCAAGAATACACAGAAGAACTATACAAGAAAGATCTTAATATCCCTGATAAATACGATGGTGTGGTCACTGAGCTTGAGCCGGACATCCTAGAGAGTGAAGTCAAGTGGGCCTTAGGAAGCATTACTAACAACAAAGCTAGCGGAGAAGACAGTATCCCAGCTGAGCTATTTAAAATCCTAAAAGATGATGCTGTTAAAGTGCTGCACTCAATATGCCAACAAATTTGGAAAACTCAACAGTGTCCACAGGATTGGAAAAGGTCAGTTTACGTTCCAATTCCAAAGAAAGGCAATGCCAAAGAATGTTCAAACTACCGTACAATTGCGCTCATTTCACATGCTAGCAAGGTTATGCTCAAAATCCTACAAGCTAGGCTTCAGCAGTATGTGAACCGAGAACTACCAGAAGTGCAAGCTGGGTTTCGAAGAGGCAGAGGAACAAGAGATCAGATTTCCAACATTCGCTGGACCATGGAAAAAGTAAGAGAGTTCCAGAAAAACATCTACTTCTGCTTCATTGACTACGCTAAAGCCTTTGATTGTGTGGATCACAACAAACTGTGGCAAATTCTTAAAGAGATGGGAGTACCAGACTACCTTACCTGTCTCCTTAGAAACCTGTATGCGGGTCAAGAAGCAACAGTTAGAACCAGACATGGAACAACTGATTGGTTCAAAATTGGGAAAGGAGTATGACAAGGCTGTATATTATCACCCTGCTTATTTAACTTATATGCAGAGTACATCATGAGAAATGCCGGGCTGGATGAATCACAAGCCGGAGTTAAGATTGTCGGGAGAAATATCAACAACCTCAGATATGCAGACGATACCACCCTAATGGCAGAAAGTGAAGAGGAACTAAAGAGCCTCTTGATGAGGGTGAAAGAGGAGAGTGCAAAAGCTGTCTTGAAACTCAACATTAAAAAAACTCAGATCATGGCATCTGGTCCCATCACTTCCTGGCAAATAGAAGGGGAAGAAATGGAAGCAGTGACAGATGTTATTTTCTTGGGTTCCAAGATCATCGCAGACGGTGACTGCAGCCATGAAATTAAAAGACGCTTGCTCCTTGGGAGGAAAGCTAGGGCAAACCTAGACAGCATATTAAAAAGCAGAGACATCACCTTGCCGACAAAGGTCCGTATAGTTAATGCTATGGTTTTTCCAGTAGTAATGTATGGCTGTGAGAGAGTTGGACCATAAGGAAGGCTGAGCGCCGAAGAATTGATGCTTTCGAACTGTGGTGCTGGAGAAGACTCTTGAGAGTCCCCTGGACTGCAAGGAGGTCAAATCAGTCAATCCTCAAGGAAATCAACGCTGACTGCTCATTGGAAGGACAGATGCTGAAGCTGAAGCTCAAATACTTTGGCCACCTAATGCGAAGAGAGGACTCACTGGAAAAGACCCTGATGCTGGGAAAGACTGAAGGCAAAAGGAGAAGGGGACGGCAGAGGATGAGATGGTTAGATAGCATCACCGATGTAATGAACATGAATTTGAGTAAACTACAGGAGACAGTGGAGGACAGGAAGGCCTGGCGTGCTATGGTCCATGGGGTCACGAAGAGTCGTAAACAACTGAACAACAACAACAACAACAACATCCTTCACTATTTCTGGCTTGGTGTTCATATGTAGTAAGCCTTATTCAATCTGGTGTCCTTCAGATACTTGAAATTATGAGAGTAGCAGTCCAGTACCTCTAGAGGACATCACACTGGGGAAGGGTAATGTGTACATATTCTGCTAAAGCAATATCCTTTTATGAACTGTAATTAATACTTTTGAAATACTCAGACTGTAATCTAGAATAAATTGAGCATGTCCAAAAGGATTGGACATTGGGAAAAAAGCCATACTGCAGCTGCACTGTCCCAGTCCCCCCACATGCACACACTTCAAAACCACAATAAAAAGGCAAATGCTTTAATCTTAATTAATGCAATAATTTCCATTATTGGTCTATATTCAGGTCTTCGGTTTTTTGTAAGATGTGGAAGAAATTAAGATCACATATTTCAGAAATAGAACATTTTAAATTTACAGAATCCTCTAACCTTTTCAGTGGTGGAAAACCAGTTAATTCAATCTACCTGCAAAGCCCCCTTTTAACTAACAGATTCTTGATCCTTTGAGGGATATTTCTGCCAACTTGTATAGTGATTCAGCAGAGGATATGAATGCGAAGTAACAGTACATTATGATGATCAATCCAGTGTGTCCTCTCTCTGTTTTTAGAGTTAAGGTAGCTCCTTGGTTTTGGGAACATCTACTGGTAACAGTTTGGAAATTATTAGCATAACACCAGAGGTCAGTTTATAAATGGATGGATATAGTTAGATGTAATCCAGTGACCCAAGTTCAAATATTTCAACCTGAAATGGATTGTCTCAGTTCATTCTAGATTTTGCCATGGTTTTTTAAGAATGAAACTTCCTTGAATGGTCTTGTTAATGATTACCCCAGGACTCTTTGATGCTGTGGCTGCTTTAATGATTTGAAAAGAATCCAGTTGCATGCATTTCCATGTGTACCAAAAGACCTCTTCTGAAATATTTGCATAGCCTCAAGATAGTGGGCTGGTTTCTGCTGCTTTGACTGGATCTATCAACACTTTCAGTTCTATCAGTTGTGGCATTGTTCTGGACCATCTAGCTGGAGAGAGATTGAACAGACTTGTTTGTGGTATCACTGGAGAACAAGTTTGTGACGTTTGTGCGGGGACTTTGTATTTTAATTTATGGCATCCCACAATATTCAATAAAGTACCGGAATAGATAATCCAGGGGGGGTGGAGTGAGTGTTGTTTTGCTACCTCTGTCTTGAAAACATGGACATGTGGTTTGAATCAGTAAAGGATTAGATGAAGATAAACCAGATGAAACGATTCCTCCAGATTTTCAAAGGGTAGATGTGGCCAGGAGTATTTGTGACCGCTTGTGCCAATTGTATCCAATTTTGATATAATCAGAGCACACAGCTATTCCTGAATTGGATTACTAAATATATGTTGCTGCACAGGAAGGTTCCTGACATACTTTAGTGCAGAGTACTGCTTGCTATACAGTACAAATTTGACTGGTATGAAAGGGCTACATTCAAGGCGTTGATCATTAAAGCCCTAAACAGCTTAAATTTAGAATATTTGAAGGACAGCCATCTCCCATATGAGTCTGCCCACAGTTGAATTAACAAGCATTCTTAGAATTGATTGGAATTGACAGTCCAATGTTAGAGATTTCTGTGGCAGCAGAAATGTATGTATGGAATTCCTGTTCATGTTTTATCCACATCTCAACCTTGGAGTAGTATGTGATGCTAACAGTGGTTACATTGTTCTGTTCAGTTGTGGTTCTTTTATTTTTAATCCTCTTCTAATTCTGTGTTTTATTATACTAAATTTTAACTAATTATAGCATTTTAATCAATTTTAATATTTTTGGTCTATTTTATTACCTTTTAGAATGCACTTCTTTGGAGAAGAAATTGCAACATAGAAATCCTTTATTATGTAGAACAGTTATTTATTTACTGCATGATAAGGCAATTATAAAACACATTCCCCCCCAAGTTTAAGCCCTATATTGATTTGTATTTGTTGTTGTTGTTCAGTCGTTTAGTCGTGTCCAACTCTTTGTGACCTCATGGACCATAACACGCCAGGCCTTCCTGTCCTCCACTGTCTCATGGAGTTTACTCAAATTCATGTTCATTACATCGGTTTGTAACTGAATTCTAATAAAGAAATACCTCCCTTGAGTCAATTTCAACTCCTGGTGACTTCATGGACACATCCCTATAGTTTTCTTGGCAACAGTATAGAAGCGTTTTGCCATTCCCCCCTTCTAGGATGTTTCTTCAACTTTCCAATTTAGTCTGCAGCCCTTCCTAGCACTTTTCCATCCAAGTAGGTCCACCCTTCCTTAGCTTTTTGAGGTCACAGAAGGTCAGCTATATACTGATTAATATCCAGATTTTTCATTCCTTTTCTTCTTCAGTTGTGTCTTTTACACCAGATGCATTTAGGCAGATACTGTACTGTTGATCTTTATAAGTTACTGTGGGAGCTTTTACTGGATGAAGTGCAGAATAAAAATACTACAAATTGTTTAGTGACTGCTATTGTTATCTTGATCCCACCCCTTACATTTAGTAAACTGCATATGCAGTGATGCTTTTAGTACTCACTTCTCCAACTTTAATAGCTAGAGCAGTTTTATTGCCAGCTCCTTTTCATGTGGATTTGTTCAGAAAGTAAAAATTTCCAAAGAAGCCTTGTAGAAAGTATTTTTTATTTATTTATTAAGACACCAATGTAAATGGATATGATATTTGTCTATTAGGGGTTGTTTTAGTAGTAAAAGATACAATCTATGTTTGCATATTCAACTGAATTACCTGATTTGCAAGAAGAGATGCAAATTGGATGGACATACATTAGGAGATGCAAAATCATATGTTGTGTTTTCTACATAGTGTTTTTCCACAGTCTTTTCTCAGTATATGATCAACATTTTGGTTGAGAGCGAGCGAGCTGTGAGATGATTTGAGCCAAGTGTTTTCTTCACCAACACTTGTACTAAAATATATAGCTCTTTTTGCTTTGGAGAACTAACACTATTATTTTTTGAGTAACTTTTAACAATGATTACTTAAGTGCAAAATACAAGAATTTTAATTTGGGGCGAGGCATTACAATAACATTTTTGGATACTTTCCTCCCTACACTAGCCTTCAATTCATTTTTGTGTTGATTTTGATCTATAAAGTTCTGCATGAGCTTGCTTCCTTGATGGAATGCCAGTCTTAATTATATCCATGGAAGCCTTCTTCAAGTAGCCTCTTACAGTGATGCTAAAAGGATGGCAATAACTGAATTATCCTGGAGTGCTTTATCCTAACTCTGGAATGCCTTCTCAGGGATACCCTGAGCATTTTTTTGGTATTTTTTCAACATAAACTCAGTTTGTTTCCTGTAGGCTTGGCATTGATTTTTTGTCAGCTTCATATGAATGGGAGTATTCATGTATTTTGTTTCTGTTGTATGATATCTAGAGATGTTTATGAAATGCTGTAATAAACATTCTAGTTTTATCTACCAAGTGCTGTAGCTGTACAAGCTTAATTTTTTAAGTGGGCTTCTTGTGACATACTGGTAGTGAAAGGGTTTCATTTGCTGCATACAATGCACATTTACTACTTTTAAATGTAGGGATTCTTTAAAGACCTCCAAATAAAAAATAATAAAAGTGACATAACTATATCAGACTTTGGGAACTCTGTGAAAGGCTGTGTTTATCTTAGAAATATGCAAAAATTGCTAACAAGGAATTTTGGACAAGGACAAGAAAGCCCCAGAGAATATTTATGTAAATGCCTATATTCTTGGCCCAAATGGTTTCTGGGTGTGATATGTTTTATGATGCTTTCTGGCTCCAAATTGATAACTGGGTGATTTTATCTCTTGGGTCTTATTGTATCCACTGATGATCTTTAACACAGAAACAGTTTAAGTGGTATGAGGAAGAAATAAATATAAAAGTATGTTTGTTGATATTCATTTCGGTTTTCAGTTTATTAAATGTAAGGACTGCTAGTTCATTTATTTAATCTATTTTTCGGGAGCCTCTGAGTTCAAATTTTACAAGTCCTGTTAAGGTGGCTTACAAGATCAAAACTATGCACATCATAATAATGTCATAATAGCAGCCAGTGCTAACACTAAATCTGATCACAAACCCAAAAACATGAACACAAACTTGTATAGATGAAGGCATTCCTTCAGATATCTTGTCATTGAAGTTTCTGATGTATGTCTCAAGGCACCCTGAAGGAAAATGCATTGTAGCAGACCGTCTGGAACCTCACTTGTAATGCAGAGATAACTGAGTTCAGAATTCTTCCTCTAGGCATCATTGCCACTTGCACTTCCTGGTAAGTGATGAATCCATTCCTGAGCTAGAGTGGGAAGTGAAACTCCATATAAAACCAGAGTGATTGGTTTTTCTATTCCCAGCATATTCATCTTGTCTGTTTGTTTCTCCTCACCTTATCCTCCCAACTGTCTTCAAACAATGGTTCAAGAGTTCCCCAGCCTCTATTTCCCTAAGGTTAATAGAGGAAAGCCACAGGTTAATACTGCATAGTTGGCTGTGTATAGAATTTGAAAAGGGTGCTTCACCAAACATACTGATACAAGGGAAGCACCTCTCCTCATTGTGTTAAACCAGCTGTATCCTTCAGAAGTCTTGCCACAGGTGCTTTGAAGGCTTTCCTTGGTTGTCTCCACATGATGTGTGTGCAAAGCTGCTTCAATAGTGGCCCCATTGTGCTTTGAGCTTCCCTTATGAATTTTTTGTGCAACTTTACCACGTATCATCTGTGTACAAAATACACTTTATCCCATGATGCTGCTCAGCTTCCCAAATATCCAGTTTTCCTGGTCATAGCCTCTTTTGAGGTCTTTAAATCTCCATCTGGGTGTTTCCCTTTTTTAAATATTTCAAATGTCTAGGTGTCTCCTGTCTGTCTGACTGAGGAAATACTTGGATATCTTCAGCGGTTAACTTGCCTTGCCTCTCCTTGAAATCCACTTGGAAGGATGGTGCCGTGCGCCCTGTGCCTGCTTGCCAGATGTGCTTTCGGGGCTGTGAATGTCCAAGTGGTTCTCACAGAACCAGGAGCCTTGACTGCAGCTGGATATTATAGTGAGGATCCTTGTGCCACAGAAAATATTTAAGCAAAGCTATTGAGAGCAGCCCAGTTGTTGCTACTATTCTGATAGCTTGGGAGGCAAGTCCAGACTTCGGAATGTTCCTCCGGAAGCTTCCACCATAAAAAGCCAAGGTAGAAATGTGAAAGGATGGACCAGAAAAGTTCTTTCACCTTTTATACCTTAATTTGGTGCTTGAGAGAGGAGATGAAGTGCCGCAGTATCACCAACATCAATTGCATATTCTACTTAATGCACCCTTGCATAAATGTGCATGTACTACCAAGCTTTCTGCGCTGAAGCCATTTGAGTACAAGAAAATATCCTCACAAAGATGTAGACATGTTTTAATTACTCCAAAGTAAACAAAGCGGTTTCCCCTTTGTCAGTGTAGTACACTTGCTTTTCATTTTTGTTTGCACAAATGACAGTTACGCTATGAGGTGGTATTTTAAAACTGATAAGACCTGTTTTTGCTAATAGACTTCAAAAGTAGATTATTACAAGAATGTAATGATCAAAGTAGGTTCTGCCACTTTATTAGGCTAGATATTAACTGATATAGGTCCTTGACTGACATAGCCATAAAATCCTTGGCTATTTTTGAAAAGATAGTTTTGGCACAAAAATTATTGTAGTGTATAAGTTGCTGAGCTTTGCTTCAGAAATTAAATCAAAGAGACAAAATACAATATTTATAATTGTAGTATGCCTTCTGAAGATATGGTTCTTCTAGGAAGTACAAAAGGTTGATTTAGATTAGATCATTAATGTGAAAACATTAAGGACATTGGAGTAAAGGGGACCTTCCATTTCCCCAAAGAAATGCATGCATGAGTTTCCTAATTCAGGTTAGGACTGTGGGCAAAGTGGAGAAAGATCTGATTCAGACTGGGTTTCACCTACTGTATTGGCTATTTCTGAAACTATGCACTTGGAGCTTAAGGTTACTTACACATTGTGCTGTTAAGTGTCAGTTTGCTGGAGGTAAATGAATAGTCTTCTATGGATTTGGTTTGTAACTGAAAAGTATCAGTTAAGGTTCCAACTGGGAGCAGAGGAATTAAGGGAGGGTGAGAAATGCAAATTGTTTTCACCTTTTGTCTGTTCAGAGTTGTTCCACATACAGAGGAAATCTGGACAACTATTTTGGGAGTTTTAACATATATCCTGATAGAAGGACTTGTTTTGGTCAAAAGAACAGCTGCACACTCTTTCAGCTTGAGTCATCTTCAAATGAGTGTTCATTTATAGCAACAAAATTATGAGGAAACTAAGATACGGAAGGAACTGTGGGGATTAAAAATTGTATGAGGATATCATTGTTAAAAGAAATATGAGTTAAAATACTTGTTTTTCTCTTAAGGATGAACTAGGCCTCTCTGCACCATGCTTTCTAAAGTCTCAAAACTGCCATTTTGTCTTGAGGGCTAAATGCCCTTGTAGGAAACAAAAGCTATTTTTAGCAAGCTTAGTCCTCATACATCAATGCTTAATATTCTTTAGGATCTGGGACTCCCTCTAAACAGCCAAGGTTTTGTTTTATCCCAGTATCTTGTTATGTTAGTGTTGCCACATAAGTATTATCCCATTGCCATTAAGTCTCAAGAATTTCTCTGAAGGAAAATTATATTCCTTGAGCAAAAGTTATTACATTCATCTGCACAAGAAGTGGAAAACCCTTTTTAAAAAGGTTTTATAATTGGCTTTTATATGACCTCTGTGGTATTACTTGGTTCAAACCTCTAAGGTAAAGGATGCTTGCAAAACATTCCTAATTAGCCTATTAATAGGTAAATCTCCAAGGAAGTTCAGGTGTCTTTTTTGTCCTGGCGCTTAACTAAATGTGTTTGCTAGTGGAGTTGTTCCTTGTTGCCATGTCATAAAAGATTCTTGGAAGCAGCCTTTATAGAACAGAGGGCCATCGATCGAGGGCCAGATCCATTGGACCCCCCCCCAAAAAAAAACCTTGTGTACAGACCCAAGAAACCTCAGAATTATTATGGAAGTAGAAAATTGTTACACTATTCAGAGCATAATCATGCTTAAACATCAAAGAGATACAATTTATTTTCTGTCCTACCCCACTGTCTACATGACTCTCCAAAAATATGTGCAGCTATTGGCCCAAAGAAGTTGAACCCGCATCTTTTAAAAGTTCTTCACGGCTACACACAGCTTGTTGTTTTCTCCTTTGTTGTAAGGGCTGAATCTGCAAGGCAAGAAGCAAAGGGGCCTGAGATAGGATGGGGTCATTATCAAATACAGTGCAGGGGCCCTTTGCCTCTAAGACTCAGAAACAAGCATCAGGAAATCTGCTACTACACAAAGACGGGAGAAGGAGACATAAGATTAAAAACCCTTGGGCTATTTTAAATAGAGGGCTTGATTCTACAGAGTGATCTTCATTATTAAGGCTACTTGTATCTGCCAGGAAAACAGAATGTCTCTCCAATGCCTTTGACTCTTCTGCTGTTAGCCTGTGGGTGATGATTGAATTTCCAGAGAGAGATTTGCTATTGGTCCTGAGCCATCCTGGAAACAAGGACATTTTAAGATATTTTACCAAATGTGTAATTTACATACATAAAATTTAAAAACACAATATCAAAAATTAACAACTTGCGATCTTACAGGAATTTTAAAAAATAATTTTAAAGATTTTCCAGAGTTCAGAATGTCTAGACTCTTAAAATAGTACTATAACAACACCTTTTCACCTAGTGCTGAAATTTATCTATAAGAAGTATAGGCAACCCTCCTCATGATTGCATAGAAAGGCTTTTGAAGAGCAGCAGAAAGGTCAGGACATGTATATGGCAAAAGCTAATCCTGGTTCAAAGCTATTAAAGGTTTTAATATTTTTAAAGGAACATTTTGAATTTGGCAAGCAAATGGAGTTGGGACTTCATACTGCTAACAGATCACCAGAGTAATCTGTCAGATCCAGTCTTGGGTACCTGTCTTGAAGCCCTAGGTAATTATTAGGTTGTCAGAATAAATTTTGCTGAAGTATCTCCATCCACTATGCTTCGGGTAACACGTCAGTCTAAGCTGATAAAAAGGCACAGAGCTGCAGAGGACTCCCATGTCAATGATGTATCAACAAGCCCCCACAGACCATATTCTTGGTTTTTAAAGGGAAGGTAATCTTTAGCCTTTGATTGTGTGGATCACAACAAACTGTGGCAAAGTCTTAAAGAGATGGGAGTACCAGACCACCTTACCTGTCTCCTGAGAAACCTGTATGCGGGTCAAGAAGCAACAGTTAGAACCGGACATGGAACAACCGACTGGTTCAAAATTGGGAAAGGAGTACGACAAGGCTGTATATTATCACCCTGCTTATTTAACTTATATGCAGAGTACATCATGAGAAATGCCGGGCTGGATGAATCACAAGCCGGAGTTAAGATTGCCGGGAGAAATATCAACAACCTCAGATATGCAGACGATACCAACCTAATGGCAGAAAGTGAAGAGGAACTAAAGAACCTCTTGATGAGGGTGAAAGAGGAGAGTGCAAAAGCTGGCTTGAAACTCACCATTAAAAAAACCCAGTTCATGGCATCTGGTCCCATCACTTCCTGGCAAATAGAAGGGGAGGAAATGGAAGCAGTGACAGATTTTATTTTCTTGGGCTCCAAGAACACCGCAGACAGTGACTGCAGCCATGAAATTAAAAGACGCTTGCTCCTTGGGAGGAAAGCTATGGCAAACCTAGACAGCATATTAAAAAGCAGAGACATCACCTTGCCGACAAAGGTCCGAATAGTTAAAGCTATGGTTTTTCCAGTAGTAATGTATGGCTGTGAGAGTTGGACCATAAGGAAGGCTGAGCGCCGAGGAATTGATGCTTTCAAACTGTGGTGCTGGAGAAGACTCTTGAGAGTCCCTTGGACTGCAAGGAGGTCAAATCGGTCAATCCTAAAGGAAATCAACCCTAACTGCTCATTGGAAGGACAGATGCTGAAGCTGAAGCTCAAATACTTTGGCCACCTAATGCGAAGAGAGGACTCACTGGAAAAGACCCTGATGCTGGGAAAGACTGAAGGCAAAAGGAGAAGGGGACGGCAGAGGATGAGATGGTTAGATAGCATCACCGATGTAATGAACATGAATTTGAGTAAACTACAGGAGACAGTGGAGGACAGGAAGGCCTGGCGTGCTATGGTCCATGAGGTCACGAAGAGTCGGACACAACTAAACGACTGAACAACAAAAAATCTCCAGAACAATTTAAATACCCTTCTTGGTCTTGAGTTGTGATTGAGTATGTTCAATTTTAGCTGGCCCACTACTGTTCTCCAATAATGATTTCCTAACCTTCCTTGAATTTTGATGAAAAGGAGAGAAAGCGTGCTTTCATCTCATATTTGTGATACTTCATACCCAATCCCCAGATAAGCTCTGGCAGTCTCATGTAGATGTAAAGCAGCAGGAGAGAGAGTAGGCTCCTTTGGAATGTTAGATTTGAAGTACTGTGGGGTTGAGCAGGTCTGTTTGTGAGTGAAAGCCAAGAACTGAATTGCTTTTTTTAAAAAAAAGAAATACTTTTATAAAGGTCACTGAACACAGGGGTCTCTTCTATAAGAACCTGAGTTTTTCTGAGAAATAGAATATAGAAGAGTTTTCATGGGTTATAGTTCCCACATCAGCAGCCCCCACTTCAGGCAGACATCTTTTCTTTCATCCTCCATTGCTCTGCCTTCCCTTTGTGGTTGGGTGTTTAAAAATACACCTGCTCCCATGGAACCTCGCTGAAGACCCACCCTCCAAATGTAATGAAAAGGAATTCCACTGCTTTACATGTTCTGTCCTTCCGTATTGGTATCGGCATCAAAAGAGGAGCAGAAGTATGGAATTTGCATTCCACTGGAAGGACAGACTGATTAAATTAGATGATTTAATTGGTATTCTGTTACTCTGACATATTTTGCTAGGAAATACTTAAAGGGCACTTCAGTGAATTATTAGTATTTGTAAAGGTAACTCATATTATGCAAACTTATGTGAACTTAGGTGAAAATGACCACCATATTCTTGCCTAATGGTGAACATCTCAGTGTCTTTTTCAGATAAAGTGTTTACTGGGTCACCATTTAGCTGGATATAAACATTTTAATGCAGATGTGCCTCATGGTAACAACATGGTGTTGTTAGTTTCTTGGCCTAAAATATAAAATATTAGTTATCTGAATTGCATTTGATTGATTCTTTATGTGCCATCAAGTCATTTTCGACTCCTAGTGACCACATATATAGATTTTCTCCATGATGATCTATCCATAACCTGTTCTTTCAAGTCTTCCAACAGTGCACTCATTGCCGCTGTACCTGAGTCCATCCACCTTGCTGCTGGTCCTCTTCTTCTTTTCTTTCCTTCCGCCTTTCCCAGCATTAGAGCCTTTTCCAGAGAGCTGTGTCTTCGCATAATGTGCCCAAAGTAGGATAATTTGAGCCTCGTCATTTGTGCCTCAAGTGAGAACTCTGGGTTGATTTATTATAAGAATGGTAGTGAGATGAAGATATATAGTTAAAAGCTAAATTGTATTTTGAGTTGAAAATGACATTTACCGGCAAATAATAATCATTTCATAAGTATGTAGAGAGTCCTAAGAACAAGATACTGGACAATTTAAACTACAAATATAAACCTCTGTGGCAACAGAAGAAGTAAATTAAGCATGTGCATGTATGTACATGTTAAGTAACACATACTGCTAACAGTTGATTATTTTCAAATTATGTGTGCAGATCTGGCAAATTTTAATGCAGTTCATCTAGAAAGCTACATTCTTAAGCCAGTTTACTGGGAGATACATAAATTAAAGCCTGCCACAGCTTTGGACACAAAAGATAAATGGATTCACTTCAGGGTATTGAACTTGTTTTCTTTATTTTAGCTCAAGTTGTCTCGGGAGAGTTTATCCATGTTTGAAGTATATCTAAATACACTCTCCAAGGGCTAGATGATTCTGTTAATTTTGGGGAAAACTACTCTAGGAAAATATGCTGCTTCTTCATGAAAGACAGTGGAACTCAGTGGAATATGGATGATTAAAGCTTAAAAGAAGCATTTTTCTTCGATTTAGAAAATGTTTCTGGTGTTCATTGTAACCTTGACATGTTTTTTAAAAGTAAACAACAACCTCAGTGTCTTATGATTTCATGGGCATGTTTGTGCATTTTTCATGGAAATGGTTTTCCATTGTTGCCTTCTGGCATGTTTTTCATGGCCTATAGCCCTACAAAGATGTGCCACTGGGATTGGGGATCCCGATGTGGAGCCTGTTCAGTGGTTATATTGAATGTTGTGGAGTGTTTCTGTAATTTGGCTGCTGATTATGTTTCATGGTTTTAATATGTTTTTTCATATGTTTTCATATGCTTTTATGTGTTTCATATTGTATTTTGTGTCATTCAGTTATTTTTTATTGTGTTTTAACTGCTGTAAGCCACCTAAAGTCTCATACTTGAGATGGACAGCTGTACAAGTTGAAGTAATGCATAATACATACATACGTACGTACGTACGTACGTACGTACATACATACATACATACAGTTCCCTAGCTGTCTCCCATTCAAGTACTAAGCAGGGATGCCTGCTTAGCTTTTGAGCCTGGACAAGATAGGTCAATGGTGCCATCTGCTGAGGCTGAAAAAGTGTTTAATGGGGCTCAGGAGACAAATCTCACCACTGTGGTTTGGCATGAAACCGTGGGATTGGATCGTCAGGGCTGTGTTTCGTTGTAGGCTTTGATGTCATTGTAGGCTCGTTCCATATGCTTAAATCTTTATTTTGGTGTGTTCATTTTCTAGCCGGAGGTCTGGCCAATATACAATGAACCATGACAACTCTAAGAAGCCTTCAGGGAAGCCGCCTTACGATCATTCAGGGTCTCAAGATTCACTTGATGAATTATTCATGGATGACTACTGGAAAGAACTTGAAAATATCCATGAAACAAGAAGCAGTAATCATGAAGAACACGACATGGTTGTGGTGAAAGAACCTGATGGTAAACACAATTAAACTCTATGAAACTATTCCATAGATTTTGAAGGCTTGGTTTTGCACTGTTTGGTTTCTGCTTTTACTACCATAGGCTTGTACAGATTTAAGACTGGATGATGTCTCTAAATCTGTCACCTAGTGACAGTACACTGATAATAATGTGAAAAACATGGATGTTCTATTGTAGAATTATTAAAGGCTGTAGGGAAAAGAGTTTATATTCATATGCAAAGGAAATACTTCCTTAGACAACATATAATTTATGTGTGGAATTTATGGCTGCAACATGTGGCTTTAAAGACGGGTTATGAACAGTTCTTGATTGATTATGATACTGAAAACCAAAACAGAAATTGGAGTGGGTTCTGCTTCTAGGTATTTGGTTGACCACCACTGGAAGCAAGATGCTAGCCAACATAAAGCTTTAATCATACCCATTAGGGTGGTTCCATATGTTTCCCATTGATGTTGAAGTGGGTATGAGAGGTTCTGATTCTTGTGATGCTTGCTAGCCATGTAATCACTTCGTCATAGAATGTGCTTTTTTTTTTTTTTTTTGCTTTTTTATCCATTCAGTTGTGTCCAATTGTTGGAGACTGCCTGGACAAGCCACTGCAGTTTTTTTGGCAAGGTTTTTCAGAAGTGGTTTGCCATTGCCTCCTTCCTTGGGCCGAGAGAAAGTGACTGGCCCAAGGTCACCCAGCTGGCTTTGTGCCTAAGGCGGGACTAGAATTCACAGTCACCTGGTTTCTAGCCTGATGCCTTAACCACTACACCAAACTGGCTCTCGCAGAATGTGCATATTCTACATATAAAAAGTAATGGGACTGGAGAAGATAATGGAATAAAATACATGTAATGTGTGCACATGGTTTACAAGGCCTACATCAAACCAGATTCATCCTTGCTGCTGGCAAATAGCATGGATCATCAGTAGCTGTTTTATTTTTCTGTCATACTAGCCTTTGGTCAGATCAGTATTGTAGCACTTTGAGATGTATTTTGGAACAAACCAGAACTAATTATTGGGTGTGTGCTTAACATGACTACAGTATTTTGACCCTGGAGGAACCCTTGAAATATTTTTTAGGCCTCGGGGAACCCCTGCACATTCAGGCTCAAATATAGGCCAGAAGTTACAAAATTATTATATTCGTTTCATGTGTAGGCCTGTATATATGCCTTAACAGTGTTCTTAAACTAAAAATAAAGAATGAAATTTACCTCTTTAATGTGAAGTCGCCCAAATTTGAAATAATTTTTTTAATAAATCATGATCTCCCAGGGAACCCCTGGTGACCTCTCGCGTGGAACCCTGGTTGAGAAACCCTGGATTAGAGTAATTGTGATTGTCCTGCAGGTGAATGATCTATAGTTTTTGTCTACAGGACCCCTTTTGTATTCAGGAAAGTATTAATGTGTTGCCAGCTAGAAACAATAAGGAAATTATCCCCTTATTAGAAATCACTAAGGAGCAAGGAGAGCATCAGCAAAGACAATTGAATGTTGCAGTACAATAGCCCATTTGCAGTAAGAGCACCCATTAGCTTGATAACCTCTGATTAAATTAAATTAAATTAACCAAGAGTTTTCTTAGAAAAACAAATTGCTTGGAAAGGATAAAAAAGTACAGAATTGAATTGGGGAATCTGTATTTGAAATGTTCTGGTGCAACACATTCATATCTTCTGAAGGAAACCCAGGCAACACAAATCATTCATTTACAAGGAATCAACAGGAAAGAGAGATGGTGGCTTCTGCAGAGATATTATAGCACCTCACTATGTTCATCTGCCTTGTCCTTCCCCATGGAATTTAATGGCCATATTCATACATTGTCCCAGCTTTGCTAGTTTATATTTCCTCTTCCTCCCTGCATAAGTTCCTATTGTGACTTGTGGGAAAACCAGTTTTCGATGTCCAAACTGTAGGCTGTGCAAAGTAGTAACATCTAATCTGACTCCACAGTTATGGAAGAAATGGAAGAGGGAGAACAGAGCATGCAAATAACCTTGAGGCTCAGAGTTCCTCAATTACTGTATGTAACTTCTATCTATGCTTTCCATGATTGTTGCATGGAACAGAAAAGATTTGTGGGATAGCAATATACCATGTGTACATATTTGAATAGATTTTTTTACAGCTTCATTGCAGTCCCTAGCAATATTTATTAAAAAAAAATTCCCATGTAAGTCAGTTACGTTTCAGTGAACTTTTCTGCAGGAGCAATGAAGTATAGTTGAGGTTAGGTCAGTGTTTTAGTCTCAATGTGATAGGTTTGAAGTCTTTTGGCCATGTTTGAGTTGAATCACCAATTGGAGCCAGTTTGGTCTAGTGGTTAAGGTGCTGGGCTAGAAACCAAGAGACTGTGAGTTCTAGTCCCGTTGATGTGGGGAAAATAGGAGGAGGAAGGAGTATTAGGTATGTTCGCCGCCTTGAGTTATTTATAAAAAATAATAAAGGGATAAAAATAAATTAAAAGTTTCCACCCTGCTATACAGAGACTATTTTTGTTGAATTTAATATAAACGGCATCGTACATGTATGTCCTCACCTCTTCTTCCTTCTATTTGGGTAGAGGGTGAATTGGAAGAAGAGTGGTTGAAAGAAGCAGGTCTGTCAACCCTCTTCGGTGAAGCTGCTGGAGATTCTCAAGAAAGCATGGTGGTTTTGGCTACCCTGACCAGGACTCAGGCTACAGCAGTGCAGAAGCGAGTGGAGACAGTCACCCAGACAATGAGGAAGAAAAACAAACAGTACCAAGTTCCTGATGTGAGAGAGATCTTCAAGCAACAAAGTGAGTCAATGGAAAAAGTAAGTTCCTGGCTTGGGGCTTTGGTTTGGCCTCTCTGAAAAAGCTTTCTAACCCAGTGCAGGGTAAGTGGGAAGTAAGATACACTTTTTTCTGTCTTAACAAAACCCACAGCAGAGGACATTTCAGAAGAGCTGAAGACAGTGTCCAGATTTGCCAAGATTAAAAAAAAAATAATGGGGTGGGTGGGTGGGTGGATTGCCTGTGTAAAAGATCGTGCATGTTTTGTGAGTTTGCCTTTTTTTCCCTTTTGTGAAGATTCTTTACTCTGAAGTGAAATTAAGCAACTTTTCAAGGCAGCATATTTTAATGTAGGTTACAGGACCTGAGTTTTTTCCCATCCTTTTGTCTTTCATTAACCGTGAATGAGAAAGGGGTGCAAATGTATGTTTATGAATAGGCATTTGCGTTGAAATCAATTTGTATGACTCCTGCAAATTGATTTTTCTGAATTCAGATTCCTCAGCAGTTCTGAAAATTGAGAAATCCAAATTAATTGCTCATATCAGTGTTTTACAAATAGAGAAAAAATATTTTCTGTATAGAACATTTGGAATGAAAGAAAGTATATATTGAAGAGGAATAATTCCCTGCTTGATTGTCATACAATTAATTTACATTTAGAAGAGTCCAATAGAGTGTTAAATATTTTATTGAATTGTTTACAGCTATGAGATTCTGTTAATTATTGAGAGCAGTATGATGTAGTGATTACGGTGGGGGGCTAGGACCAGGGAGACCTACTGTACATTCAAATCCACCCTTAACGTTGTGTTTAGAGGAAAGGCAAGATATAAAAGTGGTTAAGGCACCTGGCTAGAAACCAGGAGACTGAGAGTTCTAGTCCCGCCTTAGGCATGAAAGCCGGCTGGGTGACCTTGGGCCAGTCTCTCTCTCTCAGCCCTAGGAAGGAGCCAATAGCAAACCAGGAGACTGAGAGTTCTAGTCCCGCCTTAGGCATGAAAGCCGGCTGGGTGACCTTGGGCCAGTCACTCTCTCTCAGCCCTAGGAAGGAGCCAATGGCAAACCAGGAGACCGAGAGTTCTAGTCCCGCCTTAGGGATGAAAGCCGGCTGGGTTACCTTGGGCCAGTCTCTCTCTCTCAGCCCACCTCACCTCACAGGGTTGCTGTTGTGGGGAAAATAGGAGGAGGAAGGAGTATTTGGTATGTTCGCCGCCTTGAGTTATTTATAAAAATAATAAAGGGATAGAAAATAAATAATAAATAAATAAATAAAAATAAAATAAAATAAACATAACTCATAAATAATAAATAATAAATATTGAAGAATGGATGATAAACTATAAGGCTACATAAAGGTAAAGGTTCCCCCCGCACATTTGTGCAGTTGTGTCTGTCTCTAGGGGCCGGTGCTCATCTCTGTTTGTTACCTGAAGAGCCAGCATTGTCTGAAGACCCTTCCATGGTCGTGGCCGGCATGACACACACGGAATGCTGTTACCTACCCACTGAAGTAGTACCTATTCATCTACTTGCATTTGCATGCTTTCAAATTGCTAGGTTGGCAAGAGCTGGAGCTAGTGCGGGAGCTCACTCCGCACGTAGGGCTAGGGATTCGAACCTCCGAACTTGCGATCAACAAGCCTGGCGTCTTACCCGCTGAGCCACCACGCCCCTCTACATAGGCATAGCTATAAAAACATTAGGAGTCAAGCTCAATGCAAAGGAGACATTGTTTTTTCTAATGTCCCAAAAAATCTTTAAATTTGATGTTCTCTGCACCTCTATCATATATGAATATATAGTAGTTGCTTGAGATACCAGTGTTTTAGAATAAAAATATGAAAAAATACTTATTTCTTTAGGAACAAAAAAGGAAGTAGTAGAGAATCTTAAGATGTGATTTCTAAAACTTGCAGACTGTTATGCACTACATTCTCCATGTTGTTTTAAGACCTATAATTGAAATCTTATAATCTGGAGAGTGTATTGTGCATTCACATGGCCATACTGCTACTTCTGTGCTATTCCCACAGTTCCTGCCAATCAGGGCTACAGTTTATGGTTTGTTCATGATACTGATTCAGCCCATGTCACTACAGTCTGTTCCATCAGTGGAGCTTCCCATCTTGAAAGTAAGGAGGAGGACGACAAATTAGTTTCTGCATGTATAGTATTAGCTGTGTGCTTGCTGATTTAGTGAAGCAACAGGGGATACTCTTTTTAGAGTAATATAATATAATGTAATTGCATTTTCATTTTTTGATACCATCAACAATACTATTTTTTTATCATGAAGTCAAATATAATTCTATTTTAGTCATATAAAATATTTGTAAATAGGAAAACACTATTTGGGTTTTTTTCCTTCTAAACCAATAAGAAATAAGATAAATAACATATATATATTACCGTGAAAATATTTCACATAAGAGAAGGATTTTTCTCTGGAGTAACAAGATCTTTTATATAAGACTAGATTAGTAATGATAAGATGTGAAGGAACTTCAATATCCTATTGGAAATCCCTGGAATATAGATAGGATCTAGATAAAAATATGTTCCAGCATTATATTATGCATTTTTAACCACTATGGATTCTTTCATTGGACAAAGAAGCCAACATTTCATTCATTAACTCTCTGTAGTGACTCTCCCATTTAAAAAGAATCTCTATGAGTCAAGAGGGAAGAATTGCAAATGTGTTGAAAATAACAAATATTCCACTGTCAACATTCATGTTGGGCGTAGTGGGGAGCTGCATTTGCTCATGTGAACCTGACCCTGCATGTTACTGCATTGTACTGTCACATGCTAACACTATTTGCAGAATATCTAAAGAAAAAGAGAGAGCCAGTTTGGTCTAGGGGTTAAGGCAACGGGCTAGAAACCAGGAGTCTATGAGTTCTAGTCCCGCCTTAGGCATGAAAGCCGGCTGGGTGACCTTGGGCCAGTCACTCTCTCTCAGCCCAACTCACCTCACAGGGAGGTGGTTGTGGGGAAAAGAGGAGGAAGGAGGAGTATTTGGTATGTTCGCTGCCTTGAGTTATTTATAAAAATAATAAAGGGATAGAAAATAAATAAAAATAAATAAAAAGCTAAGAAAAGGCTAAGTTCACTCTTCCTTTCTTTCCACTTCAAAATGGGAATACTGTAATGTAAATCATTATCAATATCAAAAGATCAGAAAAATAAACCAGTCTAGAAAATCAGTGGATAGGCAGGTGAGACAAAAGTTAAATTTTACTTGTAAGCCAACCAGAGTTGTTGGGAGCCAGAGGGCAAATAAACTAATTCCCCCCACCCCCCCATTTGCTACTAACAGGGGGCTTTCAAGAAAAGACCCACATAAATTGGCCAATTGCAAGCATTCTCTGGGTTCATGTAATGCAGATTTTTGCATACAGCCTTGGTTTTCCTAGGAAATTCTTAAAAAGAGGTATAAAATTGGCAACTTGGTTCCACCCAGATTTTAATCCAATATAAGATTTGTTAAGGGACATTTCATTTCTTGTGAGCATCTTAAACCGAGCCAAATCCAAAAATGCTAGAGAATTCCTGGAAGCTTGGCACTCAGACAAAACAGCCATCAACAGACACATAGAGGTAAACAACATTTATATACCATTCATAAGGGACAAGAACTTTTCATAGAAAAGCTAGAAGACCAGAACACCTCCTTGCCAGCAATCAACAACCAGATAGGCAAAGATTAACAGCAAGATTAGCAGAAGAGCAATCAAACAACACAATAGACCCTAATCAAGGAACTTTTAACTCAGTCAATCAACCAAGCAGCAAACAACAACCCAATCAAGGAACTACCAAGGAGAGTACAACACCCCCACCAACACAGGCAGGACAAGCCAGGGTATATAAACAGAGAGCAAGTCCCACTCCCTTTTCGCACCGAAGATGTTGCCTAGCCTGGCAATGAACCGTCTGCAAGAAAACAACAAGGCTCAGAGAGCACCAAGGACTCCACAGGACATTTCTCTGTTTGAGTCAGTTATTATCATTTTTGCAAGCAATGCAAAAGAAGTACAAGTAAAGTTAAAAGATTAATCCCATTATATATTTTTTAGAAGTTATCTTTATATTGAGATTCTCTGAACATTTTAAAATTCCCAATATTCAAGTATTGACTGTGTTCCTCCCTTTTCCATGAAAGTCTTGTTTTTATATCTAAGCTGTATTTTCTGTAAGTATTAAAATGTTTAGTAAACTTTAAAAATCCATGTTAAGAGCAAATTTGTTTATTAATGAAGAAAACTGCTAAACACTTTATACACTGTATAAACACAACTAGAACTATTATTTAGTTGCTGTTTAAAAGTTTAATGATACTGATCTCTGGCTCTGTTTTCATTAGCTTTCAGAGTTTTAACTGAAGCATTGGATGTGCATTTCAGATTTGCTTTTATATTTTCAGAGAGTTCACATATAATAATGGATGTGTCTTGTGTTACCCAGTGGTTCTTGTGTTATTTTTCAATAATTAAATAGGATCCTTATCCACCAATTTCTGAACTGTTTCCCTATTGCTGTCTCCTCAGAATGTACAATTTTAATGAGACTTCAGTAACAGGAATGCAGATCGGCTCAAATCCCATTTGAATTGTTGATTCAACTTTCAGAAAATCAAAATGATTTGAATCAAAATGATTCAAGGTATTCAATTAGATTCACTGGTTTAATATGGTTGAGAAAGTTGGTTTGGTCCATAGATTTGAGAGATTGCAGTAATATTTAATTCCACTTTCAGTAAAATGTAGATAGAACCGTATTGGTGTGAAGAGGTTATCAGTTCTATTGTATCAACCACCTCAAAAATAATAAATAATAAAAATAACCTCGAAATCTATATCTTGCTTAGATTCTCTTAGAAGTTTTTAAATTTGTTCTGCCAAATATTAATTAATTAATACTAACTAGTGTTACTTATTAAGGTAGAGCTTATTACTGGTATTTAGTTTTCAGTCCTGTGCACATAATTATTAGTTTATTTATTTCATACATTGTAGGAATCTGGCATTGATTACCAGTCTGTAAGAGCAGAAGGAAAAGAAGACAGTGCACAAGAAGAAGCTAAGGAAGGTAAATCTTTGTGTAAAATAAAATCTAGGCCACTCTAGGCACACCTGGTGAGCAACGTGACCAATGTTCTCTTGACAAATCCTGTTTATATAGCATAATAAGGCAAAGGTAATGTTAGTAAAAGGGGCCCAACAGCTCAGTGGTTAAGATGCCAGGCTTGTCGATCGGAAGGTCGGCGGTTCGAGACCCTAGCCCCGTGTGACGGAGTGAGCTCCCGCACTCGCCCCAGCTCTTGCCAACCTAGCAATTTGAAAACATGCAAATGCAAGTAGATAAATAGGTACCACTTCGGTGGGATGGTAACAGCGTTCCGTGCCTGTCATGCCGGCCACATGACCGTGGAAGCATCTTCGGACAGTGCTGGCTCTTCGGCTAAGAATTGGAGATGAGCACCGCCCCCTAGAGTCAGACACGGCTGTGCAGGGGAAACCTTTACCTTTACCTTTTACTGTTAGTAAACTAACAGACCATGGTTTTTAGAAGTCTGTTTGCTAAAAAGAAGCCATGGTTTACCTGTATCACATTAGGTCAAAAACAAATACTGCATTATGATTCAGTGGGTTCTTGGGCATAAAAATAGATTAAAGATTTTACAGACATGTTAAAAATTCGTTATCATATGGCCAGGATCAGAGATTATGAAATTCTGGTTTCAAATATGTGAATGGGCCAGGTCATCTCTCCTTGTTCTACTCAGAGTTGTATGCATTTAGGAGAGCCAGAATTCCTCAAATGTGTTTTCAAGATATGAAATAAATGACTTGGCAACCTTGCTGTGTATGTTTTGAAGCAGAGAGAAAGCCAAGCATACTTTATACGTTCAGGCCAATTCAGAAATTTTTGTTGCTGTTTAGTCGTTTAGTCGTGTCCGACTGTTCGTGACCTCATGGGAATTAGGACACTACAATAGATTAAGAAAGCATAAGAAGAAATATAATTAAGATGGAGATGGCTATACCATAAGCTGGAAATGCCAACCTATATTTGCTTTAAAAATGAGTGAAGAAAACAAAAGAAAGCAGGAATGCTTCTGAACTTAGTCCCAAAAAATAGTATTAATTTATGAACAGGCAGAGTGGCAACAGCTATGGAGTCTTGCATATAGAAAATCCATCAATGTAGTACCAATTAATAAATATATTGCAAAACTCCAAGCTCAGTGAAAAAGTCCAAAATGCTCCACATGGAATGCAACGTTATCAACTCAACAGTTGGGACTCCTAAGAACATTAGTAAGACCTTTCTCTCCTCAGTTAAGCCGATTGCTGGTAAGAACCATTTCTAGGATGGGAAGGATGCCCAACTGCTGGGTCAGCATAAGGCTGAGAGGGGAAGATTGAAAAACACTGGGCTTCTGCCAATTAACCAGGCTGTAGAATCTTAGCTTGGAAAATGACCAAGCGTTTATTTAAGAATTTCATAACATCTGGTTCTTTTTCCCAGCGCCTCTTCACGACTGCTTTAGAAATGGGAAGTCGTAAAAGGCTATTTTCACGTGCTCAGCGCTCTGCAGCACTGCATGCAAACGGCCACTTAATATGGCATTTGGCAACTTTACTGCCGAATGGAGGACCGCTTCCAAGTTGGGTCAGGATAAAAATCTGTTCTGTTTGCTGATTTATCCAGGCTTATCTTGGAATAAACTCTGGTCTACATTAGGTATTCTTCAAATAATTATCAGTTCTACTTTTCACAAAGCATTATACGTGTGTGTGATTAATGCAGTTGTATTCGAGGTTGCCTCATAAGTCAGAGGGAGCAAATACTCTTGAAGTGATATCAGTGTATTGCATAACATTACTCCCAAAGGAGTATAAGGAAGAACATGACCATAACATATTTATTTATTTATTATTTTTATTTTATTTATATATCAAATTTCGTCACCGCCCATCTCCCCCAAAACGGTTTACAATAAAGTTAAAAAGATTAAAATACAATAAAAACAAGATGGGCGTTAAAGTGCCCTCAAATTTCTTGCAACACCAACACAAATAATCATTATTCTATCCATCCAGTAGATATGAAAAACAATATTTTGATGAGTTAATTTCAACTTTAAATCACAGGATATAAACTTAGTATTCTTCAAAACTTGAGTTCATTGGTTGAAAATAACTGGAATTTCCAATTCTTGATTCAAAGCTTCTTGTATATTTGTTACAGATATTTTAAACTGTTCCTTTAGCTTTTGACAGAAAAAAAAGTAGGTTTAGATTCTGTAATGGTATGTGGGAATGACCCTGGGAGATGGGGTGGGGGGAGAGCTGCAGCCAGGGCAATGGTCAGATAAGAGGCAGCTTAGCCTGCAACAGGAATGTGGGCGGGGCAAACATCTCAGAAAGGACCCTCCCTAGTTTCTTGGGCTGTAAAGGGGACGGGGGAGAAATGTACTTTCAGACTTGCAAGATTCTGTTAATGTAACCTTGCAATAAAGTAGAGCTAGTGATTCCAGGTGTGCTTCTTGTCTGGACTACTTTGCAAGGCTAACATATTCCGAGATTGAATTCTTCAGTATTAATAATTTATCAGGTATTTTAGAAGCATCATGTCTGTACTGAGCTGTCAAAACATGTTTTAACTGGATATACCTACATTGTTGTGTTGATGGTAAAGAAAGGAGATTAAAACTGCCACCTGTCATAGACAAATATAATTTAGAAAGGGAGATTCTGGGTGTTTTACCTTCCCAAATAAATTTTCTCCAAAGCCTATCATTTGATTCAAAAATTTCTTTGGAATAAACATAAATATCACTTTTAAAACATATACAAACCTTGAAGTTATATTCATTTAAATTACATTTTATTTTACCCCACCAAGTCAAAGGTATCTTATACCATCTGTCAAAATCTAATGTAATTTGTTCCAGCACAATAGACATATTAACATGGACAAATTTTGAAATATCTAACAATAAAATAAATTAATAAAACAAAATACTAATAATAAAATTAGTAGAGACCACAAGTCCCATCTATGTATACCATTCCAGTGAGACATTTGACCCTAAAGGAGGTAAATTAGATTTAGCTCTAAAAATTTATGAGCATACTTATTATGCATTTGGGTTACAAATTTTGACATCATACCATGCAACCCCCTTTTTTCCACTAGTTCGGTGTCTCATTTTATGCAAATTCACTTTACATAAGCTTTTGGGGGAATGTTACTGTAGCATAAAGTGAGGAAAGTTTATATATGGTTTGGATGTGGATGTGGTAAGGGAAAAGAGAAATGACATTTTTGCCCTACCATTTGTAACCCCCTTGCATAAGATCCACTGCTTCTTTTCTTCCGAAATTTGCAAGCTGCTTAGAAAGTCACCTCCAGATGTATGCTGTTTTCATAACAATTGCCCACAGAAAACAGAAGTGTTTTTTAAAAAAGAAATCCTCAATATATAAATGCAGCTCTTGTATATCTTCCACTTCTTAACCCTATTAATCTGAAACTTGTTATAATTAATCTCCCCAAATAATTGTGAATTTCATCCAGTTCCCTAAATACCTTTTTAAAAAATAAGGCATTGGGCTAGAAACCAGGAGACCGTGAGTTCTAATGCCGTCTGAGGCACAAAGCCAGCTGGGTGACCTTGGGCCAGTCACCCTCTCTCAGCCCTAGGAAGGAGGCAATGGCAAACCACTTCTGAAAAACCTTGCCAAGAATGCAGGGACTCGTCCAGGCAGTCTCCAAGAATTGGACACGATTGAACAGATTTAAATAAATAAATAAAATTTTCAGAAGTCAAAGTTTAAAGGCAATTGGAACAAAACTGGTATATCTGTATGCCAACAAGTAGCAGGCCTCATCCCCTAATTGCTTTATAGAATGTCAAACAAAATAAAAGTTACAGCCTAAGTTCATAATTACTGGAATAGCATTTGAAGTGACTCATTGTTTTTGCTTGTTAAATATGATAGCATCTTTGTTAGGCTAGGGAGGACATAATGGTGATTAACCATTAGTGATTTGATTTATACCCCACTTTTCTATTCTGGCAAATAGTCAAGATGGCTAACAAAATTTTAAGAATAAGAACAATATACTGTATAAAAAGTTACAAAACTCTGGATGACTTCCCCCATGTGGAATAGCATGGAAAGGGACCATGGGATACCAGAAGTAAGTAGCCATGGTGTCAAACAGTAGTTCTGCAACACCGTCTTCTGTACATGGTCTGACAGGAAGGACTGGAATCACAGTTAATTAATCAGTGCCTCCTAGATTCAGTCCTGCTAGATGGTCCAGAAGGATACACTAAGAGATCCAGGAGAATCTTTCACATTTCTCCGATTCAGTTTTGAGTGTAGGACATCATCCAGTGTCCAGTGTCCAATACAATCAAAATATTTTCAGCACTCTATTCTGGCAAAAACCCAGTTGAAATGTGTCCAGATAATTAGTATCATTCAAAGGCATTTAGAGCTGCAAGGTCACACCTTCTGAATCAGATTTTCCAGAGACTAGCCTTTAATTGTACAGCTCTCCCAGGTTAAAACTGGAGCCCAGGAAGCTGATGCAATCTTGTGCAGACAGCCTCTGCAAGGAGCGCACAGTCAAGGCCTGATCATGCATGGAAGCCTGTTTTCTACAGGTAGCAAGCAGATAAGCAGGCAGCCAGGTGGTTGAGGGCATCTTCTCTTTGTCTTAGCATTTAACTAGGTCAACTAGACAGAATGCTGGGAGTTGATGGCCCAGTTAAAAAGAGAATGTAGGGGTTTTTTTTAATGGCGAAAAGCAGTGTTCTCTAAAACATGCCTGTCCTTTGATAGTGAATTAGTTCTCGGGGGAAGAAATTTATTTAGAACAGCTTCAGTGAATGGATGGTACATTCTTGGATATAAGAAAGCTACAATTCCTTACATACTTGTCATATATTTTATGCTTAATTTGTGCATGTGGCCCACTGAAGCAGAATTGTGTGAGCATGACTATTTGTGGGGTTTTTTTTAAATATAAAGTACACATATTTCAAAAGTTATGAAAGTTAACCAGAACATAGATACCACTATTGATTGATAAACTTCTCCATTTAAAAATAAATAGTAAGTTAGAAGAACACAGTGAAAATTCAAGCACAGGTTAAAAATTACATTGCTAGTTTTCCATATAAGGGAGCAACCTGAAATTGGGTTCATGTGAGGGCTGAGGGAAAGCCAGGCAGTACGATAGATGGCCTTTAAAACAAACATGAAAATTAGCTTTAAAAGATGTGGAATTATGATGTGTGATAGACTTGTGTAAACCTGTAACAGTTTGACTCATTATTATTTGGTTGAGTGATGATTAAGTCCAGTGCACTTTTTTGTTTCACTGAAAGGGCTGTGATCCAGAGATAGCTCAAAAAAGGTGGAGAGAAGGGAAGCAAATTCTGCTCATTTTCCTCTTCTGTGCAATTTCCAATGTCACTTGCTTATCTGAAACCAATATTGTTCCTCCTTCCATGAGAAGGAATGTTCCATGAGTAGACATTCAATTATCTCTCCATTCAGTCCATTATTTAATTAGCTAAACAAAACCATCCCTACCCCTATGGGGTTAATACTGGTAAATCCATTATTTTCATGTATTTAATTTAAAAAAACCCTGTATATAAAATTTGTCTGATTTACTTTTCTTTTCTTTTTTCTTTTCTTTTTCACCACATTTAGCATATGGTCAACATATTGATAACTGTCCAAGAGAAGATTTGTCAGTGGCTGAAACAGACATTAATCTGGAAATATCGTTTTCTGAACAAGCAGTTAATCTCAAAGATAACCCTATAAGCGAAGTGTCAAAAGACAAAGAAGATGACACTCTGCTTCCTGTAAGTGTTTATGTGTGTATATTTATGGATTTAGTTTAATATCCTTCATTTTGCAATTTTTGTCCATTTTCATCTACAGCCCCAAAATAATATATAGGATAACTTGGATTTAAAAGAGGGGAAATTTTGTTCCTTGCTGTAGCCTATTCACACGTTACTCATGGGAAGAGGCATTTTGTGAATAAATTAACATCAGCTCCACCTATTTATTTGTTAGTACAGACTTTTGAGTTAGGGAAGCCAACATGCACAAGATTCATGGGAGTATATCTAGGATATTTTTGCAAGTAGAGGTCTGGGCACAGATGGTAGAAATATAATTAGCTGGAACTATGTGTCATCAGTGATACGCCCCACAATTAACTTATTTGGTGAAAGACAAATGAAAGAGCCATATGCAACAAGTGAGGTGGCAAAGTATTACAGCACAGAAGCTACTTATTCTACTGGTAGTGGGCCATTAATCGAAAACCAGTTTAGTGCGAAAGAGTTTTTAGCATGTTTTCTTTATAAAGTCATTTGGATGGGTATGATAAAACTGTATTCTCCATTATTATCACTGGTAATTTGAAGTTAAGAAACAATTTTAGTATCACAAGTGCTGTTTAATATCAGCCCTTAAATCAAGGAATAAATGTTCTTCAATTGATACTAGATGATCAATCATTCTGCCTGATTTTTATTTTAATCTACAATTTGCAAGTCTTACTGACATTGCTTTTCCTATTGGATAGAAAAATCTTAAAACCTCAGAAGGCATCATAAGTCCTGT
Organism: Charina bottae; assembly: GCA_023362775.1. Lineage (NCBI taxonomy): Eukaryota > Metazoa > Chordata > Lepidosauria > Squamata > Charinaidae > Charina > Charina bottae. Next base: position 7,289,031 of record JALMGJ010000001.1, on the reverse strand, counting down.
AGCAGAGGATACATCACAAACAGATAACATGAGTCTATCAGATCTCTTCCTTGGACCGCCACTGTCTTACCCCTCCACCTGATTTCTGGGGGTCTGGGGGTCTGGATATAGCCGTTCCCCCATATGAGAGAGTTCCATTCGGGCAGATTGTTAAGTTGGTCTTGCATGGGGAGATGTTTACCTGGAATCTGGATGGGGCAGAACAGGAGATCTCTCTTCCCTTTTTAGCTTTTGAATAAATGGCTTCAATTTCCTCTTTTAACCAGTTATCAGGCCAAAATGTTTTTGAGTGCATGGGATGCACTCAACACTGGACTAAAAACGAATTAAAGATTTTTATTTTAATAAATGCAGAAAAGTGAATACTTGGGAAGGAAGGTAGCTGAACCAAGATAAAGAAACCTATATACAAGAGGTAGCAATCTTTTATCAGCAGACAATAGATAGACGATTGATTGATTATGTGCCATTGAGTTGTCAAATCTTAGTGACCGCATGGATAGATTTTCTCTCTGAAGAATAGATAATAAATAAAGGTAAAAATGCACAACTGAACAAACAGCACTGAAAAGAAATAAAACACTGATGATAGTCCTATCTATATTTTCCCTGCCAGCTTTATCCTACTGGTTTCAATTTTCCAAGGGCTTTTGGGCAGAGGGTTTGATTCCTGGACCAAATAGGAAATCTGTTCCTACTGTACTGTCCTTTCTGCTTACAGTACATGTATCCAACTCAGACGGGGGAAAAAAACTTTACTTGCCTCTCCCACTCTATGTTCCTTCCTCTGCCTCTCATTGGAGGAGGACAGTGGCTTTTAGGGTTATAAAACATTTAGAGTTGCCAGAGAGCCTGCAGGACGCTAAATCCACTTACAAATCTGCTGAAAGTTTGTTAGTTAACTTTGAAAAAGGCATTACTTTAATTGTTTCAGATTGCATAATCGACTCCAATTAAATTATAATATGAATGGTGGGAGGAGAGGGAAGGGAAGAGAAGTTTCTAATCAGAAATTTATGAAGTTCATGTATTACAGTAAAAAACAGCTATTCTTCCCAACAACTTGAATGATGTCCTGGGGTAATGCATGCATGCATTCATGCATGCATGCATGCATGCATACACACACACACACACACACACACACACACACACACACACACACCTGTAGCTCTCTCCAGGCAGGAGTCTTCTAAAGTAGATTTCCCACTCTTTCCTTTCTCTGACCACCATGCATTCACATGGCAGCTCTGAAAGACTCCAGTTTGCACCAAGAGCTGTGCTTGCATTTAAGCCAACACAAGAACGACTTCTGTTCAGGCACCCCAGCTTCATATGGGCTGCCAGATAGAAAAATCCTCTGCCACTTTCAAGTCCCTTACCTGTTCAAGGCAATGCCCGAAAAGAATAAATATTTTTTCCTAAAGCCATGCCCATTGCATGGCCAGAAATGTAGATTTAGTCCCAGTGTTCCTTTTTTTCTTCTTTTTTAAATGAAATTGTTAACATTAAGATTTCACACAACTGCATTAAATACTTTTAACTAGAACTTCAGATTTCCGAAGGACAAAACGGGTACAACAAAAATTGGAGATCTTGCACCTCAGGATATGAAGAAAATCCATGCTTTGGCACTGATTGAACTGACTGCTCTCTTTGATATCCTTGGAACTGAACTGAAGCCACAAAAAGCAGCAAAAATTAAAACGAAAGGCGAGTTTGTTGAATTTGGCTTTTTGCTTGTTTGTTTTGCAAAATGTGTCTATGTTTGGATACTTCTTGTGTATTTTAATTTGTAAACATTGTCAGTGGAGGTGAATAATGAGGTAAGGTCAGCTTGGATCCCATATACACTTAGAAATAAGAATGGAATAGAAGGGCATTGTGCAGTGGCCAATCATTTCCATACTGCCAGGAAAGCTGAGTGGACTTGCCTAGTGATCTGAGATCCATTCAAGGGAGATATTACCTTTTTTTTCCATCTGTGATATGCAAGGCTAAGATGCTAGTTGGTGGAAAACCTTGGCTGAGGTAAGCCCATTTATACTCCACTGATTTCCACTGCAGTGTTAAGTATGTTTAAATGTACTTAACCATAGCTGGATCAGATAGTACGTAGGCTGCAGTATGAAACAGAAAGGAACTGGTGCATGAAATATCCTGGGGATGGAGGAGATAATTTTTTATATTTGTTTCTGGCGTAAGTTGATGTTTTCTGCCTGAAGCCCATTTGGATGATTACTCTGTAATTCATCTGTTCTGTAAGCTGGCTCTTTATGCTTCTCTCTTGCTTCCCCATCTCTTTTTTTATATTCATGCTTCCTTTTAAACAGTTTCTAGTCTTCAGAAGCTTCCCCAACTTTGAACGTTTCTCAGCAATGACTTCTTCTTGATTCCTGAGAGCAATCCAGGATGGCTGAGTTCATCAGGCAAGGATGAAATAATGATCTGAAAGGATTGCTTAGCACTTGAAGTCTCGGAAGAAAATTTTCATTGATGTTACATGACTTAAATACTGCATGATTGTATTCTAGCCTAGTCACCTTTCGTTAGACCCATGCCCCTCTTTTGAACCTTCCCTTTTTGGGAAAGGTTTTGAAGAAGATGGGCCAGATTGCAATTCAGAGGGCCCTGGATTATCTAGACTTGTTTCAGGCCAGGACATAGTATGGAAACTTGATTGTGCTTGTTGATGACCCCTTGTAGAGCCAGAGGAGAGGCAGTGTGACCATCCTGCTTCTCCAATTTCTTACTAGCTCTCAATACTATTAGTCATGGCATTCTTCTAGACCCATTATGGGGATTGGGAATGGGAGGCAAAGTGTTGTAGTAGTCCTCCTTTCTCCATGATCAGTTCCAATTGGTGTTGATTGTGTGTGGGGGGCAAAGCCCCTGTTTTGTGGGTTGCCACAGAGATCAATGCTCTTACCCCCCTTTTAACATCTATATGAAGCCGCTAGATGAAGTCATCCATCGACATGGGATCAAGTTTCATCAGTATGCCGATTATAGTTGTAGATCCCTGGCTGATCAAATAATGCTGTAAAGGTCTTGTCCCAGTTCCTGCAGGCTGTTCACTTCAGAATGGGAAGGAACAGGCTTAAGCATAACCCTGATAAAACCAAGTGACTATGGGTTCATAGTTCTTCTGATTCCAGTAATTTTCCATCTTTACTTCTGAATGGGGTTGCACTTTCCAAGACAGAATTGGTTTGGGGGTCTTCCTGGACTCACAGCTTATGCTCAAAGAGCAGGTGGCAGCTATGACCAGGAAGGACTTTGCACATATTCTTCTGATGTACCAGTTGTGCCCTTTCCTGGGTCAGGAGTCCCTTCTCGTGGTCGCTCATGCCTTAGTCACCTCACATATGGACTATTGCAATGTGCTCTATATGGGGCTGCTCTTGAGGACCATTTGGAACAGTTGGTTCAGAATACAGTAGTATGAGCAGTTATGGATATGCCTTGTTATAACCATATAACATCTCTGGTGGGCAAGTTGCACTGGTTATCAGTGAGCTTCCGGGTGCAATTCAGAGTGCTGCTTGTCACCTACAAATCCCTTCATGGCATAGGGCCTGGTTATGTTCTCTATATGGGCCTGATCCCCCACTGTTTTTGCCTGTCTGTTAAGATCTGACTGAGAGGGCATGCTTCACATGCCATCTGTCAAGCAATGCCATCTGATGGGGTCTTGGAAGCATGCTTTCTGTGTTGTGGCACCTCTGGAATAGCATTCTCCCCACCCCACCCCACCCCAAGGTTCAAACCTTGCTATTCTTTAAATGGGCCTTAGACCTGGCTTTTTCCCCAGGCTCTGGGATAGGTTGATGTGTGTACCTGCATTGGATTATGTCAGGTTTCTTCATGATATATGTCTGTCCCCCCTGTTATGATCATCTTTTCCTTTTCTGGTTTAGTGTACTAAGCTTCTGTTTTTAATTTGTATGCCATCCAAAGTCACTGTTGGGCAGTCTTATAAATCTAAATTATAAACAATAAAACCCACTCAGTGACAGAGCTCACAACATCATTGGGATGTGCAGGCCCTTCACTATTACAAAGTAACAATCCATAAAGAGGTTGTATGCATGTAGGCTGCATGTATCCGGAAGTGCTTGCTCAATGTGTTGAAGTTGTGGTCTAAATTCTCCAGAGCTGATTTTAATTTTCAGTATGTTAGGGGTGTAATGGATGATTTGGGAGAGCTTTGGATACCCCGGTTTCAGAATCTCCCAAGATCAGCCCATACGACTTCACCTCTCCTTTCCTCTGGTGGTCAATATATCAAAACTTTTTGTGGTGACTCAGGTGGGGGAATCCTCCTCTTTCACCAGTGATCCTGAGGCTATAGGATCGCAGCATGAAACAGCTGTGAGATTAATTTAAAAGGGCAAATCAAAAGGTAAGTCCTTTTGAAGGAGAGAGAGCCCCCAAAAAGGGTTTTTCCCCCCATAACTCTTACAATGAGTTTCATTTTTTTCTAACATCTGCCTTTCTTCTTAGACCTTTTTCTTTGATTTCATAATTTTATTTTGTCTCATACTGTATGTTGTTGTGCACCTGTTACCTTAGATGTAATGGAGAGACTTGATTTTAAAAACAAATTTTATGCATTATCAGATCAATTTGTTTCAGTCTGCCTGAATCAAGTGTGTGTGCGTGCGCACACGTGCCTGTATCTCTCTCTCTGGTGTGTGTTTGTGTGTGTGTGTGTGTGTGTGTGTATTCTAGCTTTCCGTCAGTCTGGATTTCAATGCAATGCTCAATAATTTTTTAAAAATGCAATGTTTTGTTAAAAAGAAATACAAAATCAAATTTAAAATGGTAGCATTAAATAGATTAAAACTAGGAAAATGTTTTCTTTAGCTGCCATTCATTGAAACATGTGACCAGTTAATCAAAGGGCTTCCTGGGCCAAAACTTGCAGGATGTGTTCAGCAGAGATGTCAGGATAGGAGCTAAATAATTAAAAGCCACAGTGACTGATGAAAGAGATATATCTGAGTTCTCTGAATATGATTTTCATCCACCTGCCAGAAAACAACTCTTTCTAGTGCAGAACTACTAACATATTTTAAGAATATTTCTTCCTCTCACTTGTCATAGTTATAAAAGTAGTGTACTATTAAATTAGTTTATTGAATCTATTTCAGATATTCCTTGAATTATTTCCAGATTGTTGTTTTCTTCTTCCCTTCTGAAAAATGAATGTTATTCTGTATGCAGGTTATGTACTTTTTAGAGACACTGGACCTCTTCAGATTTGCCCTGACTTCTTTTTTCATTCAATGTTTTTCAAAAGTCCATTTTTTAAAGTGACATAGATTAATAAGTAAGTATAGGAATTTTGTGTTAGTATGATTAGTATTTAGCTTTGGAGATTTATATTACTGGATTCTACCTAAGAGACTTCTCCAATCTCTCCGAACACCCAAGCTTGGTAGGTACATGGGGAAGCTTCAGGAAAACTGGCAGATGGACAGAGTTGGATACAATCCCTGTTAATAATAACAGTGATAATTGGAATGTATATAAATAACTTCACATGTTCTCATATCATCTTCCTAACAAATCTGTAAAAAAGATAGTGGTGTTCATATATTTTAGATGATAAGTCTGTGCCTAATTCTAGTTAGGGATTTTCTCTATTCCTTCTTGGCCTTTTGGCTATGTTTATGTGTGAAGTATTCTTCCTGCATATTTTCAAAAATAACTGTATATTTAGTGGGCTTTACTCCAGATAAATGACCATATTATAATAGGATTGTGCTGAAAATGAACCTGTCCATCTGAATATGAAAATCAAAAGCTGTGCATGTTTTATGAAAGAAAACATTACTTTAAAATGCTTTCATGTCACCACTTCATGAGAATTTTAGGGCCTTTTTCTTTTTCTTTATACAGAATCTGGTCTTTTTGGTGTTCCACTCTTGGTTTTGCTAGAACATGATCAGAAGAGAGTTCCAAGTATCCGGATACCACTTATCTTTCAAAAAGTGAGTAGGCTGACTAGTCTCCTTTGCCAATACTTCCTTGGACTTTGAAAAGTATATTGTATGTAATACTGAATCAAAGAAAAATAGCTAACGTTTTATTATCTAGTAAAATATTTTTATTAAGTACGGCATCCTCCCCTTTTATGCTTGAAGCCTTGATAAAATTCGTTTGACTCTGTAGTTAGGTGGGCAAGTTAAACAACGTTGTTCTTACCTTCTTTTCTTGTATATTCACATAATAATCAACTAGTAATACAAGTAATTGTGTCTTATCTGAGACTGGATTTCCTGGAATTTTGCAGATTAAACCAAGATGATCTGCATGTGTTCTTAAGCTTTATTGCACAAAAGAGTGGGGAAAAGTGGGGGGTCCTCCTGGACTTGTGGCTCCTGCTTAAACAGCAAGGGGAAATTATGGCCAAGGGGACCTTTGCCTAGCTTAGACTACTGCACCAGTTGTGATCCTACCTGGACCATGATGTCCTGGTGATGATAACACACCTTAAACACTATGTGATTAAACTACTGAAGTGTGCTCTTATAGGACAACTGTTGGAGAAAATTCAGAAGCTGCAATTGGTTCGGAATGCAGCGGCTAGACTGCTGGCAGGACAAGCCCACCACTGCAGAATAACATGGATTTTGATATCACTGCATGAATTACTGTCAGCTTCCAGGCCCTACTCAAAATTGGCTGTTACCTACAAAGCCATATATGGTGTAGTGCAAGGGTCGGAAATGGCGGCTCTTGAGCCAGATCTGGCTCTTTGGCCCCTCGGCTCTGGCTCTCTCTCTCTCTCTCTGCCGCCCGACATCCGGAAAGCCAGTCTCCGGAAGCAGCGCGAACCCTGGGGAAGAAACAGAGACGCTGATTGGTGGAGGCTCAGAAGGAAGGACGCCTCCACCAATCAGCGTGCGCCAAAGGGGAGCAGAGAGGCGGGCTGAACAAGGCGAAGCCCGATTGGCCCTGCTTCCCAGAGGCGCGAAAAAAAGACCGGCGCGGGGCCTCGCTCAGCTGCGCGCAGAAGCGCTCCAAAAAGACCGGCGCGGGGCCTCGCTCAGCTGCGCTGGGCTGTGAAGCTGGACAAGCCGCCGGACCTGGAGCGCTTCCGTGCGCAGCTGAGCGAGGCCCCGCGCCGGTCTTTTTGGAGCGCTTCTGCGCGCAGCTGAGCGAGGCCCCGCGCCGGTCTTTTTGGAGCGCATTTCCACAGCCCAGCGCTCAGCTGCGCGCGGAAGCGCTCCAGAAAGACCGGCGCGGGCCTCGCTCAGCTGCGCGCGGAAGCGCTCCAAAAAGACCGGCACGGGGCCTCGCTCAGCTGCGCGCAGAAGCGCTCCAAAAAGACCGGCGCGGGGCCTCGCTCAGCTGCGCTGGGCTGTGAAGCTGGACAAGCCGCCGGACCTGGAGCGCTTCCGTGCGCAGCTGAGCGAGGCCCCGCGCCGGTCTTTTTGGAGCGCTTCTGCGCGCAGCTGAGCGAGGCCCCGCGCCGGTCTTTTTGGAGCGCATTTCCACAGCCCAGCGCTCAGCTGCGCGCGGAAGCGCTCCAGAAAGACCGGCGCGGGCCTCGCTCAGCTGCGCGCGGAAGCGCTCCAAAAAGACCGGCACGGGGCCTCGCTCAGCTGCGCACGGAAGCGCTCCAGGTCCGGCGGCTCGTCCAGCTTCACAGCCCAGCGCCAGTGCGCCCGGACCGGCTCAGAGATGCGCGCCGCCAGCAGCGCCTCCGCCTTGGCCAGCCTGCGCACCTTGGAGAGCTGGGGTGCAGCGGGACGGGAGTGTCGCCGGCGGCCCGCGAGGACCGGCCATGGAAGGTGAGCGAGGGCCGGGGCGGCTGGCCAAGCACAGCGCAGCCCTGTATCTTACCCTTCCACGCGATTGGCCCCCGCCCGCAAACCCTGCCCCCTGGCTCTCGAGTATTTCAAAATGTGCACGAGCATGTCAAAATGGCTCCCGGCATAAAAAGTTTGCCGACCCCTGGTGTAGTGCCAGGTTCCATCAGTACCAGGTTCCATCATACACTGCCTTGCCATAGTTGATTTGGGTATCTCAAGGGGGCATACCGAGAGTCCCGTTTCCCTGGAAATACATGGGACCTGGGCAAGATGGGGCCTTCTGCCTTGGACTCCACATTTTGGCCTATGTTTCCCTGGAGGTGCATGTGGTGATAATACAGTACATTCCTCAAGGCAATGAAAACATTCTTGTTCCATTGTGCATTTGACAGTAGCTATTTTACTTTGGAAGGTGTAAATAAAATAAAAAAGCAATTTGTAAACTGGCATCAAGTTAAGAGTCTTGCAGAAGTGGCTTGTCATAGTAAAGGGCGCAGTATCCAGAAGTAATGTAAGCTGGGAAATACTCTTGCTCTCTCTGTATAAAATGTTTTATTCTTACCTGATATATTCACCTTGGGCTAATACCTAAAGATAAAAATTCTGCACTCAAGAATACCAAGAAGCCTCATGAAGCAAAGCTGTTACGCACTTGATTGGGTACATCAATGAACTGTATATATTCTCTTCTGCATATAAAATATTGTTCATTGATCAGTACCCATGCAAACACATATCTCCTCCATCCCAATAAATGATCTTACCTGAGTCAGGAATGGGAAGGAAGCCAAAGCAGAAAGCAGGATATGAATTTCAGAAATCAATCAATAAAGTCCATGTTCCATGATGTGTAGACTGGGTGAGGTATTAGCCATTCTCCAAATTGATTCTGGATAAATGTCACTTCGTGCACATGTGTTGCAATAATGGTAGGATCTTTTTAGCCTAAAGACATCCTGTAGTTGTGGTACTGCATAAAAAAATATTGTTGGCTGCTGCGTGAAATAAGGAAGGCATATATGTTGGAATAGTTATGATAGCACCAATCTTTTTACTGTTTCACGATATTTTTTGCTACCTGAGCTGTTTTCCATTTTTATGTTCAGCTCATTTCCCAGATAGAAGAGGGAAAGCTGGAAACAGAAGGATTGCTTCGAATACCAGGAGTTGCTGCTAGAGTAAAGGTAAAATAGCCATTCAACTTAGGAACAATGGTGCTGTGTGTTTACCAGTGTTTGTTTGTTTCTTTTTATTTGATAACTTGATAACTTTGAATGAAAATATATATACTGTATATAACATAAAAATTCCCTTCTCACCCCTATGGGTGGTATGTGTCTTCCTCAACCTCGGGTCCTCTACCAGAGGCCTGGGAGTTTGAGGGTTCTGCACAGTATCTTAGCTGATCTTAGCACTGCACTCTTCTGGACAGAGAGCTCTGATGTTGCTCCTGGGATCTGTTGGAGCCACTCTCCCAGCTTAGGAGTTACAGCCCCGAGTGCTCCTACCACCACTGGGACCACTTTGGCCTTCACTTTCCACATCCTCTCTAGTTCCTCCCTCAGGTGCTGGTACTTCTCCAGCTCCTCATACTCCTTCTTCCTGATGTTGCTGTCACTTGGCACCGCTACATCTATCACCACTGCTGTCTGCTGGTCCTTGTCTACTACCACAATGTCTGGTTGATTGGCCAGTACCTGCCTGTTTGTCTGGATCTGGAAGTCCCACGGGATTTTAGTCCTGTTACTCTCCACGACCTTCTGTGGAATCTCCCATCTGGACTTTGGAGGGTCTAGCCCATACGCTGTGCAGATGTTCCTGTACACAATGCCAGTTACTTGGTTGTACCGTTCAGTGTATGCTGTTCCTGCCTGCATCTTACACCCTGCCACTATGTGTTGGATGGTTGATGGTTTTATCCCATCAATTCCTTCCATATTCCTTCCAAATTGATGGAATATATATATTCCATACATACATACGTACATACAGTTCTTTTAAAAATATTTCTGAATTAAATTAAGGAGAGGCTGAAGAAATCATTTCTCTGACATTTTACTCAGATGTTGTCCCCTGTATTGTAGTTTGCTCCCTGGGTACACAAGGTTTTGCAATTTTTTTGTTACTGCTTTTCCAATAACTCATCATCCTCTGTCGTATTTTGAAACTGATTTGATTGCTGTAGCTTTCTAATGTTCATAAAATGTGAATTCTAAAAAAAAAAGAGTGCAAATAGGACAGGTATGTTATGCAATTTAGAAATATGTGCATACTCTAGGGGGGTGAGATATGGATTCTTGTTGACCTGGCAAATGGCTGAATCGAAGCAAGATATGAAATGTGCACTTTATGCAGTGCTTTGGGGGAGGATCAGCAAGTGGCTTTGAGACAATGTATTAAAAAGGGAGACATCAGACAGGAGTTACTTCTCTTAGGTTACCCGAATTACATCCAAATCCCCTGTAAAATATTGTCAGAGGAGGATTTGATCTGGGATAAAGAAGACAGGTAATATAATTGAGGTACTAGGCCTCATAACATAGAAAGGTGTTTTATATCAAGTTGGAACATTGTTCCATCTTGTCCATATGGACTATGTGTTTTGATAGTTAGGGCTTCAGACAGGAGTCTGTGCAAATGCCTCACGGGGTGGAAAACTGCACATATGCCCTTCGGCCTAAGATCAAAAGCCACCTGCAAGAGATCTGCTAAAGCTAAAAGATACAGCTGTTGCTTGGAGCAGTGTCAGAAACACAAAAAGAGCTGGGCCAAGAAAGGGAACTCTTAGAGAAACAAAAGGTGTCAGAAAAAGAGATAGGGGTTCCCCATATACTCTGGCCCAGCAGTATCTCCAAAGGGTGTCAAAATCTGTAAGACAGCAGGCGCATCAAAACCTTGTCCCTGTTGTACATGCAGTGGAGTTTTGATGCTACACCCACCATCTGGCAGATTTAAACTTCCCCTTTTGTAGATGCTGTTGCTCTGGTCCCACCCATAGCTTGCTTGACCTTGCTTGCTGCGAAATCTTCCAAAGGGTACATCTAAGAGAATCTAGCCTGCTGACCACTCCTGTTCTAGAGGAGGAGTATTACAAAAACGCATCCACAAGGTTTTAAATTATTTGAAATTTCAGGGAATGAATTCAGAAGAATCGCCATATGAATTGATTTTAAATTTTAGAGCATTGTGTGATTTTTTGTAAACTAAAAGGATTTTTGAACAACCTCTTCCACTAATGGACACTATTACTGACAAGAAGAAAACACAAATGAACGATGGTAAAATGAAAACCCAATCTGTCGGCATATATGGCATTGCATACACAAGAAGCACAATAAACATATTTTTAGTGCAGTGTTTGAAAAATCCTGGGAAATATAGTGGTAAGCTTGATGCATAAGAGGGAAAAGATAGCACAGTTGATTAGACTTTATGTGCTGCTTTTTCACGCAGGTTGTGGATAATTACAATATTTTTTAAAAAAATATGTAAAGCACCTGCTTTTCTTTCTCCTGGGTCATTTAGAACCTTTGCCAAGAGCTAGAATCAAAGTTCTATGAAGGGACTTTCAACTGGGACAGTGTCAAACAGCACGATGCAGCCAGCCTTCTAAAATTCTTTATCCGAGAATTGCCACAACCCTTGTTCACTGTGGAGTATCTTAAGGCTTTCCAGGATGTGCAGAGTAAGTAGAATTTTTTTGGTTTACTGATGGGAGATTACGCAGAGTCACATGCTGAGCATAAAAGTTAAACATGGCTTGGCTCAGCCTATGAGATGCATAGATTAGGCAACCACCGAAACTACTGGATGCAGTTGATCTTTATTGACACACAGGTCTTAGATTTCTATTTTCTAAGTGTTCACTGACAGATCATGCTTTGAAGCCAGCAAAATGGTGAAGTAAGAGATTTCTGATTATTTTTCCTTTTCCTCTGAAAGCCCCACACCACCTCCCAAATTGCCCAAAGAAGCCCCCAGCTCTCTGGAGCAGATTATCAGGCAAAGTTAGGGGCTTCCAGAAGGAGGAGGAGGAGGAATCATCATAAATTATCTCCCTCCTCATTCCAGTGGAAGGAGCTTCTGCTGGATCAGGGAGCGTTCTATCAGTGGAAGAACAGCAACTGTCCCATGAAACAGCAGCAAAAAAAATTCAATTTTCTGCCTACATCTGAAAACAGATGCACATAATTACCTCTGTTCATAAATACCCCATACTGGACAGTATAGTATAGATGAGTTATTATTTTCATAATAGAGGGAGTTGAAAAGTGTCTTATAATTAATTGCAGTACAAAATGTGCTGCATTATGAATTCTAGGACTGGGCTTGCAAATAATACAGAACTACAGTTCCTAGCCAATGTGTATGTTGGCTGGGGCTGCTGAGGGTTGTTGTAGTTAGCAGTACCTGAGGAGTCAAAAGATTTTCTTACACTTCCTATAGGAGGCCATTTAAGTTCATTTTGAATATGATGAATCTTTTAAGAAAAAGTTAAAGGTCAGACAGATGTAGACTTTGAGCAATTCCATAGTGATTTTTTTTACCCATCTCTTAGCTGCACATACCCTTGTCGATTGCTCAGTCTTGCTCACAGACCAGAACTGATGAGATGCAATTTCCCAAATACTTCAGTTACTCACTATCATTGGAAAATCTGCTTGCATTTTTTCTTCCCTCTGGAGAAGGAGGTTCAAAGGAAGATGGAGTCCACATTCCAATGAGTTCATCCTACATTTGTGGGTATTTTTTCTTTCGAGAGAATTCTGCCCCCCTCCCATTTAGTGCTTTCCTCAGCCTAATTAGGGACAAAGCCCTTCAGTGCAGTTTTGGAGAAATTCTCATACTGTTTACTGCCATGCAACTCTCTTGGGACTTTGTGGGATAACGCACTTCACAGCGTTTGCTAGAATGCCATTTACAGAGCTTATCTGGCACTATGGTAAACAGAAGGATTTTGAGGCTTCCAAGTGTATTTATTAATAGTTTTATTCATTCCTTGCAACCATCTCTATAGCAACTTTTCAGGAGAATTATTTTGCAAACAATTAGAAAAATATAGACAAATTTATGTGGACAAATGCATGGAATGTGTGTGGGTCGGGTGAAACTAGAAACATATTTGCTTTTTTTTTTTTTTTTTGAGAACAAAGGTTAATTATTAATTCACAGAGGACTGGAAGATCTGGGGACCGCAGAGTTCGCTCTTGGCCAGTTTGAAAGAGAATGCTGATTGGCTGAGGTTCTTTTCTCTCAGCTGTTGGCTAGCTCAGAGTAAGCAGAGATTTGCTAAAGATGCTTTCTGCAAACTCCAGATCCACAAAATTATATACGATAGCCAATGTGCTGAATCCGTTTGAGATCTACACTTTGTTGAGAAATCATGGGTTAGTTTTATTATAGTATGTTAAGAATTATTAAAAGTAAAGGTAAAGGTTCCCCCCACACATTTGTTAGCAAATGACAAAGCAGTGGTGTGGCAGATCTCTATTTCTAGAGTTACATGTTAGTTTCAACTATGGATGCTATCCTTATATTTCCTTATTCAGCATTTGTTATATAAGCTCCTCCAGTGAATTAAAGAGAGACACTGAATAATTGGTATTAAGAAATAGTTATTTACTTACATTCATCTAAAGGATTCGCACCATTCTGGCAGACTTAGAATATACGTAATATTCCCTTTGTGGGAAAGGGAAATGAGTAAGAATGTTTTAAGACTGATTTATATGTGTCTCCCCCTTTCTCTATTTGCATGAGTGGTTATCAGAATTTCATGATTATCCTCATTGTTTGTACACGTGGATACTTTCTGTAATTGATACGGGCATTTAGTGTGTGTATTTGGCACATGCATTTTTCAAATTTGCTTAGTTTCTCCCATGATAGCTATGTTATACAGTACGTAAAAATATTAAAGAGAATATCAGCTGAGAAAATTTCAAGATTCCTGAACATTGCTGATAACAAGATTGCTGTTGGCTCATACTGATAATTTAGCAGTTGTACAGAGATTTGGTATTCCTGGATCAGCATCACAACTTAGTTGGTATACACTAATAGTAACAATTTGCTCAAGAAAGAACACTGTGTTTCACTGAGTATCATAAACTGCTTCCTATTCATATGCATAAATGGTAGATATATCTGGGAAGGTTTTATCTTTTAAGTATTGCATATTTTTATATCGGGAAGTATTACCCCATGAAACAAAACAGCTAAAAGAGGTTGCCATTATTTGAGACCTTATAAATCCCTTGGTAGATGAGTCATGAAACAACATCTGGAAAACATGAATGTGGAGCTTCTGTCAATCCATTGTCATACTTTGAAACTTGGACAGCATTTCAGTAAGGTTGGTTATATAAAAATAATTTCACGTCCAGTAATGTCATTGAGGAAAATGCAAAATCATTCAAAAACTGATATATTTGCACATTTCTCTGGCAGAGCTTCCAACAAAGAAACATCAGCTGCAAGCACTGAATCTTTTGGTCCTCCTTCTCCCAGAGGGAAACAGAGATACACTCAAGGTTAGACTGTTGATCTTATTTTTATGTATTAGAAATGGTCACTGATCTAATAAATCCAGGAAGAAAAGTTTGCTTGTTAAATTAAAAATGATCACGTGTTCTGAGCAGCCAAGTCTGCTGCGTGTTGCTCAGTTGGGATCAGAATGACTTTGGAAACAGAAAAATTAAGACGTTCCATTTGGAGGATGTGAGTTCTGTGAAGAAAGAAGAAAGGGACCGGATGTCTTTTGCCTACAAAAGAAAGAATCAGGGAGGACATGATAGAACCAATGATCTTTAAGGTGGTACAGTAAGTTTTTTTTCTTTCCAAGCTCTTGTAGTAGAGGATGGACATCCCCATCTTACGAGGATACTTGTAAGATACCAGCTTGTATTTCCTGCATTGAGTTGTGGGGTGGGGTGGGGGAGATTACAATAAATGGCCCTGCATTCTAGTTGCCATTGTTGTTTTTTCTTGTATAATTCACCCATGGGTTTCCAGAGTGTAGCAGAATAACTGCTGGACATATAGGTGTTGCACGACCAACATAAATAAAAGTTAAACAACCTGATAATGTGGCAGTTGCCATGATTGGTTAACCCATATATTCTCTAGAATAAAAAGACTACCTTAGTCCCCCTCTTTGCTATGTTACTAAAGTAATAAAACAGTTGACTTTGATCTTGGGCATCGCATAGTTGCACCACAGAAGATGTGCGCATAATGTGCTCTGTAGATGCAGTTAGCCATCTTTTTTAAACAGGCTATTTGAATGCAAAGATCATTCATACAGCTACTTTTGAAATGGTGCTCTTATTTTCAGGTGCTGCTTGAATTTCTTCAAAGAGTGATCGATCATCGAGATAAAAACAAGATGAACCTAAAGAATGTTGCCATGGTTATGGCTCCAAACCTCTTCATGTTTCGTGGTTTGGGTTCCAAGCCCACAGAACAAACCGAGTTTGTTATGGCGGCTGGGACAGCAAATGTCATGCGCTCTATGATTAAATACCAAAATCTTCTTTGGACTGTAAGTTTGCTTTTGTTAAAAAGTGAGTGTTACCCTGAAAGAATTGTCGCAGAAGCAGTGGGCCACAATTTTTCTCTCTTGCAGACAATGCAGTTCCTTTTGAAAAGCTAGCATAAAAGCTATATTGAGAACATGTGAGTTTGAGGGAAAAGACGTCTCTTTCTTTTGATTTATAGAAAGGCCAAATGAACGTCCATCCAAATTTAAAGCAGGTTGATTTTCTTTGTTACCACATTAATAGACTATCCAGAAAATAATCCAGTTTTATCTAATCCAGTTGATGCATGATCTATTTTGTTTTCCATAGGAACATTTACAGAATAATTTGTTCTGCACTGGGTTCTTTAATTTGATTATTCATTCTTCACATAGTTCTTCCAATTTTGTCAACTATTTTGTTTTTCATAAGAAACTGTTACCTTATTAATTGTATTTAGAATACCTTACAGATGGTTCTTGATGAAAACAATCCTAATGTTCCCTTCCAGAAATATACTCACGTTAAGCTATCTGAGAAAAGACAGTCAGTGGCTGAATCATTATGCCTATGAGTTCTTTATTGAGGTTAATCAGAGTAGGGGATGTTGTAGTTGAGACTTTAAATGTTGGGAGTGTGGATTGCACAGAAAGGCCAGGTGTAAATCCTGGTATAAGTGATTGTTCAAAATACTATGGCATCTGGAACTGAGGCTGTTGGCCCGAGGAGTGAGTGAGTGAGTGAGTGAGTGAGTGAGTGAGTGAGTATGTATGTATGTATGTATGTATGTATGTATTTATTTATTTATTTATTTATTTATTCGATTTCTCACCGCCCAACTCCCTCAAGGGACGCTTAGTAAAGGGATACTCAAGGGATACTTAGTAAAGTATGGTTTACTTACTACACAAGGTAAATTCTTTGCAGCTAACATAGAATATATCATACCACTGAGTGTGTACCAACACAACCCTGAAATATTAAGATTCATTTTCAGATTGAAATTTCATTGTTACTGGACATAAATGCATCTGCTGTTCATTTTTAATTGCTCTATCATTGGAAAGCTTCCAACAGATGTTTACTAGCATCTTAAAGGAGCGATAGTAATGTTGCAATAAAACATACTGTCTGTCTGCATAGATTCCTACGTTTCTTGTGAACCAAGTAAGAAAGCAGAATGCTGAAAGTCAGAAAAAGGAACGAAAGGACAAAGCAATGAGGAAACTTCTGAAAAAAATGGCCTATGACCGAGAAAAACATGAGAAGCAAGATAAGAGTGTCAACGATCTAAAAAGTGGCAGTGATGTAAGTGAAGGACTTGTAATAAAAAACCACGGTTCTCACTTAAACTGTACTCATAGGGCATAAAGTCCCCAGAACAAAGAATCTGAAAATTTTATCTGTTTGGAGTATCTCATGTATTTAATTGTAGAAGTTGCTTACAGTAAATAGTAGGATAGTTACCTAAGATTATAACTGTACCAAAGGATTTATTCATAGTGGTTCCTCTTACAAGAAGTGACTCAGCCATACCTGTGCGCTCCCTTACATTTTTAGAGTTCAAATCTCCACCCTAACCTGAACAAAGAATAGAAACTAATGCTTACATTGGCTGAAATGTTGAGCAATTGCAGTCCCGACCCATTTGGAAGTCATGAAATTGGGGAATGCTGGTATAATCTACTTGTTGTAGCTACCTGGGACACAATATTTTTTTTATTTCTCAACTATGCTGATACGGGGCTAGAGATTAAATTATTAGTACAGTCCCAAAAATAAAGCAGTGTTAAATACCTAAAATATAGTCACTGAAAACATCTGTTCTAAGCAAACTTCAACTTTCTTTAGCTATCCAGTATTCTTTAAAAATCAAATACTGCTGGTAGAATATACACCTGATGATTTGTTGTTTTCACCTGAGTAACTTTAGATGATGATATCCATTTAAATATCAAGATACTAGCAACATGATACATAACAGAAAACAAACCAAATATTTGCACATTAAGTTTTCTGAATATAGATTTTCTTTCAATTATTCCCCATCTTCAGTCAGTCATATTCATAATCTTAGTGGATTGGTGCCATCTTGTGGATACATTTAGAATTGCGCTGGCCTGAACATTCTTTTTTTTTTCCTATTGAAAATAAATTAGCATTTTGGGCCAGACTCATTGTGATGGAGATTTTTGGCTCTGTGGACACAGAGTGGGAGTGGGCATCTCATAGCCCCAGTTAAGTAGCCGTAGCCCTTTTATGGCCCCCAGCTGTAGTCTTCAATTATTATTAAAAGTTTGCTTAATTGTTTCAAAAATTCTCCCAATTTAAGAGGAAACCTAGCAAAAATCCTAACTCTCCACATCTGCATGCTCTGGTCCTACCCGCTTTGCATCACCCCCCATTTGTTCAGCTCTTGGCTTCCTAAAATAGATTAGGCAGGGCCCTTGGCAACCCAAAGTTGGCCCATCCAGATAAGAGAGAGATACATATTGGGGACATAATGTAGATTTGCATGTTTCTGTGTTACGCAGCTGGGCTCTTTGGGACTCCTCTTGAAGTAGTTCGAAACTGAAGTGCCTCCACCTGGGAGTGCTGCCTCAAGCCTCAAGCCCCGTGCCATGGCCAGCCACCCCAGCGCAAAGCCCCAGCCACCCCCGCCACCCTGTGCTCCACAGGCCCTGCTGCGCCCAGCTGACCTTTGCCGTCTTCCACTGTTGACGAGGCATGCCCGAGGCCGCTTGCGCCATTCTCCAAATAGAAGATAAATAGGGCCAGGCTGGGCGGTAGGGCCAGTGGAGCCCACCCAGGGCAGCAAGGCTGGCAGTGGTGGCGGAGTGCAAGGCGGCCAAAACGACAGAGATGGGGGGAGATGGGTGGGGGCAGTTGAAGAGGAGGCAGTCCCTTACCTTACCAAGGCTCAGGGCTGGGAGGGACCAAGCTGGGAATGGCTTGGATCGGAGTGGGTCCTTGCCTAATGACCAGTGGGATTCGGTTAACAACAGCAACCGGAACTGCCCGAATTGCTGTCACTTAGTGATGTGGTCACGTGATGTTATGCTTTACGACTGCATTGCTTAGCGAAGGAAATTCCGGTCCCGATTACCGTTGTAACTTGAAGACTACCTGTATCTTTAAGCCACTAAAATGTCTAGATAATACCTGCTCTTATAGTGCTCCAATGCTTGCTTTCACATTTTGGCATGTGGAGCCAGGCTGTAAGTAGTGTGCAATGATTCTTTAGAGTTATACCCTATATCTTACAATTTTTATAAAACGCTGTATGGCACGTTGAATTTTAAACGAGTTTCATTCTTGAATATAAGATAACCTCATTCTGAATTGGAAATCACACACACTGTTTCATATTTTGGAACTATTATACTGTATCAGAAAGGGAAACTGCATTGGTTAGAAAATTAAAATTTGATCCACAAGTGTTTTTTATGAGAGCATTAAGAACAAATCTAAAATGACGGGGTTTTGTTCCCTTCATTGCAGAGCAGGATCTGATTCATATATAAATAGGATAGCTCAAATGCAGGCTCCTAATATGCAGAAAAATTCTCCAAATTGGTGGTTAAAAATCCACCACCCTATTTGTGAAGCCGTATGTTCCATCGCTATGAAAAAGATTTTTAAAAATGTGTAAATTTTGGTAAATCGCATAATAGGTAAGGAAACAGATAGCTTCTGCTTTGCACAGGATGAAATGCCAGACTTGAGCAGTCAATCTGTAGTGTGCCCAGATTTGGGGAAGCTTCTCAAAGCCAGCTGCAAGGTGCTCTGTTCCAATTTCATTATTGCTTTGCAGGCCGATGTTCCTCGGGGCGTAATACGGGTTCAGGCACCTCATCTTTCCAAAGTTTCCATGGTAATTCAGCTGACGGGAGAACTAAAAGCTGGTGATATCGTTGCCAGGTTCCTCAGCCAGAAAAGGTACAAGCCTGTCTGCCTTCCTCTCTCCTTCTACCAAGCCCGCCATTTTATGAAATGTTAGTTTTGAATTCTACCACAGCAGGGAAGGGACAGATTTAATGAATTTTCTCCAAAGGATCAATTATTAACCCTGCAAGTGGAGGGGGGGGGGGGGAAATCAGTAAAAAGAAACTTTTTTTTAACCAAAAAAAATATTAAAAATTATTATTATTAAATATTATTTATTGTCAGTAGTTTATCTAAGAAGGTTATTGGCACCCCATGTTGAGGGAATCACCAATGTATCCATTGTAGGACCTTGTGTAGGTTTAAAAGGTTAGCTGGCTGAGGAATTGAACCAATGATGCTGAGGTGTTTCTTCTACATGGCACTGATGAAAAGAGCATGCTGAGATGGGGAAGGAGATATTTTACCCCCTTAAGAATATCTGTGCCAATGTAAAGCAGATTTTGGACAAATTTTCACATGTGAGAAGTTCACACAGACATTTGAATCCAGAAATTCCACTGCAGAAGAAGGATACTTCTTCTTCTTCTTGGTAGTGGCTTCTGGGTGCCCACACCTTTAGAGGGGATTGTGGAACCCTTAATAATACCCTGCCTTTGTTCTGGGGAATACCAGAAGGATATGGTTTCCCTCTCCTTTATATGCAGCGGGATCTCTTGATCTACACCTTCTTATTTTATGGAAGGGTTACTTCATCAGAGAGTGTCAGATTGCTCTCATGAATATACAATATTCATATCTAGTGTCTCTTAGATCTTTAAACTGCTGCATAGCCTGAAATATTGCAATGGTATAAATAATAATCTGCTCTCCAGGATTTAAATATGCAGTTCCATTGTCAGTTTTTTAAAATGGAGGCAAGTGACACGCTTCATTTCTAAAGTAAGGCAGCCAAGCTTGCTTTAGCATAGAGTTTGGCATGGCCTTTTGTATAGGTAGTCCTCGCTTAATGACCACAATGGGGACTGGCAACTCTGTTGCTAAACAACATGGTTATTAAGTGACCGCGACAGGCTTACGACCTCACTTCCGCCATGGTCATTAAGTGATTCATCTGTGGTCATTAAGTGAAATATGTCACCGCGACTTGCAATTTTACTGCCAGCTTCTCCGTTGACTCTGCTTGTCGGAAGCTGGCTGTTAAGTGTGCAAATCGCAATCACGTGACCGCAGGACACTGCAACAGTCGTAGATACCCACTGGTTGCAAAGCACCTGAATCTTGATCATGTGACTGCAGGGACGCTGCGATGGTGGTAAGTGCCATTGTAACTTCAAACGGTCACTAAACAGGGCAGTCATTAAGCAAGGTCTACCTGTATTGATAATATACAAGATGATCTGCCCATTCAAGTTCTAAAAACAATTTTAGGACATGTACCACAATGCAGGAAGTACAGTATGTAAAAAAACATGAATGCTAATTAATTGCATTAGTGTTAAAGAGTGATATCCAGTCAAAAGTACCAATAAAATTTCCTGTTTTTTTTCCCAAAAAAGGGCAGGATGATTACTTCTTTGTGAATATATGGATTTTTTTCAACTGATTTTCCGCTCATGTAATTCAAGGTAGCGAACAGCTTCTTTTTCCATAATTACTCAAGTGTGATATGTTATTGTAGTAAGTTAACAGATGGGAAAAAATAATTTTAGTGCCCTTGCAAACTCCTGAGCCAGCAGGCCATTTTTCTGGAGCACTAGTAGCTTTCAATTGGAAGTTATTTGGATAATGGCTGATCATTTTGTTAACTTTTATTTTGCCAGTGGAACTGTACAAGCTTTGAAGAAAGAAGAGCTGTTTTTACATGAAGTGGGAGGAAATATTGGTAAGGCTGTTAACTCTGCTTAGTGCTGATGGTTAAATCAGGGGGTTTATGTTTTCTTACCAGATTACTTAGAGTCATTGAGGCAGAAGGGACTCAGTGCAAGAATTCAAAGTAAAGCATTCCTGACATACAGTTATCTAGCCTCTACTTCAACATATTCAGGGAGAGGGCACCAACTTGTTCTGGGCAATTGATTTCACTAACAAGTTGCTTTTACAGTTAGGATATTTTCCCCCTAATATTCAGGAAATTATGTGCTTTCATGTCAACTCTCCATGGAAATTAAACCTGTCAAGGGCCATGCTAGAACCTTTTTCTTGATGGGCATATGAATACTTGATAATAGCATATAATCGCACAACTTTAATCCTGCCCACCACATTAGCGGACTTCAGGCATACCCGCCCAGAGTCCCTTGCATGGGAGATGGGCGGGGAATAAATTTGAATAATAAATAAAATACGGGCCTGCATGAGTGGAGAATGATGGGGAACAAGCTGTTGTGGTTTTCCACATGACCTTGTTCGGAGGTGGATAAGGGCAAGTGCTGATAAGTTTATTTATCTGGAAGATCCATCCCCAGCAAGGGCCCTGTTTCCAGCTAACATTGCAGTATGTAAAAAATGACTTTTGTTGAATTTTATTTTCAGTTACTGTATTATTCAGCAGGGAAGAAATGTTTATAGATTAGGACCTACTTCTTAAATGATGAGCAGATAGTTTTAGCTCAGGGACAATGGGGTAAACAGGGACCATTATGCGTCGTCGTAATACGGGATGGGCGGGGTATAAATAACATACGTAAGTAAGTAAGTAAATAACCATCTGAAGAAAGCATGCATAGAGTGAAGGAGAGATTCCCTTATTTGAGGAATATTGGACATGCCACAATTGTTTTCCAAAGGTGGCTAGGGGTTGATGTTGTTATGGCCATTCTCAGTATACAGCAGAGTGACTGTGATGAGACCAAACAGTTACTTAAATGCTTCCATTTCAGAATCAGGATGGAGAATCAAGCAGAGTTAAGCGTCCCTTGAAAATGAAATGATTACATAAAAATGTTTCACATACAGCGTGAGATATTGAAGTTATAGTCCATGTTGGTGTCTTGCCTGATTTAGTCCATGACAGAAATAAGTTCCACCACGTTCAGTGAAGCTTCCTCTAAGAAAATCATTCATTAAAATCCTTATCATTTTATGATTTTATATAATATGTTTCCATGACAGGTGAACGATGCCTAGATGATGATACTTTCATGAAGGACTTGTATCAGCTGAACCCAAATGCCGAATGGATTATAAAATCAAAAAATGGCTGAACTTCTGAATAAAGTTATAAAGAGACTTTCTGCGACACTATAATGTTCAGATGCAGCAAAATAAAAGGACATTGACTTCATTTGAGACTTAGATGTGTTGCACTGCTAAGGAGTATTGGGCTACAGTTAGCCTTCTGCTTCTCTCAAGTAAAGGAGGGCTACTGCAGCAAAATTAATAGGACAGGAAGCTTTGTGATCTTACTGATTTTGCCGGGAAGGACCGAATCTGCAGTTCTTGTTATAAGCGCCATTGTGCCTTTGGTATGGTCCGCTGGATTATTATTTCCTTCAGGTCGTTTGAGATAGAGCGAGCACCAATTTTCTTAATAAAGACATTGATTAAAAACTAAGAAAAGTATTTATTCATTGGCTCAGATCCTCAACATCCTCAACAGTGCTTTTCTGTCATAGGAGATGATGGTAGTGTAATGTGTGCGCCATAACATTTATTACAGGTATCCGCTTATTTATTCTAGTTCAGTAACATGAGACAATGTGCCCTTGCTATCTTCAGGAATATATTTCTTAAAGAACATGAATTGATACAGCTTTCTTTATTGGGTGTTATTTCCCAAGATCAGTAGGAAAAATGGCAGAAAAATGAAGGACTGAAAGAAACTGTCTCTCTTCTTTTTCTGTACGCCAAAGGTAATCAACTTTTTCCATCCTGAGGAGTTATGTTTCATCTTTTAATCCTAATGAGCTTCAAATATTTTTTTTAAAGAAAATAATTACACCATAGGTTTTCTTTTAATAAGCATGATTCAAAGTAAGAAGTAATGTGAAATCAAGATAGGGTATTCACACTTAGCAATTTAGACCTGCCAGTGAATAGCCAGAACACTTAGACACTCCAAGTGTTCTGGCTATTCATTTCACTCAATCCTTCATGACCTATTGTGTGGCTAGGAATTCTGGGATTTGTGTGGGTAGTCCTCGTTTAGCGACCACAATTGGGACCAGCAATTTGGTCATTGTGAAGCAGTTGCTTAGTGAAACTGTGCTTATGATCTTACTTCAGCTTTCCTTTGCTAGACAGACCTGCAAAGCTTGTAAATGCAAGGATTGATTGTAAAGTTACTTTATCGTCGCCGTTGTAATTGCTAATGGTTGCTAAATGAGGCAGTCGCTAAACAAGGACTACCTGTAATACCAACATACTAGGTAGATGCCAGATTGCAAAGACCGACCGATGTGGATTTGTCAATAAAGACGTGGGGCATATGACCTATGGCCCAAGGGTGGTCTCTGAAAGACTCGGGTCCCAGAACACTCCCCAAACCTGTCACCAACTGGTAAGCTTTAGTTTGTTGGAAGTGTGGAATAATTAAGTACATTTGGGCTAATCCTATTAGCTATGTTTAATGTAAGTTAAATTTAAACCGGAGTAAATATACATTTGTGTTCTAGCCATTCATTTTTCCTATTGTACACTTTGAAACGCTGTTCAAAGTTTAAGTGCGGCTGTTCGGCTGGGAAAAAAATCATACCTCTGTCCTAGAAAGATCCAAAGATAGCATGGTCAGTACTATATAAGCCCAGGGAATTAATTATTGCAATTCACCTAACAATTTAGTTTGTTGAGGAGGAGGGTAAGGAAGTGCAATAGATAAATAAATATTAACAGTAATGCCTTTTCAGCTGTAAATTCTAATCTTGGTGCTTATAATGTATTGCTTTCCATATGTTGTTCCTCATCCCATGCAGATTAAGCAGATTGAATGCCACATAACTTAAAATATGGTTGGAGAGACTAAGAGAATTTGTAAACAGACATATGTGTGTATCTCAGGCAGTTATTTACCTGTTAGAGGAGGATCTCACGCCAGGGTGTGCCACAGTTGAGTACATGACCATGCAGGAATGCGACTATGGTTTGTGTTGTTCATAAAACGGAAGTCAACAGAACTTTACATTTTTAGAAATATAGAACCATAATTCCCCAGAGAATTTACTGTATAATGTATGGGAAAGAGTATACTTTTTAAAAAAAAAATACCTTCTCTGTGTTCCTCACGATAGCATTTTTGCCAGTGCACCCTGATCTGTGGGGTCACTGACACTGTAACTTCTCTGGCTTCATGTGTTGGCAGAGTTGCATCTGATTTGCTATTCAATGGCAATTAAAAGGTATAAGAATCGCAGAAGAATTGAACTGAAAATCCTTAACTGGGATTTGGTAACTCTGGTATTCCCAGTTAATCAAGCTCTAGTGTCCCACCATCTGTGTAAATCTAATTAGTAGGAAAGGTTATGTGAACATGCCAGAAAGGACTAAAATGGAACCATAATGGCAGCAACCAGTAACCTTTTGTTGTTTTTGTTTTGTTTTCTCTGAGGAGTGAGTATCTGATCAATAAAGTGGGGAAATGAAAACATATCCTAAACAGCCAGCATCTAGAAGCTCCGACGGCATTTCTGCTCCATCCGAAGAGTCTTCTCCCTCATTTGACTGGCATGGCATGATAGGCAGAAGGCTCTGCTAACAAATCACGGACTGCACCATTAGTGGAATGTATTCCCTATTCCCCCAGAACTCTTCCCCATGCATGTCTCCAAATTTTCTGTTGAAAGTAGGGTTGAAGGAGGACGAAGAAACATCATGCAAATGTTGGCTGAAGCTCTGCCTTTCAACTGTATCTCAGAAAGTTCTGATTAAATAACAAAAATATTATGACCCTGGATACCTAGTTTTTATGTAAATTCATATATAGGAAGAGCTGTAGTGGTCATTTCCAATTGATTAGATATTTTTAAAGACTCCTTATTGCTGGATTAGTGCCATTTTTAATTACTATGTGAAAAACTCTTTTAGACTCAAAAGGTTTGTTTTTAATGCTGCTGTAATCTGGATCCCCAGAAACATACATGAAGTATACACAAAAAGGTATCAGATAGTTACAAAGGGCCGGTTGTTCCTTTGTAGATAATTTGTGTATAAAATAAATTGTTTCCAATTAAAAACAACTCATTTAGCTCGTGTGTGGTGTTCATCTTGCACCAAGCCCTACTGGTTTTTCAACTCGGAAGAAGCAGTAAAATTCTCCTCTTAAGGCTACTTCATTGCATTATTATTTTCACTTAACCTACGGTCACTGTCACCTTTGCATTTTCAAAATCATAATAATTTTAAACAAAGCCTCTACCTCTTTGAGGGCCTTTGGGCATTAGTTTTGTCACACACCTTGTTTTCATCACTCAGAGCAAAGGTTCTGTACCTGCAATCAAAGCAGCATAGCCTAATCTGGTTCCAGCTTGAGAAAGAGTTGTGTACAATTCAAAGGTTTATACTGTCTAGAACAGGGCTTTCCAAAGTTTTCCCGCGGCGACACACCAACCGCTGTTGGTGTGTCGCCGCGGGAAAACCCGGAAGTGCCGCCATTGCGGCAGCGCGCAAAAACCCGGAAGCGCTGCTGCCGCTTTCGGTTTTTGTGCGCCGCCGTTGGTGTGTCGCCGCGGGAAAACCCGGAAGCGCTGATGATGATCAGCGCTTCCAGGTTGTGTGGCGACACACCAGACTGTGTGGCGACACACTTTTGTGTCGCGACACACAGTTTGGAAAGCTCTGGTCTAGAACCCTGATACTGTAGTTGAAAACATTGTAAATGGGTTGCAGTAGAAAACATGCGTTTGTTTATACTTTTTACTTATTTAGTTTAGTAGATTATTAAATTATCAGTTTGTTTTCATATTTCCCTTCTATCATATTCATGAAGAATAGTAAGAACCAGTTTGGTGTAGTGGTTAAGGTATTGGGCTAGAAACCAGGAGACTCTGAGTTCCATTTTAGGCATGAAGTCAGCTGGCTGACCTTGGGCCAGTCACTCCCTTCAGCCCCAGGAAGCAGGCAAGGGCAAACTACTTCTGAAAATGTTGCCAAGACAACTGCAGGGACTAGTCCAAGTAGCCACCAGGAGTCACCACTGACCCAAAGAGGAGTAAAAGTCTCACATTTATTGTATCTACTGCTTTATTTCAGTATCTAAATGACTTTTCATTTTTTTTAAAAAAAGCAAAACTGTCCAGATACTAAACTCTCCTGTTCCTATCCTTTTTTAACCCTAATATTTGTTTGCACTTTTTTTGCTTTTTCATGTAGGATTTTTCTGCATAGCTTCCATAGGTGGCAGCATTGTTCTATAGCTGAATTGTACGTTACAAAAGAAACAACACAAAATATGAAATGGTTAAAAAAAACAAAAACATTTAAGAGATCGTCTAGAAATCTTGACATTAAATTGCTAAAGAAGCTTTCCATCAATTGTTTGTGAAGATGCGAGACGAAAGTATTGAAAAAAAGATTTTAATGTGGTTGCTACGTATTCTGTAAGCATAAAATATTGAAACACAAAACAGGTATAAAATGATGTCTGATGCAAGTTTTTTTCCTCTCTGTCCATATATTCTCTACATCTCTTTAGAAGGTCCACTTCAACTAAAAACATTATTCCTTTCTAAAGCTGCTTCATTCTTCTACAGCTATGTCTGCTTCTGTAGCTGCCCAGTTTGTGCTGATCAATTAGCTATTTTCCTAGGCTATTGAGGGAAACAGTAAACATTTAAAAGCAGATTTAGAGGAAAATTTCCCAGGTGGTAACTTGAATACTGTACCCTGATCAGCCAAATATAGGACATTAATATTACATAATATTGCTTAACTTTGTTTGAAAGCTAAGTCCCAAGAAAAGTATTTCTTAATTCCAGCTAGACTGGCTTAATCATTCTGAAAAGCAACAAAAACCATCTTGGGAAAAGAGAGGTTTACTTTATATCCCATTTACAAGTGCAAGGGGCGTGGTGGCTCAGTGGGTAAGATGCCAGGCTTGTCGATCGGAAGATCGCAAGTTCGGAGGTTCGAATCCCTAGTCCCGTGTGACGGAGTGAGCTCTTGCCAACCTAGCAATTCGAAAGCATGCAAATGCAAGTAGATGAATAGGTACCACTTTGGTGGGTAGGTAACAGCGTTCCGCACGCGTCATGCCGACCACATGACCGTGGAAGCGTCTTCAGACAACGCTGGCTCTTCGGCTAACAAATGGAGATGAGCACCGGCCCCTAGAGTCGGACACGACTGCACAAATGTGCGGGGGGAACCTTTACCTTTACCTACAAGTGCAAAGGCACATAGGTCTCTAGAGTGAAGGGTTCTTATAAATAATCCAGGAAGTTGAGGATAGGGCTATCTCAGGTTTTGCATATGAACCTAATCTACTTTTCACTTCCATTCTGTGTTTTGCAGGTACCTGCAAACCCCCTTTGCCAGAGACAACAGTAGTACGGCCATAGAAGGATTGGGACTAAACTGGCTGTGCATGGAGAAACAAGGGAAAACAGCCAGGAGCAGTTTCTGAAGCAACTGCCTGAACCACCCCCCAAAATGTGGCTGTTTCAATGATTCAAAGACAGATGCTTTGCTCATGCTCCCATACACTGCTAAGCATCTCTTTTTAAGGCGTTGCTTGGCCCTAATCAGTAGAACTAGATCTGTCTGAAGGATTAGATATAATTGTAATGATATTTTTTAAATAGTAGAAGGTCAATCTAGAGAACCCAAGTCATTTAGTGTTGGCAAAAGAGGCTCGATCAAAATCTTTTCCTACATTAGGATTTCTACTCTGAGTAGCCTACTTAGAATTAAGAAAAGTGCACAGGACAAAAGTAATAATAATTTATTAATAACCAGAATGGCAGGGACTGTAACGGAGTCATGCTCAGCTCAGTTATTAGTCTAGTGTGTGAATCTGCAGGATTTGGTCCCTTTTGGAACCGTGATCAGACATCTGTGGTTGAAAGATCAGAAGCTTCCTGTGAAATGCTGATGAACTTCTAGCTAATTAAGTATTTTGGCTGGTGGCCAGTTTTTAAAAAAATCTTTAGTACTTTGGTTGGATTTCATACTTAAAAAGCATAAGATGCTTGGGATTAACTATTTGATAGTTGCAGTGTCTACCACCCCCTCCCCCAAATTCAGAGCACTTTTCTTCTGAGGCTAAGCCAGTTGATGGGTTTTTATCAAAGCTTGGCAGTATTGTCCACTCTCAGGAAGTATGATGGTGAAGAACACGCCATTTTACCATCCTTTTGGGCTGCCAGTTGAGGCCTCAGCATATTCCAGACCAAGTTCCAGAGCCCAGAAATTTGTTTCCCTAACTGCCATTGTTAAACATGGCTGCTTGTTTTTGCAGAATGATCATTTGACCATGCCTTCTAGTTTCAGAGGTGATTTTGCTCATATGGGATTCTGTGAGATGATAGCTACCAGCAGAGTCCTAGACGTGTCTCTTGAGAAGGTGGTGTTTTCAAAGGGGCTTACAGGACTGCAACCCAGGAAGCAAAAAGAAATGGAGGAGCTTTGTTGCACTTGAGAATGCTGTGGCCAACCCTCTGGTCACTGGGCACAGGACTTCAACCTTGGTGGATGCCACTGCTGATTTTCCCCACAGAGATCTTAACATCAAAAAGACTTTTCTGTTTCTAGGCTATTATAGATCTAGTGAATTTGATTACAGGTGACTTTGCTTTTGTTGCTTCTAGTACGATCTTTGGGTTAACTTGGTTTATTTTAATGTCTTAATGGTGTAAAGCAGGGCTTTCCAAAGTTTTCCCACGGCGACACACCAACCGCCGTTGGTGTGTCGCCGCGGGAAAACCCGGAAGTGCCGCCGTTGCGGCAGTGTGCAAAAAACCGGAAGCGCTGCTGCCGCTTTCGTGTTTTTGCGCGCCGCCATTGGTGTGTCGATGCGGGAAAACCCGGAAGCGCTGATGATGATCAGCGCTTCCGGGTTGTGTGGCGACACACCAGACTGTGTGTGGCGACACACTTTTGTGTCGCCACACACAGTTTGGAAAGCTCTGGAGTAAAGCATTCATTCCTTTGCTTCGGCAGTAGCCCAAAGCAAGTGCTCCTCTCTGGATCCGAGACACTTGCAGGCTGAGGCAACCAAGTTCAGACACTGAAGAAGGAATGGATGACAGAAGCCGGAATCAATGCAATTAGCAAGGCTTTATTGATTGGTTCTGTATGCTTACAAGGGAGAGTTTCCCTGTCAGCTGTGGTGAGCGCAAGCAACCGGAGAGGTCAGCCATGGTGAAAACACCCTCAATGGGCTGTCTTTGTGGGGGAAGTTCTCTCTCTCTCTCTCTCTCTCTCTCTCTCTCTCTCTCTCTCTCTCTCTCTCTCTCTCTCTCTCTCTCTCTCTTCTGGGATTGCTTAGATTGCTTTTGGGAAAATAAGTCAGGAAATTGCTGCATAGTTTAGGCATCAGCAAGGGAAGATTACATATTAGTGAGAATTAGTTGCATTGTTCAGCGTCTAGCAGGAATTGGGCACCAACGTAAGGCACAAGTGGGAAATAATGATCTCCTTGGGGTCAGAGCAGGAAGATCCTTTTCACTTGGCTCTCACAAAGCCAAGCAAGTTACCTGTAGCTTTATGGAGAAAACAAGGGAGAGACTAGCTTGACTAAGCAAGTCTTGGTGCCTAATTAAAGTCCCAGTTCATTCACAGTCCAGAGGATACAGCTGCCTTTACAGGACCGGTAGAGCCTTCCAAGCAGAAGGGGGAGGCAGCAGCCAGATGTTTTCCTCTCCTGATAAAAAAAATATATTGGAGTGCATTTAAAACATGAAACACTAGAGTATATATTTTCCCTGAAAAAACAGTTGGCAAGAGGCAGTGGTGTAAATCAACTTACCCAGTGATGAGTTTTATGAGCATATTTTTGCTTCTTATTTATTTAGCAAATTTATATTGCTGCCCATCTTAACCCTAGGTGGCTAACAAATAATATAGATAAACACAGTTTTTTTTTAAAAAAAAACCCCATGAAACAGTACTAATTTAATAATGATTGAGGCACCCCATAACTACTTGATAACACAAAACATGACATCTGTTCCAGACTGCGTTCCAGCACCTGAGGTAAAAGCCAGGCCCCCATTGCCATCCAGAAAGCCAATAGGGCTGGGGCCATCCAAATCTTGGAGGGAGGCTATCCCATAGGGCAGGTGCTGCATCAGAGGAGGCGTCCTTCCTTGGTCCCACTAAATGACCTTGTTTTACAGAAGGGGCCCGGAGCATTCCTTCCTACCTGACAAATCTGGTGGGATGGTCAGAAACCATTGGAGATAGATAGTCCTGCAAGTAATCTGGTCCTGTGTCATGCAGGGCTTTAAAGGTGACAACCACACCTTGTGTTGCATCCAGAATCTTACTGGAAGGTTCTTGTAGCAGGGTGATTATGTGATATTGTGCTGCTGCATTATGGACTGAGTGCAGCTTCCAAATGCTTTTTAAGGGCAGCCTTATGTAGAGTATGTTGCAATAGTCCAACCAAGAAGTGACTAAGGCATGAGTGACTGCAAGCAGTGCCTCCGGATCTAGAAATGGTCACATCTTGGGCAAAAGGTGAGGCACAATCTGGGGAGATGCCAGAGGAACGTACTTGCCCTGTTATCTGGGAACAGTTTGATCCTGTTGGGCCTGATGAAGTAGACAGGATCCTCTGGACTGTAAACGCCACCACATGCCACCTTGACCCATGTCCCTCCTGGCTGGTTAAATCAGATCGGGAGGTGACATGTGGTTGGGACCAGGCAATGATTAATACATCCCTGAGGGAGGGGCTGTTTCTGGCTTCCTTTAAGGAGGCGCTGGTGCACCCCCTCCTCAAGAAACCATCCCTGGACCCCACCGTTTTGAACAACTTTCGTCCGGTCTCCCACCTTCCCTTTTTGGGTAAGGTGGTTGAGAAGGTGGTAGCGCTGCAATTCCAGAGGATTCTGGATGAAACAGATTATCTAGACCCCTTTCAGTCAGGTTTCAGGCCAGTATATGGGACAGAGACTGCATTGGTCGCCCTTATGGATGATCTCGGGTGGGAGCGAGATGGAGGGAGTGCATCCATTCTCGCTCTCTTGGACCTCTCAGCGGCTTTCGATACCGTCGACCA
This sequence comes from Charina bottae, assembly GCA_023362775.1. NCBI lineage: Eukaryota > Metazoa > Chordata > Lepidosauria > Squamata > Charinaidae > Charina > Charina bottae. The sequence continues at coordinate 7,257,643 of JALMGJ010000001.1, read as the reverse complement.
CAGTATCCTTTTGGGACGGCTCAGGGAGCTGGGGGTGGGCGGCGTAGTTTTGCGCTGGTTCGCCTCCTTCCTCCAGGACCATTCCCAATCGGTGGTAATAGGAGAGGAGAGATCTGACCCTCGGCCCCTCTTGTGTGGGGTGCCACAGGGTTCGGTTCTCTCTCCTCTCCTATTTAACATCTACATGAAGCCGTTGGGCGAGATCATCGGTCACCATGGGATGAGGTATCACCAGTATGCTGATGATACCCAGTTGTATATTTCTGTCCCGGGTGAAGTAAGTGTTGCAGTCGACACCCTATCTCAGTGCCTGGGGGTTGTAGGGGCCTGGATGGGGAACAACAGGCTTCAACTGAACCCTGCTAAGACGGAGTGGCTATGGATTGATGGCCTCTCGACTTCCAGGAAGTTGTCATCTTTAACTCTGGATGGGGTGGTACTGCCCCGTTCAGATTCAGTGCGAAACTTGGGGGTCCTCCTGGACTCGCGACTCCTGCTCGAGGAGCAGGTGGCAGTTGTGGCCAGGAGGGCCTTTGCACAGCTTCGGGTTGTGTGCCAGTTGCGCCCATTCCTGGATCAAGAGGCCCTCCGAACAGTCACTCATGCCCTTGTCATCTCCCATATAGATTATTGCAACGCGCTCTACATGGGGCTACCCTTGAAGAGTATCCGGAAGCTTCAGCTGGTCCAGAATGCAGCTGCACGAGTAGTCATGGGTGCTATAAGATCAGCACATGTAACACCGCTGCTCTGTGAGCTGCATTGGGTACCAGTTTGCTTCCGGGTCCAATTCAAGGTGTTGGTTATCACCTTTAAAGCCCTACATGGCATGGGACCTGGGTACCTGAGGGACCATCTCATCCCGATTACATCTACCCTCCCCACCCGGTCATGCAGGGAGGGCATGCTTCGGACCCCATCAACAAAAGAATTCCATCTAGCGGGGTCCAGGAGGCATGCCTTCTCTGCGATAGCACCCGCCCTATGGAATATCTTGCCCCCGGAGGTGAGGCGGGCACCCTCGCTCCTGGCCTTCAGGAGGTCTTTAAAGACCTGGTTCTGCCGCCTTGCCTTGAATGAAGGAAATAATAGTTCCTCCTGGGGGTGGTTAGCTTAGTAATATCCTCCTTTTAAGAACACACCATCTCTTGGATTTTTTAAATTTATTTTATAGTAGATTTTAGATGTACAGGTTTTTAACTTTTTATAATATGATTGTAAACCACCCAGAGTCTACCATGGTAGAGATGGGCGGTGATAAATCCAAATAATAAATAAATAAATAAATAATAAAAGGTGAATTTGCACAAAGGCCTTTTGGGCCACAGCTGCCACCAACTCCTTAAGCCAAAACTATGTCTCCAGGTGAACCCCCAAGTTTCATGCCAATTCCAGGGGACTGCTACTGTACTCAGAATTAATGACGGGACATTTCCAGATATGCCCCCCCCTACAAACCTTCAGCCTTAACAGAGTTAAGTCAAAGCCTGTTCTTTCCCATCCAGATCCTCACAGCCTTAAGTCACTGAGAAAGAACCTTGACAGCATCACTTGTAGAGTCTGGAGCAGAGATGCAGAACTGAGAATCATCAGCACACTGATGATGCTTAACCCCATGCTGACGAATGACCTCGCCCAGCAGCTTCATGTAGACATTAAACAGGAGTTGAGAGAGAATCAGGCCTGAAAGCACCCATAAAACAAAGGGGTTTTAGGGCTAGACCTCTCCTGCCTTCCAACACCGTCTCGAGCCAACCTCAGAGGAAGGAGGAGAATCACTGTAAAACTGTGGCCCTCTCACTTCCAACCACCAAAGCTGATCCAGAAGGATACCATGATTGACAGAATTGAAGGCTGCCAAAAAAAAAATGCAGGAGAGTGATGACAGATACACCACCCCTATCCCAAGGACACCAGAGGTCATCTACAGGTGTGATCAATGCTGTCTTAGTACTATAACCCATCATGAAACATGACTGAAAAGGGTCTAGATAATCCACTTTTTCCAGGGCTTTTTGGAGCTGCAAGCCTATCACCTTCCCAATAATCTTCCTTTTTTAGAGACCTAAACAAAATTGTTCAGATCTGTTGGATCTAGCAATGGTTTTTAAAGGAGATGATTAACTACCGCCTCTTTCAAAGCAGGTAGAACCGTCCCCGTATTCAAAGAAGCATTCTCCTCTGCTTGGTTCCAACAATATGTCTCCTGGGAGGCCTTGTACCAGCCAGGAGAGACATGGATGTAGAACATAAGTGGCAGAAGTTAAAGCCCCACTTGAGGGCTTAAACTCCTGCCAGATAATCAAGCAAAACTACAGCTCAGTCAATTCCATTGGACCTGCACAGCCAGAATCCAATTCCAAGCAAATCCAAATGACTTTATCCAATAGATGCCTAGAATAGTCCTTCTAGCAACTCTTCAGTGGTTCCCCAGTCTCTCCTTACCCAGGAGGGACCAAATCACCTGGAGGAGGGTCGCAGACGTGATAAGAGCAGAGAAATAAGCAAGGAAGAGTATGCAACTTTCCAGGAATTTATCAATCCATCTGCTGTCTGTCTTGCCAGGTTTATCATAGTATAATGCACAACAACAAATTTTTATCAGTGTTTCACTTTGAATAGAGTGTGCTCAGTATGTATATGTTTAACCCATATTCATTGCTTTGTGTACTATATATTACATTAATTGAAAACCATAATTGAGAATAACAGTCTCTAACCTTGCCTCTGCAATTCTGTAAAACGTAAGAAAATCCCTGATCCTATTTTGTCTATCTCAGGAAAAAAAATCTCCTTACTATTAATCTTAATATGTGCAAGCTTTCAGTTCTGATCAAGGACAATTGCTTGTTCTATGTTCTGTATGAGCAAAGTCATATGCATGCAAGCAAAGGATGGTCATATTTATGTTGAATATCTGGAGAGGCAAGTAAGGTTCACCTCCAAGACATGTATGGATGTATGGACCGGAATCCTAGGTGGGAAACCTCTCTCTCTCCAGCTGGAGAAGAGCTAAAGGACACCCTTTTCCTTTTCATAATGATCCAAAGAGCTGATCCACAAGACCAGGTGCATCTAAGGAAAGGAAGTACAAAAATTTAAAATGGTGCCATGACCGAGTGATCAAGCACCCTACCCAACATGTGGAAAAAAGGGGCAGGGCTTTGACCATGCATTGTGGATGCCATCTTGGCATTTGTAATCCTTTCTGTGTATGTCTCTGCATGGCACTGTGGAGGTTTAGCTAGTAAACCCTCACTGGTCTAAATACCTGGATCAGATTCCTCTCATCTGTCATTTACTTTGCCAAAGAGTAATCCATTTAGATCAAAGTGTACAATTTGAACAATTACAATTAGATATTGAAATTCAATTCCTTCTTGGAAAAAATCACAAGTGACATTAGTTCAGAAAAGAGCTTAAGAGATTGGTTTAAGAAACCTTTTTATTTAATTATAATTGCAAAACTCCATGGAAAGTTTATGTACCTTTTAATTGGTTGACCTGAGTACCTCCCTCAGTTTGTATTAAAATAATTTAGGAATAGCTTGTTAAGTATTCTTCAATTAAAATCCTTTCATTTAAAGTATGGCCTAAAACTAAGGAATTGAAGCAGATGGGAGCTGGCCTTAGGATGACCCGAAAGGACAGCTTCCCACTGGTTGTAAAGACTGTACATACTTAAAAATAAAGTTACCTATTTGTATAAAAGTATATGAAGAGGCACAAGGCATTCAGCAAGATAATTGGAGTGCCTCATATTGGTGGTCACAGATGGTCAATTAGCATTTGAAACCTGAAAGAGGATCCGTACAAAGTGTCTTCAGAGTGGCAGATCTGAAAAACCAGTTTGGTGACGGGGCTTTCAAATGGGTGTGTTTGTATAATCTTGCAAGAACACAGGCCGCTCTAAAGTTCTACGGGGCCTGATTCCATCTAGTGGAGCAAGCATACAGATGAACAATGGCTCTCCAGGACTTCAAACATGACTTTGAATCTAGGACCTCTTTGGAAAACAAGTGCTCCAACACAAAGGCTTCGCATCAGTGCTTAGAAATAGTGACTTTAATAAATATACAGCAGTAACTGTTCCACAGAAAATAAATTTTACTCCAGGTGAAGGGAAAGTGCCCAACTTTCTCCTTCTGCTACTCTGGATTTTCAACCTTAATAACAGCTGTGAAAACAGTGATATATACTGTATAGAAAATAACTACTTTTCCATGTCAACTGGCATTACTCCAGACATGTTCTTAAAACAATATAGATCGAATGGACTCGCTGATAGGAAACGGCAAAGAAGCAATTTAGAATTACAATAATAAAATGGATGCTAGTTGCTCCAGTCTATTCACTACGAATTACCTTCAATATATCTGGCATGTCTGAATTTCTAGTGTGGTTTCCTTGTAATTACATAGTTGCCTTGAAGGGACAGCAGTTCCTCTATCAGCCTTTTAAATTAAGTCCATGGAAGTTGCGAGAAATGTTTGTTTAGGCAAAGGAAGAACACCAGCGAAGTGAAGGCAGAAGCAAAATCACATTAGATATCAAGGAAATGATGTAACAAGGTTAGTACTCCGTCTCTTTGTGTGATCTGGAAAGCATTTCTTCTGAAATAACTTCTTACAATAAGAAAAGCTGTTCTTCACTCGGCAATGATTACAAATGGGTTTTTTAATGAAATCCAATGAGCAGCTGTTCTAGTTTGTTGCTGTGTAAGGTCATGGCTTATATTACCTTTTCTGCCCATGTTTGGAAAATAAGAAAAATGTAGCAGAAGGAAACCAATGGGCTCTTCCTCGTGTCATAGCAAATACTACAAAGAAACTCAGCCTGTACGCCTTGTACTGTGTGTTTCGAATTTTTTATTGGCTTCTCCTAGCACATTTGCTCAGGCATCCATTTTGTTCCTCCAAAGCAGCCTGAGGAAGATGTGGGATGGCTGTCGGGAACGGTGTAAGAGAGAAGAGCTTCACTGCCGCTCCTCTCAGCTGTTCCAGAGCTATCGGTGCCCCCTCCAGGACGAATTTTAGTGCTGCTGTCAGATTATACTTGTTAATATAATCAAAGCAGGAAATGATTAAAGACAAGGACAATACTATTTAATGACTTACATTTCAATTGGATTGCATCCACTTCTTTTCATGCTGTCCACGTTCCCAGCTCCTGGAACACCACAAAAGTACCTTGTGGTGATACTGATCTCAGCAGGTTGAGCATTTTGGGGCATGAAAAGGCACAACTTAATCTTCAGACTGGGCAGCAGGACACAGACATTACTAGAGAGGATACTTCCCAATTTCGTTTTTCTGAGGTTTAAATAAGATTAAGGCTGATGTGTTTGTGCCCTGCAAATGTGTAGCTCAACCATTTTATCCATTTTTACTTATATTTTTCATGCCAAAAACCACACCATCAAAATCTGGGCATTGGTGATGTAATAACAACTCATTTTTCTGAGCTGGGGGATAGAAGGATAGAAATGAGCATGCTGTAGCTCATGGATGCTTCATGTACCATTCCTACTCTTATTTGGGTGGATTTCTGCCACAACTCATGCTGCTTGAAAATGGCGGTTTTTTGCCACTGAATTTGGGGGTATGCTCTCAGACAGCTGTGGGGGAGGATACTGGGTTGTTAGAGACCCCCATGGCATAGCCACAAGTTGCCCATCCCTTCTTTAGTACAAGGGTCAATACCTATTGTCAATTGCCTTGAGTCACTGGGAATGGGGCAGTACAGATATGATTCTATAAATAAATGTAGTTGATTATTTTTTTCTGAGAATTGCTTCTTTGAATTGTGGAAATATCCAAACACCTAATGTGATTTCCAAGTTAACATTCCAGCTAGGCCAGATTTAGTTTTACGTAAACTGATCAGTCCAGGGCATCTGTAGAAATTCTGCAGTGTCCTCAACTCAAGATAGATCAGCAGGCAGCCCTCACAATACAATTTGATCTACACCCTCTGTCCTATCTCTCAAGTCCCTGTGTTTTTGAATGCTCAGCTAGTTTTCTAGCTCTGGCCAAGAAAAGCTGTCCATCTATCCCAGAGCTTTCCAAACTGTGTGTCGTGACACGTTAGTGTGTCGGCTGCAGTGTCTGGGTGTGTCGCGGCTGCTGCTGCCTCCGAGCCCTGCCAGGATTCCGCGCAGGTCCTAGTGCCTGCCTTGGGCCCTGCTGCCTCCAAACCTGCCCTGCCAGGATTCCACGTAGGTCCTAGTGCCTGCCTTGTGCCCTGCTGTAAGAGTGTGTCGTGAAATGATGCATGTCTAAAAAGTGTGTCACCAACATGAAAAGTTTAGAAAGCTCTGATCTATCCCGTCATTGCAGCTGGGAGCCAATCACGCGCACCGGGGGGCGGGGTTTGCAGGAGGGAGCCCCGCGGCCCACTTCCTAAGGCTGCGGCCCACTAGTGGGCAGTGGCCCACAGGTTGGGGACCCCTGATTTAGAGGAACAGCCTCTTCTTTCTCATATATTCCTTAATTCCATGGCTCTGGGGTCACCCCACCTGCAAGGCTTGGAAAGAAAGCTTCCTTAAGTGGTGGAGTGGAAGCTTTTTAAATGTAAAGAGAAGGGAATAGGGAGAGGAGGAGAAGCTGTAAATTGGTGTTGGTGGGAGGACCTGGAGGGTGCAGACTACTGCTGTACTTAGGATTAGTATTCAGCTCTAGCAGAAAGATAGAAAGCTGATGATAACTGGAGACAGATTTTGTGTACATTCAGAAGTTGGTGTGTTTTTATGTGTGCGTGTGTGAGAGACAGAGTGAGCACAACCATCTGGCTTTGTTCCTAAAGTGTTACTGGGATTCAATGACACTTTTCATTTCTAAATCTCCTATTTTTTTCCTGCCAGGGCCTCCACCGTTTTTCTTACCAGCAAAAATCCCTTAAAAAGGAAAAACAAGTTAAACATGCAATGTCATTTGAATAATAGTGCCAGGAACCGTCCTTTCATCAGATATGCCTAAAGTGAAAATATCAAAACCTTCACATCTATATGTCTGCTGATGTTTGTATTTAGTGGAGTGAATTAATTAGCATGTAAGAATTGTTTTGAAGATAAAACACATTTTGTAAAGACTGAGCATTAATTTTGTCACAGCATTGTAATCACCCCCAGATGCTCCACAAATTAGTTCCCTAATAAGACTTTAATGGTGCTCATTTATCTTTTCCATATCAGGTGTGGGTCACACTTGTTAAAACAGCTTTGTGAATTCTTCTTTCTCTTAGGTAAGGAACATTTCCATATGCAATATTTAAATTGCTTTTTAAGTCTTTTGTGTGCTAATCATGTCAACATTCATTCATTCTTCATTCAGGAGAGGAGAGTATAATCAATGTGAGTAAACATTCTTGCCCATGGTGGTTTTACATTCATCTTACAAACCACTAGAGTTAAGAAGCAATTTATGCTACAGACACAAATATATTAAGGCAGCTTTCCCCAACCTTGTGCTCTCCCAATGAAATGGGGCTCTCAGAAATCCCAGGCAGGATGATTATGCAGGTTGGGATTTGGGATTGGAGGTGGCTGCCTTAAATAATAACAAATGCAAAGTAATGCACTTAGATTATACAATAATTAATAGGTAAGTGAATGTAAATTACAAAGGTGAAATATATACTGTATGTATGAGTATATATATTCTGTTCAATTGTGTCCGATTCTTGGAGACTGCCTGGACAAGTCCCTGCATTTTTCTTGGCAAGGGATTAATATATATTGATACTTAATATATAATACCTGGCATGGCAATTGTAGTCTGTCTTAAGTTGAATCAGAATCATCAGTGTGATATGACTATTAAAATAACAATAACAACAATGTATTGTCGAAGGCTTTCACGGCCAGAGTTTGATGGCTGTTGTGGGTCTTCTGGGCTGTGTGGCCGTGTTCTGGAAGTTGTGGTTCCTAACGTTTCACCAGCATCTGTGGCCAGCATCTTCAGAGGGCAGGAGCACAGACAGAAGAGAAATCTCTGTGCCCAGGTAGAGTGGCAATGTTTTGTTTGTTTTCTATTTATAGAGCTAAGTTATAGGAGATTAGGTGGGGTTTTTTTTGTTGTGTTGAAATGTTAACGAGTGGCTGATGAGCGTGATTAGCATGTTCATTGTGAGAAGTATTCCCACGTCCTGGTGGTTGGACTGAGTTCGTTGACCTTTTGCAGGCTGTGTTTTTCAGGACTGGTAGCCAGGTTTTCCTAATTTTTAGACTTACTTCTTTTTTATTGTAACTATGCTGGTGTTTGTGAATGTCAATGGCTTCTCTGTATAATCTGGTGTAGTGGCTTTTGGTGTTATCCAGTATTTTTGTGTCCCGTTTGCTTGAGAGCATGTTCAGCTACTGAAGATTTTTCCGGTTGCTGTAGTCTGCAGTGTCTTTCGTGTTCTTTTATCCTGGTGTGAATGCTTCGTTTTGTGGTTCCGATGTATACTTGTCCGCAGCTGCATGGTATGCGGTATACTCCTGCAGCGGTGTGGGGGTCCCTTTTGTCTTTTGCTGATTTTAGCATTTGTTGTATTTTCCTGGTGGGTCTGAAGACTGTTTGAAAGTTGTGTTTTTCCATCAGTTTTCCCATGCGGTCAGTGACTCCTTTGATGTAGGGCAGGAATACTTTGTTTGTGGGGTCTGTTTTTCTTCAGTTGGATGTTGTTTTCTTTGTTTGATGGCTCTTTTTATTTCATTCTTGGAATAGCCATTCACCTGTAGGACCCAATTCAGATGGTTAAGTTCATTGTTGAGAAATTGGGTTTCACAGTTTTGATTAGCACGATCCACCAAGGTTTTGATCATGCCTCTCTTTTGTCGTGGGTGGTGATTGGAATTTTTGTGCAGATACCGGTCTGTATGGGTGGGTTTTCTGTATACTTTGTGTCCTAGTTTGAGGTCTGGTTTGCGTATGACCAGCGTATCTAAAAATGGAAGGTTGCTGTCAGTTTCTTTTTCCATAGTGAATTGTATATTGGGGTGGATGCCGTTTAGGTGGTCCAGAAATTTCTCCAGTTCTTCTTCAGTATGACTCCAAATTGCGAAGGTGTCATCCACGAACCGAAACCAGACTGTTGGTGTAATGGTAGCCGATTCCAAAGCCTGTTTTTCAAAATGTTCCATGTAAAAGTTTGCTATGACTGGGCTCAGGGGGCTTCCCATGGCAACACCATCCATCTGTTCGTAGAACTCATTCTCCCATTGAAAGTAACTAGTTGTTAGGCAGTGTTGAAATAAAGCTGTAATGTCTTCTGGGAAGATTTGCTTGATGAGTGCCAGGGTGTCCCTTACTGGTACCTTGGTAAACAGGGATACCACGTCAAAGCTGACCAGTTTGTCCGTGTGGTTGAGTTTTAGGGTGCTGATTTTGTTGATGAAGTGTCCTGAGTCTTTGATATGTGATGGAGTCTGTCTGATGTGGGTCTGTAAAAGGGTTGCCAAATGTTTGGATAATTCATATGTCGGGGAGCCAATGGCACTTACAATGGGTCTGAGTGGGATTGAGTCTTTGTGGATTTTGAGGAGTCCGTATAGTCTTGGTGAGAGAGCTTCTGTCTTGCAAATACGTTGTAGTACGTTGGGATGCAGGGAGGAGCTCTTTATCAGTGTGTTGGTTTGCTTCATGATTTTGTTGGTCGGATCCCATCTTATTGTTCTGTATGTGGTGGGGTCTAGTAGTTCTCTGATTTTGTCTTTGTATTCATCTGTGTTCATAATTACTGTGGCGTTGCCTTTGTCTGCTGGAAGGATGATGATGTCTGGGTCCGAGTTGAGGGTCTCTATGGCGTTTCTCTCCTTCTTAGTAATGTTGCTGGTGGGGGGCTTTGCTTTCCTTAGGATTCTTGCCACTTCACCCCTTACTTCTTCTGCTTCTTCCTCCGGCCGTTGGTGAATGACTGATTCCACATTGGCAATGATATCTTCCACCGGAATTCTGGTGGGTGTAATTGCAAAGTTTCCTCCTTTGCTTAGGATGGAGGTTTCTTCAGGAGAGAGTAGGCGTTCTGTCAAATTGATGACAATGCGTGAAGTATGCAGTGCCGGTTTTGGTTGACTGCTTTGGCATTTGTTGAATTTTTGCTTTTGTCTGTTTGTGTAGTCAATGATGTCTTTTTCCATTTTTCTGTAGGATATGGTATCAATCTTGTCCCAATCCTGGCTTCTCATTTTGTGACTCAGGCTCATATGTGTGGCGAATAGATCTTTTTCTGTGATGGCAAGATTTCTGCAGGTTGTGTGAATTCTCTCGCGCAGGAGGGCTTGTTCAAGGCGGTCGTAAATGCGGCTGGGTTGTGATGATTTGAAGGTCCTTTTTGTTCTGAGAAAGGCTGGAATGGTCCTGGTATCTCTGCATCGCATTAGGAAGGTTAAGGAGCAGAGTAGGTGTGCTTCCAGAACACGGCCACACAGCCCGGAAGACCCACAACAGCCAATAACAACAATGTGAGTTTGGGATGCATGAGTTGAAACATAGTTTCTAAGTCACATGAAATAACACCTCAATTTTATTTTCTACTTCCTGACTGTATCTGCAGTCCAGTGTCCAGTTCTGGGCCCTGAATGTTAAAGATATAGAAACAAAGACAGATTCAAAGGGGTGGGGTGGGGGGAATAGAAAAGATAGTAGTATGGAACTCAAGTTCTGTGAAGAATGTTTGAAGGGATGGAAGGAAAAGTGGATCTTCTTTGAATGGTGCTGGCATGTGACAAGCCTGAAAAAGAGAAGCCCGCTTCAAAGATTAGAATTATTAGGAACAAGAGGGAAGATGCTTTTTTTTTTTTTAACCCCAGAAGGTGGACTACAGTGAATAGGCTTAAGGTATAGAAAAGTAGGTCTCAACTGAATCTTAGGAAAAGCTATATGATAGTAAGAGCAATGGAACCATTTACTTGGAGTGGTGGGAGATGGTCTCTTATTATAGGTCTTCAGAAGTTGGACAATTACCTGGTGGGGATATTCTGTACCAAAGCAGGGATAAGTACCAGATGTCCAGTAACAGTTTCTACAACTCTATGATGCTGGTATTCCACTTGAATGCTCTCTACCTTAGAGGAGATAAAGCTGCTTGGTAGGGCTCGGGCCTTGTGCCCTTTTGTGTGTGTGTGTATAAATTATCCACCCATCTAGAAGTCATGCTTCCAAATGTTCTTTGACAGGTATATGGATCTTAGTTTATTGGTTTGAAAGATCAGGTCTTGTTCATCGTCAACAAGTGAATGAGCTTGGCTCATTTTGGAGCTAGGCTCCTTAACAGTTAAAAGACTTAAAAACAATGAAAATATATTATATAATTAAGCTGTTCAGTTAAAACAAAGCAACTTTTTAAAATACAAGAGTGGATTTCCATCTGCTTTACAACGCTCCCTTACTGAAGCCAGTTTAATATTTCCTTGTCAAGTGTAGAGGTATTTGTTTCAAAGTGATTGTTCCAGCATGACAAATCAATGATCCTCTGCAAGCAATAAGCCAGCTAGTGAGCAGCACTGTCATAAAGCATGTGCTGGTACAAGTGTTTCAGAGTTTTTATCACTTCCCACACAAGCAGGAAGTGACAGGGTGGCACAGATCTTTAAAACTGGCTACGGATGACTTAACCTAAGTACTAACAAGGCTATTTAAATGTAACATTCTGCTCTAGTTCCATTCCATTAGAGTAGAAAATGAGATTTGGGTACTCTGCTTGGTGAAATAACTTTATCCCACTGTGCTATCCTCGTATGAGCTTTAGCCAGCAACCGATCTTGAGTTGGATAAGTACCTGGAGAGTTCGTAGCCATGTACTGCACTGCCTGACAGTGCTTCGATCTGCAGATAATGGCTCTGTGCACAAAAGCAGTTATTTCATCAGCTGGTACTTGTGCAGTTGGGCAGCTCGCTGAATTAGGACTCAACCGGTATGAGGCAAATTAGCTTAAATATGAAGAAAAGTCATTGAGTGAACTCTACTGTCTTTCTACCAATGGAACTGTCTCCGTCAGCAGATGTGATTCCTCCTGCAGCTTCTCACATGCTCTCGGGGGCAGACTTGACGGCCCTTCTGTAGCAGGTTTGAAGGGATGCAAGCAGATAATGGTAGGAGACGAGGAGGAGGAAGTCTTGCACTCGGAGACAATTTCTGTTTGTGTGGAGTTTTCATTCAGTACTCATAACCAGAACCCTCCATCTTGAAGTCCCGTTGGTGCATGGAGGGATTCTTCCGGACTGTGTGCCTATGGCAGCCAAGGAAGGGGGCTTGGGCTGGGCAGGCATGATGGCCTAGGAGAAAGCTGAGATGGTCTCTCTGCTTTTCTCTTAGAACCGAGGTGACCACGTTGCTTCAGGAAGCAGCTCTGAGGGGGTGCTTTGCAAATGCAAGTAGATGAATAGGTACCACTTCGGTGGGAAGGTAACAGCGTTCCATGTGCGTCATGCCGGCCACATGACCGTGGAAGCGTCTTTGGACAATTCTGGCTCTTCGGCTAAGAAACGGAGATGAGCACCGGCGCCTAGAGTCGGACATGACTGCACAACTGTGCGGGGCGAACCTTTACCTTTACCTTTTTTTGCTCAAAGCCTTGCATCGCTCTAGTGGAAAGAGTGTTTTGTGCAGGGGTTGGACTCCACCTGGATCATGGCCTCATAACTTCCAGGTCAAGAAGACAATTTGTGTAATGCTTTTTTGCAAACGGATATTCAGACAGTATTTTCTCCCCCACCCCCAACACACACACACACACACACACACACACCTTCTTTGACTAGAAATACTTGTGGAAGCCTATCTCTGTTCCAGCTGAGCTCACCAACGCAATAAAAAGGTAAAGGTTCCCCCCGCACATTTGTGCAGTCGTGTCCGACTCTAGGGGGCGGTGCTCATCTCCGCTTCATAGCCGAAGAGCCAGCGTTGTCCGAAGACGCTTCCGCGGTCATGTGGCCGCATGACGCACGCGGAACGCTGTTACCTACCCACCGAAGTGGTACCAATTCATCTGCTTGCACTTGCATGCTTTCGAATTGCTAGGTTGGCAAGAGCTGGGACGAGTGCGGGAGATCACTCCGTCATGCGGGGCTAGGGATTCGAACCTCTGAACTTGCGATCTTCCGATCGACAAGCCTGGCGTCTTAACCGCTGAGCCACCAACGCAATAGAGACTAACTAAATTGTATAGGTGGCACTAATGAATTGGAAGGAGCCATTCAGTCCATCAGGACCAACTCAACATCACCTTTGCTCTGCCCAAGGCAGGTATCTAGCTGGAAGTTGCAAATCAGTATAAACATTTGTGATGACCTAAAAACAGATAAATGGTGCCTCATAGCATCAGTGAAGTGCCAAAACGCTCTAAAAAGGAACTGACATGTTGAGCGTATGCCTCTGGAATTGAAATGTTGCTTTAAATCTTGTATTCCCTTTATCCACCCATTTCCCTAGATCCCTCAAAGCTGACACGTTAATAATTTTTAAAGACAAACTAGTTAATGCAATAGCCGATAACCTTCACTGTGAGTAACAGTTTCCTGTCTTGTAGGATATTGTGGGGAAAGTTTACCAGAGGGATGTGTAAACCACTTGCTTGCTGAGTTAACCACATGCTAGTGAAGAAGAGGATGAATCTATGAATCTGGCTCTTCAGCTTTCTTTCCATTCATAGCCAAACAGGATATGATAATAATTTGAAAAATCAGCCCACTTGCTGAATCCACACAGTGGGAAAGAGGCAGGGGAGAGGGCAAAGAAGGTCAGTGAAAAACGTAAGATGACTGAGAAAGCAGGGTGAACATTTTGTTCTATTAACACTGTGCTCTTCGTGTTCTCTAAGTCTTGCTATCGTAACTGTACCCAATTTTTGGAACTCAAAGAACCCTATGCATTGTTGGTCGTCAGGCTCAGTGCTTTCTCACATTACTTGGACTAAATAAGCCCAGGTTAAGGTTAGGTGAAGGTGCTGCATCTCCTAGCAATATGCCATCTGGTTCTCCTTTGGCTTCATGGAGCTGATTAACAGGGTACTATAGCAGACTCTGGTCTTCTCAGTAGATATGAAGAGAACATCTCTTTCAAAATGAAATAGTAACACTTCAAAAAGTTTCAGGGGTGTGTGTGTGTGTGTGTGTGTGTGTGTGTGTGTGTGAGAGAGAGAGAGAGAGAGAGAGAGAGAGAGAGAGAGAGAGAGAGAGAGCGCAAAAGACAGAAAGATTGTGAATGGATAAGTCATTATTAAACTGAAAAGTTGAAGTTCCATGGAGCACCACACCAGCTATGAATTTTTGACCGGCTATGAATTTTTGACCATTTGTTTAACTGAACCCTGACAGAACAAAACTCTGATGGCAAAATCTGAATTTCAGCAGGTCTGCTTCCCCCAGTTCAGAGTGGAGACATTGTGGCATGTTGTTGCAGCTCACTTGGATCGGGTTTGTTTGTTTGTTTAATTCAAATTTGTTATAGCCACCCAACTCCAATGGACACTGGGCGGTACGTGAAACACTTAGCCACGTCTTACGCAGTTAACCAATAACTGAGAACAATAAACTCCTATGCAAGTATTACACATATAACTAAGAACCACACAGGTTGAGCTCATGGGGTTAACATATGGCTTGCTAGTTTATGGTCTGATATGCTGTTCAAACCTAGCAGAAATGTGTATAAATCCTGGGTGCAAATCTAATTGCAACAACAACAAATGGTTGTTGATTAAAAAAACCCCACCTATTGTCAATGAATGGGGTAACTGATTCTTTGCGAGACTTAAGAATCCCATCAATATTCAACTGAGAAAAAGATTGTGAGGGTCAAAGGCATTCTGGCTTTGGTTGAGCTTCTTAGCAATGACCACTAGAAATAGGTGTTCTATTAAGAAGAAAGGAAGACCAGTTGCTGCTGCTATTAGATTTTATCCTGCCTTCTTTATTTATAACTGAAGGTGGCAAAGATAACTAATACTCCTGCCTCCTATTTTCCCCACAACAACCCTGTGAAGTGGGTTGGGCTGAGAGAGAGTGACTGGCCCAAGTCACCCAGCTGGCTTTCATGCCTAAGAATTGACCTCGCTGAGCAAGTGAGACTACCTGAGACTCACCGGAGATGCCTTTAACCAAAACAAGGCCATTTGAAATGTTCAGTTTACTTTTGTGCCACTTTTTTCAGTCTCAGAGATAAGCTGTGGATTTCTAACCAATTATTGACCTACCACAGGTGGTAGACTTGCTCCAAAATACTTTCAAGGAACTTTTAAAAAAGCAAAACTATTCATTTAAAATAAAGATGTATGGAGCATAACATTTAATCTCTTGTATCCTATGCAGGGTTACAGTTATTCTGTTTTCCCCAATATCACTATAGTAGTCCATTGGAAAAAAGTATGATAATGCCACATCTAAATATATTTTAAAAAAGAAATACATAACATTCTGTTGCTGTTGAAACATTATATTAGGGATTTAGTCCAATGTGCATTTGATATTTACATTAAAGAACTTATACACATGTCTCCAATACAAAGCCACATGAGCTCCAGGCACAAATATAGCAGGTACATTTGTTGTGTACGAGCACAATACATAATGTGCTCATAAAATGCCTTTTTTTTTTTTTTTGGCAACTGGATCTTGCATACATCTACACCTCTGGGATGCTCACTGCTCTTCCTTTCAATTGAAATTATCTTAGTCCTTCCCACAAAAAGCAAACATAGTATTCGTACATGGATGACATGCTCTTTCTGAGATGTCACAATGGAAACCCACAAAAAAGTTAGTGATGACTTACTCAACTTCTTTCACTATGTTTCATCCCAGAGCCAAAGATACTATAGGTCAAAACGTGAAATTGCATTGCTAGCCACATCCTGGTCACAGATATGGGGAGAAAAACAAAGAAAATCTGGAAGTGGAATCCAAAGCTGCAGAGGAAGACAGTCCTGGAAAAATCTTCAGAAAATCCTGCATAAGGCAGTTGAGTCCCACTAAAACCAACCAAGGGTAAAAGGGGAGCCTCAAAAGTACACACAGCTACCAATACAAACGGGGCCACAGCCCACTTGAATCTGTATCATTGCAATTTCTTTCTACAAAGCTATAATACCCCATTTCACTTCAAAGTAAGGGAAAAACAGACACATCACACAAGAGTAACTTGCTGCTTTATTCATTTCAAGGGACTTTTCCCCCTTGTTTCATATTGCTTTTAGAAGTACACTCGGAAACAGCAGTATTTGGAATATATCACAGGCATATTTGCAAAAGGATCTTTTTGTTAGCATTACTGGTCAGATTCATATTGCAAGTGGATGATTTTTCTCTTAATTCCCAGGACAGGAGAGAGGTTGTACACCCTTTATTTCCAAGGCCTTGCTGAAGTTAATCTCCAGTGGTTTAGCTGTCCCTTTGATGAGTTTCAAGGATCTAATACAGCCTTTGAATCGAATGTTAGTGGTCAGGCCAAACTGCTTCAATCCATCTGGGAGGGGAGAGATCAAGACAAGAAAGTAAGGATCTTCCAGATTTTTTTCTTTTGTTAAAAAAAGAAAGTATTCTTTTCATTTTATTTTTTGTGTACAGTTTGTAAGTAGATAACAGTGTAAACTGTTACCAGATGTCTTTGTTTACATATATATGTGAACTCATATACATAGATGTCATTTGCAGATACTGTATATGGTGTAGAGCAGGGCTTTCCAAACTTTTCATGTTGGTGACACACCAACGGCGGTGCGTGAAAACCCGGAAGCGCCGCCGCTGCCACGGGGCTTCCGGATTTTCATGTGCCGCCACCGCAGCGCTTCCGGGTTTTCACGCGACACACCTGGGCCCCACAGGTGACACAGTACTGTGTCGCGACACACAGTTTGGAAAGCTATGGTGTAGAGACAATTGTCATAGAATAATGAAATTTAGCTCTAGAATATTGCAACTTTGTTTTTTAAAATTATTTTTAATAGCTATATATGTATGGTCTTTTTACAATAGGGTGAACCACAACTCAGACTATTGTATTAGACTCTAGCTGGCATTATTATTACATTATAAGGCCACAAGAACAACAGAATTGATTGTTGCAGAGTGATTTCAGGAGAAGGTGGGAAAAATCATGGTGGGAATATCTGTAGCTTGAATCATGTCAACTGGATTTCTATTTTCTTAGTGGAAACGTTTCGCTCCTTATCCAAGGAGCTTCTTCAGTCTGAGCAAAGTTGGTAAGGGAATCCTAAATATGTTCCTAGGTAGCTGTGTGACCTTACACCTGGGGCTAGGTCATGGTTATATTGAGATGTAATTTTTAAGTCCTTTTATCATCTAAAGGAGGGTCGTTAAAATCACCATGCTGATGTTGAGCTTCTGAAATGGTCTTAATCTTCCTAGGCACAGAAGACAAAACGGGGAGGAAGATGGGGGAGAGTTTGTGCCTGAGGCCCCCACCTCTATTCAAGGAAGGATTTTCCAAGTTGGCATAAATGGATTCCTTGACCCCTCTCTCAAACCACCTATCTTCTCTGTCTAAAATGTGAACATTAATGTCCTCAAATGAGTGTCCTTTTTCCTTTAAATGAAGATAAACTGCTGACTCTGGTCCTGTGGTGTTACTTCTCCTGTGTTGGGCCATCCTCCTGTACAAAAGTTTGGTTTCTCCAATGTAGAGTTCAGGAGGATGGCCCAACACAGGAGAAATAACACCACAGGACCAGAGTCAGCAGTTTATCTTCATCTAAAAGAAAAAGGACACTCATTTGAGGACATTAATGTTCACATTTTAGACAGAGAAGATAGGTGGTTTGAGAGAGGGGTCAAGGAATCCATTTATGCCAACTTGGAAAATCCTTCCTTGAATAGAGGTGGGGGCCTCAGGCACAAACTCTCCCCCATCTTCCTCCCCGTTTTGTCTTCTGTGCCTAGGAAGATTAAGACCATTTCAGAAGCTCAACAGCAGCATGGTGATTTTAACGACCCTCCTTTAGATGATAAAAGGACTTAAAAATTACATCTCAATATAACCATGACCTAGCCCCAGGTGTAAGGTCACACAGCTACCTAGGAACATATTTAGGATTCCCTTACCAACTTTGCTCAGACTGAAGAAGCTCCTTGGATAAGGAGCGAAACGTTTCCACTAAGAAAATAGAAATCCAGTTGACATGATTCAAGCTACAGACAATTCCACCTGGATGACTGAGAACCTTCATAGACACATGGTGGGAATATTAATCTTCTTTCAGAAAAACCATGCTTTCAGGCTGTACCTTATCCCTAGAAACTCCTAATGGTCACAGAGCTATTCTGCATTTTACCAGCTTTTGGTATGCAATGGGGCAATAACCACCGATCACAATGTGTTGTGATTTTAGTCCCATTCGTGCCACACTGATCAAGGTGATGATGATATTAAATAACTTTCTGTTCAATTTGAACAAAAAGCTGGAATATAAAATGAGCAAGCAAATAACCAGGCAAATAAGCAGGAACCTTAGATGCAAAGTGCAGTTCAAAAATTGAATTTGGAACAGAAATGCTTAAAAATAAGTTTTCTTCCTTGATGCTTGCAAGCATTCCATGTGCAATGTGTGCTGCAGTTGCTGTTGTTTTCCCAACACCACAGGGCTCAATCTAGACAGCATGCATTTCTACAATTTCTTAGTTTCAGGAATTTTGCTTTATGAAACACTTAATAGAGTTTCACAAAGCGAGTCCATTGGGGTTGGGTGGCTATAATAAAACAATACATTAATTAACAATGAAGAATAGTAACTGTAGCATTTAGATGCCTGGCTTATATACCCACCAGGATATCCTCCAACAAAGACAGGATCATTTGTCTCTGCTGAAGTGGAAGCTGCATTAGGGCTGATCCCTTCCACATGTTGACCATCCACGTTCAGCATTAAACGATGCTTTATCTTGTGTGCAACAACTTTGTGCCACTGCCCATCACACAGAGTACCTGGTATAGCAGGTTCATAAATGGCCGAAAACCGACCTGCACCATTATCAACGTGGAACATCACCTGCATGGGAAATTACAGAAACAAACAAACAGAGAAGAAAATTAGTCAAAAAACACACAGATATAAATTGGAAGAGGTGTGTAGGACTGACCTTCCCATTCAACATATTGAGCCTTAATTATCCTTTTCAGCAAAAGCAACTATTAAAATCTTAACCACCATAAATGAATGAAATTATTCTGAATTCAAGGATCCACTTGAAACTAATTTATAACTGAGAACCAATTTTGGCAGGAAAGCACAAATTATGGATATGCTGTTTGTCGGTTGATTGCTGCCAAAGTCTAAAATGGATACTAGATCCACAACAGTGCTACAGCAATGGGTTTGATTATTGCAATATTTGTACAAGCTTGCTTTCAAAATGCTTGACTATCAATTAAATATACAGCCATGTATGAAACATCATCGTATTCAAGCAGCATTTATTTTAGAAATAATTTAGCAGGACCAAAATGAGATTTTTGGAAAGGGAAGAAGACGTTTTATTAGAAGGGATTTGCAAGACTGTTCCAACAAATGCGGATTAGGTTCATAATAATACTTTAAATGTGAAAATGGTACGGAATCTGCCCCATAAGTTAGGTTTGTAGAATGCGCTTTGTTAGACTGTATTCTGATTTCAACTGTATTGCAAAGATTACTGGATACAGGGAGAATCCTTTTGATGCTTGAAAAGAAAAAACACTCAAGATATTGATGTGGGAACAATGGATGAGTCACATGGCCTAGGATCCTTTGATAGAATCTCTTTAGTGTTGCTGAGAAACAACATTTGATTAGATTCATTTCTGATAGTTCCATACTCACATTTTCATCTACCAACTCAATGCCAAGCCCATCCATTTTTTGACTGCTGATTCCCAATAGAACACCATTTGTCCGCATTGTACGAAATTCAAATTCCACTTGTAAGTCTAGCCCCACTTTATAGGCTCCAACTAAGAAGTGAGTAAGGCAAAGCAGTATAAGAATACCACAGGGGAAATTTTTCTATACTGAACAGAGACGCAGGCAACATTGTGTTTGAGGACATTAGTATTTTACAGTTACTTTATACACTGAATGGCTTTAGTAAACAATAGTGCATCATTGGCATATAATAGTTTCCTTCACCTCATGGTTTTGACATTATGTCTAAAAACCACATTTCTTAAGCAAATTGGCATATTTCTCTATCTATCTCTACCTGCATGTAAAGAGAGACATTTTAAATAGTATCCTATAGTGTCAAGAATTGTAATTAATTTATTCTGAAGCTGATTAAAAATCAGAACTGCAACAATCTTGTATAGATATTAAACATGATCATTATTACTGTCATGTAATACGTTACTATGCCCCAAGGGCAGCATTCTTGTCATTAAAGAATCTCAAGTTCAACAAGTCTCAGAGGATGAAACAGTTCTTCCATATCTCTTCTACACTTTTTAGTTGTTATTCTCTATTATCATTCCTCCCTTGGCAACTACCTACATAGAAGGGCCTAACCAGGATTTTAAAAGGTTAATGTACATAACAATTTATGAGTAGACTTTGAGATGGTATTACCTGTTTTGGCAAACCCTGTTCCTGCAAAGTACGTTCCTTCCTGTGGATTGACAAAGCATCTTCCAACATTGTAGCTGGAGGTAGGATTATTCAGATCAATGGGAGCTTCTGACATTCGAAAGTTTCGCATACAGCCGTCAATGCTGTAGACAACCTGAGTCAGGGTAAAAATCCTTAAGGGAGTTAGTTGCCTTTTTAAAATACTTTCTTCTTACAACATCAAGGAGAACCTGGGATTTTTATTCATTGTTTTCAACTTTACGAAAGGAGTGAGCCTGGTTACGTGACTATTCTATAAAATAGCTCATGTTAATAAAATTTATCTACATTTATTTTCTGAAAAGTTTAACAGACATACAGTACATGTACCAAGTTGCCTTTTTTAAAGATGTAGCAAAGATAACATAAAATGGTAGAATGGCTTATCAAATTATATTGGAAATATAAAATGTTAAATTGTTTCAAAATGGTTCTTTATCTTGGATGGAATAAATTTTCAACTTCACAAAAGGTAGCTTGTTGTTAGCATTTGTACATCTATTGGATCAGAACATGTTTATACAAAAAACAGATGCCACTTCATCGTTTTCTACAAAGGCAAACCTTGCTGACTGCTAATGTTGGTTTGGGCTTGCACATGTTTTTTCCACTTGAATCTCCAGCATGGCCATGTTTCTCTAAAATGTCTTTCTTACCAAATTGTAATCTTGTTTTTCAAATACATTATTTTTGGGACTAGGAATACAAGGTGAAAAGATAAACAAAGGAGATTGAATCCTTACTTTCATGAGTTTTAAAAAGAATTTTAAGGACACTGTGGGCAAATTTTGTACTTACCAATTAATACTAAAGTAAAAACACACACAACTGATAAAAACTGACTATCTCTGAAAGACCTAATTCAATATGTTTATACAGTTTATTCGCTCTTGTTAGATTCTGTGCCAGTAGTTCCTCCTTCCCAATAATCTGGATCTTAATGGGATGGAATAAAAGATTTTTTAAAAAATATATTTTATTGCTCCTACCGTTGAAGAAAAACTTTTCTGGCAATAAATTGTAGGCATGGCAGACAGTAACCTAGATCAGGACAGTGGCAGGGTGAAGGTAAGGCTCCCTACCTCCCCTCCCATTAACTCTGGTCTCAGTTGAGATCAAAAAGATCACAGTGACAAATTGTAAAACTGACTCAAGGCCAAGTACAAATAAGATAACAAAGTTTGTCCCTCATTAGAAGACAGGCAGTGGGGCAGTTGTGATACTGTATATTATTAAGTCACTGACTCTGCAGCCAACATTATTCTTTCCATAAGAGGAAGGCTGCAAGCTATGATACTCATAGAGTCACTGTTGGCATTCAGCCCCTGATAATTTATTTGGCTTTTCCCCATATGTTCTCTTCTTTTCCCTGGGCAGGCAGTTCATGCAACATCAACAAGAAGGAGGCAGGTTTAGTTATCAGAATCACTACAATGGTTTGTGCCAAGAAAACTCTGAACAAGAAATAGCTAAGCATGGTCAATCTTCTGCTAACAGCTGTAATCATTCATTCATTCATTCATTCATTCATTCATTCATTCATTCATTCATTCATTCATTCATTCATTCATTCTGTATGACTGCCCAATTGTCATGACACTCTGAGTAGTCAGAGAAAAATTAAAAACACATTGCCTCTGGGCTAGCTCATAAATGCACAAAGATACACTTCTCAAAATGGGTTCATCTAACATCCTGACCCAATGCTTGAGGGAAAAACTAGGTGTTCAGTGCCTTACAAAAGGCTGGCAGGGTCAGGGCTATTCAGATCTTGGAGGGATCCAGGGGGGGATTCTGTTCCATAATGTAGGTGCTGCAACAGAGAAGGCAGGCTTCCTGGGTCCCACTCTCATTAGATGACACTGTTTAATAGAGGAGACCCAGAACATATTAGATCTTGTGGGATGGGCAGAAGTAATTGGTACCACAATTAACTTGGTTCTGTGCTATGAATGGCTTTGTAGGTGACAGCCAGCACCTTGAATTGTACTTGGAAGCCCACAGGGAGCCAGTGCAGCTCACAAAGTAGTGGTGTTGCATAGGCATATCAAGAAGGTGTGCTCATAACCACCTATGCCACTGCATGCTAGACCAGCTGTAGCTTCCAAGTAGTCTTCAAGGTCAACCCCAGATAGAATGCACTGTAATAATCTCAACAAGTGGTAAAGTTGTGAGTGATAGTGAGGGCGGCTTCCCAATCCAGGAAGGGGAACAATTGGCACATAAGATGGGTTTGTGTAAGGGCCCTCGTAGCCATGGCTGCCACTCACTCTTTCAGCAGGAGACAATAGTCTAGGAATACCCCCAAATTGCACACAAGTTCCATCTGGGAGAGTGCTACCCCATCCAGAAACAATGATGGAAAGTTCCCAGATATGTCCTAAACCCCACAGCCTTTTTAGGGTTGAGTTTGAGCCTGTTCACCCTCTCCAGACACCCACAGCCTCCTTGACAACTTCACTTGTTCAGCAAGGGGAGGGGGATGTATAACAGGACATCATTATGTTACCTAACTCCTTGCCAACAGATGACATAACCAGTAGCTTCATGTAGATGTTGAATAAGAATATGGAGACGAGCCTTGTGGAGCCCCACAAAGTAGTGGTTTAGGGGTAGACCTCTCCTCACCTGCCACCATGGATTGGAACTGAGGAAGGAGCAATGCCATGCTCTCCACCACTCTTAACCCCCTGAGCCAATCCATAAAGATGCCATGACTGATGGTATCAAAGGCTGCTGATAGATCAAGAAGGACCAGGATGGATGCCCCACCACCAACCTGATCTTGCCAGGGATTGTCCACAAGTGTGATCTTATGCCATCTCAGTACGCACTATAGACTCAGGCCTGAAGCCTGACCATAAAGTGTCCAAATAATCCACTTCCTCCAGAGCCCTCTGAACCTACAGTCTCATCATCTTCTCAGCCACGCTCCCCAAAAAGGGAAAGTTGGAGACAGGATGAAAATGGTTCAATACTATTGGGTCCAGCAATGGTTTATTGATGAGGAGATGGATAACCACCTCATTAAACATAGGATGGGGCACACCCTTACTAAACGATGGATTCAGCACCACTTGGATCCAACCATGTGTCATCTCCCAGGAGGCCTTATCCAAACATTAGGGACATGGATCAAATACACAGGTGGCTGCACTTATAGCTGCAGGTACCCTGTCCACTTCCTTAGAACCCACAGGCTCAAACTTCTCCCACATAACCAAGCAAGACCATGCTTTGATCAACTCCACCAGACTCGCACAGCAGGAATTTGGCTCAGAGTAGATTTGAAGGACTTTATCCATCAGATACCTTGAATGTTCCTCGTAGTGACCCTGCAAGAAGGACCAGGTCCCCTTGAACAGGGCCACTGGCCAGCAATCTGCAGATATGATAGGAGTGGATAAATAATTAATGTTTTGCCCCTCTTATCGCCATAAGGAATCCTTAATAAAGGCTCTTACCAGTATTCAGTTGGATTTGCCATTTGTCTTTCTCTGTTAATATTTTATTTTGTCCCCCAACACTTCAATTTTTATATTGTTTTCTATAAAATAAATCTTTTCTTCTTGTTTGGTCATGCTTCCTCCAGCAGAACAATTTGTTACTAAGCAATTTCTCCTACAAATGTTCCTGCTGCTTTTGGAATAGCAATAAGTTAAACTATGAATTCAGTGTAGCATCGGTGTTAAAATGGGTGACCTATTGCTTTGGCTCACTACACGTATAAGATTCCACCTGATTTGTGTTGTACAAAACAGTTACATCCCTATTCATGCAAAAATGTTTTTTAAAAGAGTAATAAAAAAGTTTTGCAATCAAGAGTTTGGTGAACATTAGGAACATAAGTGATAGAAGAATAAGGTTTAAATAAAATGTACTGTATAGGCAGCAATGTATTATTAGTGTGCAATACCTGGTATCAGGTAACTAAGTTTCAGTTAGAAATTATGGCTAATAATTCTCAGCTGTTCTCCTCTGAAAGAGTCTTAGGGTGTTCGTTTATTTGTTTATTGTAGCCACATCTTGCCTTTGTTGAAGGACCTGAAGATGGTTTATATAGATCTTTTCCCCACCCTCAATGTTATCCTATCAACTTACGAAGTAGATTGAGCTGGGGGATAGTGACTGGCCCAAAGTGTGTTTCGGGGCTAAGTAAAGCCCAACTCTATTATTAAGTCTAAGAGCAGTGATTTCATAGAAAACAAGACCAGAATGTAGAGATACAGGAATCTTCCATATCCAAAACATTTTCCTTAAGTTGCCATACATACTTACCTAGAATTAAGCCAACTCCTATGTTTGAAGACAAGCTCAATTGGTAATATATACAAATGCACTATAGGACCTGCTTCCCAGTGACACAGCACAATGACACTCAGATTAACACCTACAAAGATAGACAAACTTGGTCTCCCTGAATAATATGACTGTTTCCCATGTAAAGGACATTGCTGGTGTGGAAAAGAACCAGATCAGTCAAAAGAAAGGCTAAGAAGCAAATGCAGATTATTTGCATGTAGCAAGCCTTGAGTTCTTTCAAAGACAATGAAAGCAAAATGCCCTGCTTTATTTTTACACTTGTGCACAACAAGTAACTCCATTTTGTCAGTGCTTTAAAAATGTGAAAAGAGTAATTCTTTCCTTACCGGACCAATTCTTTTTGTTATATAGTTAATTGGCAATCCCCCAACATATAGCATCCCCACAACATCCAAAATATCAGCTTTCTTTGGACTAGTGGTCCTATTTGTAGCCCCATCAACCAACAGGACACCTTCTTGCTTGCTTCGGAATATTTTTATCTGGAGAAAGATAAAAGGGCAACTCATCATTATTGTTATTAGTTATGCTATAACTCCTTCAAACATGTTTTTGTTAGAAGTACTGAGATTGCACAGTGTTGTGCTCTTATTTGGGAGTATGTCCAGCTGCAGTTGGAGAAACTTAATACTGAGTTAACAGGGCAAGTTTGGGCACATCATGCAATGTTAATTTACAATTATGTCATTTAAATTGATAAATAGTTTCAATCTAGTCTCAGATTAGACATTTAGTATTAAAATACACAATGGTAACTAAAACTTACTTCCAACATAGGACTGACATTGCAAATTACAACAGTCTTCCCTAAGCTGATGCCCTTCATATGTGATGGGACTCTATTTCCCACAGTTCCTAGCCAACATAAATATTGGAAATAAACTCTATTAAAATCAGGGGACAATTTTTCTGATTGAACATCTACAGGTTGACCTCAGTATGGTCTTGTTGTCTGTGGTTTCATGTATCCATAGTTAATCAATGGAGACCAGAGCTTATTATTGATAGTAATCCATTTTTGGTGCACTGTTTTCAGCAGTGAGATATTTTTCAGATGTTCAGAAGAACTAATCTAGCTTTTACCCAGTGATTTGTAATGTTCTTACTGTATATGTCATTCTCTTTTTGCACATTAGTTCCTCTACAGCAAAAATGAGCAAGTACATAGTGAAGAGTTCACTCTTGACCCATCCAATCTCCCAATGATCTACAGAGTTCTTGGGAATGATGAGCAAACACGGTGAGAGCTCTGCCGAGAGAAGTGACAAATTCATTCAAAGTGTTGTCATTTGAGACGGTGAAGCTGCTGAATATGTTAACTGGTAGGGACAATATACCAAGATACCCTGGAGAAGATGCTGATGCTAGGGAAGGTGGAAGGCAAGAGGAAGAGGGGCCGACCAAGGGATGGATGATATTCTGGAGGTGACGGACTCTACCGTGGGGGAGCTGGGGATGGCAACGGCCGACAGGAAGCTCTGGCGTGGGCTGGTCCATGAAGTCCCGAAGAGTCGGAAGCGACTGAACAAATAAACAACAACAGGGACAATATATCATCTGTTGCATGGCCTTATGGCATCAGGGAATCCACTCTCTGCTCCACAAAGAAACAAAACTAGAATCCATGCAAGTGTGGCATCCAGCATGTCTTGGAGTCTCAAAACCGTGTTCCATCCATGCACCCCCCACCCTAACCCTCAGCCTGTGGGTAGAGGCCCTAGATGAGAGGGATGTGCCACTGAGCAGACCAGCAATCTGCAAGAAAATGCTGTAGATGTACAGATAGTTTGCAATGGTTTTGAGGCCGGAAGGGTTTGGTTTCAAAGATTGAAGCACCACTACAGTCTCCACAATATCAAGCTGGTACGGGAAGTTATATCAGTGAACCCTAAGGTGACACAAAGATATTCAGCAGAGTTCCAGTGGCTGACTGATTTCGGAGAGTACAGGCCAGAGCAAGGCCTTAATGCTGATGAGACCAGCCTGTTTGCAAATGGAAGCCATCCTGCTCCTTCACCAGCTGGCAAGAAAGAAGGGCTGCCAAGAACCACCTTACAATGCTGCATAATCAGGTCCATGTTCCTGTACCAAGCACAGAACCTACATGCCCTAAAAAGGAAGAATAAAAACAATCTTCCCTTCTTTTGGTTAGCCAACAGGAAAGCATGGGTGACCCAAGTGCTTTTCTCTAGTGAACAGCTGCTTTCTCATGAGCAGGGATGTAACTAGGGTCTGTGTCACCCGGGGCAAACATGGATTCCACGCACCCCCATTGGGTTATTTTGTCATTTTGGTGCACCCCAGGTGTCATTTTGGCACCCCCCCCAGCGCAGCACCCGGGGCACATGCCCCGCTTGCCCCCCCTACTTGTGACCCTGCTCATGAGATGCAGAGGTATCTCACCCTCAAGAAACTGGCCTCTGAATCGTCTTGTTCCTTGACAATGCTCTTGGCCATCCAGTGGTCCTGCAGTTTGCACATGCAAACCTGGAGATTGCTTTCTTGCCACTCAATACAACATCTTAAATTGTATTGAGAACATCACAGCATCCCTTGCAGATATAAATCCCTTACATGGAAATACGTGGATAAAGTTATTGCCTTGGGTAGTCACCTCTTCATCTGCTGCAGTTATTTCAACACTAGGGGATTAGGTAGAGTAGATCCCCAACCTTGCATGCACTATTGTGTAGAAGGGCTGGAGGACACCAAATCTATGATGTGGATAATTTCCTCCAATCCCATCAAAAGAAACTCACAGGAAGAACTGGAGATCATCCAGGCAATTCCTGAGAGCGATGAAGAAGAGGAGAAAAGGAAGAAATGTCCCCCAATTCTTTCACCACTGAGATCCTGCAGCTTAGAGTGCCTTGGTGGACAAAGTGTTTGAATTTGGCTTTCTGTTGGGGTACCACCATCAAGTTCAAAAGGAGCTGGAAGTTGCTTTGCAATCATATGTGGTCTCTGCAATGCAAGTCCAGGCAAAGCTCCATCATAGC
Organism: Charina bottae; assembly: GCA_023362775.1. NCBI lineage: Eukaryota > Metazoa > Chordata > Lepidosauria > Squamata > Charinaidae > Charina > Charina bottae. Next base: position 7,229,749 of record JALMGJ010000001.1, on the reverse strand, counting down.
TACTTTGCAAATGCATCTATCTCTACTACACTTTGGTATTCTTCAGAAAGTGACAAACACACTTTCCACATTGAAGAGGAGGAAGATTATATGTTATTATAAATCAGTGGCAGAAATAGTATTCAGGAGCTCCACCTCCACCCTTAAATTTCACACCCCACAAAAGTGGCCCCAGATTGCCACTTATTGTGATAGGTCACAATAGCTGATATATAAAAACAGGCTGCTCACAAGCTCTTATAGTGCATCAACTTGTAGCTACATTTAACTATCGGACTCTGACTGCCTAAGTTGTAGCACATATGCTTGGCAGCCTAGCAATTTCCCTCCTCTAAATTTAATTCTCAGTCTGGACCATTTACATTTATTGAAATCTCCCAAATCTCCCAAATCTAGTAAGTGGCTGAAAAAGCTTTCCTGCATTCTGCATATGTGGAATGGACTGTCATATTGGTAAGTATGCAGTGTTTGGTTCTGGGGATCTGGTGTAGACTAGCAGAGTCGTTCCTCTACCGTGCTCACTGGGCAATAGCAGAAGCAAAATCTTTTCAAATTAAGATACATTTCATTTTTGGAAGATAACAGGAAATTCTAACACTCCAAAGCCAAGAATATGTGGAATGCTGTGCATTGGAACATTGTCAGAAAATGAACCCAGACAATGAAAATTGCTTTTACAACCCGGTGGTTTTCAGCAAGGTTCGGTGATGGATAGGTAGGTAATTGGATAGGTAGGTAATTGGAAATACAGATCAGGGGAAGAGGTAGGAAGATTTTCCTGCAAGGCATGCTGATGCCAGGTTATGGTTTAACTAGCCCCAGCCCTAAAGATCAGGCAATGGGAAGAGTGGAGGAAAGGAAGCTAGTCTGGAAGAGGGCAGAAAGAGAGCTAGCTCAGGAATGTTTACAAGACCTCAACTCTGGGTGTGACAAAGGAAGAGGGAGAGAAAGGGATGGGAGAGAGACAATGAAAGGGTTTGCAATTTGCAGGGTGGGGTGTCTCTCCCTTCTGCTGGCAGGAAAACTGCTGGTGAGCATGAGGTGAAGGAGAGAAGACATAAAGTTTTGTACAAACAGTGCTAGAGCACAGCTTGACAGCTGAGTTAATGTGATATGAAGAGTTGGATGTTTCACTTGTGAGGAGAAGCTGAGAAGCAATCTGGAGGCCTCGTCCCAGAGGAGAAGGATGCTAGAGGGGGGGGGGAGGGAGGGGGGGAGGGAGGGAGGGAGGGAGGGAGGGAGGGAGAGAGAGAGAGAGAGAGAGAGAGAGAGAGAGAGAGAGAGAGAGAGAGAGAGAGAGAGAAGCAGCCAGTCACAGAAGGCCCTGGCAGAGATTGTTACAGCAAGCACCTTTTGGAAGGATGGGGACAACAGTGGTTTGGTTATTCAATTGTCTTCATTCCTGCTTTACAGTGTAAAATGTATGCAATGTATATTGTTCATGTGGCTGCATGTTGCTTTCTAATGATGCAAGTAAAACCTGTCAAAAGTTGACAATCAGAGGTGATCACTATCAGAACAGTATATACAGTCCACTTTCCCTTAAGCTCTCAGAACAGAGAGCTCCAGATGTTATATTATGTCATGCCACCATGTAAGGGGTTGTATATGACTTCCACCACCCCCACCCTCCCACCCTCTCTGTGTAAAAATGGTTTATTTTTACACAGTGTATATCTTGTGTGGTATTTTCCCATTACATTGATCAGCAGGAGATATTTTTTTACTCATTGGGTGTCCCAGGAGGGAAGGAAGCTCTGTGGGTGGAAGGGTTGCAGCACGTATACTGGGAATAAAGTCCATAGGAGCTAAGAGAGATTCTGCTTGGCAGCTCTGAAACCCAGGACTGGCTCCAGTGTTATAGCTGCTCGAAAGAAAGGCACATCCATGCCGTCATGGAAGAATGGGGATATGTGCACCGCCTCTTCATTTCCCCCCCTTTTCTTTTTTAGTGGAATAGAAATAATTCACAAGGAGGAGGGCAGAACTATTATAAAACACAGAATTACCTAATGTAGTTAGTAAAACAGCAACAAAAAGCCAATAAAAAGAAATAAGTTGGACGTTGGTATGTACATTAGTCCTAGGTCTGAGTAATCAGATTTTTGGATCTTGCACCCAATTTTATTCTAAACATTAATTTGGGGACAAGCATATACTATTAATTGTTTGAAATCATATACTACCTCCACATTGCTCCGTCACTAGACTTTCACCCAGAGTAGTTCTGTGATAGTTATTTCATTCATCCACACAGCTAGTTCACTGCATACTCTGGGTGATAATTTAATTCAGCAACTCTGGAACACTATCCTTCATTTTCATAGCAGCATGTTCAGCAGGAGTAGATGAAAAAGCCCATCTAGGACTGGGCTTATATTTCTGTCTCAATAATCAGCTACAACATATTCTGGGAAGAACACCATCACACCCTGTTTTGGTAGAACTATCTTAGCAAATTTCATCATATTTTGTTGGAAAGTACAGATATTTTTAAAACGTGATTTTAGAGGAGCATAGCTAAATCTCTCAGCACTGATATTTATAGAATCTGATATGCTGCAACCAATGGATCAACATTTGTTGATCTGGGGAAAAAAATGGGCTCTGCACCTTTGGGAAGAACGCTAGGAAGAAAAAAAAATGCTTCATCCCCTTGTAAAGCTGTGATCTAGTGAAAAGTTTCATCCAATTCTGCTAAAAATAAAACTCACCTCTATTTGTTCTTTTTCCATTCTGCACTAGGGGGGAGGGGAGGTCTGTTTGGGAATAAAACTCCGAATCCTGATTTAGTCTTGAATCCTGAATCAGATCAGACTACCTCTAGAGGAGCTTCTACTGTGCAGGAACAGACCGTTTCCAAAGCTCTTGAATTAAGGACATGGCACTGCTGCGATATTCATGACTTCTACCCCACGGGGGAGGATATTCTGCAGATGAATATATCCTTTACCTGTTCATGCCTTATTAAATCATAATACCTTGTGCCACAGGCCATCGTTGATTTTGTTGGAAATCATGGTGCTTGTGTTCCCATGCCCAAGGTCATAACTGAAATACGGAAAACCATTCTTTATCTGGATAGTGGCAAAATCGGCATGATTGATCCGAGCCATGTAGAAAAGCAGCCCGTTCTCAGCCTTAGTTCTGATTTCAAGTTCAATAGTGAGTCTGCACATTTGGAAAAGGAAAGGAGACAGAAGGAGGGGGGACGTTCAGAAAGCATGACTGTTTTTTCTTTCATTGTTTCTCATATAGCTAGCGCTGCCAACGGCAAACTTATTTATAAGTAAAATAAAACCAAGACATCCCTATTCCAATTCTAGACTTGCCAAGTTATATAGGTGTAATATTCATGGATTTGGTGCACAGATGTGATTTAAGATTTGAAAATGTCTCCTTTTTTTGTGCGGAAAAATAAGAATACTTGTTCCGCAGTACACAGAATGTGACAGTTCTTCTTAAGAATCAACTGTCAGAGCTTAGTTTTCCAAGTACTGAAAGAATATGCATGTGTTTTGGGCACATGCTTGTGAAATAATTGTGGAAAATCACATCATTATCAGTTGAAAAGAAACCACTAGAGAAAGCAAACCCAAACCCAGACAAAACCCTGTTATGTGAAAAGCACAAGATGCCAGTGGCTATAAAACAAAAACTGGTAAATATCTAAAGTGGGCACTAGAGTACACGTTTTTGAGAGTAGGGCAGTATCATACAGACTAGTTAATTGTTTCTTTTGGTATGTTTGGAATCTATCTCCCCTCCCCTCCCTCCCCCTTTTTTGGAAGTGAAATTTATGCTTAAAGACCATCCTAATTTCAGAAAGTGACTTTTAGCTCTAAAATTAAATCCTTTTGAAGTAGACAGTATAATAATTTAACTTAATTCTATTACTCATTTTATGAAGGCTGAAAAGAAAACAGGCTCACTCATCTTCAGTGCTTTGAATTGCGGCTGTCTTGTTTTAAAACATCTACAATTTAGCAAATTTTACTCCCAGAACCAATTTCTTTTCAACTTTATTTCAGAATCAACTTATTTATTAAGAGAACTTATCAGGCTGCCTATTTCACATAGTGATCCTAGGTGGCTCATAACAACCATTAAAAATAAGAATGAACGACCCTTCCCACCAGGTGCCAGACTATCCAACCTATTAGCCTCTTGACTCAACCCCCATCCTAGCCCAGTGCTTGGGGGAGGAGCCAGGTCTTCATTGTCTTCCAGAAGGCTGAAAGGGTAGGGGCCCCTTAAATCTCAGGTGGGAGGCTATTAACTTACTTGTTCTTAACTTTAGTGTCATCAAACGCAACTGCAATATGGCTGTTTCTTGAGAGGCCAAATTGCTTGCCCCCTTCCAAGGCAATTGGTTCCACATCGGCAGCACAATGTTCCTACAAAACAAAGCAAAACACCATCACAATCTTTTCCTCTATATGCACGAGCAACTTAGAACAAGACTGCTCCCATACCTTTTAAGGAAAGCAATTAATATTTTGTCTGAAGAACAAATCATTTTAATATTGTAAAACATTGGATTTCTTTCTCCTTTTCCAAATATTTCTAATGCTTGTCTTTTGGCGTAAATAATCAGCCAATGATGTTGCATCTAAGTCAATAGCAGATACTGCATCCTATTTACAACTGAAAACCCATTACTTTCCCACTTCTCCTAAAGAGGAATTATGATTATCGTACTCCTATGCAAAAGGCTGAGTGTAACGACAGCAGGCTTGTGAACCCAGACACTGCCAATAAGTCCTTTGTGAGGTTCAGATAAGCCACACACTTATGTTATATTGTCCCCTTGGTGGAATAAGACAAATAGGACTTGCTGTTGCTGGAACAAGTGTGGGGTAATAGAAGAACCCAGCACCAATCACTTTGTCCCTTGTTAAGATGGTGGATCAAGTATACACTATGGATCTTATCTACCACTGCAGAAAATTACTGAGTTAGGAGGAAGGAAAATTGATATGCTATCACTTTAGCATATAATGTCATGTTTCAATCAAGCTGAGGTTTCTAGTAGTACACCGGTGGGTTTAAAAATCTGCAAAACGTTTATGCTAAATGCACATATAGTGAGTGCACAATTATAATAATATCTTGCAGAATTGAAAATAGCTTTTTAGTAGCTTTTCTGGAATCTCAAGGATCTTCACTTTTATTAAAAACATTGGCCCAAATAATTACTGTTAAAATTAACTGAATACTATAATTTTGCTAATTAAATGGGAGAAGATGAAGAAGGACTGACAGAGAGTCCATGGCCTTAATATAGTGAAAGAGAAAAAAGTATGTGGATGAGGGGATGCTTGTACTGTGCGTGTGTGTATACATATACATATACACACACACACACACATACATACATACATACATACTGTGTGTGTGTGTGTGTATGTATATATATATATAGCTACATAGCTAGCTAGCCAGCCAGCCAGCCAGTCAGTGTGGTCTAGTGGTTAAGGCTCCAGGCTAGAAACCAGGAGACCGTGAGTTCTAGTCCCGCCTTAGGCATGAAAGCCAGCTGGGCAACCTTGGGCCAGTCACTCTCTCTCAGCGCTAGGAAGGAGCCAATGGCAAGCCAGGAGACTGAGAGTTCTAGTCCTGCCTTAGGCATGAAAGCTGGCTGGGTGACCGTGGGCCAGTCACTCTCTCTCAGCCCAACTCACCTCACAGGGTTGTTGTTGTGGAGAAAAGAGGAGGAGGAAGGAGTATTTGGTATGTTTGCTACCTTGAGTTATTTATAAAAATAATAAAGGCGGGATAAAAATTAAACAAATAAATAAATAAATATATGTGGGTTCCTTTGCAAATGAATTCATCTAAAATACTTGTGCTGTAATGATGGCCTTTTAATGCCAGCTACAAAAGGCAACCACAAATGTGAGTGGTATCTGTTTTCAGTTTCTATTGGATGCACTATGAAAAATCAAATAGAATTATAAGAAATGTCACAGAACAATAATAATACAGGACAGAATAGATTTTGAGCTCCTAAAATAAATATATTTACATATTTTGTTTAGCTATGTTAGACATTTTGTTCAAGCTGTCTCCATCCAAATTAATGAAGTTCTTACTGCAAAATACCTTTAAGACATCATCAATATTGCATTAAAAACGTAAAATGTATACTTTAAAAGAATTTTCTCTTGATGTTTCAGTAACAATTTGTCCATGCAAAGAAATCTTAACAGAGGTCAGAAACAGGTTTTAAAATGGTTTATGAGAACAAGAAGAGCATACTCCTCTTACTCTGCCCCAGGTGCAACTAAAAGAGAAAGACAGAAAGAACAAAACATTAAAGCACTTCCAGACAAAGTGTTTGTGATGCCTGCAATCAAAACAAGGCCAACCTACCCATCCAGATTCACTGCCAATTCACTGCTTTTCTAGATCTTTCTGAGCTAGCATCGTGCTTAAAACAGCAACACTCTAAATAGCACATTTGAGGTATGTATTGCTGCACGCTCTGGTTTGGTGATACTATTGAACAAGAAGGCCAAATCAGGAGGATGTCTGGAAGAGCTCAGTTACAAATGTGTGATAATAGTCCTTCAGCAAATGCTAATTGACTAAGGCAGAGCTTTCCAAACTTTTCGTGTTGGTGACACACTTTTTAGACATGCATCATTTCGTGACACACTCTTACAGCAGGGCATCATTTCGCGACACACTCTTACAGCAGGGCACAAGGCAGGCACTAGGACCTGTGCAGAATCACAGCAGGTTTGGAGGCAGCAAGGCACAAGGCAGGCACTAGGACCTGCGTGGAATCCTGGCAAGGCAGGTTTGGAGGCAGCAAGGCACAAGGCAGGCACCAGGACCTGCGTGGAATCCTGGCAGGGCAGGTTTGGAGGCAGCAAGGCACAAGGCAGGCACTAGGACCTGCGTGGAATCCTGGCAAGGCAGGTTTGGAGGCAGCTAGGCACAAGGCAGGCACCAGGACCTGCGTGGAATCCTGGCAGGGCAGGTTTGGAGGCAGCAAGGCACAAGGCAGGCACTAGGACCTGTGTGGAATCACAGCAGGTTTGGAGGCAGCAAGGCACAAGGCAGGCACTAGGACCTGCGCGGAATCCTGGCAGGGCTCGGAGGCAGCAGCAGCCGCGACACACCCAGACACTGCAGCCGACACACTAACATGTCCCGACACACAGTTTGGAAAGCTCTGGACTAAGGATAAAAAAAGAACCCACCCTTTGCAGTCATTGCCTACTTCAGTTTTAATATAATGTTCATGAAATGTGCGTGGATGATAATGACAAATTCCACTCATCCAGCATAGCTTCATAAATCACGGAACATTTTAAGGAATTGTCCAATTAAGTTTTTCAGCTGAAACCTTGAGCCGATGTTTCCAGGGCAACAGACACAAATGCCTTTAGTAAAAGTATTTACGCAAATGGAATTGCTGTCTGACCATCTCACACATTTGTGCACAAAACTGCATTACCGGGGATGGAAGGAGAAGTGAGAGAAGCTATTTAGTAACTGAAATCACACTGCAGTTCATCAAGCATTGTTAAATTACAGGGGAGAAAAAGGCAGGGCCACACGAGGAGATACCGTCAGGTCAGAGTCAGCTGAACTACTGGCGCTCTTCACCTCAGCAGCAAGCAATTCCTGAGAAGCAGTAAACAACATGAGGCAGAAGCAACAATTGTCCATGTCCCTAAACAGGTAACAGCATGTATAGCAGGCAGTAAGCCTTGGTGGCAATCTAATACCTAAAACTGCCAAGCTTGTTACTCTGCCTATTATTTTCCAAACCAATTCCTTCCTTTCAATTGAAGACCAGCCCCTACTCTAAGTACAAAGGAAGGAGGATCTGTGTTTGTCTGCATGAAGCTTGCCCATAAAGTACAGGACAAAGAAATGCAAATCAAGCAAACCCCAGCCGTCCAAATCATTTCATATTAGAAGCATTTGCAATAAAAGCACCTGCATGGGATGAAGCCAAAATGACCAAGCTTGTAAAGCAATACTGTGGAAAACAAGCAGAAATAACTATCCTTGACATCCATGGCTCTGATGTCACGATACTATGAGTTCTTAGCTTGGTGAACATTAGATGAAATAATAGGGTTAGACAATATGTGGAGATGCGTGGGTGGACTCCCAGGTTTAAGATTGCCAAATAGGAAACAGTTTTAGCAGAGTAACTGTTTTAGACATCAAGGGATGTCTTGCAGCACCTTAAAAGCTAATACACATTCTGCTAGAACTTAGAGTAAATAAGAAGAGCCCTGCTGGGACAGGCCTTAGCTGATCTAGTCCGGCATTCTGTGTCACACAGCAGCCAAATGGATACATCTGGGAAGCCTACAACTCTGGGCTGGGGACAACAGCTCCATTTCACTGTCACCTCCCAGCAACCAGGATTTAAGGGGAGCTGCCTATGATTCAGGGGATAGTGAACAGGCATCAGTATTTGTAGCCATTAATAGCCTGATCCTCCATGAGCTGTCCCGGTCCTTTTCAAAATTGGCTGTCCTTACCAGCTACTGGCAGTAGTTTAATCATGTGCTATGTAAAAAAAAAAGTATTTCCTTCTGTGGGTCATGAATCTTTCTCTATTTAGTTTCAATGGACGATCTCTAATACTGTGAAAGAAGAAGAAAAACTTGACTTTCTCTATGCCATGCATGACTTTATATACCTCTACCATGTTTCTCCTGATCTTTATCGGAAGCCAAAGAGGGGCACAAAGGAGCTGCCCAGCCCTCTAATCATTTTGGTGAAACTTTTTGGTACCTTTTCCAGCTCTATAACATGTTTAAGCTGTGTTGACCCCAACTGTACATAGACCTGTACATAATAGTCCAATTATGGCCTCACCAAAGATTTTTATCAGGAGATTCTTATACTGACAGTTCTAGTTTCAATTTCCTTCCTAAGGATTCCAAGCATGGAATTCACTTTTTTGCAGCAGCTGCAGAATGAGTTGACATTTTTGGACACTGTCCACTGTGATTCTAAAAACCTTTTCCTGGTCAGTCAGTGCCAGTTGAAATCCCATTAACATTTAGATGAAATTTGCATTTTTTGTGCTAACGTGTATCATTGTACTCTTGTTTTCACTACTTGATACTTGTTTGCAATTGTTATTTCAATAGTACTAAAGGTACCATCACCCTGTAGAAATGGTAAGCATTTCAAGGAATGGGAGAAAAATAGTTATTGAGAATGAACATACAAATCTGCCTTATATGGAAGTATTATTCATTGTTTCATCAACCAGAGTCCTTTATGCTGCAGATGGAAGCAAAAATAGAAGCTGGGGCCCTTTCTATACAAAGCAAATGTTTCACCTTCCAAGAAGGCTTAATAACCCTATGAAATCACTCTCTTCACAATTTAAGAGTGAACCACACCAGCAGATCAACTGATGCACAGTGTGGTGTCTCAGCGGGTAAGACGCCAGGCTTGTTGATCAGAAGATCACAAGGTCGGAGGTTCGAATCCCTAGCCCTGCGTGCGGAGTGAGCTCCCACACTAGCTCCAGCTCTTGCCAACCTAGCAATTTGAAAGCATGCAAATGCAAGTAGATTAATAGGCACCACTTCGGTGGGTAGGTAACAGCGTTCCGTGCGCGTCATGCGGCCACATGACCGTGGAAGTGTCTTCGGACAACGCTGGCTCTTTGGCTAACAAACAGAGATGAGCACTGGCCCCTAGAGTCGGACACAACTGCACAAATGTGCGGGGGGGAACCTTTACCTTTTTAACAGTTTTCTTTTATGTTTACTTCTTGTTTTTGTGGACAATAGAGCTGTTACAAAATATGTCTGTAATTCAGCCTCTTATTACTGGAAAAATAATAATGTTTGCTTTTGTATTTTTGCTAGGTCTTACCAATGGAATCTCATTATTTACCTTGAATAGCTATTATATCTGTTCTATCTACCCAGAGTTTGGCTGAGATTTGGCTGCAAAGGAAATATTAAAGAACAAAAATCACTTCAAGTCTTGTTTCAAGCTGCAAGCTTACAGCATGGGTTAAACATGGGCTACTTTTGGGAGAAAGAGTGGTATAATAATGATAACAACAACAAGATGACCATTGCCACCACCAGCACAATAATACTGAACTTATCTGAAAACAGGAAACCAATATTTGGATGAAATATTTCAGCTCCATTTGTTTGTACCAGCAACATGTTACTCAAGTATATATTTTGAAAATCAACTGCAATATAACTAAAAAAATATATTCCATGTGTTACCATCAGGCCATTTTGTGATAATTAATAAACTACTGTATGTTGCTTTATGCTGCCTATTCAAAAATTGATCACATATATCTATCACCCTTTATTACTAAATCTGAGTAAACCCTTAACCATAGTTAATTAGAGTGCTTTAGAACTACTGATTCCACCTGCATGTTAACATGTCATGTGCAAGTCAAGTCCTCCAGAAAGACACACTATATTTTGTCATACACATTGTGTCTTTGTTGGGTTTCTGCTACTTCCTTCTTACACTGAAGCAAGTCTCCTGCCATAATACAACTTGTGTGATTCAGAGTGCAAAGCCTCTTCTAAAAAGCCAGGGGCTGCTGGGGAGAGGCTAGATAAGATTTGTGCATAAATGGCTTTCTGCTTGTGCAACCTATTTTATATGATACAGTGATCGCATTCGACAAGGAGGGATATTGGCCTGGTTTTTCACCAAGGTTTCTATAAGAGTAGCTGATGGAAGCAGCAAACAAATGCCAGGTTTTTGTCACAGTGACAGAGAACAATAGTTGAGATGTTAACACACGGAGCTATAATCAGTTCTATTTTTTTGAAATAGGAAAGGAGAAGAGATTAAATAATGGGATTCCAACTATCTCCCCTTTAGATGACAGGTTCATACATAAACCATTTCATTGGAAGCTGAAAAATTGCTGGTCTGGTAGATAGAGTCATTGATCTCCATCCATTTTTTTTTATTGCACAGATGTTCACCTCACAAATATAACATGACCAAAGTTACTGTTGTGATGGAAGTTTCAGTGGAAAAGTCAAAGTAATAGGATATTAAAAGTAGCATAAAAAAGACATTTATTTGGAAACCCTCTTAGTCAAAGTCCAACCTGAGACACCTGCAAAGAATTATTTAATTAATTAATTAATTAATATGACCGCCCATCTCCCCCAACGGGGAACTCTGGGCAGTTTACAATAAATAGATTAAAATAAAATATAAAATATAAAACATGAAATTATACAGTCAATATAATAAATAGTTATCAAATCAAGATGGGAGATGGCATTAATAAAAGGAAGGACATTATAGGATTAAGGAATTAACCACCCCCATGAGGAACTATCATTTCCTCCTTCCCATGCCAGGCGGCAGAACCAGGTCTTCAGTTCTTTCCTAAAGGTCGGGAGGGAGGGGATCTGTCTCAGCTCTGGGGGAAGGTGTTCCAAAGTGTAGGTGCCACCACAGAGAAGGCCCATCTCCTAGACCCCATCAGATGACACTCTCTGATTGATGGGGCTTGTAGCAGGCCCTCTCTGAATGATCGAGTGGGGCGGGTCGATGATATGGGGATAAGACGGTCCCTCAGTTATTCTGGCCCCATGCCATGAAGGGCTTTAAAGGTGATAACCAACACCTTGAATTGTACCCGGAAGCAAACCGGCACCCAATGCAGCTCGCGGAGCAAAGGTGTTATATGTGCAGATCTTGATACCTCATCCCATGGTGTCGGATGACCTCGCCCAGCGGTTTCATCTAGATGTTGAATAGGAGAGGAGAGAGAACCGAACCCTGCGGCACCCCACACAGGAGCGGTCGCGGGCTGGATCTCTCCTCCCCTGGTGAATTAAGTGATGCTGTGGACGTCTTATCCAGGTGCCTGTGAGGTCTGGATAGGGAACAACAGGCTTCAACTGAACCCTGGCAAGACTGAGTGGCTGTGGATTGATGGCTTAGCGTCTTCTGGGAAATTATCATCTTTGGTTCTCGATGGAGTAGCACTGCCCCATTCGGAACCGGTGCGGAACTTGGGGGTCCTTCTTGGGTTTTGGAGCCTGCTGGTTCTAAGACTATGCCACCTTGGTGCTAGATAGGGTTCACTGTCCCAAACAGACCCCGTGGTAATCTGGGGTCCACCTAGACTCATGACTCCTGCTCAAAGAGCAGGTGGCAGTTGTGGCTAGGCGGGCCTTTGCACAACTTTGTATTGTGTGCCAGTTGTGCCCGTTCCTAGATTGAGGGGCTCTGCTCACAGTCACTAATGCCCTAGTCACCTCCCAGTTGGACCATGTGCTCTACATGGGGCTGCCCTCGAAGAGTATCCGGAAACTTCAGCTGGTGCAAATGCAGTGGCGCGGGCAGTTATGCGTACTTCTAGAACAACACAAGTTACACCTCTGCTCCATGAGCTGCATTGGTTACCAGTCTGTTTCTGGGTCCAATTCAAGGTGCTGTTTTTGACCTACATGGCAAGGGGCCAGGTTATTTGAGGGACTGCCTCTCCCTGATTACATCTGCTTTCATTTTTCAATTTTCTAATCTCATTTCAAGCTGTTGCATTTTATAGTCATGTTTTGATTTTATTTCTGCCATCTGAGATTCTTTCTTTTCCTATTTATTTTTAACAAGCTACATGCTATTAAAGATAATACCAATATAAGTACAAATTTAAAAGAATATAAAAATAGATAATGCAGATTTTAAAAAACCCAATATAATGCTAAAATATGGGCAGTTAACCAATAAATTTAAGATATCATATAACTCCATACATAACTCCAAAAGATATCATATAACTCCAGTAAAGGAGATCGTTACCTTGTCGTGGTGCTGGAGCTTGAGCACCTCAATGACACCATGAGCTAAACTGTGAAGGGACATCCAAGATGGGAAGGTCATGACAGAGAGGCCAGACTAAATACGATCCCTGGGGAAGGTAACGGCAATCCACCCCAGTATTCTTGCCGTGAAAACTAAATGGATCAGTACAATCAGAGATATGTCAGTATACCATCGGAAGATGGGACTCCCAGGTCGGAAGATGGTCAAAATGCTACTGGGGAGGAACAGAGGATAAGTTCAACTAGCCCCAGATGTGATGACGCAGCTAGCTGAAAGCCGAAAGGACGGCTAGCGGCCGACGGTGCTGGTGGTGAACGACGAATCCGATGTTCTAAAGATCAACACACCATAGGAACTTGGAAAGTAAGATCTATGAGCCAGGGCAAATTGGATGTGGTTATTGGTGAGATGTCAAGATTAAATATAGACCTTTTGGGTGTCAGTGAACTGAAATGGACTGGAATGGGCCACTTCACATCAGATGACCACCAGATCTACTACTGTGGACAAGAGGACCACAGAAGAAATGGAGTAGCCTTCATAATTAATAATAAAGTGGCTAAAGCAGTGCTTGGATACAACCCAAAAAACGATAGAATGATCTCAATTCGAATTCAGGGTAAGCCATTTAACATCACAGTGATCCAAATATACGCCCCAACCACAGATGCTGAAGAAGCAGAAGTAGATCAGTTCTATGAGGATCTGCAGCACCTACTGGATAATATGCCAAAAAGATATGTTATTTTCATTACAGGAGACTGGAATGCTAAGGTGAGTAGTCAAACGATACCTGGAATTACAGGTAAACATGGTCTGGGAGAACAAAATGAAGCAGGACATAGGCTGATAGAATTTTGCCAAGACAACTCACTGTGCATAACAAACACTCTCTTCCAGCAACCTAAAAGTTGACTTTATACAAGTGTTTAGTTAGCAAATGTGAAAAACTGTTAATGTTCCACATAGTACAACTGTACAATATCCTAGTCCCATATATAAAAAACCACCCACAGTAGTGTCACAGAAACACTTACAGGTAAAGGTGGGAAGGGAGGAGGAGGGGAAGTTGTACTCGCTTTCTTCTCTTCCTTCTCTGGTTCAGGATGAGCTGTTGTCTGGGAAGTTTGATCTTCATCCTCCTTTTCATGAAGTGGTCCCAAATCAGGACACTGTCCTATATCTGCATTTTTGAAGGATACTGATTGGGCGAAATCCATTGGACTATGGAAACACAATGAAACCAGCAGCATGAAATAATGCCTCTTATTCAATACCATCCATTTTAAGTCCTTATATTAGTTAGATGAATAATTCAGTGTAGATTATAAACCGATTTACATAGAGTCCAGGTGATTCTATATTTGCTTTAAAAAGTTCTAGCATGTGCAGTAGTTCCAATATTTGAAGATGACACTGCAGACTGAGTTTAAACTTCCACAAAGTCATCAAATGCACTGAGTGACCATGGACTAAGACTTATTTCTTAACCTTAGTCTACTTCCTATATTGCTATTATGATAAAACAGGTGACAGAGACATGAATACTATTCTGAGGTGCTTGGAGAAAGAGCAAGATAAAAATATAATATATCATAAGAAGTAATTTTTCTAGCAACTTTTCATCTCTCCGTTACAGAAGATCAGTGATATCTCAGGTCACTAATACAAGTAATTAAGATGTTGTTGTTGTTGTTTTTAGGGGCTGCCTGACACCAGACGTACTCTGGGCAGTTTACATTAAAAAAGTAAGAACAATTAAAAGAAGAAACAGATGATAAACCCTTAGATGGTAGACTATGAATTACAATAAATATCCTTAGGAGTAAAGGCCAAAGTGTTAGTCTTGACTATGGATAAGAGTCCTCAGGGCAACATTTACAGAACTTTTCCGGAATGACCATCAGGGATGTCCTTTGGGCAGGCTGTGTTCAAGCCCAAACCCCATGAATATCACTACAGTAAAGAGGGGGTGTGGTGGCTCAGCGGGTAAGACGCCAGGCTTGTCGATTGGAAGATCGCAAATTGGGAAGTTCGAATCCCTAGTCCCGTGTGATGGAGTGAGCTCTTGCCAACCTAGCAATTCGAAAGCATGCAAATGCAAGTAGATGAATAGGTACCACTTCGGTGGGTAGGTAACAGCGTTCCGCGCGCGTCATGCCAGCCACATGACCGTGGAAGCGTCTTCGGACAACGCTGGCTCTTCAGCTAACAAACGGAGATGAGCACCGGCCCCTAGAGTCGGACACGACTGCACAAATGTGCGGGGAGAACCTTTACCTTAAAGAGGGGCTGAGCCTTTCATTTCCCATCCAGATTGACCACTGAAAGCAGGAAACCCTTGAGTCAGAAATACTTGTGTCTTAATGTGTCTTCTCCAACCTGCTGATCCCTTCCTTGAGGGGCAAAAGAAAGCTGAGTCTCCTCTTTCCTTAGGACAGGAATGGGCATCCTTTTGATGACTGATAGCTACCTTTCTTTGGGATCAGCCAAAGGCTACCGTGGACAAAGGGATGATGAGAATAGATGGGGACAGGGATTTTTAGTTTCTGGAGTTTGGGAGCAGTTTTTTGAGAACTTTCTTTCATGTCACATTATGGGAAGGCACATGGCACAAACATTTAAGGATGATATGCAGAATCACATTTATTGGAGCAGCATCAACATATACTTACACAGCATTCACAACAAGGTTCCATATACAGCCATCAAAGGCAGGTATGTTTTTAATTGGGACAGTGCGAAATTCAGATGGTGTTCCTCCCACAAAAAGCCTTTTAATGGAGATAGGCTGATCTGTTGGGAGTCGCTGGGACTGTCTTCTGTCTTCATCTACTTGAATGGCAAACAGCCTGCAGAATTATGAAAAGTCCATCCATTAGCAAATAGCTCTGATTAAGCTACAGCTCTGCAATGATGGCCTTTAAAAAGCTGGAATTTTTGGTATAATGAGAAAGAAAGAAAGAAAGAAAGAAAGAAAGAAAGAAAGAAAGAAAGAAAGAAAGAAAGGAAGGAAGGAAGGAAGGAAGGAAGGAAGGAAGGAAGGAAGGAAGGAAGGAAGGAAGGAGCAAGCAAATTCCATTCTTCCCTTTTCACCACCAAATCTAGACTGTATGGAATTATACTGTTTGATCTTGTCTCTCTGTCAATTCAAAGAGAGTTTGGAGTCTGAGAGCTGACAAATTTCATTGAGCCACTCTCTCTATACACAAAAGACTTCACAAATAGACAAAGACCAAATTTTTGGAATATAATTTAACAACATGTTAGCATCCTTATACTTTAATTTCCTTGCAATTTTGCAAATTTCTTTCCTATCCTGGTTTACAAGCTACTAATGGACATGTCCAAAACATATACAGTACAGTATACTAATGTTCCTTCAGATTTATTTCATCTGTACCCTAACAAGGATGACAGCCACTGTCTGTTTTTTCCTCCTCCTCCTCCTCCTCCTCCTCCTCCTCCTCCTCCTCCTCCTCCTCCTCCTCCTCCTCCTCCTGCTCCTCCATCATTTTTTAAAGGTAAATTATAGTTTTCTTTGATTTAAATGAAATTTATCATATTTGTTCTTAATTGTTATTACCTGTTGATATTGGTTAAAAAACTCAGTAAAAATATTTTTAGAAAAGTTATAAATGTAACACTCCCAGACCCATGCACGCCAAAAGAGATCAATGGAACTTAATTCCCAGATTTGTAAATAAATATATTAACTATACATAATAAGCATGGAAGTAGCTTGCTCCATTTATATGAGCTCCAAGGCCTTACCAATTACTAATTTTACAATTCTACAAAATTTCTCATTAATGCTAAACATAAAAGAGCTGGACACAACAAAGAGGGGAACATATTCATTTTTTAGTATGGATACAAAGGTGAAAATAGATTCTGAAGCCAAACATAATAGTAGCTCAACATTGGAAGAAGTTTTGCGGTCACTTTATACAGAAGCTTGGAAGAACACTTCTTTCTCAACCTTACACTTAGATTATGCACACTAAGCAACAATAGTTTTCAGAATAGGCACTGGGATAAATCATTCATTTTTTTTCCCTTCCAAATTTGTGGTCCTACACCTAGGCTGACCATACGTCCCTTTTTGAATGGGACAGTCCTGTTTTTTTAGCATTTTTCAACTGTCCCGTCATTTTGATAAAAATCTCAATTCTGTCCCGTTTTTTAAAACTGGTGGAAATGGCGTGGAAGGAGGATCCGGGCCGGAGCTGCTGATTGGAGGCAGCCCGGAAGAGGAAGCCCTCTTACTATCAGTGCGCGGCAAAGGAGGGACCGGGGGGATTGCAGGTGGGAGCCAATCGCACAGACTGGGGGGGTGGGGTTTGCAAGCCGGAGCTAATCGCGCAGACTGGGGGCGGGGTTTGCAGGCAGGAGCCAATCGCATGGACCAGGGGGCGGGGTTTGCAGGCGGGAGCCAATTGCGTGGACCAGGGGGGCAGGGACCCATCTTTTTCATGAATACGGAATATTACATAAGACCCCGTCCTGTTTTGCCATCCCAATGTCCCGTTTTTGTCTCAAGGAAATATGGTCAGCCTACCTACGCCAGATAACAGAACAATAGAAACCTATTGTTCCTGTTAGATGTTATTAAGAGGTATTAAGAGACAATCTTTATAGCAAAACTAGAAATATGTATAATGACTTATTAACATAGTTGCTGGTTAAATCTCTAATAATTTATATAGCACTCTGCTATTGTTGAATTTACCCAGGAAAATGCTTATCCACAGGCAGAGAAGACCAGCACACAAAGAAAGAACCTCACTTGTCAATGCTATCATATAATTACCCTGGAATGGACAGCAATTAGTTCGTAATTATATGGGCAATTAGCTGTCCAAAGAGTTTTTGAAAATGTACTCTGCTTTTAATAAAATAAAGCCTGTGTGATGATTAGCAGATGGAGTGATTAGTATGATAAATTATCTCTTTCCATTTTTACTACAATCTGGTTTGTAAAAGTATGATGTCCGCTGTACGCGTGGTTTGGATAACAGGTTCTATACAGGATGAGCTTAAGATATATTTCTGTCCACTAGAAAAAAGTACAAAGCAATAATGTGCTACTACAAACTGTCCTTGCAAGTGAACGTATCAACACAATCTTTCTTAAATTTACATTGTTAAATAAATGATTTATTTTTTTGAATTTTCAATTAGTGTTATTGTAGCACTATCAATATGGCAGTTTCATTATTGTCAGTGAAATATTGGGAACGTTTCCATTTTTAGGAACTAGAAATTTAATCAAATTAATTATTGCTAAGTCCCAGTACACATGGTAAAGTTTTCCTGAAAGTTTTTTTGTAAAGGCATAGGATCAGAGAAATATGGAGATTTCGACAAGAAACAAGTAAGGTAGGATAGGAAAAAGAAGTGAAATAATTTTTGAAGAGATGGATTAGAGATGGAGAAGCTATAACAGTAGGATATACTATTCTTGAAGCAACTGGATGATAAAACTCTGCCCCAAGCCTCACAGAAATCTTTTTCATGTTTGTTTCTGCATCCAGACTTAAACCAAGTAACACTTCCTTCCACTAGTTGAACTTTACCATTTTAATTACCTTTATTATAACTTTACCCTTTGACTGAATAACACAGAGCTTTCCAAACTGTGTGTCAGGACACGTTAGTGTGTCGGCTGCAGTCTCTGGGTGTGTCACGGCTGCTGCTGCCTCCAAACCTGCCCTGCCAGGATTCCGTGCAGGTCCTAGTGCCTGCCTTGTGCCCTGCTGTAAGAGTGTGTCGCGAAATGATGCATGTCTAAAAAGTGTGTCACCAACATGAAAAGTTTGGAAAGCTCTGGAATAACACATGTGATATAAATTTTATGATGACAACCATTTTGTCCATGCTGATATGGATGCTTGGAGAATTAGATCCTTTCATATTTTTATATCCTTTCATATTTTTATATCTGCTTACTTTAGTATGAGGTGGCTGACATTGGGAAATCCTACCAGTGGCTGGAAAGGGCTGGACTAAAAGACAGCACTGAGGCACTAATCATAGCAGCACAAGAACAGGCACGAAGCACCCGATCCATAGAAGCAGGGGCCTACCACACTAGACAGGACTCAAGGTGCAGACTGTGCAGAGAGGCCTCAGAAACAGTCCAACACATAGTGGCAGGGTGTAAAATGCAGGCAGGAACAGCATACACTGAACGGCACAACCAAGTAGCTGGCATTGTGCACAGGAACATCTGCACAGCGTATGGGCTAGACCCTCCAAAGTCCAGATGGGAGATTCCACAGAAGGTCGTGGAGAATGACAGGGCTAAATTCCTGTGGGACTTCCAGATCCAGACAGACAGGCAGGTACTGGCCAATCAACCAGACATTGTGGTAGTAGACAAGGACCAGAAGATGGCGGTGGTGATAGATGTAGTGGTACCAAGTGACAGCAACATCAGGAAGAAGGAGTATGAGAAGCTGGAGAAGTACCAGGGCCTGAAGGAAGAACTGGAGAGGATGTGGAAAGTGAAGGCCAAAGTGGTCCCAGTGGTGGTAGGAGCACTTGGGGTTGTGACTCCTAAGCTGGGAGAGTGGCTCCAACAGATCCCAGGAGCAACATCATTGCTCTCTGTCCAGAAGAGTGCAATGCTAGGAACAGCTAAGATACTGCGCAGAACCCTCAAACTCCCAGGCCTCTGGTAAAGGACCTGAGGTTGAGGAAGACACATACCACCCATAGGGGTGAGAAGGGAATCTTCTCTCTCTCTCTCTCTCTCTCTCTCTCTCTCTCTCTCTCTCTCTCTCCCCCCCCCAACACTGTTGCAGTTTCAGAAAGTATTGCAGCCAGCATTACCTCCTTCCACGAAGAGTCTCATTGCTCTATAAACCTAATTTGGAAATGGTTCATGGGTATATAATGCATCACAACACGGCAGCAAAGATTGCTTTATGTATCACTTTGCTGACTTTTAGTGGCAATTTGGATTTTGCAGCCCAGATATAGCAGCCTTAGCTTCTTGCTACTCTGTTGAACAACAATTGAAGGGAAACAGGAGAAATGAAGGACACAGTACTTGCTATTATTTCAGCACTGTATTTGTATCTGTATCAAGGTTTCTAGCTTTTCTGGCTTAAACAAACTAGTCACATGGTACTTCTTTCTTAGTCACTTTCTTCCCTTCATGAGTTTGAGGTATGAAATACTATACAGTGCATATCAGTCATGGCTTTGGAGTCTGACTCAGAAAGTCATGAGCCCATTTTTTTTTTGGCTTGGCAATCCTAACTCCCCAACCCTTCAGTCCAATAACGTTTTATAAATAACATATATAGAAGTTTTAGTTTCAGTTCAGTGTGAATGGAGTTAGGCCCTGCTGTTGCTTTGGCTTCTCACTGGAAGCCGTTCTTTGATATTAGCTCATGATCCAATTCCTTGGCTGCATCAATTAGATTAATAAAGTGCATTTACAAAAGGTGCCTAAGTTTAAACATAGCAAATTAGATTAATGAAAACCTGAAGCAGCAATGCCTACACTAAAGCATAACCTGTGTGGTAATGAATTCATCATTGTCAGAAGATGACTTTTAAATGAAAACTGCATAGCGATTCAATTCTTCTCTCTCACTGTTTCAGGTGCTTGGCAGAAATGTAGAAGGTTAATGCAGGACCCATAATATTCTGATTTATTACCCTCCAAGTCTCTCCAGCCAAATGGAGTGTTCTCTGCCATCATGAAACTGGCCAGACTCAGGTTTGACAGTGATCCTGCGTGGATCTCTTACTCCAGTAGAGATGTGTACTTCAAGTCGACCTCCATTCAGGAATACAGCATAATACACCTGCAAGGACACCCAGCATTTCAGCAGAAAGCCTTTATTCCTAATTTGATGTTTTTCTAATCATTTTCCCCAAGAGAACACAGCCTCTTCCTTTGGTAATAACAGAAAAGGACACACAGAAAAAATATCCATTACTGTATTAGTTGGGTGGCATGCAAATTCAATAAATTATTATTATTGTTATTGCTATTAAATCTGGGGAACCTGCCTAATTTTAGCCACTGGTAATGGTCTGAAGGTATGATGGACTTCTAATCTGTATTATTGTACTGATGCCATCAAAAAGGGAAGTGAGTATATGTGTATCATCCACATAAATCACTGAAACCCAGATTTTTAATTGTACTCAGGCCATAGCTTCTAAAAGTGTTAAGATTTCCCCAAATAACTCTTCTAACTTCTCACCCAAATCATATACTAAAGGAGTTAGAATGTATGTATATCTGTAGCTTGAATCATGTCAACTGGATTTCTATTTTCTCAGTGGAAACGTTTCGCTCCTTATCCAAGGAACTTCTTCAGTCTGAGCAAAGTTAGTAAGGGAATCCTTAATTTAAGGATTCCCTTACTAACTTTGCTCAGACTGAAGAAGCTCCTTGGATAAGGAGCGAAACGTTTCCACTGAGAAAATAGAAATCCAGTTGACATGATTCAAGCTACAGACAATTCCACCTGGATGACTGAGAACCTTCATAGACATAATGTATGTATATGTACACACACATGCACACACCCCCACAGAGTGTTTTATATAGTGTGTATACACAATTATATATTATTTGTTTATTTCTCACAGTTTTATGCCTCTCCATTACAAATGGGTCTGAGAGGAATAGAGCAGTAGAAACAGAGATCAAAAGACAACAGAACCACAAAAAACAATAGACCATAATGGCACAATCCAGGAGGACAGACAAGAAAGGTTGCACAAGATGTAATTGTGCAAAGGCTCTCGTGGCCAGGGTTTCTACCTGCTGCTCAAGCAGGAGCCACAAGCCCAGGAGAAATCCCAGACTGTGAATCTGCTCTATAGGAGGAGTGCAATCCCATTTGGAACTATAGATAGACTTTCCCTGGAGTCAGAAGGGTTTCATATCCATAGCCACCTCACCTCCTAGAGTTCAGCTTAAGTCCCCAATAGCCTCCGGGCACCATCAGGATCTCCACTATATCTCCTGGCCAGCCTGGGGCAGAGATGCAAAGCTGGGTATCCTCAGCATATTGTTGATATCTCACCCCATGCTGAAGAACGGCCTCACTCAGCAGCTTCATGTAGACATGAAATAGTAAGGGGGGAATGTGGAGTCCTTGGTGCTCTTTGAGCCTTGTTGTTTTCCTGCAGACATTTCATTGCCAGGCTAGGCAACATCTTCAGTGCGAAAAGGGAGTGGGACTTGCTCTCTGTTTATATACCTTGATTGGGTTGTTGTTTGCTGCTTGGTTGATTGACTGAGTTAATAGTTCCTTGATTAGGGTCTATTGTGTTGTTTGATTGCTCCTCTGCTGCTAATCTTGATGTTAATTAATTAAGGGGGAAATGGCTGAACTCTGCAGCATTCCATAATATAATAATAGTATATACACACACACCCTACCTACCTACCTACCTACCTCTACCTACCTACATACTGGATTAAAGCTTTTAGCTTTGGTAAGAGATAGATACGGTAGAGATTAGAATGCTTGCATCATCTGGTTTTTCTTTTTCTTTTGGTGTGTCAATTTTCACTTAAAAATATGCATGAAAATTGATTTAAGTTTTGACAGTTTTTCCCCATAAAATATACACTGTTATATTTACTTTATCCTAAAATATTGCGTCTTCCATGCATTTCATTCTAATATGATCAACTTTTTTAAAGCCAAGACTGCATTCTGAAGTTCAGGGAAGTGCAAAAACCAAGAAGTAATTCAATTCTATTCAAGAAGTGCAGACAAAATTGGTTTGTTTAGAAATGAAAATAGAGTAAGTTCTTCAAGTGTCCTATTTTAAACTTGTTGTCTCATTCCTTCATTTCCCCAACTGTTTTCAGTGCAAAAAGCACAAAAACAGTTATAATTTTGGATATCTACATAACAGAGTTAGCTGTAATAAAGTAATTGTTTAAAATACACAACAGAATAGATGCAGGCATCACATACTACATTTTTTGGGACATTTTTTCGTTGTTGTGCTGTTTAGGTTCCCTCCTTCTCCCACAGGTTCCTCCTTTTAGACTAAAATATACCAATTTATATAGTGGGGTTTGTTTTGGTTTTGTTTGGTACATCTTGACTACTGGTGATTGCCTGGACAAGTTTTTTTGGCAAGATTTTTGGAAGTGGTTCGTCCTTGCTTTCTTTCTACAGCTGAGAGAGATTGACTGGCCCAAAGTCACCCAGTTGGTTTCATGCCTTAGGCAGAACTCACAGTTTCCTGGTTTCTACCTTCTTGATTTTAACCACAGCATCAAACTGGTTCTCTTATATAGTTATATTAATTATATTATTATTATTATTATTATTATTATTATTATTATTATTATTGTAATATAATATAACCCTAAGTATCATTTGAAAAACTACGCTGCTCCAGGACCAGCACTAACTGAAGCAAAATACTATTACCAAAGCCCTTATTTATTTTTAAATTGTATTTATTTGATTTATACCCTGCCTTTCTGTCCTGCCAATTAAAATAGTTTTAAAATAATACACTAAATATTAAAAGTTTACTTGCTTTAAAGCTTTCAAAAGAAGAACTTCTGAATAAATTTCTTGAGATTGCATTCCATTTTAGGTCTGTTGTAAGCTAAACCTAGAATAATTTAGTTCAAAATCTGAGCATATACCTGCCAATGATGTTACCAGAAAGAATAAACCAAACAATTCCTTTTATCATCCCATACCTGCCCTGTTTGTCTGCGTTTCCTTCTTGGAGGTACAGATATTTCATTGGTGCCAAAGAGTATGATACCAGATTCATTTTTAGTACTGAAGGACAAGTGAATTTCTGTTCCCACTTCAAGAGAGACTGGCGGCATCTCCACAAAGCCAGGTTTAGGGAAGCTGACTGTGTAGATATTCTATAAGAAAGAAAGAATTGAATAAAAAAAATGCTTGAAACAGCAGATCAAAATAGCAACAGTTTACATTTCAAAGTGCTGTACAAGCACTTCTCCATCTGTTAAATTATTCAGCATTAGAAAACATTTGTTAAGCTTAGATTCAGCCCCAAATAATTTTTTATGTGAAGCTCCTTCCAGCATCCTATTAGTTTCGGTCATGGATATCTAGGATTTGCAGATGGCTGCCCAAAATGTGCTGTACCTTTGAAGTGCTCAGTGCAGAGAACTATTAAGTAGTAGGGCATTCCCTTGATGTTCCTCTTCTTATCTTGTCAATTGCCTCCCCCCACCACCTTGCTATGAGCAAGAATCAGGTATGCCACATAGCAGTTCAGAAAGAAAGTAGATGCAGAACTAATGAAAGAGCTGAGAGGGGAAAGCTTCAGTAAGGAATTTAAAGGCACAACATGGATGTCTAGGTGGCAACCTTGATAACCAGTATTATTAAAGTTGTCCTATAAACTACCTCATAGAAGAGGACCCAAGGAAGATATACCAGATTGCTCCTGTCAAAACTCCTAGAAAGTTAATTCCAAACCTGTGATGCTAAAACTCAAAATGTATATGGGCTGCCATTAGGTGATGGTGAAGGAACCCTCAGATTGCAGAAGAACACATACAGAGGCATCTGAGCTACTGTACGTCTTACATGCTGGTGATTATGAAAGGAGGCGGTCCTTGAGATATCCGGGTCCCCACCTGCCATATAGTGAAACTTTGGTTTGACAGATTGGATGCAATGGAAATCTATGTTCAAACTTTACCACCCAAATAATGGAAAAGTCTGTTTCTAAAGTCTGTCCAGACAACTGATGTGATTTACATAATTTGTATTGATGTAAATCAACACAAGTCTGCACAATTACATAATTGATTGTTTATGCTATTGGTGTAATTGATTGTTTATGTTATTGTTTATGCTATTTTTGTAAATTATATACATTTGGATTTAATTTTCTTCCCCCCCTACCCTACTTCAAAAGCAATCCAATTGTATTTAGGCTCCTTCATTTGTCACTACTTTTTTTTTATCATTATCATTATTATCATTATTATTATTAGCATTTCAGCTTGTCAGCTGAGCCGAACTCATAAATAAGCTATACATGGCTTGGTTCATGGTTTAATTGCTTTCCACACTGGGAGATATTAGAGTGCTTAATTTCACTTTATTTAAATCACTAGTTTTACATGAGATTGGCTTAGTTTGGCCAATATACTATTGTAGTTTATGTTTAGGAATTGTTCTCAGCAACTCTGCTTGAAATGTCCATATATATTGTCTTAACGTGGAAGTGGAAGCAAAGTAAGATATAAATAACCCAAATATATCTTAAACTTGCCATTGTGGAAATACCTCATATAATTAATAAAATAACAAATAGTATCTTGTGGAAGAAGGAGTAGGTAGTTTATTCAAAGATATGCCCAATGGCAAGTTTCTCCTTTCTTAATTAGTTCAGTGCAAGTTTTAAACTAGCTGTTTGCTGATGTAAATCACTAGTCTTAGATTGTACAAGGAGAAAATAGAGAGTTCAGGAACTAACCTGCAGTGTGCACCCTCTGGTAATGCCAAGATAGTCAGGACTACTTAAAAGATTATATGGTGTCCGGGAAATTTCAATATCCTTGAGACAGCCTGCATATTTTTTTGTGTTTACTTCTGGTCTGTCAATATAAAGTAAAAATAGAGTTATTTTCAGGTTAAACATTCCAGGACCTAAAGAATTGTTCTATACAACCACATTAAAAATATGATTTTCATACTGGTCCAATTCAAAGAAACCTAGTGTTTCCTTAAAGACCAAAAAGCTGAAATCCTGACTAGAATGATGATAATGACTAAAGTACAGGTTCGTTACATCCATTCATTCAGTGACCCTTCAGAGTTACAGTGGCACTGAAAAAATGGACGTATGACTGGTCCTCAAAGTTCCAGCCATTGCAGCACCCCCACGGTCACATGATCAAAATTTGGGTGCTTGGCGACTGGCCCGCATTTATGACTGCCCCCCCACCGCCACCCCCACGTGATCTTCACTGTCTTCTTTGCCTGCCTCCCCTCCACTGGGCTCACCAATGCCGGCTGGCCTCAAGCCCCATGGCATGGGGGCTCCGTTGGCCATGCTATACAGGGCACAACTGCCCCTTGCCGCCACCTCCCCCTCAAGCTGCCTTGCTGCGTGGGAAGCCCTCGGCTGTGCAGCTGCCAAGAATCGCTGCTGGGCATCCTGGCCATGTGCAAGGGAGGCACCAAGGAAATGTCCCTGGCTTGCTGCCCTGCGGGAGGTTTACCCCAGCCAGCAGTGACGTGTGGCACAAAGGACTCGTGGCCCTGGCCCCTTCTCTTCCCATTGTGGAGGCAGTACCCACCCGCAGCACCCACTGCCCATGCTCCATAGCACTGCCCCATAGCACCCCCGCCTGCACCAACCTGCACTCCCTAGCACCTGCCCGCCGCACCCCCTGCCCACGCTCCATAGCATCCACCAGCCTGTGCTCCGTAGCACCCTGCCTGTGGCACCTACCCCCCATGCTCGCTAGCACTCGATTACGGCATCTGCCTGCACCACCCACCCACACTTCTTAGCACCCTGTCCGTAGCTCTCACGAGCAGCTCTTGCTTGCCACCTGCTTGCCTGGCACTCTAGGCTCTTCCCATCTTGCAGTCATGTGAGGTCCTCACTTTAATGACCTGCGCGGTCCTGGGGTTATGATGGCAGCTGGGACTGCTGGGATTGCCATCGCTAAGCGATGTGGTCACATGACAACTTGCTTTACGACTGCATCGCTTAGCGATGGAAATTCTGGTCCCAATTGTCATCGTAACCCAAGGATTGCCTGTAATCAGAGTTAACCACTTTTATGTTTGGGTTATACAGTACATATATTTTTGCCTCCCATAATCTAAGATGTCCATGTTTATTTTTCTAATACTAGACTTTCCAGTTAAAGATATTCTAGCAATTTACTAGTCTGACATTAGACCTATTTGAAACCATCACTATTATTGTACAATTCAGAAAGTAAATTGGCACTTTTATTGTTTAAATTTGATTTGTACTACATTTGCTCACAAGGCAAAAATGCAATTTAAAATACATTCTACTATGTACACTGAAGTCTTGAACAGAAGACTCTAATTTCAAAGATTTGCAAATGACGACAACACATTGTAACAATCCAAGGATTTTTTCCCCCAAAGGACCAAATAAGTTCTGACTTTTTATGAATCTTTATCATATTCATGTACCACTCCACTAGCATGGAAAAACTATTTCATAAGAGACTGCAGTTAAATCTTGTACAGAAGCTAAGGTATAGAAAACCGGGATATCCTGAGATACATGGCTAACTTATACACTTACCAACTTACCATCCAAGTGAAAGACGCTTGTGAAAATAAGAACTTAAAATCTGGCATTAAATACGAAACACAAACATTCACAATTCGTATATGTACAGAGTAATAGTACATTTTTTTTCAACAATTTAAATGTTCACAAACAGCGCTTTTTTCTTTTGCTTCATTGTTGTTGGGAGCTTTCTTTTTTCAAGTGCGCTGAAGCCATCTCAGCAAAGCATAGCATATCTGTCTCAAAAACTGCCAGTACTTGCAAGTTTAGATTAAAAAAAGAAGGAACTACAGTATCTCCTTTCTATTCTATTTTGCCAGATGAAGTTAATGCAAGAATCCTGTAATTTGCATGCTGCTTATTCTTGCTTCCCTGTGGACACCAGCAGAGCTAGAGAAGCAGATCTGGTAATAATAAACACAATTTAGCTTTAACTTTGTGTCAAGTGTTATTCCCCCGTTGAATTTTTCTCTGTTTCCTAACATTCTCTCAATTACATTTTTTATAACAACTTCACTTCACTCTAGACAAAATATTTATTTCTTGGGCTGTATGGTGCCCAGATTCGGAGATTTGATTTGAAGTGATTTGATCAAATCTCTGAATGAATCATTTTTCTGAATGAAGTTGTCAAATCCAGTTGGGGAACTCCAAATCAACTCAGAAATCACATTGATCTAGAAAATCTACTTGAAACAATTTGAAGTGTTGAAATGATTTCAAAATTGATTTTATAGTTCATTTTTAAGTAGAGGCCATGATATTCCTTAATTACTTATTTAAAGGAACACAGCACAGCTTACAAAGATCAGTAAGAAGAAAATCTCTGTCCTCAGGCTTATCACATGAAGTTAAATATTAATTTTAATGTACACATGTTATTTATAGGGCCCATCTGTATAAAGGAAGTCTTGGAAACAATTGTGAGGTTTTGTTTGAAGCAATGAAAAAAATGAATTAAAAATGCCACACATGATAGATGGGGTTTCAGTTTCTAGAGTCAATGGAAACAAATCTGAATGAGTCGCTCTTTGAGTGAGATGGGTGGTGACGAAATTCGATATATATCTGTATCTGTATCTGTATCTGTATCTGTATCTGTATCTGTATCTGTATCTGTATCTGTATCGGTATCGGTATCGGTATCTATATCTATATTGAGAGAGAGAGATAGAGAGAGAGAGAGAGCGCCAGTTTGGTCTACTGGTTAAGGTGCTGGGCTAGAAACCAGGAGACTGAGAGTTCTAGTCCCGCCTTAGGCACGAAAGCCGGCTGGGTGACCTTGGGCCAGTCACTCTCTCTCAGCCCAACTCACCTCACAGGGTGGTTGTTGTGGGGAAAATAGGAGGAGGAAGGAGTATTAGGTATGTTCGCCGCCTTGAGTTATTTATAAAAATAATAAAGGCGGGATAAAAAATTAAATACATACATACATACATACACACACCAGGATAGCTATGCAGAACCTTTAGCTACCAGGGCAGTATTCCCTCACCCATGAGACATTCACTGGGGCAAACAACAGGGGAATGAGAATGATCACCTTTACATCAGGCTTACAAGCATACAAAGACATCTTGTTGTCTGCCATTCAAAACAAATTGCTGCACTATTTGGATTTTTATCCAGTGCAAAGGACACTTCCTTAACTTACAGAGAATAATATATGTACTAGAAACAGATATTCCTATAGCCTTTATGGAAATGTGAGAATTTAGTTTCTCTAGGCTGATGATCTCCCAAAGCATTGGATTTTGGTTCACATCAAGGGAATTGCAGTCTCAACCATCCCAAATGTATCAGCTTGAAATGTCCAGGTTAGATAGTGATTTTTTTTAACCTATCCATATTTTCAGATCCTCAGTCCTGCAACATTTCCAGTTACGTTGAATCATTAATCTGATCCATGCTGAGCTGAAACTTGGAGTGCTTTTTAAAGCTATTATTATTATTATTATTATTATTATAATCCATAGCTAGACTTTTTCTTTCAGTAAGATCCTGATCTAATTAATTTAAAAAAAAGGGGGGGGGAACCAAACTAAACAAAACAAAAAAATAAATCCAACACAGCAAGATGTACACCGCTGTGTAAAGATGCTCGCTAGCTAAGTATCTGTTGCTGCGAGTGTGCGCAGCAGGCGGCAAGTCTCTGTTAAGCACTTGGGGTAGCTTGATTTGCTGCAGCAGGATCGGTTGCCAACTGAGCAAGCCCCAGAGCAACAGCTGGAATAAAGACATACACAAACTGCTTCTGCTTTGCCACCTGTTGCAAGCGGCGCTTAACCCATGCAAAGCTTACAGCATGCAAGTATCGATTTAAATGTTATGTCTTTTACCTTGATTTCAGACTAGATAAAAACAATAAAAATAAAAAAGAGAGAAGGAAGAAAAAACAATTTTGTTATTATTTTCAACATTTTTTTTTCTAATGATACAGATTTTTAGATAGGTTCAAACATTATCTTAGAGAGTGATATATTTCTTTTAAATAGTTTCCCATGTATCATCGTCCTGTGAGTCGGGAACTACTCACCCAGGCAAAACAAGCTTTGTCAAAAGTTAAGGCAGGACTCAACTAATTACTTGTTTTTTTCTCAACCTGATATAAGCATGGTAAATATTGGGGCTCCTTCTAGACTGGCAGCTTCTGCTCGTGCTTTTGCCCAGCTTCAGCTGGAATACCAGCTGTGACTTTACCAGGCCCGAGAGGATCTCACTACAGTGATTCATGCCCTTATTACCATCCAGTTAGACTACTGCAATGCGTTTGACTTGGGATTGCCTTTAAAGCTCACTTCGATGCTACAGTTGCTTCAGAATACAGTAGACCATGTGATAACCAGCACCTGTCTTTGAGAGCACGTATGATATGGACTTTGCACTGGCCACCAATTAGTTTGCAGGTTCAATTAAAAGCACTGCTTTTGACCTATTTGACCTTTATGGCTTGGCACCAGGGGACATACAGACCCCTTGCTCCAACCACAATTGGCCTGATCTATTAGATCAGTGTTTGGGGCTGGGGAATTCTGGGAGTTGAAGTCAGCTTAAAGTTGCCAAGGTTGAGAAACACTGTATTAGAACATCTAGGGAGAAATTGCTTCTAGTGTCTAATTTTTGGGAGCTAAACAGAGCTGAGGCCAGGAGCCGCTGCTTCTTGGCAGTAGCGCCAGTCTTTGGAATAGTCTCCCAGTGGAGTTCCGGCTGGCCCTTTTATTTATTTATTTATTATTTCTAACTTATATCACCGCCCATCTCCCCCCACAAGGGGACTCTGGGCGGTTTACAATAAAGTCAGCGATTAAAAACATATAAAATACTTTATACAATCAATTAAAAATATAAAAATATAAAAATATAAAAATATAAAAATATAAAATCCAAGAGGCTGTATCTGATGTTTACGAACCGAACTGAACTTTATGGTGCGAGCCATCTCCAGGAAGAGCTATTACTCATCCCGTCCCAGGCGAGGTGGCAGAGCCAGGTTTTCAGTTGTTTCCTGAAGGTCAGGAGTGTGGGGGCTAGCCTCACCTCAAGGGGCAAGATGTTCCAAAGGGCGGGTGCTACGGCAGAGAAGGCACGCCTCCTGGATCCCGCTAGATGAAATTCTTTTACTGATGGGATCCGTAGCATGCCCTCTCTGCATGACCGGGTGGGGCGGGTCGATACTCTGGGGATGAGGCGGTCTCTAAGGTAACCTGGTCCCATGCCATGTAGGGCTTTAAAGGTAACAACCAACACCTTGAATTGGACCCGGAAGCAAACTGGTAACCAGTGCAGTTCACGCAGCAGAGGTGTCACGTGTGCCGATCTTGGGGCACACATAACTGCGCGCGCAGCCGCATTCTGGACCAGCTGAAGCTTCCGGATATTCTTCAAGGGTAGCCCCATGTAGAGTGCATTGCAATAGTCTATGTGGGAGATGACCAGGGCATGAGTGACTGTACGGAGGGCATCTCGGTCCAGGAAAGGGCGAAGCTGGCGTACAACTCGAAGTTGCACAAAAGCCCTTCTGGCCACGACTGCCACCTGCTCTTCAAGCAGGAGTCGTGAGTCCAGAAGGACCCCCAGATTCCGCACTGAGTCTGAACGGGGTAGTGCCACCCCGTCCAGATCTAAAGATGACAACTCCTTGGATCCCGAGGCGCCATCAATCCACAGCCACTCCGTCTTGCCAGGGTTCAGCTGAAGCCTGTTGTTCCCCATCCAGACCCCCACAGCCTCCAGGCACTGAGAAAGGGCAGAAACTGCATCACTTAACTCACCCGGGATGGAGATATATAGTTGAGTATCATCAGCATACTGATGATACCTCATCCCGTGTTGGCGGATGATCTCACCCAGCGGTTTCATGTAGATATTAAATAGGAGAGGAGAGAGAACCGAGCCCTGTGGCACCCCACAAAGTAGGGGCCGAGGGTCGGACCTCTCATCTCCTATCACCACCGATTGGGACCGGTCTCGGAGGAAGGAGGCGAACCAGCGCAAGACTACGCCACCCAACCCCAACTCTCCGAGCCGCCCCAAAAGGATACCATGGTCGATGGTATCGAAAGCCGCTGAGAGGTCAAGAAGAGCCAGGATGGATGCACTGCCTCCATCCCGCTCTCGCCAGAGATCATCTGTAAGTGCGACCAATGCAGTCTCTACCCCATATCCCGGCCTGAATCCTGACTGGAAGGGGTCCAGATAATCCGTATCATCCAGAATCCTCTGGAGCTGTAATGCCACGACTTTCTCAACCACCTTCCCTAAAAAGGGAAGGTGGGAGACGGGACGAAAATTGTCCAACACTGTAGGGTCCAGTGATGGCTTCTTGAGGAGGGGGTGCACCAGCGCCTCTTTAAAAGCAGCCGGAAACACTCCCTCTCCCAAGGATGTAGCAACCATCGCATGGACCCAGCCACATGTCACTTCACTGGCTGCTTTCACTAGCCAGGAAGGGCATGGGTCAAGATGACACGTAGTGGCCCTTACAGTCTGGAGGATCCTGTCCACTTCCTTGGGCTCAACAGGATCAAACTGTTCCCAGATAACCGGGCATAGACGTTCCCTTGGCATCTCCCCAGACCATGCACCACGCTTGGAGTCCAGCTTAGAACGAATCCGAGCGATTTTATCCGCCAGATGCTCCGAAAATTCCTCCGCACGGCCCTGAAGGTGGGTCATTGGGCCCACCTTACCCAGGAGAGATCAAGTAATCCTAAACAGGGCCGACGGGCGGCATTCTGCAGATGCAATAAGAGTGGAGAAATATTGCCGTTTCGCCACTCTTACCGCCACCAGGTAGGCCTTAACCGCGGCTCTAGCTAGTGTTCGGTCAGTTTCGGTCTTTGTCTTCCTCCAGCGGCGCTCTAGACGTCTCTTAACCCTTTTCAAAACCCCCAATCCCTCCGTGAACCACGGGGAATATCGGGTCGAATGGGGCAAGAGAGGCCGCACAGGCGCGATCCTGTCCAAAGCCCCGGCCGCTTCCTTATTCCAGGCTGCGGCCAGGACCTCCGCTGGACCGTGCAAAAGATCCTCGGGTATAACCCCCAGCTCCCTCTGAAACCCTATTGGGTCCATTAGTCGCCGGGGGTGGACCAATCGAATAGGTCCAGCCTCCCTGCGGAGTGGGGCAGCATATGAGAATCTCAGGGCCACCAGGGCATGATCTGACCATGACAATGGGGAAAGATGTAACTCACCCCCCAGATCACCTTGCCATTGCTCCGACAAGAACACCAAGTCCGGAGTGAGGCCACTGTCTCGAGTCGGGTCCCAAATAATCTGAGTCAGGCCCATGGCTGCCATGGTGGCCATGAACTCCCGAGCCGCCTCCGAGGCCCGTCCCAGAGACGGCAGATTGAAGTCCCCCAGAACCATAAGCCTGGGGAACTCCACCGCCAACCCCGAGACGGCCTCCTTTTCCCCCGGTTGCATTCAGAAAAATGTGTTCTGGGGGAGCATTCTAATCATCTTTGCTTTTGAGTTATTTTATTGTTATTTAGCTTTTATTTCTGCCATTGTTTTTATTTATGTTGTGTTAACCACGAAGAGTAGTTTCGTTGTGGAGGGAGGGAGGGGGGGAGGGAGGGAGGGAGGGAGGTAACAGGAGTTCTCTGGCCAAAATGCTGGCACCGTTTCACTAAGATTAAGGTTAGGGTTTGGGTTAGGCAACTGAGTATGTGATTGGTGTGTGAGGCTGGAGGAGAAAGTAAAATAGCTGCGCTGCCTTTCACATCCCTTTAATTCCTATGCCACCTTTTCTAATGGGGGAAGGCATTCAATTCTGTGGCTGAGAAGACAATGCTGAGGCACAGTGTAGGAACCACACTGAACAGAAAGCCAAATGAAAGACCTTTGAACAGTTAGATTCTCCTAAAGAACCGATGAAACTAATGGGCTACATTATCAGCTGGAAAGCCACTGATATGGAGCCACTTCATGCCAAGATCTGCAAGGCCGGGCAACATTTTTGGGGACAGAAGTCACATTTTTAAAATTATAATTGTATATTACAGAAGCCAAGGAGATGCAGTTGATAGGGTGCGGATGTAATAATATTACAAAAGGGGGAAGAGCTGGGATTTTCAATCCATTTTTCCCCTTTTCATAGTCTTTCTGTTTTGGTTTCATAAAGGTGTGTGTTAAGCCTGTTAGTGCTTATTTTGCTTCATTTCCCGTTGAAAATGGGCAGAAAACCACTTTTTCAACAGATTCTCAGTGGAACTTCCAAGAACTTAAACATATGGCCAATTAGAAGCAAACAGAAACAATAATAAAGAAATAGCTGCATTTTCAGTCCTACCAAGCAACAAAAGGTTGTTTGGCTTTGCTCTTCCTCATTCCAGATCTCTGTGCATATGGATAAGGAGGCTTTATGTCTGCTTATGTTGTTAAGCCGAAAGCCATTTTTTAATGTTTTTTATGTTTTCATGTTAAGCCATATGTAAGCCAGTTTGGTCTAGTGGTTAAGGCAACGGGCTAGAAACCAGGAGACTGAGAGTTATAGTCCCACCTTAGGCATGAAAGCTGGCTGGGTGACCTTGGGCCAGTCCCTGTCTCTCAGCCCTAGGAAGGAGCCAATAGTAAAACAGGAGACTGAGAGTTCTAGTCCTGCCTTAGGCATGAAAGCTGGCTGGGTGACCTTGGGTCAGTCACTCTCTCTCAGCCCAACTCACCTCACAGGGTTGTTGTTGTGGGGAAAACAGGAGGAGGAAGGAGTATTAGGTATGTTTGCCGCCTTGAGTTATTTATAAAAATAATAAAGGCGGGATAGAAAATAAACAAATAAATAAACAAGCAAACAAACAAACAAATCGATAAAGGTGAAGTTGCTACAGCTAAATATCTGGATTGTACAGTATGTGAGCCTGTAGCACAGAGTTTATTTTATTTCAGATATGTTTCTGTAAGCTTCCAGAAAGGTTCTATAGTTTATTTACTAACAGTTTAAATACCTTATTGTATTGTATTTAAATATTGTAACTGTGCTGGTGTTTGTGAATTTCAATGGCTTCTCGTTCACAGCCTGGAAGACCCACAACAGCCATCGAATTCCGGCCGTGAAAGCCTTCGACAATACAGCTTCTTTTTTGCCAGCACTGGTTCTAGACTCATGTTCTTATCTGTTTAAGTCTATATTAAGCCTCAATATTTTAGCAAATGAAGAAAAATAAACTGATAAATTGCACTACTGAAAGGTGATACTGGAACTTCCTTCTTCTCTCTTGCTTTTTAAGTCCTCTCTGTGTGGGTGGGCAGGCAGGCATTTTAGAAAGAAAAAGGCTGGAGAGGGCACCATCAGTTTGGGAACCTGCATGCTTGTTCTATACTTCAACAAAATATGGGGACAATTCAGGCTACACATGCAATGCAATGCAATGTATCAGCTGAAGACTACGGAGAGGAACTTACAAGCCTATGAAGGTAGACTAGATGTACAGGATAGGTTAAGTATTTTCTTGAAAGCAATGAAGTTAGATCAGGACCACACTGATAAGGCCTACTCCCCACCATGTTAGTGACCTTAAAAACAGGTGGTGTGTGTGTGTATTTATTTATTTATTTGTGGTAAAAGACGTTTGGGATACAAGAGAATCATAGCAGCTATCATTTTCTCTACTACACAAGCTGTTAACAAATTATGGAAAATTCAAAATGGATTTTTGATTAGCCACTGGGACATATTCAGCAGAATATAAGTTATGTAGGTATTAGGCAGTTAAAAATCTACAGAAAAGCACACTTCTTCAGCATATGTAGACTATTATTCCAGTTGCTTATTTTATTTGAAAGATGCAATTGATGGTACTACCCCCTCCAAGAAAGGGCAGTAATTGAATTCATCTTGTTAAAAATATAACATTCAAGCCATCTAAAACTTTAATGAAACTTTTGGGAAAATGTTCTGTCTGTATATTTTAAATTACGAAAATCAACAGATGCTTTATACAAAAGGAGATTCAAGTGTTTAAAAGAGAGTGGTGTGTTTATTGTGAGTGTATGGCATTAACCATAATTTTACTGATGCCTGCTAAAGATAAGGTTTCGTTCATTCAATGGGACTGATTCTCAGGCAAACATGGGATCACCAGGAAAATGATTAGAAGTATTAAGGTTGTGGGAGGGGCTATCTCACAGATATCTCTTTCAATTACTGGCTCAATATCAAATTTCTGGCTTTCTCTACTGTTCAGTTTGAAATATTTGATATGTTGCTCTAATATAGAAAGTGAGGCGAACAATTGTTATATCTGTAATGCATTAAAGTAAACAAGCACATGGCACTCAGTTCAGGTTGGTCGGATTGCATGGACAAGAACCATCTTTGCTGGTGGCTCTTCAGTGGAATCACAGACAGGGAGAAAGCAGAGGTTAGCAAGGATGGAGGCAGTAACAGGAATAAGGAGGGGGCAAGGGATGTATGGGACTCTTAATCCCTCTTAACATTCCGCAAGTCCCTCAAGACCTGGTTAAGGGATCAGGCCTGGGGGTCCCAGGGGAGATTTTGCGATGGCTCCCTTACTATGGTTAACATTATCCTCTCTTGTTTTGTGTGCTTTTCTAATAGCTTTTTATAGGTTTTAATGATGATTTTTAATATGTATTTATTGCCTTTCTTTTTAATTGAGTGTTGTACACTGCCCAGAGTCGCTCTCTGTGAGATGGGCGGCTATATAAATATGATATAACAAATACATAAAATAATAAATAAATGACTGTCTTTATGGTTCTCTCAAGGACTCTCAACCTCCCTATTGGAAAGGCTGCTCCTTCATAAAGCATAAAAGGACCTCATGATTCCCTAATTGCAGGGGCAAAGAAGGCAATGGCAAACCACCCCTATATTGTTGTCATGAAAACTGTACAGATGGATCCATATAGTCACCAGGAACTGAGCTTAGCACAAGGGAGGTTATATCTTATCATTTTGTATATTTCCCTGGAGTACTAATATTGTTCAATGAATGAGGTAGATTTTGCTATTGAATCTTTATGATCAACTATATTTTAAATCACATTACCTTAGGTTTCTTCTCAGTGACGGCAATCCACCAAAATATATTGGCTCATCAGATTTCAGATTGAGACCAAAGTGCTTTCCTGTAGAAACTGTTGATATGATTTCTTCATGGTTAGAGTCAATGTCTACGAT
Source organism: Charina bottae (assembly GCA_023362775.1). Taxonomy (NCBI): domain Eukaryota; kingdom Metazoa; phylum Chordata; class Lepidosauria; order Squamata; family Charinaidae; genus Charina; species Charina bottae. The sequence continues at coordinate 7,192,983 of JALMGJ010000001.1, read as the reverse complement.
TGATATATTAGCTGGGGAAATACAAAGAGAAATTTTAATGAGTGTTTGTGTGTGTGTGCATGTGTATAGCTGGAAATATTTCAAATATTTTTTCCAAATGGTACTTATGATTAGTACCATATAACTATATTTTCAATACATTATGTACTTTCCATATGAATGGAAGCACATCCTTACAAATTCATGCTGAGATACAGTGTAATCTAAGAGAACAAGAGTATTAAAGTAGAACACATTTAAAAGACAAAAGCAAGCAAGCAGAGAAATAAGAGAATATGAAAAGAAGAAAGCAGTGCCTGAAGATTTATAATAATTAAATATACAATTTATTACAGTTTTATTTCATCCTTAGAACTAGTCCCATTGTGCTTAATAATAGTTTTCTTGATCATGCTAAATTCAATTACAAATAAAACATGCAAAGTACCTCCCAATTGATCAGGATTATGATCTGGAGGCTTTGTTTGTACACATGGCATTTCTACTCACTCCATCCACTGCTGTTTTCTTAGAAATAAGTGTTCACTCTCTACAGACCATCCAACTCCATTCAGTAGCAGGAGATTTGCATTTACTTTCCATCCCTTCCTACTCTTGATTTTGAGTTCTTTTTCACACAGACCCTTTAAAAATATTATTTTAATGCAATTTTTTTTAATGTCACATGATTTGCCATTACTAGGTGGAACAGGAAGGGCTGTAAATCTATTTAGAATTGAGATAGTGGTGACTATCTGGCATTTGAACTGATGGATGGAATTCTCTTTCTCTGCCCTGCTGCCCACCTCCCCTTGAAATCTGCTCTGGAGATTTGAGGAACTGCTGCAGGAGGTTGGGGGGACTATGAGGAGTGCAAAGATGAAGACCACAGAGGAAATTCCGGCTGCTTGAGTGCATTACATTACATGTAGCCCAATATCATGAGATAAATGCATTGTGACATTTATCTGAAAAAACATGAGATATAAAGTTAGTGCAGAATAGTGAAGACATATGAACATAAGGAGATGCTTCAGAAAATAATTAACTTGGCTTTACCTCTCAGAATAAATGTGATTAATTGGACTTGTTATATGGTTTTATAAAATTCAGTCTCAATTTAGAGATAAATCTAGGAAAGGTTTAATTTGTTGAACACAGAGAAAAAACATTCATTCCCAGATTCCAGATCTTAGCAAACAGTACTAATAGATGGAAAAGCTCATGCTAGATCACATTTTCTCCTGTTATTCAGCAGCTGTGAAAGTTTTCTGAAAATGTTCATTCATCATACTGAAATTCTGCTCGGCTTGCTTGAATTTCCTACACATTTTCTCTTATATGTTAGGTGGAATTCAACAGCAAGTATAGTTACCATATACATTTAACATACTCTTGCTATCTAAAGGAAGCATTTTCTTCTGGCACTACAACAAGAATTGGTGGCACTTAGCAAAAAGAATCTACTTTGCATGGTGAGCAGACAGATGACACCAGCAGCCTTTAACTCATTGCCTTTTAAAAGCACTTTAAGAAATGCAAGCTATGAAAGGCACCATGAAATATAAAACTGACTTCCATTCAAAAGAAATAGCGTAGGTTTGTTTTATGAACTTTGAAAAAACATCAGGGCACTGCGTGGAAAAAACATTTTTCACTTGGAATACATTTCTGAGTGTAATTTAGGTAGCTGTGAGGTAGAATTATGCCTAGAAAATTAAGCTACCTCATTCAAAGCATAATCATAAGAGACCCATTTGACACTGCAATCAGTCACAACTAACCTGAGCCATCTATAATCGAAAGCAAAAGAAGTTGCTAAATCACTTTCCTCCACAACTTTCTAAACCTACAATTTTATACATCATCTTCTCTGTGATTAGGTGGTTAGCTGTGTTGGATAAGATAATTAGGATGTTTCTGTTATCACTGCAAGAACTCACCTTGTTTGAGAATTCTTGACAGGGTGAATGATTTCCATTTCCCATCATTGTGGCTCTGGTTGCTGACAACTGAGGCTGTTCCTGAACCTAGGTCGTAACTGACTTTAATATGCCCATCACTGAGTTCTATGCTCATGAAATCTTTCTGTTAGTGAGAAACATTACAAATGTTGATTTAGCAATTGTATGATACTGTAAATCCCACTTTTTCCTGTTATCTGTCAATCTTAGATGAAGATGAAGTGACTGTTCCTTCCATTATCTCCAATCCCCAGCCATTATGCAAGATTCACCTGCCCCCTCCTCCCTTCTTTTAAACGCTCATATAATTCAAAAAAGAAATTGTCACTTGGGTTCATTTAGGGAATCCATTGTGCAAACAGTAGGAACAATTTCTTCCAATCTGAAAGATAAATACCTCTCTGCGCAAGACTTCAAATTACTATTCTTATGTGATTTCTTATTGGAAAAAAATAATCTGTGTTTGTGTGTGTGTGTGTGTGTGCTAAACAGACAAAGACACATTTTATACTTCCAAGTAAGGAAATACAGTAATGTGAAAATGAATTATTGTGTTTCAATCACATATTTAAATTCTAATTTTACTGTATATGAAGGCATTAGATTCATTTGAGGAAAATATAATAATGAACTATGCAGAACCAAATCAGATTGCATTGTTCATTTGTTCAGTGCCTTGTTAGGTGGCAGCATCTAGATGACCTTGGTTATTTCAGAAGCTAAGCAGGGTCAACTCTGGTTAAAAACTGGATAGTGGACTGCCTGGAATTCCACAGCTATAGAGATCCTGGAAGAAGATAGTGGCAAGCCACTTCTATGGCACTGCTGAGGCAACAGTACAGATGCCAGGAATAAACGCAATTTAAGGATGCCTTAACTTAATGGAGTTAAGTTAACTTAATGGAGGCAGTTAGAGACTAGGTCTTATTCCTAGGAGAAACAAAGTTTTAGAGGTAACAAACCTATCTTGAGGGATCCTATGATGAATTTTAATCAAGACAGGTTTCATTATGGAATTATGGGGTGTCTTTTTTACACAGAAAAAACATCAGCCCCCCCCACCCCAAAATAGAAAAAAGTCAATGCATGTCTGGCCTCTCTAGCCCACTAAAGTGATTCTTTGGGACATATCTATAGTCTTACATGGACTGCTTGCCTTCTTTTGTATATATATTGCAGGTGTGATAAATAATAATGTTTGTGAAATAATGACAATCATATGGGAATACCAAGGACAATTTCATATTTTCTCTTTCTCTCTTTCCTTATTTTGGATATAAATAAATAACTGCTTATATCCATGACTGTTTACATTTGTCAGTACATTCTGGAGTTTTAGACATCTGGATAATCAACATTATCACATCACTTGTCAATATCTACCAACTTTCAGACATTCACTGAAAAGATATTGAACTTCCTTCTATCTCTTTAGAAAAATTGGGCTAGTTTTTGTCCATAAAACTAAAGAAATAATTACAATTATATAATAAGCCAGTTCTCACTTAAAAGGAGCTTGATTTTAGTTATGTATCAATTAAATATTATTAGTTTTTTACTTGATTAATTTCTGTTGGACACAGTAAGATCCCATTTCTTTTATTTACATCTCATCTCATATCCTGGATTTTTCCAGGAATATATATTTCTAATATATAAGATCTCAAGTAGCTTTTGCAGTGCAGAGAAAGTGGATTGGTTGGGGGAATCAATATTTACAAGTCACCTCATTCTATGCAATGTTCATATACACTAAGCATTTTTGCAAACTGAAAACCAGCACAATTAATGTCATATGCAACTTACAACTTAATTTAATTTTTTTAAGCAACAAATTTAAACCTTCCTAAAATCTACCAGTCCTCTCCCAGGCAGCCTGCTACTTGAAGAAGAGGGTATCAGAAAATCAAAGAGGGGGATGCAAGAAAAAAAACACATGAGCGACCACATCAAGTTTTCACTTTGGTTCACCAACCCCTAGCATCCACCCAGTGCATTGCTCCTGGGAGAAGGCAGCCCTCACTGAAACAGAAAAAGAAGAAAAAGTGCCAATTGCTCCTTCGATAGATATGTGTGCCACAGTTGGGATATTGAGGGGGCAGGGATATGTTGAAACCTATGGTTATGAATTTGTCCCCAGTTTCTTGTGTAGTAAAGGTAAAGGTTCCTCCACACAGTCGTATCCGACTCTAAGGGCTGGTGCTCATCTCTGTTTGTTAGCCGAAGAGCCAGCATTGTCCGAAGATGCTTCCACGGTCATGTGGCCAGCATGACGCGTGCAGAACGCTGTTACCTTCCCACTGAAGTGGTACCTATTTATCTACTTGCATTTGCATGCTTTCGAATTGCTAGGTTGGCAAGAGCTGGGGCGAGTGCGGGAGCTCATTCCGTCACGCGGGGCTAGGGTCTCGAACCTCCGAACTTGCGACCTTCTGATCAACAAGCCTGGCATCTTAACCGCTGAGCCACCGCGCCCCCACTTGTGTAGTACTTGCCTCTTAAAAGAAAATAAAAATCCCTACCTTTCCTAACAATACCAAAGGCATTGTTAAAATAAGTAGGTAAATTCCAGTGAATGTTTACATTACATAATGCCCATTTATAACTGGTAAGGAAGTGCTGACAGCTATACAATTCAAATGATTCTTTGGCAATACAACTTTAAAAGATACAGTAGAAATACTAAGACCAGTATGCTAATGATCTGCATTACACTGTTAACAGCATTATGCAGGCGGTTGTACTATGTCCTCATAAATTATCCTACTTTATCTGTAAACAGTCATAGAGCTCACAGTTTTCACTGTGACATTCATAAACAGATGAACTGATATATATTTTAATTTCTCTTTACAGGGATTTGCAGATGCCATGATGTTAACAACACAAGTCTAAAAAGCATAGTTTTACCAAGTCTAGTGTAGCAAGATACATCAGGAGAGCAGTAGAAGAAAAGGTCTTGAATTTGAACATGACCATGGAGATATTGGGGTTCCATCTTATGGGACGGCTCACGGTAGCATAACCTTCTCCATCAAACTGAACAGTTCCCTCACCGTCTGCCACCTGGGGGCTGCGATGTGAAGAAACACAAAGGAATCAAATAGGACTTTGAGAACTGCTAGATATCAGCAGGTTGTGAATCACCTAAGAGCTGATTAGAATAATCATTTCAGTTAGAATTACTGAGACAAAGTTGAATCTATCTGAATCATCCATTCCATTTGATTTGTATAGCTGATTAGAATCAAGTTGATCGTAACGTAACAATCTCAGAGTTTGCATGCGTGCACATGCAAAAGTCCACTGAATCACTTAATCAAGTAAATTTTATTCTATCATCAATTTGATTTGATATGAAGTATATAAGTGCATGAACCAAAATCTATCAAATTATTGATCTGAAGAAATACAATTTAATTTGATGGATTGATTCAGTGAATCAGATAGCTAAATGAAGTAGAAATACCTTGAAATCAAAGCTTTGAATCAAAGCTTCACACAGCTCATATATGATATGAGACCTTGCTGATATAGCATGTGTGTTTGTGTGTTTGTATATATATATGTGTGTGTGTGTGTGTGCATACATTGGCATCCACAAGATGGCAAATGTGGACATGTATGTTATAATGTCATCACACAAATGACACAACTTATATACTTGCATCATATGTCATGATGTCATTAGGTAGTTACATAATTTGCATCATGATGTCATGATGCATATACCACCATTCTGATGTCATCATGTATTGATACTGATTCTGCAGTGTCTATTTGTACATCTATACGTGCATATAACTGAAGAAATATTTTTAGAGCTTTAAAGATTAACTTTATATGTATGTAAATATTTAGTCCCTATATATTTTCAAATATGCATTTACCTCTGTATGTGTATTGGGGGGCAGTGAGAATTCTGAGCTATGCCATACAATTTTCGTTTTTCAGTGTGGCTTTAAAAATGATTGGGGTTTCAAATGGTTGATCCCTATACTAAAGAAATAAAATTATGGTCTTTCAAAATGTCATTTCCTATATAAAAAGGAGAAATAGATATATTTAGAAAAAAAATATTGTGAGATGCTTAGCAACTGGAAAGAAAGAAAGAAAGAAAGAAAGAAAGAAAGAAAGAAAGAAAGAAAGAAAGAAAGAAAGAAAGAACTTTAAATTCTCGTAGTCACATTGCCCTCTTATGTTTGATAATGTACAAAAAGGTGGTCAACGAACTATATATTATTCATTTTTATGATGATAATGGACAAACGTACACTGTAATGTTTGACAAGAATTAAAATGTAATCAATAATTTAACTGGACTATTTAGGTTTTTAAAAAAATGTGAACACCTTTCTTTAAATAATGTGGTCATTCCACGAAGTTACTATAAACAATATTATAGAAAAAGCCTTACCTGACAGCACAGCCTTTACACTCTCCTTCAATGTCTCTGAAATTCCATAGTCCTATTGGTTTGCTGTCTAAATAGGTTTCTCCCACGCATCCTGTAAAGGTAGTGACTCTTACAGCCTCAGATTTCTGGAAATAGAAAGTATTGAACTCTTTGTCAATAGGCTCTATGACAATTGGAAACAAAAGGCAGTATTTGTCCATAGCATGCTGCTTTTTGCTGTTTGTTCGCACATACTGTCTAATTTTCAACAGAAGTGGAAGCTATTAAGACAGAAATAAATGGCATGGATAGAGAAAGTGCCTTCTCTGGAATGAGTTTGCCCCTGAGATCTCCATGTGTCTTCCACCCTAATGGCTTTCCTTTTTTTTTTAATAAGAATTTTATTAAGTTTAAGAAAGAGATAAAAACTACAAAAAAGCAAAAAACTACAAAAGGAAAAAAATAAAACTAAAAAAGTGTGAAACACAAGAAAAAAGAATTTTAAAGAGTACATACAGAGGTGACTTCCGACTGAACAGCAAGAATATACAGCAATTTCTCTAATCAATCTCTTACTCTGGGCATCTATATCAAACCAAGATCACATCATTTCTATAAATCCTTCCATTAGCACATATACATATCACTAATGCAATTGCTCCTTCCTCTTACATAAAGAATATATATATATATATATATATATATATATATATATATATATAACAACTTCCATTTAATTATTTCCTTCCTATCACTATTCTATATATTTCTGTCCACTATAATGAAAATCTAGTTATAAAACATATAAATTGTCTGCTTTTATAATTAATAATACTACAATATTCTTAATCCTATTAAACCTAAAAATCAAATAATTATTACAGTATATCTTATAGATATCTAATACACCTTCCGAATCAAACAAACCTTTAAAAAGTTCCCAATAAATCTTAATCCAAGTCATTAAAAAGAAATGAAATCATAATAACCTCATTATCATTCCAATTATACATTCTTAAATTTTTACCCCACTTCAAAATAAACTAAAACTAAAGCTGTCCACGATCTCCTGGCTATAACTTGCCATCTGGAGGATGAATGGGTCGATTCCAAGCTTTTTCCTTAATCTGGAAAAAAGCTCTGGGCTACAGGAGAAACCAGGCTGAGCCCAAAAAAAACTGCCACGATGCCAGTTCTGCCCGCGGATCTTGTGGGCACAGCTGCTCAGTCTGCCATATTCTCACCAGAAGTCCCCACCCTAATGGCTTTCCTGAGGGCCTTAAAGATCTGGTTCTTCTCCCAGGCTTTAGGTGAGGGTGGTTGGAGCCCCTTGTAGAGTGTAGTCACAGTACGTATGTTGCTGTTGGCCAGATTCACCATTTTGTTTATTGTTTATTTTATCTGGATTGCATATTGCTGTTTGTTTTTTAAAGCTGTGAGATGCCCAGAGTTGACTGAAGTTGGATGGTGTCCAAGTCAAATAAATAAAATAAATGAACATACATAGAGATTTTCTGAAAGACTGGCATTTCTGTATCAAAACAAAACAATACAGCTGATCTGTGGGTGCAGTCAACAAGGGTATGGGATGGAATGGGGGAGTTCCCGGTGATCCTATACCCTCCTACACTCCACTCTCCAACCTTTCAGCTGAGACCATTTTGGACCTTGAATAGCAGGGCTGGTAGTGAGTGGTGACACCCAATTGTACCTGGAAGTACTCCATGAAGTACTTAAAATGGCATCAGAGTACTCCAAGTGGCAGAACCTCCCCCAAACCAATGAAACCCATTCTTGTTGGGACCAGTGAAAAAGTCATTTGGGACATAAGGAGAAGCAATCTTTTCCCCTGTTTAAATCAACCAATGTTGCATATTTGTTTTGTACAGAGAGATCTTTTGAAAGACTGATGTACATGTATTTAAAAGCAAGTCTTTGGTCTTCCAGAAAACCAGTAGACCCGAGTACCTAAGGAACCTGCATAAGATTTAATCAGCACTTTCTGAAGCACTGGGCAGACATTACATAGGTGGGCAGATACCTCTGTGCAAGCCAAGTGTTCACTCTCTCTTGCAGCCCATGTCAACATGGCTGTAGAAGGCAAGGCCAGTGACTGAGTGGGAATGGAGTGTGACTCCCGAAGCCTTAAGCTGCTAAGAGCTAACAGATCAAGGGTGTGTAGATAGTTACATGGCAACATCTGTCTCACTAGAAGACACAAAATCACTTTAACAGCAAGACAGCCTTAGGCTGTCTCTGCAATGGTCTGGAGGTGAGATGAAGGCTATGTCATTAGCCTACTTCCCTTCAAAAAACCCCAGTGATTTGCACATTCCTTTTATATACAAACACAAAAAGGTCCAACAAATTCACTTCTTTGTTTTTGTGAACAAACCATAGTCTACTGAACTATGACAGAAACATTAAGACCATTTCCTCTTGTATAGGCAAAATAGAGATTTCTAATTCCTTGTTCTATTCAGTCTTTTAAAACTGCATATCAAACATATTGATCAATAGCAAGTATTTTTAAAGACTGATTGTGGAATTTATTTATCTTTTGGCCTAAGATTTAGTGATCAAGTCGATGAAGGTTCTCAGTCATCCAGGTGGAACAGTCTGTGGCTTGAATCATGTCAACTGGATTTCTATTTTCTCAGTAGAAACGTTTCACTCCTTATCCAAGGAGCTTCTTCAGTCTTTTCACTTTAGTGATCAGGTCTAATAATTAAGATGTCTCTGAGGCTGAAAATTCTATGGGTCCAAACTGAGAATAGCACTTCATTAAAACATATTTTTTGTGATACCCTAAAATTGTTATATTCAGGGAATAAGTAATTACACATATTAATCTGACTTTGAAACAGGGCTTTATATTTTCACTCACCTATATTCTTTTGACCCACATACCTATTACATCGAAATTGATAGCTGGACAAAGCAAATGGATTTTCTGCATCACTCTTATTGGCAAAAGACTTGTGCTTCAATTTTGGAAAGATAAAATTATGGCCTAATTACTTGGTGGATTGAACACCTGAAGTTACTTGTGACTTATTTATAATTGATTTATAATGTAAATTTCTAGGGCCATCCACTCACCCACAACTCTTATGAACAAATTGCTTACTGATATAGAAGATTACTGATGTAGATGTATGGATGATTATAATAAAATATGACCACCTTTCACTGACACTCTTGTGTAAAAATGTGTATGTGTGTATGAATGTATGAGAAGTCCTAATATATCGTTTTTGAGTTTTGTTTCTTTTTTTTTCTGGTTCATTAAATAACTAAAGTTATTTAAAGCATGGAGAGCTCTCGTCCATAAAATTGCCAAGAGTCGGATACGACTGAACGGTTAAAGACAAGACAAGACAAGACAAAAAGCTAAAGGCATTTTTGTTTAAAAAATGAGGATATGTACCTTAAAATCAGCCAGCAAGGTGCTTTATGCCATGATAACCAGCATGTTAGGATGAGCCTTAGTTTTCTTTTTTATCATCTAGAGTAGCCTTTTAATTTTGGCTTTTTAAATCATAATTATCACAAGTTAGCAATACTAGCACACAAACCCCAACAGTCTGAAGGGTATTTGTTGTAACTGCTGAATTGTTTAAAGAGAATTATTCTCACAGGAAGTTGTCCTTTCCAAAAGTATCTGATTATCTTTTATGTCTCATTTCATCAATATGAGCTCATCTTACTTCCAGATATTTAGCAATTCGAGACATATAAGCACCTGGTACTTTTCATGAGGAATTATGAATATTAAAAATATTAATGTGTGAACATCTGGAGAACAGAAACTTGACTTTCAAAGAGAGGCATGACATGAAATTTGAACAACTTGGGTGATCCCTTCCAAGGTCACTGTGAATATTTTAATTGGCAAAGTGTACATTTAATAAAAAATTTTAGAAGTCAAACTTGGCACTACATTCTATTCAATTCACACTGAAAAGAACTTTTAAAAAGAGAGAGAAAGAGAAAGGGGGTGAGAGAATGAAGCAAGTTCAGAGAAGGAAAGACTTTTTGAATGTTACACCAATCCGCTATGTTGGGCTCTTAAAGAGAAAAGGGTAAGCATTGTTGTTGTTGTTGTTACGTTTTTTTGGTTCCTTTGAGTCAGCATTGGTTCCTGATGACTGCCTGGACAAGTCCCTGTAGTTTTCTTGGCAAGATTTCAGAAGTGGCTTGTATCAGATGAGAAGAAAGAGCTAACAAAGGATGTAGAAAATTACTTGAGATTTGAAGCATATGCTGATGCTGATGCTTGATGATGTAAGAGGAGTGAAACCAAATTGGATATTAAAAAGAGCTTAGGATCCAAGCCAGATCTGTCCATCCATCCACACTAGTACAAGGTTTATATAAAAACTGTATGTATAATTATGAATTATTATATGTAACTTAATGAATGTGTATATTATGGAAACACCATTTAAATAGAAAGATGGGAAACAGATCTTTGCAAAGCTTCATCTTGTCTAAGGAGTAAATAAAAGATGTAATCCTTTTAATTTATATGCTAAAGTGTGATTCAGACCCAGAAGCTGTCTAGATGGTTTCATATTAATTTACAGTTTATTTAAAAATCTGATTGACTATATGCAGTCAGAGCTGTCTGGAAGATTGGAACAGTTTTTAAAGGCTCATTTTGTCAGATGGGTGTCTCTGTAGGGCCACCCAAAATGACCTACCTATCAGGGACTTTACTTCAGAACCTATTGCAGGTATGAGTTTGGCTATGTACTTTGTGTAACCCTACCCCATTTGGACCTAAGAAGAATAAAATATTTGCTTTCATCACCTCTCTTTTTCATACCATCTGTAGAAAGTCAGAGACAGAGACAGACAGAAATAAGAAACTTTATGCTGACATCCTTCAAACCCAGTGGAATTTGTTCAATGGAAGTGTGACTGATATGCATTCCATAATGTAGTGGTTAAGGCATTGTACTAGAGTGGGAAGATCCAAATTCTAGTCTGTAGAGAATAAGGGAGATGACCTGGGCAGAAATATGCAAAAACTGTTACCTAGGCAAAGAGGGGCGTGGTGGCTCAGCGGGTAAGACGCCAGGCTTGTTGATCGGAAGATTGCAAGTTCGGAGGTTCGAATCCCTAGCCCTGTGTGCAGAGTGAGCTCCTGCACTAGCTCCAGCTCTTGCCAACCTAGCAATTCGAAAGCATGCAAATGCAAGTAGATTAATAGGTACCACTTCGGTGGGTAGGTAACAGCGTTCCACGCGTGTCATGCGGCCACATGACCGTGGAAGCGTCTTCGGACAACGCTGGCTCTTTGGCTAACAAACGGAGATGAGCACCGGCCCCTAGAGTCGGACACGACTGCACAAATGTGTGGGGGGTACCTTTACCTTTACTTTAGGCAAAGAGGGCTGAAGCATTCTGGGAAGGAAGATAATATCCAGGAACAATTCAGGCAAATGCCTCCCTGATTCATTGGAGTATAAGAAGGAGGGGATGTACAGTACATTCAAGACTTGCAAGACTCTGTTATTATAGTCTATCTCAATAAAGTACAGATCTCGTCTTCCTGTGGAGTTGATTTTCTGGTCTGGTCTACCTAGTGGGGCTGACGTTGTCCATCCTCAATCATGGAAGCTTACATGATGATTTGGGGCCTGTCACTTTTTCACACGATGGAATCAGCAACTTCAAAGCTTGAGCACCCAAGAGGATATTGGAGGTGAGAGGGCCCCTTTGTATTACAGACTTCTTCAGGAGCTTCCTCCCTGTCCTTTCTTCCCATCTCCACTTGTGCTGCTACTGATGCTTGCCTACTGACCTGATATCTTGTCTGAATTAAAATGGCCAGTGAGTTTCATAGGAACACATTTCAGGGACATATACAGTATTTCACTTGAGTAAGACACTGAAAGTTGTAGCTGCTGTAGGCATTTCACCCACAATGACTGACTTTTAAAGAAGGATAAATAATATGGTTTGAGGCAAATCATTTGAAGGACAAAATAATCTGCAATCCAAAGCCATCTCCAATGGTCAGATACAGATACAAATAAAACCAATAGAGAACCCCTGATTCTCTCATGTTCTAATCAGCTTAGAAGGAGTGAATGATTAGGTAGATTCTAAATCAGCCACAGAGTCAAATCTGCCCTAGTGCTATATATACATGTCATATTGCATATTGCAACTTTGGTTGTGAATCCTGACTGATGTGTGATATAAGTGACATTAGGGCTTGATCATTGCTTCATTCCAATTTCCACCTGTCCTTATGTTATGGTTCTGAAGCAGAGACTGAGAGAAAACCTCATTTCAACAGTGAGAATTGTTGAATACAGCCCAAATCTGGGATTTGGGAGTAGTTCCTATTGTGCTTTAGGCTCTGTTGTTTCTATGGGCTAGTATTAATACACTGTTACTTGATCCTTTCATGATTATATTGCTGTTTTAAACATGTTTTTATTGTATTGCTAGATTTCATATTCTGATTAATATTTGGGAACCACTCTGTGGATCTTTTGTGCTGCAATAAGTGTCCATATATTCGTATCTAAAGTGGGAAATGTGCTTTGGATCAAGTGTAATTCAAGTCCTTGTTGTATTTGTTGGTGGTACGTTAGGAAGCCATGCCTTTTCCTGTCTTGCACCATAGGTACACACATTCCTGAGAAAACATAGTTTTGAGCTCAGAAGGTCTTAAAGGAGTAGTGACAGTTCCTGATACTACTTGGCTACCAAATGAAAACAGGAGTAGGTAAAGCATATTTAAAGTACCACTGAGGGTTGTAGCAAGCTTGCTGATATCTAAAATCACCTTTCCAGCATCAGATCTGAATAATACACATCTAAGTACTACCATTATTATGACATTTATTTTACTGGTAATCAGTTAATTAGGTTGCAGTCTAGAAGTCACTTCCTGCATAAGTTCTCTGAAATCTCACAGAAGACAAAGTCAGTGATTTAAGACTGGTCCCTCCCAAGCAAATGCTTTAAATAAAACAAAGGAAAGTACATATGATTAAACTGACCAGTTAAGCAGAGTCACTCATTACCTTTATTTTCTCAGTTAAACCTCCAACAAACAGCATGGCATTTGCATCCACATCTAAAATTGTGTAACCAGGTGGAGAAATTGCACTGAAAATGCTTGGTATGATGGTGGCTTTAGGACCCTCTAATGCCTGTACTGAAATTGTGCCATTTCTTCCAGTCCTGTAAGAGGGAAAACATGAGAGTGAGTTTTGCTACTCATCAACTAATACACACATTCTCTCTCACCTCTGATAAGCCAATGGGAATGGATTCTTACTGACTAGGTTGAAACGCAGGGGCCTGATAACTTGTAATCCCTTGGCAAGAAGTTATGAGGTGAACCCAGTTTATGTTATTATTTTAATCTGAAAAGAAACATTCCACAATGGAACACAGAATTCTATGGACTACAATTCCAGTTCTCCACATCTGTTTCCTGAAAGTCCATGCTACACACACGAAGAGAACAGTTTCTTAGTCATTTATATTAACTCCTACAGTTTGCAGGGATTTTCATCTCTAAATCTCAAATGCAGCTCAATTATTTTTAAAAGATAAAGGTCACAATTCTTTTGTTTAACATTTAGAGCAGGTGCCGCCACGGAAAATAAAAGATACCAGAAAATAGCAAAGCATGAATTTATTCTATGGACTCCAATGGCTTCATGCATCAAAAATATTTTGCATTTTACTGAACAGAAATATTCATCTTCTTCTTTTCTTTGCACTTTTCCCCTTTTGAATCTGAAGCAGAGTTTCCAACAGAACAGTAACCATTCCGTTGGAACATTTCAAGTGAGGCAGTTTAGTCAGCATGCAGATCAAAACACAGATTCACTTTTTGTGACATCCCTAATCTCAGAGAGTGACTTGGAAGCTGCATTTCTGTGATATGATCTCAAGGCACCTACAAGGTTCAGTAATGTGAAGAGCTGTTTCCTTTTGGAATGGGCTGTGAGTCTTCCCCTGTCTTAATCTCTTGCCAGAGACCACCATCACAGGATTGCAGGTTCACAGACCTGCCTGCCAAGACTATGCCCTATGCCCCAAAACACAAGCGTATGCACACACACACACACAAAGCTGCAGCAAAATGTATGTTCATTAACAAAATCTGATAAGAATGGTAAGTGGGTAAACTTCAAATGATCTGAAGACAGATCCTTCAGAAGACTTCAGGTAGGGATTGCTCCCACAGCCCATGTTACCCAGATGTTGCTACTTCTAGGTTCATTTCCTAATGAGTGGGAGAAACAAATTGTCCCAGTTAGTTCTATTCACAGGGTAGTGTTTGTCATAGCCACATTGGGCAAAAGGATAGGTAAGTAAGATAGGTCATTGCTTTATCCATTTGGACAATAATATGCAGATAAAGGAAGGTATACATATTCTGATGTCTAAAAGGTCAGTATGGCTTTTAAAATATTTCTTGTATTTATTAGGTTAATATTCTGCATTTCCACTCATACAACAAAAATCAAAGCAATTCAGATACAGTGTGCACAAAAATAAAACAACAGTCCTTTAAAAACTAACACAACATTCTCTATAACAGCACTGCCAGAACATTCTTGACTTTGTAGACCATATTTCTGCCTACTGTTCAGAAGGATCCCTGAACAGAAAGGGAGAAAGGTAGGCAACAACCATAACAAAGACATCTCACCTGGTGTCTTCATTCCCTTCCCACATGGCCATAACCATTAACTGCCCTCTAGGAAGGATCCTTGAAATTGCTTTATTTTCAAATTTTATATTTGATTGTGCATTACTTTGTGTTAGATTCTAAAAGTAGGGTGGCATGGAACCCAGAAGAACTACTTTCAAAAGAATTTGCATGAGTGTGATGCCATTTTGAAAATGTCCTTCACTAAGCTCTTTTGGAAATCAGACCATGGAATCACCACTTGAGAGTGATACAATTAGTATGGAAGATCTTAGGAACTTGCCTTGATGCTTCAATTCGGTACCAAACTCCATCATCAATTGTGAGATCTGGATAGTCAGCACGCCCAACACCAGATCCCACATCCCATAAGAAATCTACTTTTCCTTTGCGCATTTCTATGGCCAGGAAGTCAGTCTAGGATAAGGAAAAGATACTTTAAACAAAATGAACAACATAGCATAATAATAGTGTTTACTACTTCTGAGGCAAATTAGTAAAATAATACAAAGTGATAATCAGTAAAACAGTGAAAATGAAACAATTAAGGGCAGTGAACAGTTATATACTATCACTTGAAGGAATAATTCTCCTAAACTGAGGTCTCTTAATTTTTTCTTCTGAAAATCTATTTTTATCATGTTCCATATGAAATGCTTATGAGTTGAAACATTAACTTTCCCATTAGTAGTGGCTGTCAATTATAGTCATGCATAATCAGTAATATCCTGTATAATTTACTTATTCCAAAATATTGTATTTAAATGCATTTTTTAAAATATAGGTAAAGTAAGGAAGAAACATTATAACACCAGGAGATTCAATAACCTCCCATTCTCTTTATCATATCTTTCGTATCTTCGTGTGATCATATTTTCTGCCCAGGGATACCTCACACACAATTTTTTTCTAATTTATTTTACTGATTTTATACTGGTGTATAATATGATTTCATTGTGTTTTTTTCCAAATGTGCCAAATAAAATTATGTTCCAATTCAAGCATTAGGACCAGGCTGAATCTTTTTTTTTTTTTTTGCTGAAACTTCTTTCTGAATCAGTTTTGCAATCATTTTTTCTCCTGGGTTTTAGAAACAAAACAGAATCATTTTAATTTTTTTGACCCAGGTTTTATAAAGTTAATTAATCTGTCAGTCATATCATGTCTTTAAAACTTTATAAATTACATTCTCCACTGGCAGTTCTTTTGATCTTTATTTGTCTTCACTGTGTATTTAGTTCCTTTGGACTCTCTCTCCATGTGGATGGGACTGCACTAGGTCCTCCTACCAAGTGTCATATGATTTTCTTCTCCCTCTGCCCCCACTTTTTCTTTCAAATTATTTTCATTACTGCATAACTGATGTCACTGCTGGCAACACCAGGATTTATTTTAAACATTATTTGTCACTGTTGTGTTAAAACAAAAGTGCTCCGGGTCCTTTCCATATCAATTTTATCGTTGGTGACTCACTCTGAGTAAGGCACCCCCATAACAGATTAAGGAACTTGAGTCTAGATAAGGGTTCAGCAGTAGGAACTCTACTGGCCAGTTTCCTACACAAGTGGTGACAGTGTTCCAACTTGGGCCAATGGGTTCCAGTAATAGCAATACCTGCTGTTACTGTTGCTTGGGAAGATGTAGACATGATGATATGGGATGATGTGGCCTACAGGAAATGGCAACAACAATGATAGGTGGCCCTGTGGACATTGGATGGTGGTCCAGCTATATTGCCAGTATTAATATCAATATACAATCTGATGGTAACATTTTTTAAAAGGAAAACTAATGTGGACTTACATATCTATTACTTCCAAGGTAAAACAGTAGATTATCAGGAACAGTTGTCTTTACATTGAGAATAACAGTGTTATACAATCCTTTTTTTATTTCTGGTCTGTATGTTCGAATACAGTTTCCACCTGAAGCCACGGACACTTTAATCTTCAATTAGCAATTAAAGAAAAAAGAAAAAGAAAACAGACACATTTTTTAATCTTTTCACTTCCACTCATGAAATATATTGCTATGAATTTTCTAGAGGTCTGGATATAGAATATAGACTACTGGAATTTTTTCTGGTATTCTGCACAGACATCACAATCCATTATTTTACCACACTAGAATATGTGACAGTGTACAAAGTTCAGCTATGACAACTCAATTGCGGAATAATTCAGAAGTAACTGGCTAATGAAGTCAAACATATGACCTACTGCATGTGAGACTTGTACACACACTACATTATTTTGAATACATCCTTCCCTATTGTTTTGGGTTTGCGTTATGAAAGCCTTTAGTATATTGTACTTCTGTCAGTTCTTGCTAGATGTGTCCCAAAGGACCTTTTAACTTCTAAAACTAATTAGCTAATAGTCATTAAGAGTTCACTTGGTGCTTACTGTATTATTATCATTATTTTTAAAAAGCAATGACATTTCTGTGAGTATGAAAAAAAGACTCAATAAAGACCTGGTCGATTTGCTTTATTGAGCTTACATAATTACTTTACCAAAACAAACAAGAAAGTTAAACATTCCATTTGGTTGCTGAAGTTTATCATCTTAAAGGAAACTTTGAAAGTATATCATAGTAACCAGGCAAATGTATACTATATCAGTATTGGTTACATATTTTGAAAATAGGTAATTCTAGGATCATAAAAAAGGTGTACTTCTAATTCTGATGGAAGGTTGTGTAAATACACTCATAAAGGAAATTGTGTTGCAAATGCACATAGGGTTTTATCTGGGGTATCAAATAAGGGACCCTTAATGGATCACTACTTTGCAACAGTGAAGGTATTTACATATCCTATTGATGCAATGAACTGTACTGTTGGGACTGTACATCCCAGAAGATTCATCCATGATGGGCGAAGTCACAGACAAGGGAAGAGACTAAATACTGTATGATCCACTAGAGAAGGAAATGGCAACCCACTCCACTATTTCACCAAAGGGACATTCACAACCAGGACAATGTCAGTGTTATGAAGATATGTATACCATTGCTCTGCCAGAACCATGAACCAAGGCACAGTAGTTGTTGTCAGAGCAGCTCTGTCAAAACTAAACATTGGTCTAACTAAACAGTGAATTCCACAGAAGAGCAAGAAGAGACAAGGAATCATATAAAATTAAGCAATGCAGAGAAATTAAGAATAACAATTGAAAGGGGAAAACACTTATTTAAGAAAACTGCAAAGATTAGCATAATAAAAGATGAAGAAATCAAAGGTCTACTGGAGAAAGAAGATTTAAAGAAGAAACAGCACAAATATATGGAAGGATAAATTATTGATAAACAAGAAGGTTTGATCACTGAACTAGAGCCAGACATTCTGAAAAGTGAAGTTAAATGGGTCCTAGAAAATACTGCTAAGGACAAAGCCTCAAGAGTTGATGAAATATTAGTAGAACTGTTCAAAGTCTTTTAAAAAATGATACAGTTTAAAGTGCTACTTGTAGTTTGTAAGCAGGTAAGAAAAACACACTAGTGGCCAGGGAACTGGAGGAGATGCATTTATATTCCAATAGCCAAAAAATGTAATGCTAAAGAATGCTTAAACTAAATTGTGCTTATTTGATATACTAGTAAGATACTTCTAAAAATTTTGCAGTCCAGACTTATATGTGGAATAAGAATTGTCAGATATAAAAGCAGGATTCAGAAGAGGCAAGGGCATCTGATCTGCTAACATTGGATGGATAATGGAAAAGTTATAAACAAGTTCTAAAAAGATGTCTATTTTTGCTTTATTAATTATACAAAGGCCTTTGATGGAGTGGACAACAACAAATAGCGGATATCCCTTAAATATGAGTATACTAGGCCACCTCATCTGTCCATTTAAGGATTTATATCTATTTATTTATTTATTTATTTCTCCAACTTATATCACCGCCCATCTCCCCCCACAGAGGGGACTCTAGGCGGTAGATATAATGACTAGAAGCAATAATGATAATAAGATACAGAGCAAGTGCAACTAAATGGTTCAAAATTGAGAAAAAAGTGTGCCAGGGTTGTACACTGTCACTTTATTGTTGTTATATATAATGAGAAATACTTTACTAGAAGAAATACAAATTAGAATTAATATTGCTGGAAGAAACACCAATAACTGCAGCTATGTTGATGATACCACTGTGAAAACTAGAAGATTAAAAAAATTTCTTGTTGAAGTTGAAAGAAGAGAGTACAAAAGCTAGTTTGTATACTGTTCCATACCAAAACAAAAAAACAAACAACAAAAACAACAAAAACAACAAAAACAACAAAAACCCATACACAACAATTAAGATTAAGTCAACAGATAATGCCAACCCAATGCACATGGGCATAGAAGAAGGTGAAGTAGTAGTAATAATCTTTATTTGCATAGGCTCAAAAATTCAGTGATAGTGAGAGTAGCCATGAAATAAAAAGACATCTGCTACTTGGAAGAAAGACTGAGAAGTCTAGACAAAATATTAAAGTGCAGAGATGCACACTGACAGGAAATGTTCATATTATAAAAGCAATAGTTTTCCTGTTGTAACATATGGCTGAGAAAACTGGCTCATAAGAAAGGCTGGATGAAGAAAAGTTAATGCCTTTGAAATATGGAGCTAGAGAAAATAGTTGAGAATGCCTTGGATTGCAAAGACAACAAATAATTCAGGGCCACATGAGGTAAAATTAGACTGATCACTGGAAACATTAATAATGATGCTAAAGCTTAAATATTTCAGACACATAATACAAAGGCAAGAGTTGTTAGAGAAGACCTTAAAGCTTGGAAAAAGATCCTGATGTAATCCTCTGTCAGAAAAGGAGGCTGACAGAAGACAAGATGGTTAGATACTATTACTAATGACACTAGCAGGAGCTTAGAAGAACTCAGAAAAGCAGCTACTGATAGACAACCTGGTGATATAATATCCATTGGGTCACAAAGAGTCAGAAGCAACTGAATGACTGAACAATCCATGGACAGAACTGGTTTATAATCTGTGGATCCTGCTATACTCCCTGCTCCTGCACAGTGAGCAGGTGGCAGCAATAGCTAGGACAGCCTCTGTGCAGCTCCGTCTTGTGCTGTTACAACCTTTTCTGGAGCAGAATATTCTGCTCATCATCACCTTGGCCATCTCTTGTTTGGACTACTGTAACATGTTGTACTTGGGGTTGCCCTTGAAGACCACTCAGAGGCTTCCGCTGGTCCAGAATACATAATTTCAGACAATAACGGATGTAAATCTACTACTTGGAGAATTGCACTGGTAAACAGTTTGTTTCAAGGAGTAATTCAAGATGCTGGTTGACACTTTTAACTTTTTTTAGGGATCAGGACCTGGATATCTTTGAGACTGTCTATTCTTAGTGGTTTCTACCTGCACATTAAGTTTAGGAAGAGAAGGTTCTCTACGGGCCCCTATCCTTATGAGAGCCATCTGCAGGGACCCTGGAGAAGGGCCTTTTCAGTCACTGCCCCCTTTCTCTGAATAGCATTTCCCCACAAATTAGATTAACTCCCACATCCTTGAGCATTCATAAAGCTACTGTATAAAGACCTGGCTTTTCCAGTGTGCCTTCCAGGTCTGATATGTTGTTTTGATCCTTCCTGCAGGGGAAGGTCTACATTTTAACATTGTCTGCAGTTATTGTGGATTGTGCATGTATGTGTGTCTGTCGATTTTTAACACAAGTACTGCATTGAGTATGAATGTCTCTCAGAGTCTATAATGACTGGAGCAGCTTATATGCACAGTGAGTAACTAAATAAATAAAATAATCAAAGAAGGCAGTGAAAATGTTAGTACTTGTTCAGTGTGAGGATCATATTAGCAAATATGATAACATGCAAACTAAAATTTACTTCACCAGATATATTCTACAGTAAGAATAGCTAATTATGTGACAAGAAATAATGGTTACCTGTGACAATTTATATTCATTATTTGCTTTAGGAGTATAAGGATTCAGTAAATACAGTACAGATCATTCAAACGAGAACAGTAAAGTAAAAAAAAAAACCCTGAAGGAAATAAATTACTCTTAAAATGTGTAACCTTGGAAGGTTAGCTACCTGCATTAAAAAAAATAGCCCTAAAAGATTTATGTTTTAAAACCTTTGGATGGTACAAATATCACTGAGACAGAATAGCTATTAAACAACAATCAATGTGGGTTTTTCTATCCTCACACATAAAAATACAGAGACGCCTACTCAAAGGCATGAATAACGTTAGGAAAGTAGTTTTAAAATCTATGGATGGGAATTATTTTGGAGGTAAATAATTGCCTCTATTTATATGAAGGGCTGTTTATCAAGTGAATATGCTGTTTTCTCATTATTATGACACGTGCATTTCTTTTTATATTTCTCCTAGAGCAGCATAATGCTTTGACTTGAACTAAGCAGCAGCTCACTGAACGTATTCATCTTCAGGGATTTTTTTTAGGTTCTTGTAGGTCATAGGGCAAATAAGTTTAGCATTACCAGGGAAAATGGGTTTCAAATGTAATTACATTTGGAAGGCAAACTTAGGACTCAGTAATAAAACTAGAAAGTGATGCTCTTAACCCACATCCATCCATCCGGGGAAGAAAATGGGACAGCAATCCACCTAATGTTCTTGGTTATTCTGCAAGATATTGTCAATTTCCTTACAAAGCAGTAATGCTTGCTGATTACAAACTGTATACATTCAGAATATAGTGGGGACTATACTGAGTGGAAATGATTCATTAAATATTTGAGCAGTTAGTTCCTGTTCAAATATTAATATTTCCTCTTAATATTTATAGAGGCCGATGTATTTTATCAATACACATCAATTAATTAATTCCTAAACTCCAATTCCAAATGCTTAAAGCACAAATCTGAAAATATTTGTTTCAAGCAATAAATAATTTATAATGGGTTGGACACACATAGACTATCAGCATGATTATTCCAGCTTCTTGGCTATACATCAGGGTACATCATTTTCTGCCGCCAGAAAATGATCCAATTCTAATAATGAAGGCAGTTCAAAGAACAACGTATAATTCAAATAGTCCCTGATTCTAAAGAAAATGGAGCCTCTGTTATGCACATGAAACTAGTCCACAGAGAATATTTATCTCCATCTCCATCTCTATTATGAGTGATTGAATCTCCTGAGAGAGGATCATACTCCACTTATCTGATGAAGTGGTCTGTGATTCATAAAACCTGTACAGCAATAAATTTGTTAGTCTTTATTTTGCCATACGATGGTTTGTTCTTTTTGCTGCAAGAGCCTTATATGGCTTCTCCTTGGAAATTACTTGGAACGGCAGCTGAAGCTATATAATGTGATAGATTGTTTACATAAACCAAACATATAAAAAGGTGAGTGGTTTGAGGGTTAGCCATCTGTGTTCTTGCAGTCTACTAATGCAATAAAATAAACATAAGAACATTTTGTTGAATAGCTGATGGGGGGACTTCAAGAACAGTCCACCTGTACTATTTCCATGGAAGCTGCACCTCCCAGTTTTTTAAGAAATGGAGAAACCATGACAGTGGTTTTCATGCAAATGCTTCCTGTGATTCCTTTGTGTCCATGTTTTCAGAAACACATGGATATTGTTTTGCTCATTGCTATATTAGATTATAATACATAGCAAAATAATGTATCCAAAAAGTCCGCCCAGTTTTCTTGGGTTCACTTATTACCAGAGCTATCCTTAATCCTACTTACTCCTGGAATCTTCTTATGGACGAAATTACTTGGCCAAAAAATAAATTGAGTATAGCAGGTAGCATTACTCAGTTAATTTTGGGTGATCTCAAAAAAGCTAGGCAGGGACAAATTGGATTACTATCTAGATAGGAGAGCACCAGGAAAATGTAGGGTGGGAGGCAAGAGATGAATGACAAAGACAGTAGGAGTTGGGACAAAATGCAAGGAAAGTTTGTTCCTTCTCTCCTGATTTGAATAATTTTCTGAGTTTCACCTGTTTGGGCTAGGCAAAACAAGCTCGTCTTTTCAGAGTCCTCTCAGGTCATTATGGAATAAGCAGGAAGCACTTTAGAGCCAGTTTGGTCTAGTGGTTAAGGTGCTGGGCTAGAAACCAGGAGACGGTGAGTTCTAGTCCCGCCTTAGGCATGAAAGCCGGCTGGGTGACCTTGGGCCAGTCCCTCTCTCTCAGCCCAACTCAACTCACAGGGTGGTTGTTGTGGGGAAAATAGGAGGAGGAATTAGTATTAGGTTATGTTTGCCGCCTTGAGTTATTTATAAAAATAATAAAGGTGGGATAGAAAATAAAACAAACAAACTGGAAGGGATGTAATGGACTCTGTATTGTTTGTTAGATGAAAGAAACAATCATGTCTTTTGGAACTGTTTGTTGGGATGATGATGAAGGTTTACTATTGCAGGGACTCTGAGTTGCTTCTTCAAGTTCTTTCGTTATGAACAACGTTTGGTGAGAAGATTGATTTGAAAACCTGATATGCAGCCGATGTGGATATTTTTGCAGAACTCTGGGATTTGTAATTTATTGTGACTGAGTATACAGACTTCTTCTGTAGGCAGCAACTGGCCTAGCTTCAGCATTAACCTGGAGGAGGAAGACTACACTGAGAAGTTGAAAAAAATGTGCCAGACGTCCCTGGCAAACCACTCCTCTTGTAGCCACCAAAAGTGCAGCTCGATTCATGAGAGGGTTTACCTTTTTAAAGGAATAGACTAAGCTCTCAAGAAATACTTACAGAATTGGCTTGCTTCCTGGCTTGATTTATCAGGTCTTTAATGTGAGAGATGTTCTTCCCCAGGTTATCTTGAAGTTGTTTGATTGGTTTCAGTTTATCCATCAGCCGATCTGCTTCTTTTCCCAGATTTTTAACAGTGTCATCTGCATCAGCAACTTTATGTGAAAAACAGAAGAAACAGAAGCGATTAAATTTTTGATGCAAGCACCATTAATAAAAACTGAGGGCACTCTGGGGCAGTGATTTATTAATAGAAAATGAACTCCTCCCTTGACTCTCTCCTCTCAAAGGTTTGTATCATGAGTAATTTATCAAACTATCCCATTATACCTGAAATAGAAAACTGTAGGTTAATTTTGCACTCTGGCCAATAATACAAAACCTTTTTACTTCATATGGTCATTTGGATTTCATTATTAAATTAATTTCCTGATCTGGACAGATGCTTTGGGAATGGTGGTTTAAATTAGCCATGATACAAATTTTAAAACAAGGATGTCAGGAGTGAAAGGAAGGATGTTACACCAATTTCTAGATTCATGAACCATGTTTAAAACTGTGCTCAAAGCAATCTGCAGTAATCATATTAAAGATGGAAAACAATTTCCATTTTAATTTTAGAACTTGGTTTAAAGGCAAAATAGTAGCAAAGCAGCAAGAGTTAGAAAAGTGCTCTGGGGAGCTAAGATTTCAGGGCTTCATATTCTGGCATTGCTGAACACATTTTGAATAAAAGAGTAGCATATTTGCCAATTAATACACTAAGTGTTTCATATCTCAAACATATTTTTCCAGCTGTCCTAAAATCGCAAAATTTGAGTAACATGGCAATGGGAGCTTCAGAGCATGGCTCAGCATGGACAATACAAAATAATGTAATGTCCATAGGTGGTTTCATATATTATATGTATAATGGGCCCCATGTGTAGATTAGGTAGCAGGTTAATACCCCTGACCACGTCCCTAAAAATACAAGATTCCAAATCTTACTGAAATCTGTTCTCATAGATCTCTACCTGCATTGGCCTGAAACTGTCTTCAGGGCATGGTGATCTAGAAAAAGGAACTATACAGGGATAGGCCTGGCAACCTTGGCAATGTGTATAATCCCATCCATGTATATAAGGGGCAATTATGATTTCTGGCTTACTGGATAAGTAGATCTAGCTGGCTTTGGAAGTTCACAAACATAACATGTTAAGTGCCTTCCTCTGTGGTGTCTCTTCACTATCTGGTATTCATGTTTCATTTCACTGTTATGGACACTGAAAGATGCATCATAGTGAGTACACTAATTATGCATTTGAATATGAAAGATCTTCTATGGTCCATCCTGAGTCTACTGCCTAACAATTAGAAAGCTCTAAGCTCTAGCAAAATGTAGCAGAAGTGTTTGTATGTGCATGAGAATATATTGAATTTACTGTACTCAAAATGTCTGTTTTTTCTTTCCTCCTGAATGTTTTAGATCAGGGGTCCCCAACCTTTTTGGTGCCAGGGACTGGTTTCAAAAGACGATTTTTCCGCGGACCGGGGGGGAGTTTCCGGGATATCTGCGGACCGGGTTGTGTGTGGTTTCTGGGATTTCTGTGGACTGGGGGGCGGGGTTTGCGGGCAGGAGCCAATTGCGTGCACCGGGGTCAGGGTTTGTGGGCGGGAGCCAATCACAAGCACCGGGGGTGGGGTTTGTGGGCGGGAGCCCCACAGCCCAGTTCCTAACAGGCCGTAGCCCACAGGTTGGGGACCCCTGGAAAAGATTACCCAAACCCAAGATTTAATGAGTTAAATCTTGATATTTAGTGACAATGATTTCTATAGCATCAGAACATCTGGAGCACTCATGATGAAGAACCCCTCTTTTTGTCAGATGAAGAGGTGCCTGGAATAATATTGTTTTGTACATTCATCCTCAAGATGCAAGAGAACCAGTGAATAATAACAAGTATAACAAGTTATCAACACATTGGGAAATACAGATGGGCGAATCTGCATGTTAGAACATGCAGACCATGTGAATGAAAGCCTCCAAGACCCTTTGTTCCACTTGAGCTTTTGAAATAACATTTTTTAATTTTTAAAATGAGTTTGATGGATGCAAATGACCATGTAATATCAGAGCTAGAGTACATTCCTTTCTCAAGGCAAAGCTGCTTGGATAAAATATGTTAGTACCATTGCTGGAACACAACAGCTATTATTATCCAACACCTAGCATAGGAACCATGCAAAAATATTTTTTAAAAAAGAATAAAGTACATGAAGTTACAGAGGAAGGGAAAAATGCTTACACTAATAAAATTAAAACCTTATACGTACTGATTCCTGTAGGCAAGTTTTGGAGTTTTTTTTAAAAAAAGAAGAAGAAAGAGAAATTTGTAAGATAGTTTAGCAATATAACAAACAGCAATATAAAACAAATTGATGACTGAACAAAAACCTGAAAGTGGGCATTGCTTGGCATGCTGGATTATGCTGATTTGGGATAAGTGGGATATTTTCACAGGACTTTTAGAGCATGGTAACTAGCTGATCAATAGATAATTAAAACTTGGTAAATGAATATGAACAGCAGGCCTGATTTACTTGATGTTACCATGTATCAGTGAAGATGTAACATTTCCTCATCTCATAATTATGATGCTCTTCCTGTCTCCTCCACCTTTCCTTCGGGCTATGCACATCTCTGTTTCGCTGGCTTAAAGTTCTCATGTTAGTTTTAAATCAGAATCTGAAATCATACCAACTATGGGGTAAAGATAGAATGCTAATGAAAGCTGGTACAAAAGGAAGAATGAAGGGGACATTTAAGTGAGAAAGGTGAGGAACAAGAGTGAAGGTCAAGACAGCTTGCAAGGAAATCCAGATCTCTTTACTCCAGTTAAAATCCAAACAGCAAGTACAGCTCAGGGAAATGCACATCTTCAAATGTGCCTGGGAATATGCAATATGTGCCTTCTCTGCGACAGCACCCGCCCTGTGGAATATCTTGCCCGCACTCACTCCTGGCCTTCCGGAAGTCTTTAAAGACCTGGTTCTGCCGCCTTGCTTGGAACGAAGGAATTGATAGTTCCTCCTGGGGGTGGTTAGCTTAGTAATATCCTCCTTTTAAGATCTCACCATTCTCTGGATTTTTCTATTTATTATTATATTGTATTTTAGATGTATAGGTTTTAATTTTTATATTATTATTGTAAACCGCCCAGAGCCTACTGCTGTAGAGATGGGCGGTGATAAATTTGATAGATAGATAGATAGATAGATAGATAGATAGATAGAGAGATAGATAGAGAGATAGATAGATAGATAGATAGATAGATAGATAGATAAATAAATAAATAAATAAATAAATAAGGCATGGATGAACAGACTTCAGTCATACAAGATTGACTTGATATTTTATTTTTTTCCTCCAAATCCTTCAACTGGACTGAGACCCAAAATAACAGCTCAGGCAGAAATGGACACTTCTGAATATCTGTTCAGTCTAGTAACTTGCGATTAGCTGCAGACCCAAGCTTAAAAGTCTTTTAGCACAAAAATCTCCAAGTGGTCTTTTTCTTTTCTAATTAAGACTCACTGTTGGTACTGCTAGACAACTGGGAATCTGAAGCCCCTGTCAGCCTGGTCAGTTGACTCTAATCTAGATTGTGTCCATGCTTGCTGTAAGCCAAAATCTAAATATAGCAGAACTGTGATAGTAAATTTTCAGGAACACCATTCCTGAATATTTCAAGAAGAAAGCTCTAGTTCACATAGCTGAGGAGTAAAAATCTTCAAACACACAACAAAACTGCTCTCTATCCAAAAAGAAAGCACATATTTGTGGGGATATGACAGTGCAATTTCGTTGTTGTTGTTGTTGTTGTTGTTGTTGTTAAGATTCAAAAATTCTAAGTCCATTGTCCTCTGGCCTTATGGATATCTCTATCTTTTTTCTTTACATTTTTTCAGATGAAATAATATATCTTTTGTCTACTAATTAGATTTTCCTGCATACTTCAGGGATGACCAGATCTGGAATGTGTATGTGTGTGTCCCAACTTCAGGGAGATCCACACATTGATGCAACATTTTCCTTCAAAGTTCTTCATTCACATACACAAACCAGATACAAATTTAAATTCTATGAAAAGTGGACAATACATGCAGAACAGTATATATGTTTCCAAATGGAAAACTGAGAATTTGATCACAATTTCAGATTTTATGTATATAATATCTCAGAAAGTCTGTAATTTAAATCTTTTAAATTTTTCACTGCAGATAAAGGGTTTCTAGTGAAAATGGTTATTCATCTGTTAAAGGTCATATAGCTGTGTTAGAGACATTCTTTCTTCTACCAGTAACATAGTGCTTTTCAGTGAATAAAATATGTAAGTTTCAGCATAAAATACTTTCCTCACATATTTATATTACCCAAGAGATTATAATACATCTTCTACAACCAAAGGACAGCTTTATTACAGCATTCTCATTTAAAGATTAGCTTATATACCTAGTTGAGACGTTCAAACTACAAAAGCTTGCCATTATTTCTACTGTCCTGGGAATGATCTTTCAAGGACATTTTCATTATTAAAATTTGGAGCTATTTTTTTTATATCAAAAGAAATGTGTTAAGAAGGGAGAAAATGGAAAACATTCTGCCAAAACAATGAAGGAATTATATATGGAATATCACCAGGAAGGTCTAATTTTTAAAATGTAGGATTATTCACCACCTTTCTCTCTATAGATAAACCTTACCGCCACTCCTGTACGAGTAGGTTTGAATAGCACATAACACCGTAATTTAAATCAGGGGAAGGAACAACCCTTTCATTTCAGAGGATTAGGAAAAAGTAAAGAAATCAAAGTACATAGGCATAATAAGGTCTTACTATTTTTAGTAGGGTCTTTCAACATAGCGTTTGTTTTGGCCGCATCGTCTGCCACTTTTCTGTAGTTGTCTTTTAAACCAAGGAGGTTCTGATTGAGACCTCTAATTTTAGCCAGTACCTCATTTGCAGTATCGTTAGCTTGCTTGGCTTTGTCTTTGACTGCTTGCACTTTGGCTGCTGTATCTGTAAACAGGAGGGGGGGGGGAAAGCAATCAGAACCAAGAGTCTTATCACATCTTGGACATCGTATGGCTATTTCAGTAAAGTGTGTCGTAAATCTTTATTTTTTTTAAAAAAAATTAAACATAAAACCTATTTATTTTCACTTACTCTTTTTTTAATCAAAATTTTATTAAGTTTAAGCAAAGATAAAAGCTACAGAAAAACAAAACTACAAAGGAAAAAAAACTTTAAAGGTGTAGAAACACAAGAGAAAATTTTCAGAATTACAAAAAGAGGTGACCTCCGACTTTTAACAGCAAGGATATACAACAATTTTTCATAATCAATCCCTTACTCTATAAGATCACATTATTTCTATAAATCATTCCATTGGCACATTATAAAAATCACTAAATACAGTTGCTCCCTCCCCTTATATTAGAAGTATATATACTGTATATATATGTGTTTGTGTATGTGTGTGTGTGTGTGTGTGTATATTATATATATATACACACACATACATACACACACACATATACACACACACATATACACATACACATACATATGCATACATACTGTATGTATGTATATGTATATGTATATATCCTAAACAACTTCCCCCCCAAAGATAACTTTTATTTAATTATTTCCTTCCTACTACTATTCTATACATTCTTGTCATCTATAATAAAGATCAAAGTAAAAAACATATAAATTGTCTGCCATTATACTTGATAATACAACAATTTTAATAATCTTAATCATATTAAACCCAAAATCAAACATTTGTTATTTTTTAATTATACCTTAATAATCTTAATCCAAATTGTTAAAGATAAATGAAATCAGCCAAACCCTAAAAGCAATGCAGATAAATATTCTTAAACCCTTATCCCACTTCAAAATAAACCAGAGCATTTACATATCCCCACAATGTGCACAGAGCTTTTTTCTTTAAAAAATCGAACAGCCCAACTGCCCCCTCAAAAACTCCAACTTCTCTTCAGGAGACCACCCATACATAATAACCCCTTCTTTTCCATGGCGTTCCATCAGAAAATCAATTTCACTTATGGCTTGCAACTCGATCTCTCCCTTTCATTTCTTCAACTCATCTATCTGATCTTCATCCAGCATTTCAACAGAAGTCCCAATCTCACTCTTAGAAGAAACATTTCTGTCACTGTTAAATTCCTCAGTTTCATCCACGACATCCCCAACCAGATGACACATTTTAGACCTCATATTTTCCACAATGTCCTGAATGCCTTGCATAAAAACTTGGCAGGAATCAAAAAGGATCTGTTTAAAATCTTGTTGGAAGTCAGAGAAAGTCTGCTTAAACTCCTCCATGTATCAAGCAGTAGATTATGGCACCCCCTAGGAGCTTAACCAGTGAAAGTTTAAGATATGAAAGAATTCCGAAATGTGTTTACATAAGTGAAAGTGAGATATGCAGACAGTTCCCCAGGGAAAGTAGAAGCAGAAAACTGAAAGTTCAAAACAGCCGATTCAATGTGTAGGAAAATGCTAATATCTTCAAATGTAGTACAAAAATAATAACAGGGAGACAATTATTTACTCTCAATCCTTAATATTTGGATGGAAAACAAAGTCAAAAACTTAAAAAGAATTTTTTTAAAAAATATCCCAAAAATAACAATGAGCACCAAGAGAACCCGCTTCTCCTTGCTGTAGAAAGCCTCTCTTAGGGTACACGTACTTAAAAGAAATATAAATTGGGTGATTTAGAAATGGGGTGGCCAGTCTTAGTGTCCTTTTAAGGCTACAGCGCGGCTTGGAAATGGTGACATCCCAGCCTCCCGGCTGCTCTTACCAGTCGAACACGAACGCTGTTTGTGATCTTTTGGCTGCAAACAGCCATCCAGAGGACAGATGGGGTGATTCCAGGAGTTTCCTTATCTGGAAAAACACTCCTGGGCTTCAGGAAAAACCTGCCTGAGCCTAAAAAAACTGCCGTGTTGTCAGTTCTGCCCACTGAGCCCATGGGCACAGCTGTTCAGTCTGCCATGTCCCCACTGGAAGTCTTTATTTTCACTTATTCTAAGAGAATAGAACCAGCCATGTAACCCAGTGCTTCCCAAACCTTTTCCTTCATTACCCAAAACCGCTTATCAGAAAGTCCTTTTTACCCAATGTAGGTAAAACACTTTAACTCAATTTAAATGCCCCTGTTGTGATTGGGTAATGGATTTGTGTGTTGTTACTCAAAGAAAAACCACTTTTACTCGGTTTTGGGGAATTTACCCAAGTTTGGGTAACGAATCTGAACTAACAAGAGTGAAAACCAAGTATGGAATTCTCATAGTGCTGTAACAATGAGATCTCATCAGTAAATGTGCTAATCACATAATATTGCAAGAAATATAAATGAAACTGATTTTTTTATTATTAGTTTAGCAAAATTTGAAGAATAGAAATCAAAGATATATTAATTGAACTATTGTCTGAATTGTTTGTGGAATCTAAATTTACGTATATAGTAAAAAAAGGGGGGGTTTGTTTCTGGACATAGTTTCATGTTTTTAATACCCCTTTTTGCTGACCTCCTGCAAACCACTGTGTCTCCTGCACTGGCAAAGAAAAGTTCACAGGTTCTTGTGAGCAGGTTTGATTAACTTTTTCTTTTTACCACAGAAGTCTCTAATCCATCATAATTTGGCACAATGAAGATATCAGGCTGGTCTGTATGTAACTTGGACCATCTCTGCTACCCACAGTCCTGCAGAACCTTGTTTTACCTCCTAGGCAAGTAGCACAAGTGAACTGTGATGTCATGCCTGTTTACTTCATATAATTAAAATATTGGCAGCAGATCTTGGCTTCCATTTACCACTGTAAGCAGCAAATCTTATATTCAATTTCAGCTGCCTTCTGTACAGATTTCTTATGTTTCTTCAGAAATGATGTGCTTTGCTCAACTTGATCTTTTTCTCTCTGAATGTTTGCTCTTGTCTTAGCATTTTTACTACAACAGCAAGGAGAGGCACTTTGGGAAAATGAACTAAAATGATGGATTGGTTGGCAGAATGTTGTCTTTCATTGCTTTTAAAAGGAAAAAAAAGGATTTCTAAGAATGACAAGAAAGTGAATGCTCTTGCTAAGCCAAAAGAAAAGAAAACGAATATCAAGTAGTTCTCCTTATGTGGCATGCAATAAGCTAGCACATCTCAAAGAACTAAAACAGACAAGAGAACTTATGGGACAGAGGACAAAGCGTAATATATACACATATTTTTCAAAAAGCGAAAGATCAAAACCAGAAATATACTGAGCCAAAGCTGTCAGCCTACTGACACTTCTTACTAGAGCTGAGCTAGTGGGCTGCAATGATAATGCTCACAGTGGTACTTCCACTGGGGTTGGGTGGGCCAGCAATGGTAGCACTGGTTTGGAAGCATTGGGTAGATTTCGGCAGTCAGGAGGGGAGCAGACAGCAGTGACAGTAGCAGCCCAGTGACCATGACCAGGTGACATCATTGAGAAAGACAGAATGAGGATGTGGGGGAACCTGGACAAGGTTTCCAGGGGTCCTGGAAGGGGGCTTAATGGCACCACTAATAATGGCATATTATGAAAATATATTTGATTAGGAACACAAAGACATGACATTGACTCACTTCTTACATGATTCTTACTGTATTTGGTTAGAGGCAAACTGGGGTGGGGGGGAGAAATGAGGTAGAAAAAGAAAGGAAAGGAAGAGGAAGAGGAAGAGAAAAAGGAAAAGGAAGAGGAAAAGAAGCCACAATGCAAAATAATATAAATTCAAGAAGGTTGGGGATTGAAGTAGGGGGAAAAGTTTCTTTGGTTTAGGAAAAGCACTGCACTCCAAATACCGAACAGTGACAATTTAGCTCAACCCCACTTACCATTTGGAATTGCTGACAGCTTTTCCAGGGTGCCATTCAGAGCTCTCAAGAGAGCTGAGCTCCTTTCCCCTGCCCCTTGCAACTTATTCTGCATTCCTTTTAAATTATCCTCATTTGCTGTAAGGAGTACACAAATCAGAGATTTAGTTATGTTAACATAATTAATTATAAGTTTAATGTATCTTGAAAAGAATTCAGGGCTGCATAGGAGCTATCCCAATTTAGTACCATAATAATTTTATGAGGGAGCTTAGGCTAAGAAATAACTGACCATGAAGAGTTTTCATTGAGTTTTTGGACTATTTATGACTTGGAAGCACTCAAGCACTCAAATCACTACAGAACGAACATTTATCATGATTTAGTCATTTGAAATCAGCTGGTTAACTATTACATTCAGCCTGATAGTGCTTGGAGCAGAGATCATTGACATAGGCTAATAGCCAGTTTTATTAATCCCTCCGCCAAGATATGCATATATGAAAATATAAATTGTGCATGATTGCATTAGCATTGACTAATTAAAGCAGCCATGTCTTTCTTCAGGCTCAGTCAGAAGCATGAAGAAGAAAGCTGTAACTACTTTAAAGAGAATATGTGCACCTCTTATAAACCATTTTCAAAGTATGACTAATGCCAACTGTAGCTTTGGAAGTTTAAGTCAAGGTTTCCATAATGTTGAAAATCTTGGTTTTCTGATGTTCTTGCTGTATAATGAAGGACAATAGGAGTCTATGTAATCTGATACAGAAATTTTCAACACTGCACAATGGGAAGACTTACTGGACAACCCATGAGGATCTTTAAAACATAATATCCATCAGTGACATTGCTGTATAATAACTTCAGAATTCTCAGAATCTGGTTCCTTTAGTGTGTATGTGTGTGTGTGTGTGCACGTGCAAATGGGTGTGTTCGCAAATATGCAAGAATGTGAAAGTAAAAAGCATCAAAAAGTTCAAAGCAATCTCACAAATAATGTTTTTTATCCACTGTATGTATTCCCATTATATTTAAAGATAAAGGTTCCTCCGCACAGTCGTGTCCGACTCTAGGGGCCAGTGCTCATCTCCGTTTGTTAGCTGAAGAGCCAGCGCTGTCCGAAGACACTTCTGCGGTCATGTGGCCGGCATGACGCGCGGGGAACATTTACTTTCCCACCAAAGTGGTACCTATTAATCTACTTGCATTTGCATGCTTTCGAATTGCTAGGTTGGCAAGAGCTGGGGCGAGTGCGGGAGCTCACTCCGTCATGCGGGGCTAGGGTCTCGAACCTCCGAACTTGCGACCTTCTGATTGACAAGCCTGGCGTCTTACTCGCTGAGCCATCGCACCCCCACTCCATTATATTTACTTGATACAAAATAACTGCCACTGACAAAGTACCATTTGAAAAGCCATGAAAACAAAAAATATCTAATGTGATCACTATTGGAGGGAAAGCTAACAGTTTATTCATCTTTTCTCTCATGGGTGCACATGCACAAATAAATTCTAGAATAAAACTCATCTTTACATAAAAGAATAGACTAAATAGCAATTTAAACAGAAATTATGGTCCAAATCATAGGGACAGTAATTGCATATTCAATATCATACTAACAGAATATGATTCGATATATTTTGCAAATCATTTTGTGTGACAGTGGTGTTTCTAAATATGTCATTTTCTCTAAAAACGATTATGTTAACGTTGTCACAATGTATGCTCCAATTTAGATTTGTGGGTATTGTCAATACGTATGTCAGGAATGTAGTTTGGCAAAGAAAATGCAGATTAGCTGCAGAACAGTGAGGAAAAAATTGAGGCAAGAACACCCTTTTTGTAGAAAATGTCACTTTATTCTTGAAAATAAAAGAACTGAACTAATGGCAAAATGGGAATGGACCATTAGTCTTGCTGAAGCTGGCAAACATGAGAGAATCCAAACATAGGGAAGTTAATGGGCAATACCTAAATAAGAAATATATTATTGTGGTTTTAACTGGAATATAAAGTGATCTTTAGTAGAATGATAGCCACAATAGCTTTGTCAAATGGCATATTAGAAGGAATCTCATTTCTGAAATATTTGTTTCATAGGAAAGAAAACTAATTGCTAGTTAAAAGTGGCTTTGCACCTCTCTTAAGGAAAAAATACAGTAGTTACATAGCTTGACCCAGAATGATCAAATGAATTTTCAGCATTAACTATTCTAGGTATATCAAATGATTGTGTTGTGCTAACAAACAGCATTTTACTCATGCTTGGTTGAATTTTTAATACTCCTACCTCCCTTCTGGCATTTCCATGGCAAACCTTATCCTGTTTTTGAGGTACCTCTAGGGGCAGCAGATAGGAAAGGTCTATAAAACTGAACCCTCACTTTGCGAACCTACCGTTATATCCAACCCTTTTTGCCTACAAATACCTGCTAGAAAGATGGAGACACAGAGACCTTTCCAATGTATTTATAGTGCGGTTTTTCA
Source organism: Charina bottae (assembly GCA_023362775.1). Taxonomy (NCBI): domain Eukaryota; kingdom Metazoa; phylum Chordata; class Lepidosauria; order Squamata; family Charinaidae; genus Charina; species Charina bottae. The sequence goes on along the minus strand of JALMGJ010000001.1, from coordinate 7,157,807 downwards.
CAGGGTAACACTTTCTTGCATAAAGAACATAACTTTCCAAGAAGTTTTTAATCTTGTTCTAAAATAAATCTCAAAATAAGATAAATTAAATCTTGTTCTAAAATACTTTTTTCTAATATTCTTTTAAGATCGGGCATTTTTAAAAAATATATGGCACATATATTATGCTTTTAATATAATCTCCATATAATAGATGTACATCACAAGCAGTAGCTTTAGTAGTTCTGCAGCCCAATGTTTCATATGTTCACCATTTCTCTCCAGGGTGAAATCCTCAAGTTATATCAATTATTTCAATTCTGTATTACAGAATCGCTCTGTTTTAAAAACTGCTTCTAATGTTATACCCATTAAACCAGGCTATTTTTATGGCTTTTAATAAGTTTAATCTCTGTGGATCTCTTAAATGCCAACATTCTAACTCCATCTGTTCAATATTTTCCCATTTAATATCTCAAATGCATTTTAATTGTTTTTTCAAAATTAGAAAGAAAAAAGCAAAATAAATTTCCTGAGAGAGCCTCATAGAGAATGTTCCAAAAATTATCATTCATATATATATGAATGACTGCACTGTTTTTCTAGTGAAAAACATCCCAAAATGCCACAGTTTGAAGTTGCCAGCAACAAAATTTACCCTCAGAGCTATCTTCTAAACTGGATAAAGATCTTGCGGGTCACAAGTGGAAAGGATTTTCTCCCTGTGGGAAGACTATGATCCACTGAAGGAATCTCACTGATAGTAACAAGAAGAGGCAACTTTTTTCTTTAATCAATTCCCTTTCCAGCATTCTATAAAAGTTGTCTCAGAACAACAGATACGAAGTCTGTTAGAAGCTATTAATTACAGATAATGGGAACAATAAAAGCAATAATAGAATAAAGTAATACTCAAGTTATGTACCAGCTTATTTTTCAGAATGAATGCAGTTTGCGTAAATACAAAGACAGATGGCTTACAATACATCTGAAGGCAAGAGTCTTGTTTGGAAACTAACAGATTTTGTGAAATTTTCTAAGACTGTGCTCTTGTTTTTGAAAGCGTACTTTGTTCAAATTTTTGTCAAAGAGAAGAACCTCTTCAAATAATATCAATATGGAGAGAAGACTGAAGGGAGGATGGAAACATGCCAAGGGCACAAGAGTGTCCCTTCTTTATTGAAAATAATAAAATAGGCCCCTTAAATGTACACAAAAGTGACTACGTCATCTTGCTGTTCCTAGTATTTGCTGGCAACAAAAACAGTCATACTACATTATACTAGGAACTGTATTAAGAAATATGAAGCTTTCTTTCTCACATTTTCAAAAGCAGTATTTTCATGGAGGTATGGTTCCCACTGTCTTCCTGACTTGCTCTAGAAATGGTTGATCATTCTGGAATCCTGTGAAATGCTGTGGGTCCGTCTTCTCGAAAGCAAGTCAGAAAGGTCATCAGAAAACTCCTCAGTAGATATTGCCTTCAAGCATGTGGGAAAAAATTCTTAGGAACTATTACTTCTCTCACCTGGCCACAGGAATATTTCCCTTAGGGGCTTTCTTGTCACACAGCTAAGTGGGTACATAAGTGTGCATGTATGTTTGTGTTGTGTACATGCATATATGCACATATGAATTTAACATTTCCCTTGTGCCATTTTCTAAGTCGAAATTGTCTCTAGATGCTGTTTGTCCTGCAGGGCAAAAATAAAGGTACAGTCTTTCTGAAAGGAAATAAAGAGAGGCATGCTGGGTAAATGAATGTTGATAGAATCACTAACATTCATCCCGATAATACATTAGGAAATGTTGAGAAGATGAATTCTTTTTCTCAAGGTAATCAGAAACTCCATGCTTGAAGTCAAGAATGTATGGGGTGGGATACCGCTCAGATTCTACAGGGGCATTAAAAAAAAAGCCAGAAAGGGACCCTAACTCCATTTAATAGTTTGAGAAATCTTTATTCATCTATACAGCTGACATCATGACATCAAGAAAAGGGGCCTGACCCATTCCATTCCTTTGCTTGCTGCCATCAGGTTTCCCACCTCCTCTGCTGCCTAAATTCCAGTACCATGTCGCCATCTACTGATAGCTAAATAATTTGCAGTAGTTTTTTAAAAAATATATTATTACAGAGGTAAGCATGAGGGAAACCTTGTGTGTGTATAGTTGGAGTCTGGTCCTTGCACAGTGCCCACTGCTGTCCTCAGGCTGCTGGAAATTATGCATTCCTTGTATAGAACAAATTACTTTCTAGCCAACATACTGTATGCATAAAGCATCATGTGCTAGCACTGCAAAATTATTATTATCAATTCAGAAATATCGTATTCTGAGTTTGATGGGACTTACTCCCACATTAAGTGTAGCACTGCAGGTTCATATAAACAGAAAGTATAGCATGCTAAGAAGACAGAATTGAAGGAAGCACTGCTATTAATTTTATGTAAGACTAGCTCTGTATAATACTTTGAAAATGAGTTACCAATATTAGAGGAAGTAATGAAAACATCATGATTTTGTAAGAAAATCATACACAGCAGACAGTCTCTCCAATTCCCTTGTCTAATGAGGAGGTCAAAGTTTCAGGGTTAACATGACAATTCTTAAGAAAATTCTCAAAAACACAGCTCTTGTTAATTTATCAGTCAAAATGAAGTAATAACTTCTATCTGAATGGCTAGCATTTTTGGCCCTTTATTTTGCAATTAATCTTCCTTACAGAGAAAAGTGTTATAACTAAATTTCTCAATACAGAACTCCATAGACCATATATCTTAAAAATAGTATATTTGATTCAATTCTCTTGCTTTGAAATTGATTCCTAGCATATATTCTGGCATAGAGCAAACCAGGGAGAGAAGCTTTCCATCATTCCTTCCAAGAATGAGAAACACACACACAGGCAAAATGCTAGCAGTAGAATTTACTTCCCTACCAGTCACTCCTCTCTTCAAATTTCCACCACCACCAAGAGAGGGAAGAAACTAGTAAATCTCTAGTTTAACAGCTGCTATCAGACATTTTGCTCTGTAAGGCCTCTTTCAGCACTTTTTGGTGTTAACGTATGGCAATCTCCTGATTAACCAGCATGTTATACCTTATATAATTGGCTACAGTTCAAGTAGATGTTGTACGAAAAACGTTTCCATTGCTGCCACAGGTCAGGCTTGAGTCCTGGAGAATACATTACTTAAGTAGTACTTAGGTTTTCATTACTTTAACAAGAAGACTATCTGAAGTACAGGGAGAGAAATTAATAATAATTTTTGCTTCCAGAAACCCTTTTATTCAGAATCTTTCAATTCTGAACTTCCTTTCTGAACTCTGGAAAATTCTAAGACAACTGTATTCTATATGCTCTTAGTTACTCAGTACTCTTTTTCTAACCCAGAAATGCCAAGCCACAGTTCCAGAATAATATTAACAACAGTGCTGAGGCAAATACCACCAGGCAAATAAAAATATCTGAGTCTAATTCCATTTTATGTTTACTGAAGCCACAACATGGATTTACAGGGCAAGTAAAATGTGCATCATAATATATATTACCATATATACCGAACAGAGTATTGAGGAAAACATTAAAGCTTTATATCCTGGCAAAGTAGTTTCATCACTGTAAGACCTTTCTAATGAAAAAGAAAAATCAGCTCTATACTTTTCCAGTAGGAGGGTTTCATGACCATATATGAATGCTTTCTTTGGGATTTTATAAGAAGCTCTTGTGCTAAGGTTAGCTTGATTCAGAAAAGTGTAAGCATCAGTCACTGAAAGAGAGTTTGATGCATCCAGCTCAGGTGACAGACCTCAGCTCCCTTGGGTTGATCTCAAAAAACTTAAGCAGGGACAGACCTGATTAGTACTTGGATGGAAGATGCCCAGGAAATTCCAGGCTACTGTAGCATTTCAGATGATCCCAGAAGAAGGCCAAGAAAACTACACAGGAGCTTTGAGGTTGATTCAAGGGAGTCTTTATTTATTTATTTATTTATTAATCAAATTTATCACCGCCCATCTCTACCACAGTGGACATTTGGAGTCCAACTTTTTTGGAGTTTTTAGTTTTTCTTTAAAGATGTAAAACATATTCATTTATGTGAAACATGATTGCTTACTTGCAATACAATATTTATTTATTATTGCATTTATAGCCTGTCTTTTTCTGTCATTTTATCCCCACAACCACCCTGGGATTGAACTTGGAGAGACTGATTGGCCCATAGTCTCCCTGAACATCTTGGTGAGCTTGGGGGTCTCTCTGGTCCAAGTCCAACACTAAGTCCATCTACATTATGTTGACTTCACTTTGATTTGATTTGGTTACATAGTCATGGCAATCCAGTTTACAAATCTATCTGTTACAGTTTTCTGGATGAGTGTGGGGGGAAAAAACAAGTAATCATTAAATCTTATCTACTTCAAAAGGTATTTGTGAGAATACTTCGACACAGAAATATATGCAGGTAGGAAACTCTAGACAAAATTTTACATCACACCTGCTGTAGTCCCAAGAGTTATTGGCATTTGAAAAAGTTTGCACATGGAATGATGCACGAGTTGTTAATGTACCATGTCTAATTTCTCCCTAAATAAGGGCAACCTTGTTTGAAGCCATCTTTTTTCTTCTCTTTGTATTTCTGCCCTTATAATTATAAGTAATGTTCTTGCAATAAGTTAAAGAGTAAAGATTTTGGCAAAAGATTTCACAGACTGGAAACTTTTTATCAGTTTAATAGAGTGTTGCAATCAGCACAGAGGAAAAAGCATAAAATAAAGTGAATGTCTATTAAATATCATTTTATAGTTTATGGTAGTTTGGGCCAGCATTTAATTCTGTGTTTTCTACCTTTGTATGTTTGTTTGTGGGATACATACACACAGACACTCTAACAACTGGACTATAGTCCATAAAAGTAGCCTTTAGTTAATGAAGATATCACACTAATTGTTTATATTTGTAAGACTGTTATTATATATTTTTATTGTATCTGGCCTTAGGGCTGTAATAAATGTGTTGTTGTTGTTGTTAATAAAGATATCATTATTTGTTAGCATGTCATAATAAAATCTCTATTTAAGATGCCACATAACTCTTTGTTATTTCTTATACTGAAGATTAACAGGTCTGTAGATCAGTTTTCCCCAACCTGGTGCTTGGAGCACCTCAGATGTCTTTAGACTTCAGAAAAAAAAAGAAAAAGAAAAAAGAAAAACTCTGTAGACCTGACTGTAGCTTGAATCATGTCAACTGGATTTCTATTTTCTCAGTGGAAACGTTTCGCTCCTTATCCAACATTTCCACTGAGAAAATAGAAATCCAGTTGACATGATTCAAGCTACAGACAATTCCACCTGGATGACTGAGAACCTTCATAGACATCTGTAGACCTGAGCTCATCACCTGGTTGACAGAGATACAGTTTTCCTGACAACAGTACAAAAGTGATTTTCTGTCTCTTTATTCCATAATATTTTTGACTGCCTAATGTCTGCTAACCAAGTTTGACTCTGCATAATTTTTTGAGAACAGCCAAAGTTGCTGCTTCCAAATTCCTAGCCAGCATGCCCAACTTAGGATAGCAACTGAAGATCATAATTATCACCTTTTCCAGAGATGAAACACAGAGGCTGTCAAAGAGATTGAAGTGGGCATGTAAATACTTTACATTGCCATACAATCTCTCCTGAAATTAAGTGCTGATCTGACAGAAGTGTAAATAAATATATTGCTTGTACATTAGGATGCATGCTAGGATACAGTGGATCTCACTATTTTTTCAATGAAATCAAGTTATTGCAAGAAAAGGTGAATCCATACCTTTAACATCATTTGCCTGTTTATTGGCATCATTAAGAACCTTGAAGCTTTTTTGTAATGCATTCCTGGCAGCATCCTTTAATGAGCCTTCTGGACCAGATGCCTAGAGGGGGAAAATAACAGAAGTAACTACCTAGTATATCTGAAAAAATTCCAAGAAAGAGAATCAAGAGAAATTTACTGTCTTATTTTTTTTAAAAAAGCAGTGCAACTTAGTTGAAGAGTCATGATGATCCACAGTCATCATAAATGTGTTTTAAATTGTTATCTTTGGATTACTGTAATATTCATCATACTTGTTTTTTTATTTTGGTTTCAATATAAAAACAGAGTCCCCTCAGTTTGTTCACCACTTTTGGAAGTATTTGTGGAAAGGCCTTTATGAATGGGAGGACATGTCAGCAGCAAATTAAGGAAAAAACTGTAATACAAATAAACCGATACAGCAATGGAATATCACTGCTAAATTGAGTTGTGTCCTAATTAATAGCGATTCTACTCCTAGATGGTATTTAGTGACTGCCCAGCTTTTTCCTAAAGAAGTAGTACAAGATTCATGTTAAACTTTTCCAAGCATCCACCAATGTTCATCATCTTGTAGTTTTGTCTATAGGATAAAACACCAGCTCAATTTTTCATTTTCAAAAGTCAGGGATGATAAATGGAAATTGCATTATAGTAGTTCCTTATCCAGCTCATTTTCAGGTTTGGGCTTTAGGAATGAGCTGAATATACAGAATGATGCTCAATCTTGACAACCTGTTTAAACTTGATTGTGGTGGTGATGGTGGATAAGGTAAGATATAGACTGAGGGCTGTCAACAGTTGTCTTCAGTGGAATTATTCTACCTGTATAGTGGAAAAGCAAGATTTCAAAGTATTCTTATTATTAAAAACTATCCATGTGAACAACTTGTTTCTGTCTTATGAAATAGCTGAACTGTTCTTGAAGAGAGAATTTCTATCAAATTCAGCAACAGAAGCATCTGCTACATAAGATTACATTTCCTCTATTCTTTCTCCTGTGAGATCTAGAAGAGACACTATGATCATCACTAGCAAGGGGCTACATGCAAAGCTGAATATTATTACCAATAAATAAGTGTGAATGCTCGACTGGCTAATAAAAAGTTCATTAGACATAATGAAATTGTAAGATGCCCAATTTGCAATATAAAAAGTGAAAAGTGGGTATAGTAAGAACTGAATAATTGAATTTGGCTTGAGTCTTGAGTGGGACTTTATGACTGCATTACATACAGTGTAAAATTATTTCCATGAGCCATTGAATAGATCAGTAGAGGCCGTTATTAATAGAGAGCTGATGTGTGTGACATTTTACACCACTAAATAAAAGGTAATCAGTCTAAATTCCCCATTGAACTATATGATTGCCATGAAAGCACTTCATAGATGATAGCAAGCACGTGATGTACATTTTAGAGAATTAGGATGTAAAATTCAACTAAGAACAACTTTAAATATTTATAGAGAGTAAAGGAGATGACTTTGACAGAAATATGAAAAAACTGTTACATAAGCAAAGAGCGCTGGAACATCCATCATCAACATCACTATTATTATTATTAATTGTGCCCTTAAGTGTTTGGAAGCAAGATAACATTCAGAAGTGACTCAGGCAGGCTCCTTTCTGATTCATTAGGGTATAAGAGGGAGGGAAGGTACAGAACAACCAGGCTTGCAAGATTCTGTTATTATAACCCATATCAATAAAGCCTTTGTTGTTTATTCATTCAGTCGCTTCCAACTCCTCGTGACCTCATGGACCAGCCCACGCCAGAGCTTCCAGTCGGCCGTCACCATCCCCAGCTCCCCCATGGTTGAGTCTGTCACCTCCAGAATATCATCCATCCATCTTGCCCTTGGTCGGCCCCTCTTCCTTTTGCCTTCCACTTTCCCTAGCATCAGCTTCTTCTCCAGGGTATCCTGTCTTCTCATTATGTGGCGAAAGTACTTCAGTTTTGCCTTTAATATCATTCCCTCAAGTGAGCAGTCTGGCTTTATTTCCTGGAGTATGGACTGGTTTGATCTTCTTGCAGTCCAAGGCACTCTCAGAATTTTCCTCCAACACCACAGTTCAAATGCATCTATCTTCCTTCAGAAGATAGAGGCTCAGCCTTCTCTCAGGAGTGAGCCTGGGCCTGCTGCCATGCCAGATTCTGAGTTGGAGGAAGACGAGCCATTAACAGGAAGAAGCTGTAATGGTGCGAAAATTGAATCCAAGCCAGAGCCGCTGATTGGCGGTAGCCCGGAAGGAGAAACACCTCCACCCATCAGCGCATGGCAAAGGAGGTGGGAAAGGCTCCTGGCCTCAAACGGCATGAAACTCAAAGAATAAAAGGGCTAGCACACCAAGCACTGGCTGCTGGAGACAACCGTTCTATCTCAGCACCCACGTGCTCTGTGGATTGTGTTCCTCTCGCCACGTGCGATCCTGTGCCGGACAATAGTGCCGCTGCTGTCCGAGGACCCGAAAATGAGCCGTATCCTGCTGCCACTCTGGATCCTCCCTCTGCACCAGATCCTCTCACCACCGGGATTCCTGCCTCCGAACCCTGCCATGCGATCGCCACTCCGGACCTTGCAACTCCGTCTTGCCTTGCTCCTGCGCACCTGTCTGCTCTCCAGTCGTCTGCTACCACGTGTCCCAGGAGGTTCCGTCTTGCCTTGCTACCACGCATCCATCTGCTCTCCATCTGTCACCCACTGCCATGTGCTTCCCGGAGGTACAGACTTGCCCTGATACCGCGCACCCGCCCAAATTCCTGCCACGTACTGAGGCCACGTGTTCCGCTGAAGGACTTCCTTGCCTTACCACTGCGCCGCCACGTGAAACCCAGTCTTGCTATCCTACTGTTCGGAATTCCGGCTTTGAGCCTTGGGTCATTTCCGCAACCAGTCAAGTACCTATGGAGGGGCACTCCCAGGACCCAGCCAGTAGTGGTCCGGTGCCCTTCATCAATTGGGCTGCATTTTTTGATTTTGTAAATAAAGATCTTCCAGTGTCGAGCTTTGTTGGGACAGGACACCTTCCTGATGGTCCAGCTCTCGCAGCCATAGGTTACTACGGGGAATACCATTGCTTTAACAACCTTTGTTGTCAGTGTGATGTCTCTGGTCTTAACTATTTTATCAAGATTTGCCATTGCTCTCCTCCCAAGAAGTAGACATCTTCTGATTTCCTGGCTGCAGTCAACATCTGCAGTAATCTTTGCGCCTAGAAATACATAGTCTGTCACTGCCTCCACTTTTTCTCCCTCTATTTGCCAGTTATCAATCAAGCTGGTTGCCATAATCTTGGGTTTTTTGAGGTTTAACTGCAACCCAGCTTTTGCACTTTCTTCTTTCACCTTCGTCATAAGGCTCCTCAGCTCCTCCTCGCTTTCAGCCATCAAAGTGGTATCATCTGCATATCTGAGATTGTTAATGTTTCTTCCAGAAATTTTAACTCCAGCCTTGGATTCATCAAGCCCAGCACGTCACATGATGTGTTCTGCATACAGGTTGAATAGGTAGAGTGAGAGTATACAACCCTGCCGTACTCTTTTCCCAATCTTAAACCAGTCCGTTGTTCCGTGGTCTGTTCTTACCGTTGCTACTTGGTCGTTATACAGATTCCTCAAGAGGCAGACAAGATGACTTGGTATCCCCATACCACCAAGAACTTGCCACAATTTGTTATGATCCACACAGTCAAAGGCTTTAGAATAGTCAATAAAAGATGTTTTTATTAGATGTTTTTCTGAAACTCCCTGGCTTTCTCCATTATCCAGCAGATATTGGCAATTTGGTCTCTAGGTCCTCTGCCTTTTCTAAACCCAGCTCGTACATCTGGCAATTCTCGCTCTATGAATTGCTGGAGTCTACCTTGCAAGATCTTGAGCATTACCTTACTGGCATGTGAAATAAGTGCCACTGTTGGATAGTTTGAACATTCTTTAGTGTTTCCCTTTTTTGGTATGGGGATATAAGTTGATTTTTTCCAATCTGATGGCCATTCTTGTGTTTTCCAAATTTGCTGGCATATGGCATGTATCACCTTGACAGCATCATCTTGGAAGATTTTAAACAGTTCAGTTGGGATACTGTCGTCTCCTGCTGCCTTGCTATTAGCAATGCTTTTTAAGGCCCATTCAACCTCACTCTTCAGGATGTCTGGCTCTAACTCACTGACCACACCATCAAATCTATCCCCAATATTATTATCTTTCCTATACAGATCTTCCATATATTCTTGCCACCTTTTCTTGATCTCTTCTGCTTCTGTTAGGTCCTTGCCATCTTTGTTTTTGATCATACCCATTTTTGCCTGGAATTTACCTCTGATGTTTCAAATTTTCTGGAAGAGGTCTCTTGTCCTTCCTACTCTATTATCTTCTTCCACTTCCACACATTGCTTGTTTAAAAATAATTCCTTATCTCTTTTGCCTAACCTCTGGAATTTTGCATTGAATTGGGCATATATCCCCCTGTCACTGTTGCCTTTTGCTTTCCTTCTTTCTTGGGCTACTTCCAGTGTCTCAGCAGACAGCCATCTTGCCTTCTTGATTTTCTTTTTCTTTGGGACGTTTTTTGTTGCTAGCTCCTGAACAATGTTGCGAACTTCTGTCCATAGTTCTTCCGGGACCTGATCTACTAAATCTAGTGATTAAATCTATTCTTCACCTTAAATCTATTCTTCACCTCCACTGCATATTCATTAGGAATATTAGTGAGCTCATATCTAACTGATCTGTGGGTCTTCCCTATTCTTTTTAGTCTGATTCTAAATTGTGCAATAAGAAGTTCGTGATGTGAACTACAGTCAGTTCCAGGTCTTTTTTTTTACCGACTGTATAGATGTCTGCCACCTTTGGCTACAAAGGGTGTAGTCAATCTGATTTTGGTGTCGACCATCTGGTTAAGTCCATGTATAAAGTCATATTTTACGTTGCTGGAAGAGAGTGTTTGTTATGCACAGTGAATTCTCTTGGCAAAATTCTATCAGCCTATGTCCCGCTTCATTGTGTTCTCCCAGACCATGCTTACCTGTAATTCCAGGTGTCATTTGACTATCCACCTTAGCATTCCAGTCTCCTGTAATGAAAATAACATCTTTTTGGCCTATTATCCAGTAGGTGCTGCAGATCCTCATAGAACTGATCTACTTCTGCTTCTTCAGCATCTGTGGTTGGGGCGTATATTTGGATCACTGTGATGGCTTACCATCAATGGCTTACCCTGAATTCGACTTGAGATCATTCTATCATTTTTTTGGATTGTATCCAAGCACTGATTTAGCCACTTTATTATTAATTATGAAGGCCACTCCATTTCTTCTGTGGTCCTCTTGTCCACAGTAGTAGATCTGGTGGTCATCTGATGTGAAGTGGCCCATTCCAGTTCATTTCAGTTCACTGACACCCAAAATGTCTATATTTAATCTTGACATCTCACCAATAACCACATCCAATTTGCTCATAGATCTTACATTCCAGGTTCGTATGGTGTGTTGATCATTAGAACATTGGATTCTTTCTTCACCACCAGCACTGTCAGCCGCTAGCCGTCCTTTCGGCTTTGAGCTAGCTGCTTCATCACTTCTGGGGCTAGTTGAACGTATCCTCTGTTCCTCCCCAGTAGCATTTTGACCATCTTCCGACCTGGGAGTCCCATCTTCCGATGGTATACCGACATATCTCTGGTTGTACTGATCCATTTAGTTTTCACGGCAAGAATACTGGGGTGGGTTGCCATTACCTTCCCCAGGGATCGTATTTAGTCTGTTCTCTCTGCCATGACCTTCCCGTCTTGGGTGTCCCTTCACGGTTTAGCTCATGGTTTCATTGAGGTGCTCAAGCTCCAGCACCACGACAAGGTAACGATCTCCTTTGCTGGAGCAATAAAGTTGTACTCTTTTTGTGTAGTTGATTCTCTGGTCTGGTCTACCTAGTACGGCTGACGTATTTTAAGATACTGTAACTTTATACAGAGACAATGGATACTGTGTGTTTTAATTCATACATACAACTGGGAATTTGTCTAAAATATGCATGGTGTTTTTACCTATGTAAAGGAAACAAATGAATTATCCATGAGAAAAGATGTGAGACTTTCACTTCCTGTATGGAAATGTATGAAAATTCATACTGCAATGGACCTAAAATATGTTACAAAGTTAATTTGCCTGTAAAGGCAGTATCACAGCATAAAAATTGTAAAAGTAGCACCAAACACGAAGGGGAAAATAAATAAATAAGAATGATTTACTGTGTAAGTCAAGTTTAGTTATGGCAATAAAGAAAACAGTTTAAAGGAATGTATGTATGTATGTATGTATGTATGTGTGTATGTATGTATGTATATATATATATATATATATATATATATACACACACACACACACACACACACAGACACAGACACAGACACAGACACACAGACACAGACACAGACACAGACACAGACAGACAGACACACACACACACACAAACATACACACACATACACACACATACACACACAAACATACACATATACATACACACACACACACACACACACAAACACACATACTGTATATAAAATTTATTTCCTGCCCATCTCACTCAGAGAGCGACTCTGGGCGGTTTACATAAAATAGGAATAAAACAGTAAAAGAATAAAACATAAATTGTATTAATCAAACAATTTGATTTTTATTTATGTATTTATTTGTTCAATTTATCCTCCGCCCATCTCCCATACAAGGGACTCTGGGCGGGTTACAACAAATAAAATTTAAAAAATTTAAAAACTATACAAAATATCTAAAAACACAACAAGCATAAAATAAATAAAGTCCAAGATGTAGCTTGAATCATGTCAACTGGATTTCTATTTTCTCAGTGGAAACGTTTCGCTCCTTATCCAAGGAGCTTCTTCAGTCTGAGCAAAGTTAGTAAGGGAATCCTTAAATATGTTTCTAGGTGGCTGTGTGACCTTGCACCTGGGGCTAGGTCATGGTTATTTTGAGATGTTATTTCTAAGTCCCTTTATCATCTAAAGGAGGATCGTTAAGATTACCATGCTGCTGTTGAGCTTGCGATTGTGCCTCAGGCACAATCTTTCCCCTATTTTCCTTCCTGCTTTGTCTTCTGTGCCTAGGAAGATTAAGACCATTTTGCAAGCTCAACAGCAGCATGGTAATCTTAACGATCCTCCTTTAGATGATAAAGGGACTTAGAAATAACATCTCAAAATAACCATGACCTAGCCCCAGGTGCAAGGTCACACAGCCACCTAGAAACATATTTAAGGATTCCCTTACTAACTTTGCTCAGACTGAAGAAGCTCCTTGGATAAGGAGCGAAACGTTTCCACTGAGAAAATAGAAATCCAGTTGACATGATTCAAGCTACAGACAATTCCACCTGGATGACTGAGAACCTTCATAGACATAAAGTCCAAGATGGATTTGGAACCGCAGAGTAGATCATGGTGCTACGGGGCCAGCCAACCCCACGAGGCACTACCACCTCCATTGTCCCAGGCCAGGCGGCAGAGCCAGGTCTTAAGGGCCTTCCGAAAGGCCAGGAGTGAGGGGGCCAGTCTCACCTCCGGGGGCAAGATATTCCATAGGGTGGGCGCTATCGCAGAGAAGGCACGCCTCCTGGACCCCGCTAGATGGAATTCTCTTGTTGAGGGGGTCCGAAGCATCCCCTCTCTGCATGCAAGGGTGGGGCGGGCCGACGTTGTCGGGATGAGAGGGTCTCTCAGGTACCCTGGCCCTATGCCATGTAGGGCTTTAAAGGTAATCACCAACACCTTGAATTGGACCCGGAAGCAAACTGGTACCCAATGCAGCTCGCGTAGCAGAGGTGTCACATGTGCCGATCTCCTAGCACCCATAACTGCTCGCGCCGCCGCATTCTGCACCAGCTGAAGCTTCCGGATACTCCTCAAGGGTAGCCCCATGTAGAGCGCATTACAGTAGTGTATACGGGAGATGACAAGGGCATGAGTGACTGTTCGGAGGGCCTCCCGATCCAGGAAAGGGCGTAACTGGGGCACAACTCGAAGCTGTGCAAAGGCCCTCCTGGCCACGACTGCCACCTGCTCTTCGAGCAGGAGTCACGAGTCCAGGAGAACCCCCAGATTCCACACTGGATCTGTGTGGGGTAGTGCAACCCCACCCAGAGTCAAAGATGACAACTTCCCGGATCCAGGGGGGCCATCAATTCACAGCCACTCCGTCTTACCAGGGTTCAGTTGAAGCCTGTTGTTCCCCATCCAGACCCCCACAGCCTCCAGGCACTGAGATAAGGCATTGACCGCATCACTTACTTCACCCGGGATGGAGATGTATAACTGGGTATCATCAGCATATTGGTGATACCTCATCCCGTGGTGACGGATGATCTCGCCCAGCAGCTTCATGTAGATGTTGAATAGGAGAGAGAGAACCGACCCCTGCGGCACCCCACAAGTCAGGGGTCGCGGGTCAGCTCTCTCCTCCCCTATCAACACCGACTGGGAATGGCCCTGGAGGAAGGAGGCGAACCAGCACAAAACCACGCTGCCCGCCCCCAACTCCATGAGCCGCCTCAAGAGTATACCATGGTCGACGGTATCAAAAGCCGCTGAGAGATCTAAGAGATCAAGGATGGATGCACTCCCTCCATCCCGCTCTCGCCAGAGATCATCCATAAGTGTGACCAATGCGGTCTCTGTCCCATATCCCGGCCTGAAACCTGACTGGAAGGGGTCCAGATAATCCGTTTCCTCCAGAATCCTCTGGAGTTGCAATGCCACCACCTTCTCAACCACCTTTCCCAAAAAGTGAAGGTGGGAGACTGGGTGAAAATTGCCCAGGATGGTAGGGTCCAGGGATGGTTTCTTGAGGAAGGGGTGTACCAGCGCCTCCTTAAATTAAACCTGATTAATCTGGTTATAGGTTTTATAGGTTTTCTTCTTTAAAGGCCACATTCTCTCTGTGAGCCAACCCAGGCTTGAAGATTGTTTGCAGAAGTCCTTCTCCCGGCCGACCATCAGAGACTTGTTTAGCGTGTAAGTTGGAAAAATAACTTTTGATATGTAAAACTAATGTGGCTACTGAGGTGAGATTTAATAAGCTAAATAATAATAGCAGTATTTTAATGATACTTTAGTGATGTTTTATTGTATTGTAACTGTTTGTTTAATAATACATCTTATTTTAACCCTGTTAACCATAAATGGGTTCTAGATGGTGATGGTTACGCCTGATAAAGCTGTTTTATGGGACAGACCCCACCCCAACCCCAGAGTTCAAGGGCTACAATGCCTGATCCAAGGGGGGGGGGTCAGGGTGCTGCCGCCTAATAAAGCAATATCAAATGTGGGTAGAGAATCAGTTATCTCGGGACCAGGTTTTACAGAAGGGATCATGATCTGGCCAATAACTTTGTGAGGATCTTACAGTTTGTGGCTTCATTGCTGAGGCAGAATAGGGTTAATGAGGAAAGTGCAAAATATGGTGGCACGCTTTTGTTTCACCCTATGGACTGGAGGAAAGCACACTAACATGGCCATAAGGAAAAGCTCTGTAATTCAGGAGAGAGAAGCTAGCCTCTGCTTTTGGGGAAGCTTTGGAGGCTCCAGTGAGACAAGTTTCCAGGATACTTAATTTGCCTACTTTGTCCAGACAGAGCAATAGCTACTTCTTGCTTCAAAAACCTAAGCTTCTGTGCCTCTTGCCTGGGTGAGTAAGCAGGACTGCCAGGGTAGAACTGCAGGGAAATGTTTCAAGAGCTACAGTGCAAAGCCATCTCATAGCAATGAAGTCTACACCTCCACTTTGCCTAAGGCCAGTCTTTCTCAAATTATTTTAACACATTATTCCCCACTCTTGATCCCAGGGAAACTAATGTAATCAAAGCTTGAAACAACAGATCTGTACCACCATCTCTTATTTTCACTTAAATACAAAATCATTTAATTTTGTGTTTTGAATTGAATGACTGTTTTCCATCAGCTAACCTCATTAGAAATTGTTGTATTTTTGGCTTTTTAAAAAATTCCCCCAAGAAATAACTTGAATACTTTGATTCTATTGTTTTATATATCAGTAAAATCTACTGTATTCGGAAGAGTTTGTTGCGTGTAGAGTAACTAGGTTTAATTTACCAAGACGCACTTTGGGCCATTGTTTAAGATTCCTTGATGGATAGGTATTAGCAGTTGTATTAGCATGATAATAGTATCTGATAAATAATTGCTGAGAAATAGAAGGATAATGCTAGTGTCTAAGCACTGAGAGAAGATTATTTGAGAGAGTGGCTTCCATTTAGGCCCTCAAGAGATTTTCTCTTTCCCTTACCAGTTGTATGGCTTCATTGGCACGAGCTTTAGCATCTTTGGAAATTACATCAGCTTCCTCAATATGGTCCTTGATATTGCTGTAGGCCTTAAAAGCTACTGTGGCATTGAAGGAGAGGTTTTTAGCTTCATCAAGGATTCTGTTAGGAAAAAAATATTTTCAACTTTAAAAAATCAAGAGGGAACTTCAGATGTTAAGGTATAGTTCTAGATCCATATGTATTTATGCCTTTTTGCACATAGGTGCTCCCTACAGACCTCAACCAGATTTTCTTCTGAGTAGACATGCACAGAATTTGAACGTACCAGGTTGCTTCTAGCAAGAAAAAAACAAGTCTGAAATGTTTGGGATTAGGCCACAGAATAGGAATACTGCAAAGTTACAACGTGAAACACTCCTCTCATGGTAAAGAATGTGCTGATCACTGATCCTGCACTCCAAAGTTCTGAAATACTTAATTATGTTGGAAACTCTCTCTCTCTTGTTTTTTTCTATTTTTCAAACCAAAATCAAGAATGACAACTACAATCTGTCTATTTCTTTGGGAAGATTGGGACATTGCTATCTTGCCTTGGGAAAGATTACAGAAACATGATGATGGAGTTTGGGAATCCCTGATTAATTGTCAAAGAGAATAAAAAGAGAAAATGTTTTCTCTATTTCTCCCTGCTAGCAAATTCTATAGTCAATGAAACTGAAATAGCAAACTTGTCAACTTACCTATCCAAAATAGCAGATGAATCGTTCAGCTGGGCAGCATGGGCTTCGGCCTGCAGTACCTTTTCTGGAAGCTTCTTGTCTTTGATGTCTTGAGAGAGATCATCAATTTTATCCTTTAGCTCATTGGAAAGTGGGCCTATTTCATTCTGAATATCATCTATGTACTAAGGAGCAGAAAACAGAAGCATGTTTAAGTAACTGTTTAAGCACAGAAATTAGAATCCCTTGCAACATGATTATTTTCCTATTATATTGAAATGAATCAGTGAGCTTAGTTATCCATTAAAAGAATTCTGATACCTATAGTTTGGATTTCTAGATTTAGGATCCTACCTGCTTGGCCTAAAAGCTGAACTGAACTTTTACAGTTCTCTCAACTATACAAACTTAACTAATCACATTTTATCAGAATATAAAATGGGATTAGATAATTAATAAAGGTAAAGGTTCCCCCACACAGTCGTGTCCAACTCTAGGGGCCAGTGCTCATCTCCGTTTGTTAGCCGAAGAGCCAGCGTTGTCCGAAGATGCTTCCGTGGTCATGTGGCCAGCATGATGCGCGTGGAACGCTGTTACCTTCCCACCAAAGTGGTACCTATTAATCTACTTGCATTTGCATGCTTTCGAATTGCTAGGTTGGCAAGAGCTGGGGCTAGTGCGGGAGTTCACTCCGTCACACAGGACTAGGGTCTCAAACCTCCAAACTTCTGATCTTCTGATCGACAAGCCTGGCGTCTTAACCGCTGAGCCACCGGGCCCCTTAGTTAATTGATACAAAACTGTTATTTCATCAGCAACTCCACCGCAGCCACATTCAGAATTATATTTGTTGGATTTTATTTGCTTAAAGGCATACTGAAAAGTAATTGGCCCAATTAGTTATGAAAGGAACCCATGAGCAAAAAAGCACATTTCATTATGCCATCAATTTATGCCTTCAGCTAAAGCATGCTGTGAAATACATTATAATTGATAAAACTGGTTCTTCACGAATTTTCTAGAACCAATTTTCTATGCATAGTATTTATTTCTGATTAAAATCAGAAATAAAATTAAAAGTACTGTAATCCATGGCAGCCTCTGATTATACTTATCCAGTGGAAGAAACTTACCAGAGCTTAGCCAGAGTAGCAGCTGATAAGTTGGGTCAAGGGAAGGGATTAAAGAATCAGTATGGGAAAGGAGGAAGAGTATGGATGCTTGGGGTCCAAGAGTGAGAGATCAGTTTATTCTTAATACAGATCAATTACTTTTGGAGCTCTTAGGGAACAGTTTTCTGAGAGACAGGCCAATTTAATGTGGAGCTGTGGGAACACAGCCTGCCCTCTTTTAAGGCAAGAGGCATCTGCAGGATTGAAGGCTTTCATGACAACACTGAAAGCAGCATCACCCTGTCACCCTGTAAAGTTCTGCCCCTTTTGTACATGCACACAACATCATTAAGCACATATAAAAGGGATGGAGCTTGCGTTGTGATGGCGCAACACCGCTTTAATCATTTGGTACCCCTTGTACTCCCTACACCGCTGCTTAAAGCTCTTGTCCACTACCAAGTCAAAGTGCTGTCCACCCATGAGTCTGTGGAAAACTCTACTGGCATGAAATTTGCGATCCTCATTGCCAATCCCTATCTTGCTTGCTTCTTTTCCCAATCACTGCCAATCCTTGATTTTTTTACTAGAGGTGACAAAGCTTAACTGCAGAGAGTAAGGAAGATGATATTGATGGAAATATGCAAGGACCATTACCTAGGCAAAGAAGGCTTAAAAAATGTTTCAGCCCTCTTTGCCTAGGTAACAGTTTTTGCATATTTCCATCAAGGTCATCTTCCTTACTCTCTACACCAGAGCTTTCCAAACTGTGTGTCACGACACAAAAGTGTGTCTCCTGTGGGGCCCAGATGTGTCACGTCAAATCCAGGAAGCCCGGGTTTTCCCACGGCGACACACCAACGGCGGCGCGCGAAAATCTGAAAGCGCCGCAGCCACGGCGGCACGCAAAAACTGAAAGCAGCAGCAGCACTTCCGGGTTTCTGTGCGCTGCCGCAACTGTGGCACTTTCGGGTTTTCCCGCGGCGACACACCAACGGCGGTTGGTGTGTCGCCGCGGGAAAACTTTGGAAAGCCCTGCTCTTCACTAACAGACAGTCGAGGCTATCCTTGGACAGAATAAAGGGGAAATAGTGCTTTAAAACTGAAACAGCTAGGGGTGACTGAAGCTTGCCTCATTCATGGGCTGGTGATGAAATGAATGCAACATTGTGGGGACAGGGCAGAACAAAGAGGTTGCCAGGACTATGTTTGTCCCACAGTTAAATGCAAGACAGAAAAGGCCCATAGTGAAGATTAGCATATGTAATGAATGTGATTATGACATTTTCTCTATCCAGACAATAAAATGAATTGATTTTTGAGGGTGGATGGGAAGGCTACTTAACTTTATGAGGTGCCCAAGCATTTCCTCCCCTCCCCTGAAGTTGTATTTAGAATGAGTTTGGTACTTTCAAAAATCTAACCTCACAAAGTAGCATTATTTCCAGGTGTATGTGATAAAAAAAGGGTAGTTGCCTTCATTGGTCTGCATTCTTGTCTCATTCCCATCTCAAGTACTCTAGGGATAGTATAGCAGAATTATAAACACACAGAACCAAATGATTGGAAGATCAAGTTATGATTGGGCATCATGACCAATCACTTAAGTGCTTAAGGCCAAATTAAAGCATCCAGAGGTGTCTATATGGAAGGACAAGTGGGGGAAATGTTGAAACATGTATCATGACACAAACAATGGGACTTGCATACTTGTGTCTGATGATGGGATGCAAGTACGACAGTCTGGGTCTTGTCTTGTGATGTTGTGACACACACTTTTCATCACTGAGATTTGTACCAGATGTCTATCGAAGCATCCCAAACACTTTTACACCCAATGAAGGGAAGCTCACCACCTCTCTGAACAATTGGTTACCAGTATTGTCTTCAGCTCCATTTTCCAAGCATCTCAGAAGTAACAGCTGTATTACATAATCTAATTTCCAAGGGTCACTCTTGACTGATTTTTTGGTATTAAGCATCTGACCTGCTCAGGAAACTAAAGTAATCAGCTTTATTTTTCACTACTTCATTAAAAAACACATACACAAAACCTGCAAAAATATATGCTAATTAATGATTCTTATTCAAATATAAATGAATCCTGCAACTCAAGCATGTCATTGTGTCACTTCAATCTTTGGAAAAGTTTTTTTGCTTCCATTTCTCCCCTAACCTAACATTTAGCTTGGCCAGATTCTCTATCTCACAATATGCTACTTATTGTATCTGAAAATATAAATTATATTTTTTTATTGCCTGCTGATTCTCTTTTGTGTTGAATTGTATTATAGCCTCCACCCTTAAAACATATATCACATTTTACCTCTACAGCCAAAATGATTCCATTTGCAAGGTCATTAGCTTCACTAAGGATGTCGTTTCCTTCTCTTAGAGTATTTTCAGTCTCCTGTCGTCCATTTTCTATAGCTTGCTTCTTTTTCTATATGCAAAATATAGAAGCAATTGTGATTTTATTTATTAATAAAACATTCCATTTCCACTATTATTATTTCAACTAGTACTGTGCCAACATTTTATTCACCACTCATATTCAATTTACTAGCAAAGTCATTGTTTTGTATTTTGTTTTCAAGAAGAAATTTTCACTTTAATTCTCATACTGTAGGTGGGATACCCTTAGCTAATCTACTCTCATAGATGGGGTATATTTAACCTGGTTTCTTAGAAATGTGTGAATATCCTATCTGTCATCATGTAATAATTTATCCAGTGATTCACAGCCTCCCTGATTTCCCATATTTCAATTAAATCTGAAAGAGAGAACTCCCATTGAATGTTTAACTGGTTAGTGAAGTTGCACAGTAATAGAACACTGAAAAGGTAACACCATTTTTCTACTTAGAAAGAAGTGCACAAGCAAAATAAGTTCTAAAAAACATTGAAAATGATATGGGAATAAAACTTTGGGGAATTTTCAACTGGAAATTTGGATCAGTAGAGCTTCATTTGCATGATGAAATACAGGTTGGCATTTGTAAAGAATCTGAAAACTTCCACGTTCTCCAATACTTACACATGCAGTTGAATAAATAATAGTAAACAATAATTATTGTAGTGTATTATTAATATTATAGAAGGCTATGCAGTGCTTCAGACTGAAAGGCAAAAGGGTGCTTCAGAGTACATTGGGGAAGTTACAGGTAGTACTCAGTTGACAAACACTCGTTCAGCAACCATTCAACATTACTATGGTGCTGAATGAGTGGTGGTTATGACCAGTCCTAAAAGTTCTGGCCGTCCCAGCACCCCCACGTCATGTGATTGCGATCTGGGCATTTGGGAACCAACTTGCACTTATGACAGTTGCAGCATCCCACGGTCACATGATCGTCATTTGCGACCTTCCCTGCCGGCTTCCCCCAAGCAAAGTAAATGGGGAGGCCAGCAGGAAAGGTCACAAATTGCTCGGGTATGTCTCCCCCACCCATGCACCCTCCCCAAGCCTCGCTGCACTTGCACTGCACCTCTCTGGCCACTCTCACATACTCCCTCACCCGGCAGCAGCCCCCCAAGCCCTGCCATGCTTGTGCCACGCCTCCCCGGCCACCCACACCCCCCTCACTCTCTCTCTCATCCGGCAGCAGCCATTTACCTGCCTGCTGGCCTTCTTGCAAGCCATCTGGGACTTGCACCTTCCTGCCAGCTTCCCCACTGACTTTGGTTGTTGGAAGCCAGCAGGGGGTTGCATGGAGGTGCTCGCTTAATGACCCAAAATCCTTGCTTAATGACAGCAATGGGGACTGCAGGGATTGCTGTTGCTAAGTGATGTGGTCATGTGACATCACACTTTATGACTGCATCGCTTAGCGATGGAAATTCCAGTCCCAATTGCCATCATAACTCGAGGACTACCTGTCCTCGAGGTACTTAGCACCTGTCTGCAACCTAAAGTAGCTGCATCTTTCCCAGGAATTGTGCACTTGTTTTTTCAGAGAAGCAGAAATGAATTGTGCACTTGTCCCCCACTGCTGCATCATCATCATCCTAGAAAAGAGGTGTTTGGTTTAAGAAGTAGCAAACAGGTGTTATATCTGCACCCCTATATGCACCAAAGCACCTTTTTGTCATTGAATCCCTGCCCAGTCCTTATATAATAAAAATAAAGAAATGTGTGTCTTCAAGTCATGCTTTATGATAAAATACATAACTATATAATTTTTGGAAAGTTTACCATGTTTTAGAAGAATAAACTGAAGGATCAAATTAAAAATAAAAATCCATGGTTCGTTCCTTCCTTCCTTCCTTCCTTCCTTCCTTCCTTCCTTCCTTCCATCCATCCATCCATCCATCCATCCATCCATCCATCCGCCTTCAAGTCAGTATTGACTTTTGGCCACTGCTTGGATGAGTCCCTACAGTTTTCTTGGCAAAATTTCAGAAGTAGTTTGCCATTGCCGTCTTCCTAGGGCTGAGAGAGAATGACTAGCCCAAAGTCACCCAGTTGCATTTGTGCCTAAGGTGGGACTAGAACTCATGGCCTCTCGCCTGGTGCCTTAACCACTACACCAACCTGGCTCTCTTTTAATCTTTTAAATTAGTTTGGCTGAATAATCTCAAGAGTCATGAAAAAACTGTGCTAAACATGGAATTCCAGGACTGTAGGTTAGACTGAAACATACATTCTTTAAAAATCCCAGAAGACAACCATGGCAAACCACTTTCACAGGGCTGCCAAGAAAGTTACATAAATATTTTCAAGTCACCAGAAGTCAAGTCTGACTTGAAGGAGACTCTACTTTCGAGAATGGCATCAACAGGGACCAAGGTGGACCTTCTCAATGGTTGTTCTCCTTCCCTGGAAGAGCCTTCCCCTTGAAATCCAAGTACCCCCAACCCTGCTAAGCTTTAGGAAGATCATGAAAACCTGTGTGTTTCAGCTGACCTTGGAGGTTGATATGTGATGAGGTTGTTTCCTCTTGCTGTGGAATGTTTTATTTAATTGAACTTTCATTGTGCCCTGGTGCATTGGGGATGTTATTATTTGTTATGTTGATTGCTAGCATACTGTTTTTTTTTAACCTTTGTTACGGATGTAGGGTATGCAAGCTACTGAAGAGACGGCAACAACTGAAGCAGCATAGAAACACAGTAAATTTAAGAAGACCTTCTACAGTGTTTCCTATTACAAAACACCCTTTATCAGAAAGCTGATGATGCTAGAAGAAATTTACTTGCCAGAGGACTTAAACACAGAGACACATGGATCAAGGAACCTGCAGATTGACAAAGGAGATGCCTATGGACACTAGTGTTTATGGACCCCATCTGTGAACCTTGGCCATTTAATCTAAGCAGCCCATACTGGTGGGTCAGAACCTGTAAAGCCTTAGAGACATTACCTTATTCTGAGCAGTTAGTTTCCAGTGTGAAATCTCTGCCCGGCTGTTCCTGTCTCTTCTCTTGCTTACTGACTAAACCTTGATAACTACCCAGCTTTGACCATGCCCCTGCCACTATCCCTCTGATTTTTGACCCAATATTGTAAGTTGTCCTTTTTCCATTTTGGGATCCCTAGAAATTGGACACAATTGTCTTCGGACTGGTTTGCATTTAATTAGACATGAATACTGGACACTTTGAAAATGATTTGGAAGAACTGCTTTGGATGTAGTTCAGGCTTCCAAGCAAGTCTGGAAAAAATGCAGCTACTTTCTAACCTGCGCTATAGACACACTGTTTTAATGTTTCAATTTATTAAAGCAGTAATATTCTTTTTTCAGGTTCATGCTGAAGCCTGAAAGAAAAACTGTTTAATAAACAGCTGAGAGCTGGTTTGCTTGTACAAGGTTTAAAGTAATTCTTCCAGATCATTTCTAAAGAGCGTAAAGCCTTAATCACCCAAAGCTTAATACAATTCTTCAAGACGGAGGAGAAAAAGAGAGGAAGATCTGCAGATTTTATACATATAAGCCCCACCATCAAAAGAAATCCCAACAACAACAAAAGTGTATCTTTATGATTTGAAACATGGTTTCATGACACTTGATAAAAACTATTCCAGGAATCTAAATGATAAAAAATGTTTTGCTTTGACTGCGTGGAATCACATAAAACGGATTGTGATGAACATAAATTTAAAAAAATGTTTCTACACATTTGTATGCTGTGTGTGTATATATATACAGGGTGTACCAAGAGTCAGGCCCCTTAGACAAATTATAGTATAAATTACATAAAATGTTCGAACTGGTTGATATTTTCTTCTAAACACTTCCATACTCATTTGATGTGTGGCCTTTGAACATTCCTAAGTACAATAATATTTTCTCTGAAAAAAAATATTAAAATTAATTAAATATATTGTGATTGGCCTATGAGGCCTAACCTTTCATACACCCTCTATACAGTGTGTGTGTGTGTGTGTGTGTGTGTGTAATCTTTAGTATTTTTCTGTTTCCTCCTTTGAAGAACAGACTGAGAAGCATCACTACCCTTAAGTCTGTTAGCCCATCTGGCCTTGAAGCATATTTATGGAAACTGCCATCACTGGATTAATATTTGCCTCTAGGCAAAACATGAGTGAGACATAAACAAGAAACTGAACACATTTGTCTTCATTTGAGGTTGACTTTGCTCTTACTATCATGGCTAAGCACTTGTTAATGTACAGTATAATGTGCTTTCAAGTCATTGCAATTAAATTCAAATCAAGGAAAATCATTTACATCACTTAACTACAAAAGATATATGATGGTTTGATTTATAATCTGAATTTGCATATACCCATTTTAATTTCTTACTTGAGAGCATGAGAGAAAAGAAAGGGTAGCCATACAAATATTGAAGATTAACCGTCTGTCTCTCTCTCTGTATGTGAATAGAATATCAACACAGAACGTGAAGTAATGGCTGTACGGGGTTCTACTTAGGCTTAGTCTATTTGAATTACTATATTCTGTATGTATTATATATTAACCATGAACTAGTCACTGGATTTTCTTTTCATTCTCTTCCTCATCTCAATAATAATTTTGCTGCTGTAACTTAAATTACAAATAGTAATTTAAATAATGTGTCAAAGTTTTTACTAAGTTATATTCATAGCATTTGGGTTTTTATTTTTAAACTGAGAGAGAAAGCTCCTTATCTTGTTCAGATCACCTCTGCTTATATATGAAAAAGTCAGTGAAAAGGGGCTTGTGAGCAAACACCCACCTCCACTGCTGTCAAGTTTCTTTGGTTGATGGCAGATAGTCTGTCTGCCTCCCGAATTTTATTAGTTGCTTCTCTTAACAGGTTCAGAGCATCATCAATTTTATCATGGTAGTCTGCTAGTTTCTCTTTGACTTCATTTTTTAGGTCCTCAGTCTTCTTCCTTGGCTCTACAAATAGCTTGTTCATGTTCTTCAAGAGGTCTTCTGCTGACCTGTAACATACCATAAACGATGTTGAATAATAGATCTCTTATACTTCATTCTGTCTTCTTCTGATAGGTGTTTAAAAATGGACTTAGTTTACGCAGCTGTCCATTAGGACATGTTTCATTCATGATATTGCTTTGCAATGCTTATTGGTCTTAGCAGGCACTAAACAGCTGCTTAGCATGTCTCCTGCTGAAAGATTCGGGCCTTACATCATTAATAGTTGAAGCTAGGAATATATGCATTGGATTTAAATGGATCTTGAACTGGGTACTGAATCAAGCTGATTTAGAAAGAAGTTGTGAATGTCAAGCTCAAAGGAGGGATCCTCTGACGTACACTAATCTCAGCCTTTGGGCTCCTTATTGGTGACTCACAGAAGAAGAGAGACATTTCACCTGCAAAAATATGCATTTCTGCTGAAATTCTCAGACTGACAGATCTCGTTTCTATTCTCAGTGAATAACTTCACCAGGGACTCTCTAATCACAGTACTTTTATCTATGTGGTTTTTAAAAAGACTATTCCACAGAGGTCACAAAAGCTGTTGCTTCCTCAAGCCTCAATGTTCCAAAATTTATTCCTAAACTCATTTTTGAGGTAGTAGTTGTAAAGGCAACATAGTGCAGGATAAAAATAACTCCAGGCAAATTATGTTTGTTGTTTTTTTATATTAATAAATTTGTATAAAATAGATAGAATCTGGTGATATTAAGGACTCAGTGACATTGATCCAACTCTCTCTCTCTCTCTCTTCATTTGTATACTGATAAGTGGCTATAGCTATTCTCAACAGAAACAAAAAAACAACAACATTTTTTCTTATTCCAATTTCTGCTGTTTATTTGGACAGTCTTAAATTGCCACTGACATTTCAATTTTCCCTGAAATCTGAAAGGAATTTGATTACAGGCATAATAAAATCAACTATCAATTCATTTATATCTTCTCCTTTACTACTTACTCTAATTCATCTTGCGCTACTGCCTTTTGCAGTTCCAATTTTCTCTTCCTAAGTTCTGTCATCATTTTGTCAACTTCACTGTGTAATTCTTGAAGGCTTTTGTCAAGTGTCTTGTCTGGGATCCCAAGTGTCTCATTCAGTTTTAAAGCAGCATCATTTACATCTGCAGAAAGATGGCAAATTATGAATGTCAACAAAGTGCAAGTAGATAATGTTTAGCATATTCATTTCATTTCATTTACTGAAATGTTCATATGATATTCCTCATCTGAAATATGTCCCATTATTCCAATAATAAAGAGACAGCATGATTGGACATCATGTTTCTTAATATTTTGTGACCATAGCCTATTTGTACAACCCATGTATAAAGTCACATAATTTGTTCATGGTATTTTATGCAGCATTGCTGGAAAAGGAGAGCATCTCAGTTCAAAGAATGATACCAGGTTTACAATAAGAATTATATCTGCCTGGTCTTTTTTATTCAGTATGTTTTATAATCCCTAAATATTGCTTTATATCTTCTAATTCTACATGGCATGGGACCAGGGTATCTGAGGTACCGTCTTGTCCCGACCATATCCACCCGCCCCACCCGATCATGCAGGGAGGGCATGCTTCGGATCCCTTCATTAAAAGAATTCCATCTAGCGGGGTCCAGGAGGCGTGCCTTCTCTGCAATAGCACCCGCCCTGTGGGATAACTTGCCCCCTGAGGTGAGACTGGCACCCTCGCTCCTGGCCTTTAGGAAGTCCTTGAAGACCTGGCTCTGCCGCCTTGCCTGGAGTGAAGGAAAGGATAGTTCCTCCTGGGGGTGGTTGGTTTAGTGGTTTCCTCCTTTTAAGAACAGACCATCTTCTGGATTTTTATTTTTTTTATTTTTATAGTAGTTTTAAATGTTTAGGTTTTATCTTTTATATTCTGATTGTAAACCGCCCAGAGCCTGCCATGGCAGAGATGGGCGGGGATAAATTCAAATAATAAATAAATAAATAAATAAATAAATAAATAAATAAATAAATAAATAAATACTATTCCCAATCACACTCTGAAGTTCATGGAATCAAATTCATTTTAGGGACATAATTTGCTGAGTCTCAAGATGCATGTATATCTATCTGTTATTTGCAAGCAGATGTTCATTTCCAGCAAGAAATATTGTATTTTTAAAGCCATTTTGAGAACTTAAAGATGTACTCTTAATGCACCTTGTAGAGTACTAAAACTACACGGCACTTTTTTCTTCTCTTCTTAAATGAAAATTTTACTGACTTGAAAATAAACAACAGCAAAGCAGAAGTTACCCATTAGTTATTTAATCATAATAGCTATTCTTCTAGACTCAAAATGTTCCTGAAGGAGAACATTCAATTTCTGCTGTTCTGTGGTCATAATTGCCAATTTACCAACAGTTGTAGCAAACTACCCTCCTTAGATTGTAGGAAGCCTATAATTATTTGACTATAGTTTCTCTAGTTTAACACAAAAGTCCAGCATTTTAATCAACTGATCCTCTCATTTTAGGAACTCTTGTTCAGTGCCTTATATAATTATTCTTAAAATGTTCTGCTTTACTTTCCTCGAGAAACTATTCACATTTTCCCTTTCTTACCTTCTGCAGCCTGCAGGGTGACTTTGATGAGCTGTCCAAGCATCTTCGCTCTCTCATTAGTTGTCTTAGCATCCTGTCCAGTTTGTTCCCCATCTGCTGTCACCTTGGTTGCCTGGCAATACAGATTAAAGAAAAGTGTAATTAATGAACATGACAAGGAGATACTCCATCTGTCTGAATCTACTTGGAAACCTTTCCTCAAGCAAAAAGAGATCAATGAATTATTGATCAGATATACTGGAAGTGACACACACTCTTCCCAAGTACACAATTACATTTTATAACCACTTCAATCATTAAGGGGCCACCAGAGGCTCAATTTTTTATTTCTTGGAGAGCACACTGGAAGGAATAGGACACAAAGGAATTCTGGACAAAATTTTTCTTTGGCTTTAATCACATCCTTAAATATGTAAGACTCTACATCTGATGAAAATATTGGTGTTCCAATTGAAATCATGAGTCACTTAGGATTTTATTAGGCACTTTAGTCCTATTGATTTCAGTGTTATTTAATGCTTACTTAAGAACACTTAAGTAGCACTTCAGAGTATGGTTTTAATGAATGATTCATAATTTGTTTATATGATTATACCTGTCATATAATATATCAACAATAAACCTTCCTTCTTTGTAATATAACCTCAGTTCTAAATACATCCTTTGTGGGACATATCAAAAATAGAAATTCACATATTCCCCTGCCCATTCTCCATTCATTACCTTATTGCCAGAGCAGTAAATAAATCTCAGATTTGCTAAATCTGTAATGTCCTTGACATTGGAAATTAAGACCTCAGTTTGTCAGGTGTATTGGCAAGATTATAGGTACAAAACAAAAAATGGCCTAGCGAGAGATTGTTTTTCTATTGTTCATATCATATATATTCAACCAGTTAGAAATATGGAAATAAAATGGCATTGAAATTATACCATATCATTGAGGTTTTGAACTCTCCATGAATATTAGTTACCACTAGTAAAGGGAACATTAACATGAGAAGCCGCAAAGTGAAAAAGCATTTTTTCATGCATAGAGGCCCTTTGGCCTCTATAATGTCCTGCCACATGATGAAAGTCTTAAAACTTTTCTACATGATCAGACAGAACTCTGGGAAGAAGGAAATTGGTAAGATTCTCCTTTCCACTAGCCAATACAATACAGATTTAGGAAATCTCTTTGGCTGGCTTCACATTATTAAAGCCCCCATTTGTTTATTGAATGAACCATATTCTGCTGGCTTCACATAACACATTCAACCAAAACTGAAGACATTTTGGCTAAATATAATGTGTGACTACAGTAGTGTAGAAATGAGCCCCACTAAACTTTATTGGACTTACTCCTAATGTCTGGGAACCATTAGAAGCTGATATAGTCACACATATCATTGTTATCATTTAGAATGTTACATTATATACAGTATTTACTATCCCAAATCAATTATTAAAATAAGTTTAAGGATTTTTTTACCATAGTTAAATTTAACTGTAGTTAAATTTAACTGTAAATTTAACTGTAGTTAAATTTAACAATACAACAGTAATATCAGTTGTTCTTGAAAACACAAATGGCACCAAGAATAGGTTACCACATCTGGACAGAAAAATCTGAGCACTAGGCAGTAGCAAAGAGAGACAGAAAACTCTACCTCTTTTCTAGTGGTTGTGTGGATTTTTATCACTCAGATACAGTAGCCTTAACAGAGAACAATGAACTAATCTTCAAGTATCATAGTTCTACAATCTTCTGTCTCTTCATAACATTCCAAAGAAATGTTCAACAGCGAGATACTGAAGGAAGAACTAAAATTTTATTCTCTGAAGATACATTCTTTCTACCACCAGGTAAAATTATCCAAATTGGTTTCTACTTTTTTCTTGTGCATCACATATTATTTTTTTTCTCCCCTTCTGTTTTTCATCTGTCAAGGAATTGGTTAGATGACCCACACTTCACCTTTAGACTCTGACCATGCTGATTTTATCAACTCAACAGCATTTTTTCCTTCCCTATTCCATTATTCTCTTCCATGATTTTTACAACATGCTCCCTAATGAAGAGATTAGGGAGATCTTCAAAACTTGGACATTTTGAGAACAGAGTATAAACATACTGTATTGTCCAATATGGATTTTGAGTGTGTCTAGCAAGCATCCAAATTTCATCGATGTGGAGTCAGTTCTTCAGTTTATTTATTTTCATCACTAGGTGGCAGACTTTCTATGGATATAATCCTCTGCCCGATAACTAATGAAAATTCCAGTTTCTGCAGTTTGTAGTTTTTACTAATGAAAGGAATAACCAACAGTAGAGGTGTCAGCTCAGGAGGATTTTACCTCCAGAAAACAAAGGTTTTAATAACAGACTTTTCACCCCTCCTTTCTAAATGAGGTTTGCTTGATAGGATCTAAATCACAACTGAGATTTGATTTTGATGCAGGATTTTTTCTCTCTCTTGCTGTGCCTCTGTTGGATTACAAATTAAAATTTATTATTTCTTTGCACTTCTTTTTTAAGGAAATGATATTACAAATTAAAAGACTTTAAATGTGCTAAAAGTAAGTCCCTTTTCTATGTTTCATTTTAGAACTTTATAATTGAAAAAAAAATGTAGGAGAAAATAAAGCGCTGTGTTTCTGCATATGACATATTGCCGTTGTTTATTTTAATTTGCTGACTGTTGACAGAATTTTTGTCCAATACCTTCATTATAAAAAGGAAGGCTTGAGAAAAAATGCCTATTAATTTAAAAATCCAGTGTACCTGGCACAGTAGCCTAGCGTCTCTCCAACCCTGGCCCTATCCCCATGTGGTGCAACTGGAGGATGCAAAAAAACCCACCTGCTTTAATTATTTGAAAACTGCTCCTTTGCATTCCAAAGCGCAACTTTTGAAAGACACGCATAGCCCTAGTGGTTTCATTCCATAGCAAATATTCTTGGAAGGAAATACATCTTGAGCATTTTCTTTTTCAATTAAGCCATTACAAGGAGGAATCCCAGAGCCAAACACATTTTAGCATGGGGCTCTTCCACACAAGGCCTTCGAGCTGCCCACAAAATCAGTTTTGGAGATATATGGTCCCACATCATTGTCAGCATTCAGCAGTTGCACTGATTAATTTCTGCTCAGCCAGCTGGAATTTCCAGCTTCTTGGTGGGAACTTGAGACAAAGGCCACTTCGCACCTCTTGGGCATCAGCTGACATAGCCTTCTGTTCATGGCTCTTAAAATTTTTTATGGATTCAAAATTCCTCCTGCAACAACTCAAAGTTTTTGTGCATTGCAGATGGTGTAGGGATGTCTTTATGTGCTAGCAATTTATTTGTTTTCCCTTTGTGGGGAATGTGGGGTGAGGGGATTTTTAGCTGCTCTAAGACAGAATTTATTTCTCTTCCACCTTCCCCACTGACAACTTTGATCATTCTTTACAAGCTGGCTGGCTGTAGTCATTGGTTAGAATGTTCTCTATTGCCATTGAAGCAACCTGCAACTGTGGGGACAGCGAATGGGAAATGTGTTTGGTTGCAAAATAAGCTGCATTGTAATTTATTTGGTTACAGTTTCTTCCCACATTGAGAGGATTCAAGAAACAACCAGCTGAAAACTTCATCAGTATCAGAGAAGAGACCACTTCCTCCCTGGTTCAAAGAAAGGCTGTGAGAAAGAGAATCAGAAAGTCTTCACCCTAACATACCCAGTGATATACTGGTTTTATTGAAAACAGTTCACTTGCTGAAATTCCTGTACCCATAGCCATTTCATCTCAGCAAATAAAGAAAACTTTGTGAGAATCATGCTTGGAATAGAGTGATTTGTTGGTTCAGGAAGTTGCCAAATAGCCTTACTCCTTTTTGCAACCACGGATAACTACCGGCCTTTAAAAAACAGAGGATGGTGGCTTGGTGCCTTTACTCCTACCCCTTTTGAACAATTGCTCAGTTACTTTTTTGTTTTTGTCTTGCAAACAAGACAAATGTACACAATATATTCTGGAAATGTGGATGGGGACTTTTGCTGTTCCAATGGGGCCCTGATCAAATCATTTTTTGTACTCTTCTATTGGTCAGCTGGAGCAGAACACTGATTAGCTGACAACGTTCCCTTCCTTTTGAAGTTGATTCCACATCTTGCTTCATAATGATTTGGATGGATTAGTGAATAGAAATGGTGTTTGTTAATTCATCAATATATAGAATTTTATAAATGTTTTTTCTGACATGCAGAACAGCTTCTAATACTGCCAGAAGGTTTTGTTAAATTATCCCTGGGAATAAGTCATACCAGCCTAGGGTTCCTCAAGTAGGTGGCACACAAATGCTGGTAATGAATGAATGAATGAATGAATGAATGAATCAATCAATCAATCAATCAATCAATCCATTAGAAATGGTCATATTATCAATGCCCTGCTGTATTATTCCTGCATACAGATATTACAAGAGTAGGGATGGAATCCTGGGAACATGGCAGCCATGTGGCTCTAATAAGCTAAGATAAAGTCATGAGATCCCATTAGTTTAAAAGAATTCAGAATCTACCTATTTGCTTGTCAAACTCACCCTTGTCAACAGTTCATCCATTTCTATCACAAGAGTATCTAAATTCTTCTGTGCCAACTTAAGAAGTCTCTCTGGTGCTTGCTGAGGTGACAGTAAATGCTGAGGGGAAAAAAATGAACTTTTACATTGTGGATGCAATACCAGTAGTAGAAAAATTCATGTTTTCCATCCTGATGAATGAAGGTCCATTTTAATAAACATTTAAGTTTATTAAATGTTAGGTTATTTTATAATATCTCTATGCTTTGCTTATACAAACAATTACTTTCTTCAGAGAGAACAAACATTGTTTGCTTCTTATTATATATTATTATATACCCGTATATATAAGGTATATATAATATACCTTATTATACCCGCCCAGAGTCCCTTGCATGGGAGAATAAATAAATTAAATAAATAAATAAATAAATAAATAAATAAATAAATAAATAAATATTATCCCTCTAATAATTCATTATAATAATGGTTAAAGCAATAAATTAAATAAATAAATAAATAAATAAATAAATAAATATTATCCCTCTAATAATTCATTATAATAATGGTTAAAGCAATTAAACCACTAATGCATGTTTTGCTAAAATCTAAGCACAATAACATATGCTGATTAAAATAATGCTACCATGTGAAATGTAAACCCTGGTGATGGGGCTTGATTATACCTTTAATTCTTGGGTTGTGTTTTCAAAAGAATAAAGCATTTTATATGGTGGGTAAAGTGGGCCACTAAGATTAACACTTAGAGTCATCTGATTTAGCCGATCCAAGTCACGGAGAAGGACACCAGTGCACTCATCATCGCAAACTGTAGGAAAAGACAATAAAAAATATTTATTCCTGCTCAACATCTGAGGCAAATACTTGCTATTTCAACTAAAAACATTTTATAGTACACATAAAATTCTCCAAAATATAAAGTAACTGGTTCCTAAAAATTCATGGAGCAATAAAAGGTGGAGAAACAAAGATGTCTCTAGTTATAGAATGGATAAATGGATATCAAATTGTCCAGATCTAGTGAGCAGGCCAATATGACATGAAATACTCTTTATATAAGAGCTCAATATACAATTTTCAGAATAACAAAAATAAATCACAGGGCAGAGCCTAGAGGAGCTTAAAATCTTGTTTAGCTTAGGTGGGGAGGAGTAACAGAAGGATAGAAGGGCAAAGGGCAAGGAAAAATTTGAACAAATTAATTTAACAGATACTTAAGATTCATTTCAATTATATATCAGGATTAATAGAAGAGAATTGAGTTAGAGAGTGATGGAAGAAATAGTGGTGGAGCCATCTAAATCCTGTTGGGACAATGCAAGCCAAAGAAGAGATAATCGTAGGAGCATTTTAAGGAAGTAAATTGGTAAAATATGAAACTGAAGGCTGGGAATTATGCAAAGGTATGGAGAAACATGATGTACAGAAAAAGACATGAAAATATTTAGGGAATATGTAGTGGGTGAATAGTGCAGTTATGCATATTCCAACATAATGTTTTAATTGAGGAAACTAAGTAAGAGAAGTATAAGATACAGAATGCACTTCCAGATGGAAGGATCTTCTTACTAAAATTGCAATGTGATTCCACCTTTCTCTCCTTAACAATATTTTTGTGGTAAGAAAAAGGAGAGGAGGAATGGAGGAAAACACAAAAGATGATGAAGTCTGAACCTTCAATAAAATTCTGTAAATGAGGCAGAGTGATTGCACAATTTTTTTTTTATCGATAAGCATCCACAAAGAACTATCTAGAAAATCTAACCCTCCATTCCAACTTTACCACATGCTTTCTGGCCTTCAGGGGACAAAAATCCAATTCTATCCCCCCAAGTGGCTGAATTCTAATAATATGCTAAGTCAAAGCTAAGCAAATCATATTATGAAAGTCTGGTTTATGAACCACGCCAGTGTGTAAAGATTGCAAGCAACAAGTTAAAAAGCTCCCAGGTTAAATCTTTGTTGATGATTGATTTAAATTATTTAGCACCTCTTTGCTTTTTGTGGTGAAAGAAGTCTATTTATCGATCTACCATCTCTTTTTTTTTTAAAAAAATGGGCAGCTTTGCTTTGACAATATTTGGACATATAATGAATAACTGCATTTTAAAAGGTTTTTTTAAGCGATTGTAAGCAGCTTAGCCATCTGTATACGTGTATGCTCATTTCTTCAAGTAGAAATCCTATTCTACACAGGAAGATCAATGTTCTGTCTAACAGTTAAACAGGAAATTATCTTCTCCTTATTTTGAATAAACGTTGAATGAAATATGAATTGCCTATGCTTCTGCGGTTGGTTAGTTCTCAAATCCTCATTCTGATATGTTAAGAAGACTTGTCCATTAATAATTAAAGGATAAGCTTTCAAAACCAAAGAAAAGATACATGATCCTCAAAGAAGTCTCTTTCTTCCCTCTCTGGTGATTCAAATTCCAAATTTATAGTTGCAATTTACCATAGCATTATTATGCCTAATAACCCCACTCTTAGTAGCACGAGGCCATTCTCATCTTGCCCCCAACCTATGTATGAAAGAGCCTTAATATGACACTAAAGGCTCTTCCCCATGGTTCACTTATAATGCTCTCCACCTATCTGGGGGCCAGCAGAAAACCAAAAGTCTCCTCATTGACAATCCCAATTGCCTCTCTTCTGGCTTACAGCTTCCTAATTCCCCATAGCAGGAAAGGCTGTCCACTTCTTGGACTGGGTTAGGAAAGGTAGCAGGTGAAGGGAAAAGGACTTTCTCTTAATCATCTGGCACAGGGGCTGATTTATTGCCAAATAGCAGTGACATAATGGTCTTAATCATCCTCTGAACCAGAGCACTGACTCAGAAAGAAAATATTAAATATGCAACTTCAGACGAATACTAAGCACAGTGGTAGATCAGTAGTTCTACATTTCTTAATGATACAGAGGGAAAAAAATTAACTTTATCAAGCAAAATAAAGATGAATAAATAGTAGCCATTGTCATAGCTTCCTAGGCTACATTGTTCTCCTTGCCATGTATTAAATGGGTGCAACTTCCAGCTGCCTGACTATTACTTCCATCATCCCTGGTCATTTGTTGCTCTGGCTTGGGCTGATGGAAGTTGAATGGCTGCATGTTACCTTTCTAGTAGGGGAATGACATCTAAAAGCATCTTGACACAAACCATTATATCCTAAGCAACTGTTTGCCTGCATGCATGCTGTGTACATTTGCATGCACAAGTTCCCTACCCAGTTAGAGATGTGTTTCTACAAGTCAACATTTGTTGAACTTTTATCCCCTCTTGTGCTATTTTATATTCAATTAAATTTAGGACAGACTTTTCTCATTTTACAAAAAGGTATGCACTGTTTTGGTCAGTGCGGAAAGTACATTTCAGCTGCAGAACTAGATAAAACAGCAAAGCAAATCACTAGATGGGAGGCAAATTGATTTAATGCAAGAAGAAGGCAATTGGGAGATTGTACAAGGAGGCACTGAGAAGTTATTTCTCAGTTATTTCCTTTCCCACTAAATTCTTTTTGCCTTCCACGCCACACTGTCCTCCCACTAATTTGTTGCTTGAACTGAAATGTACTGTAATTGCTCAAGTAAGAAGGCAATCTTTTCTACTTTATGTATACATATCCGAAAAATCTATTAGTGATCTACGTTTTCTCCATAAGTTTTATTAGATTTTAAAATACATATTAAAAGTGATCTACGTTTTCTCATTTATGCGTTTGTTTATGGAACACAAAGAGAAAGTACATTTCCATATGTAACATAAGGATTTACACCAAGCTGTGAGTTTTACATAACAACATCTATTTGCTGGTCAAGGAGTCATACAGTTTTGTTAGGCAGACATTCAGGAACTATAAATCAGATAAATAGCAGAAAGGCCTAGACTTTAAAAAAAGGAATCATTTGTTGTGTTAAATCAACAGATTGTAACACACTAATAGATTTTCTGGTTTTAACATTTTTTTCTAGTTAAGCTCAAGATAGCAGACAATAAATACTGCAAAAAGGGATGCAAATGAAAACCAACTTAATTCAGCATGATAAAAAAAACTGAATCACTTATAAAGACATGAAAATACTCGGAATTAAGAAGTAACTTTTCCTATTAGGTGATCTATGAGCATTTAGCATGAATTAACATGTCTTGGTTGAAAATTGAGTTGAAAAGAAGAGATGCATTACTTTCCCTTCTTTAATAAAAGAGTTACTCAAAGACTGGAATATACTGGAGCAATGGAAAATGTTTCAAAATGATAATTATATAATTTATACATGACTAAATATCACCACAGTTTAGTCTATAAAACTGTCAGTAAGAATTTGTGTTCACTACTTACAAATATAGCATTATAGCGAAGATGATTACAGCTATGCATGGAGCAAAGCAAAAAGCATACAGCATTTCAGGAAGGCGTTAGCTGGATGCACACTGGATAAAATCAAGTACTTTCTAAGCAGGTACTTTCAAGGTATTTTCTAAGCAGAAGACTGCTTACATCATGAGACCCCTTCTCTCTTCCCCAAATTCTCCAAAGTTTGCTTGGAAGAAGATTTTGAGGTCTTGCAGAAGGATTCAAAAGGAATACAAGATTTGCCCCCTTCCCTTCTTCATGGTTGGAACACATTTTGTTGGTGGAAAATTTGTTAACTAAAAGCAAAGAACAGTTCATGCTTGCAATATTGAGAATATATCTATCTAATCTTAAAATACTGTACCATGGAAGCCTCTATTTTATAAATACTAATACAGCTCGCCGGTCCATGAGTTTAAATGTAGCAGAAAGCTAACAATCACTCTTCTGTTTAGCAAGTCGCTTGCTTATATAATCAGTGTATTTGACTTGAGAGTACTGTTCACCTGTGAAGAAGCAGGTGGAATGCAGGGGAGGCAGGGAAGAGAACCCTTGATTAGCTGCAGTAGCAAATTCAATTCCCTCCTCCTTTGGCAAATGATCAGGGGTCGGTTCTCTCTCCTCTCCTATTCAACATCTACATCAAGCCGCTGGGCGAGATCATCCGTCACCACGGGATGAGGTATCACCAATATGCTGATGATACCCAGGTATACATCTCCATCCCGGGTGAAGTAAGTGATGCGGTCAATGCCTTATCTCAGTGCCTGGAGGCTGTGGGGGTCTGGATGGAGAACAACAGGCTTCAACTGAACCCTGGTAAGACAGAGTGGCTGTGGATTGACGGCCCCCCTGGATCCGGGAAGTTGTCATCTTTGGTTCTGGGTGGAGTTGCACTACCCCACTCGGATCCAGTGCGGAATCTGGGGGTCCTCCTGGACTCGCGACTCCTGCTCGAAGAGCAGGTGGCAGTCATGGCCAGGAGGGCCTTTGCTCAGCTTCGAGTTGTGCACCAGTTACGCCCTTTCCTGGATCGGGAGGCCCTCCGAACAGTCACTCACGCCCTTGTCATCTCCCGTATAGACTATTGTAATGCGCTCTACATGGGGCTACCCTTGAAGAGTATCCGGAAGCTTCAGCTGGTGCAGAATGCGGCGGCGCGAGCAGTTATGGGGGCCAAGAGATCGGCCCATGTAACACCTCTGCTTCGCGAGCTGCATTGGGTGCCAGTTTGCTTCCGGGTCCAATTCAAGGTGTTGGTGATCACCTTTAAAGCCCTACATGGCATAGGACCAGGGTACCTGAGGGACCGTCTCGTCCCAATAACGTCAGCCCGCCCCACCCGTGCATGCAGAGAGGGCATGCTTCGGACCCCCTCAACAAGAGAATTCCATCTAGCGGGGTCCAGGAGGCGTGCCTTCTCTGCGATAGCGCCCGCCCTATGGAATATCTTGCCCCCGGAGGTGAGACTGGCCCCCTCCCTCCTGACCTTTCGGAAGGCCCTTAAGACCTGGCTCTCCCGCCTGGCCTGGGACAACAGAGGCGGGAGTGCCTCTTGGGGTTGGCTAGCCCCGTAGCAACACTATGCTACGTTCCCTACGTCCCCCATCTTGTATTTTATTTATTTATATTGTATTTTTAAAATTATTGTATTGTTTTTAACTTTGATTGTTGTAACCCGCCCAGAGTCCCTTGTATGGGAGATGGGCGGGGAATAAATTGAATAAATAAATAAATAAATAAATTACAGGTATTATAATTTAGTTTTGTTTTACTTTTAATAATGCATGCAGTATTCTCTCTCACACACATACACAGAATGCTGGAAATCAGGATTTTTAAAGCTGCCATTTTAGTGTTGATCATAGACATGCTTGATACTCTGAAATTTGGCTAATTCTGATCTGAACGTATTTTTATGACTGAATCCACCATACCATAACCATGTTTTGTTGAGAAAAATATTCTGGAATTTTAATCTGGAGCTCTAAAGAGACTACTTTTCAGTAGGACCTTAACTGATTTTATTGCTTTAAAAACTGTTATATTTAACTGCTCTGAAACCGGTTAAAATTATTCCATACTATAGTATGAGTATCTATAATATAAGGAAACCTATTTAGATTTGTGCCCATAACATTCTAAAAATTCAATCTCTGTATATTTTATCTACCATCACAGCAGCCTTAAGGTTAAAATATGGTTTACTTTCACCACAAGGAGTCTGCTTTCTAGTTATGATTAAGTTTTTCCACGTATTATTTCAAGCAAATATTTGCTTAATTAGGAAGCATGTAAGATGATTAAGAATATTTCATATGTCAAAAAAAGTGAATTAAATTCACTTATGACTGATCATTTCCTTATCCATCCAATATATTTTAATTTAATTTTGTTAGGCTCAAGTGCAGAAATTAAACAAGAATTTAATAATGTGCTAAGGACAGAGAGCAGGAATACCATATCAGTTTTCACAGTAACAAGAACTTAAGCAATATTAGAAGAAAAGCAATGTATAAGAAGCGATAGTAGAAAAAGAACAATCAACAGTGTCAGTGCTGAACTGGAGCTAAGGATGTCTAAAGCTAACTCTGAGAATTGGGAAGAAATATTTTCTGACTCTAAGTAAATATGAAAAAATAAAAACAAAACAAAGCTAGTCATTTGTTCAATGTTATGGAGTGCACATAAAAATCAAATAGTGCAAATTATCTGTCAAAGAATCTGTAAAAAGGATGGGAGAGACTGAAAGGGGAGTATAGTTTCTTTAATATTAAATCAAATTTACACTGCCAAAATCTTTCAAATTTGTCAAATCTCAGGTTTCCACCTGAAATCTTGCATGGTATCTTCTAAGATTTGATGATCTTGTGGGACTTTGGCCATTTAAAAAATGTAATTTTTATTGTTATTTTGACACCTAGCCCAAGGATCATTTGTAGAAACTTCTTAGATTATCAGTGATCTAAGGAACCGTTAGATCACTAGGGAAACCAATTTAATACAACAAACTTTATATATGTTCAAACCATATTAGAAGTCTACTGTAATAACTTATCTCAGAAAGATTTTAAAAAATAGAGTTCACACTTGAAGAATAAATCACATTTCCAGACCTACTGTTAATATATATTAATGTACATACAAACACATGCTATGCCTTCACGAGCATGCCGGGGTTCACATCCTGCACACTTCCAGCCAGTAGATCCAGGTTTGCACATGCACTGTCCAGTGAGAAGATCACAGGGAACAGGCAGTGAACCATGTGGATGACACTCACATTCTTGACAAGATCCACCAGGAATTTTTGGGTTCCCAGTGTATCCAGGAGAACATCTAGAGATTGAAAAATGTAATAAAAAGTAACTTTAGAATTCTAGTGCAAATGGTTTTCTGTGAATGAGTCACAAATATACTCATGATTAATTCTATTATTTACTTTTTTCATTACACATTTGAGAAATGAGAAACAAAAGTGTTCTTTGAATATAGAAATATAAGCTAAAATTGATGCAGTTTTCCACATTATCCTGAAGAATAATCACATCAAAATTCATGTACAGTACATATAATTTACAACACATAAAACATGCATTGGGAGTAGAGGAGGAGTACTCTTACTCCCTATTCAGGAGGTCATGATGACAGCCAGTCTAGCATATACAGTAGATCAACCATTCCATAGATTATGTCTTATGCATTTTATAACAAACTATTTTACATTCCTTAGATTCTTAATATGCATTTGTTTGATTTTCTTCTTGAAATTTCTGTACAACAAATATTAAGTTCTTTAGTCAATTTATTATAATTTTCAACTGTATTTTTTCCCTACAAGGATAGTTATTGTTTCTCTTCTATGAATTTCATTCCATTGCTATTCTCTTTTCATATTTAAGATACGCTAAACATTTAGTTTTACTGTCCACACCATTAACAAACTATGCTTTACAAATAATGTGCTTATGGATGTAAAATGGACCTGTTGGCTTTTGCATTGCTTAGGTATAGGGAAGAATGAGACTTTTCTATTGTTAGATAGAAAGTTATGAAGGAAATATCAGAGAGATGCCATGAAGTCTTCACCTAATCAAATAGCTCTGCCCACTGAAATATGTATCATATCCTAGAAATCAAATGGCTCATTAGATCATGAAACCACTATTAATAGATTGGAAAACTTGCACATAATTTATCACTTTAGAGTCACAGCATAAATTATGAGATAAAAACATATATTCCTTTCATTATAATTGCTAATGGAAATAAACATTTGTGGAATGGCTTTTAGTTAGACTAACACAGACGTACTGTATATATTCTTATTTACACCTCTACTGTTTCTAAAAGTGGCTTGTTTCTTAGTAATTTTATTTTGATTCTTTTAAATATCTCACCTTACCTTTCACAGTACTGTCCTTCATATCCCGGTGGGCAAGCAGTACAACGGTAATCATTAACTCCTTCAATAATGCACGAGGGACTAAAACTTGAACAACAAACCAAAACACAGTTATATCTCTCCTTCACCGAAAACATATTAGCTTCAAAGAAGAGCTTCACACAAACATTAAACGTCTGCTCCTTTAAGTCATGCCATCATTTAAAATGGATTCTTTCTAAAATAACCTAAATATATGCAGATGTCACATACCCTGCATGATATAAAAGCATTATAGTGCTTCTAGAAGTACAATGCACATGGTTTTAGAGGTTAAAGAACCATGAAACTAGGAGAAATTTTAGATCTCTTCGTATATTGTTTTGGAGGACATAATTTGAGAGGGAGGACTCTGTACATTCACCCCATCTTTTATAGTTTTGAATGGGAGGAAAGTTCAAAGAGTTTCAATAGGTAAGCCTTCTGTGAAGCTGCAACATTCTTGTCACAGCTCAGCATAGCATTTTTTGAATTTAACTTTGAAAAAACATTGCCTCCTATTTATTACAAATAATTTCTCATATATTAACATACTATATTTTCATAAAAATTATTTCAAATTAGCATGCATTTGCCCAGACATTCAACCAACACTATCTAGGTTCAGATCACACTATAATCAAAGCATAATTTAGGAGATTAAAAAAAACCCATAAATTCCTTTTACTACAATTGTTAATAAAGTTTATGGAATGGATCTCTCCTAGTTAGGCTAATATAGACACGTTTGATACATGCTTATTTACTATTCCATTATGAAAGCTATGGAAGGTCACCATGAAAGCCTCTTAAATAACTTTTGGGTTGGTCTGAGTAACTTTCTCTCAGATCAACCTAACTTGCAGGATTGGGGTTGCAAGAAACCTTAGATGAGGAAGTTCTAAATTTAACAAAAAGTAATATAATGTCAATCAAAAAGATTCAGGTACCGTTCAAGGCTCGCAAGGATATCATCAAGGATAAGCAAGGGAAAGAATTGTCCGAACAACAAGGTGTCATGAATAGATGGTGAGAATATGCGGAAGAGCTGTATGGTAGTAGTACAGAGGAGCAACATCAAAGAGAGGAGAAGGAAACAGAACTAGAACCAGCCATCCTTGATGAATAAGTCAAGTGGGCAATGAACCAACTGCAAAACAACAAGGCCCCAGGAGTTGACAACATCCCTGCTGAATTGTTAAGGCCAGTACCAACTGCAATTATCAGAACTTTGTTCCAGAAAATTTGGGAAACCAACACATGGCCACATAACTGGAAACTATCAGTGTTTATTCCATTGCCAAAAAGGGGGGATTCAAAGGAGTGTTCTAACTAGCGCACTGTTACTCTCATATCTCACGCTAGCAAGATTCTACTGAAGATCATACAACAACGCCTGGCTCCAATCATCGAAAGGGAACTGCCAGATGTCCAAGCTGGTTTCCGATGGGGCTGTGGCACCTGTGATCACATTGCAAATGTTCAATGGATAATGGAAAAATGTCGCGAATATCAAAAGAATATTTATATGTGCTTCATTGACTACAGGAAAGCTTTTGATTGTGTTGACCATGACAATCTATGGAGAGCCCTAGCAGACCTTGGGGTGCCACTACATTTAGTGAAGTTGATGAAGTCACTGTACGTAAATCAGGAAGCCACTGTACTAACTCAATATGGTGACACTGATTGGTTCAAGATCGAGAAAGGTATGCGACAAGGTTGCATTCTGTAACCTTTCTTATTCAACTTGTACGCTGAAGTGATAATCAGGAAACTGGAGCTAGATGAATCAGAAATTGGGGTAAAAATTGGTGGAAGAAACATCAATAACCTTAGATACGCGGATGATACAACCCTCGTCTCAGAAACCCAGGAAGGCCTAAATCACCTAATCATGAGAGTCAAAGAATAAAGCGAGAAGTCTGGCCTCTTTCTGAATATCAAAAAGACCAAACTCGTGACAACTGCAAAGAATGGAAACATCAAAATAGTAATTGATGGAGATGAGGTGGAATGCATGGAAGAATTCACCTT
This sequence comes from Charina bottae, assembly GCA_023362775.1. NCBI lineage: Eukaryota > Metazoa > Chordata > Lepidosauria > Squamata > Charinaidae > Charina > Charina bottae. The sequence goes on along the minus strand of JALMGJ010000001.1, from coordinate 7,114,509 downwards.
TTTAGGATCAGTGGTCAATCAAAATGGCGAATGTAGCCAAGAAATTAAACACCGAATCATGCTGGGTCATACAGCAATGATGAGTATGAATCAAATTTGGAAAAGCAAGGATGTCAGCTTGACGAATAAGTGTAGACTAGTCCGCACTATCGTGTTCCCCATAACTACTTATGGCTGTGAAAGTTGGACGATGAAAAAGTTGGATAGAAGGAAAATTTATTCTTTTGAACTATGGTGTTGGAGGAAGCTCTTGCGAATCCCTTGGACTGCAAAGATAACGAATAAAGAAGTGTTGAAGCACATAAAACCAGACATGTCACTAGAAGGAAAAATAACAAAACTTAGACTTAGTTACTTTGGTCATGTCATGAGATCAACATTGTTAGAGAAAGACATTATGCTTGGAACGGTCAGTGGCAAAAGACGACGAGGACGCCAAAGAACACGCTGGTTGGATGTAGTCAAAGCAGACACAGGCCAAAATTTAAAGCAACTGAAAGAAGCTGTACAAGATCAGAAATCATGGAGAGAGCTGGCTTATGGAATCGCCAAGGGTCGGATACGACTGAATGGATAATTCAAATTTCAAAATACAATGTCATCTCTCCCCTGAAGAATTCTCAGGTATGCATTTTGCTGTCCACGGGGGCAGAAATATTGCACTACCATTTCCTTCAAAATGCCAAGTATGGAGAAACCCACAATTTCTCCTTGAATGGGAAGTATTTTAAATATTATTTCCTGGCATATAATATTTATTAGGAATTCCTGTGTCAGGTAATTACGATTAGACTTTTAAAAACTTTTTTTTTACCATTTAGGTTGTGGCAGTAAATTGAGACCAGATGTTTTGGTATTATTGCTAACTGGCTTCTTATCACTCTTACTTCTTGTTTTTCTAATACATTGTTTGGGCTTGTAAAAAGAATGTACAGTATATACCTTTTGTCACCTAGCAAGTAAATACATGAATTGTAAGCATGTAACTAAAAATATTCTTTCAATAGAAATTACAAGGAAACATGATTTTCAGAACACCACTTTCATTTGGAATTCAATTTATTTTTGCAAGAGAAGAAATTGTGAAAAGTTAGTAAAAAAGAACAAAAAATCCCTCCAATGGGGCAGCTTGGTCCCTAGTTTACTTTCTGACAGTAGAACCAAGTATCACAAGTAGGTCAGGCTAAATTGGAAAGAGGATTGGAAGTTAGTTTCTTCACTCCTTCTAGTCCACTTTATCATCTAGAACAGTGTTTCTCAACTTTAGCCTTTTTAAGATTTGTGGACTTCAACTCTCAGAATGCTCCCCAGCAATGCTGGCTGGGGTATTCTGGGAGTTGAAGTTCAGGCATCTTAAAATGGCTAAGGTTGAGAAAAACTGATATAGAAGGAAAGGGAGTGAGATGCAGGGTTATTTGAGCAAAAGATATGGCAATCAGTTTGTTTCTGTCTTCATAGGAAACCCCTTTGGAATCATATTTTCAGTATCCAATAGTATACAATTGAGGATAAAACACAACATATGCATTTATATCACACATACAGTAGATATCATGCACAACTGCTGCTCACAGTGTAGTAACAGCTGCTTTACAAGCAAAGCAAACAAGTTCTTTCTTCCCCTTCTTTTTCTTTCTCTTTCAACCCTTCCATTCCATTGTATATTTCAGGACATAGAAATATCAATTTGAGTACTTAAGGCAATTCATCCTACATTTAATTCCCAGGACATTCCACTTATTTAAATGTTACATTATACAAAATTAAGGCAGTTTTGTATAAATTTGTGGGGATAATTACCAATCTGCTCTAGAAACTGGAATTGCTGGACTGATTTGTTGGTAATTCTCTGAACATTCAGAAAGCTAATTTGGCCTAGAGTACGAGGATGATATTGTATGTTCAGCCCTGGAGCAAAGATAGTGCTGTAATCTTCAGGACTATTACATCTCCACTGGTATTACTGTATTTATTTATTATATAGAGATAGCATGTAGAATGCTGCACTCTAAATTTTATTGGGTAAATCCAGTGAATCTGAGGAAGAGTTGAACCAGATGTATTGAGATTAAAACTCCCAGTATTCCTATCCAGCAGAGGCATCTATTTGCAAGTTTGAAATACGTAGATTAATCTAAAAACAAAGCTGATAAACTGAATTTTTCAGCTATCCCTAGCTTTCACTATCAAAAGTTCATATAAAAATGTAAAAATGCTTCAGAGTATCTTTAAAATTAAGGTGAGTTTTGAGAAGACATAATTCTTTCTGCTTGCAAAACTACTTTTCTGAACATTAACATATAAATATAATAGAATTCCTATGTGGTTTGTTAGGTGGGGATTAAAAATAATGGCAGCTATGATATTGACAGAATGATAATGATGGGGCAGAATGATAATGGAAGAAGGTTCAATGTTTACTTGTGGTGACCTAAACTCTAGCCAATGCATTTAGCATCTGTGGAAATGTGAGTCAAGAGAAACGAGAAGAATTCAACTGATGGAAGTATGTGCCATTACATTTGCAATTATCTTTGTAGGAAATGCTGACCTGGATTAACACAAAAGAAACACTATGGCATTCAAACCCCATACAAAAACATTCTTTTTGCTACAATAAGAGTCAGCATCCTCCTCTAACTTGCTTATAATGCATTGAATCAATAGTGCTTGAATGAGTAATAAAATTATGCAGTTGCAAAAAATGTAAACAGATTGATCACTCACAAACTCATTATCATCACATTGCCAATTCACTAAAAATAGACCCACAAAGCAAATCACATTCTCTAGACACGGACTGTTTTTATGTTACACGACATACTGAAAACTGAATGTCAGATGAAGGAACAGGAAAGCATTTAAAATTTTTAAAGATGCAAACTGTCACTAATTTTTAGGATCATGGCCTTTTGGGGGGGGGGGAATTAAAGCAGAAAAGCAGACTGTACTGGACCTTCCATTTTCACTATTTCATAAAAATCTAGATATGTTCAACAAACCAAATCTGATTAGTCTGAATACAGACATGTAAGACCCACCATGCTAGATCAGAGCAACCACTTACAGTATATCTTTCAATCCTCTCTTTTGTAGTAGTCACCCCAGATACTATGACATGTTCATAAGCAAAATATGAGCACAGTAGAACCCTTCTAGTTATATTTCCTGTTAACTGGGTTTCAGAGGCTTACTTTATATAACCAATATGACTAGTCATCATTGATAAGCATTGAGAGCTGCCAAGGGTTAAATAGAAAATCATCCAAGATGCAAAGGAATGAGGAGGATTGGGACTGCCTGATTTGAAATTGTATTTTGCAGCCTGCTGTTTGGTTTGGATGAAGGCGTGGGTGCTGCTGAGAAATAATAGAATATTAGAACTAGAAGAGCATTATCTGAGGTTTGGATGGCATAGTTTTCTATGGTACGATAAAGTTAAGGTTAATGTAGCTTTTAACAATCACTATATTAGAAGTGAGGAATAGATATAAACCCAGATTGTGCCTGAAAATGCCTTTATGGGTCTCAGCACAAGAAGTATTTTATAGAAAAGAAACAGCAGGCAAAGAGAGATGGTTAACATATCGAGAGCTGTTAGAACAAGAGCACGGAGAATTTAAGATGAAATCAAGAGAGCAATTGACTGTAGAGGGATTTAGTTTTCAATGGTTTTCATATGCTCAGTTAAGAGAAAGATTTAAGGTAGATAACAGGACATTTGGAATTGAACAGCATAAGACAAAATTTGAAAATGAGTTATGTACAAATGATGAACATGTAATTGCCAAAATATATAAACTTTTGCTGAAATTTGAAATGGAAGAAGAACAAATCAAAGACTGTATGATAAAATGGGCTAAGAATTTTGGATATAATATACTGATGGAACAAAGAGAAAATATGTGGCTGAAAGGACTGAAATTTACATTATGTTATAATCTAAAAGAGAACTTTTATAAAATGATGTACTGTTGGTATATGACTCCAGAAAAATTATCCAGAATGTATAAAGGTACCTCAAGTCTATGCTGGAAAAAGGGTTATTTTATCATGCCTGGTGGACTTGTAAAAAAGCCAAGAAATTTTGGGTTCAAATATACACAGCGATACAATGAATTTTCAAGATCAACATTCAACTGAAACAAGAACTTTTCTTGCTGGGACTAATGGATAGACAATTAGAAAAAGGCTATGGAACATTGTTTTTATGTATGATAACTGCTGCAAGACTATTATATAGATATATTATATATTATATATTATATATTATATATTATATATTATATATTATATATTATATATTATATATTATATATTATATATTATATATTATAGAGAGAGCCAGTTTGGTCTAGTGGTTAAGGCAACAGGCTAGAAACCAGGAGTCTGTGAGTTCTAGTCCTGCCCTAGGCATGAAAGCCGGCTGGGTGACCTTGGGCCAGTCACTCTCTCTCAGCCCAACTTACCTCACAGGGTTGCTGTTGTGGGGAAAATAGGAGGATGAAGGAGTATTAGGTATGTTCGCCGCCTTGAGTTATTTGTAAAAATAATAAAGATGGGATAGAAAATAAACAAACAAACAAACAAACAAATAAATAAATTATATGCACAAAAATGGAAAGACTCTCTGAAACACCCACAATGTAAGAATGATTGGTGAAGGTGATAGAATTAGCAGAGATGGCAAAATTGACTTGTCTGATTAGCAAAGGACAATGACCTCATTTATTAGTGACTGAAACCCTTATAGACAAATCTCTCCACCAATCAGCTATATCAGTTCTCTAAATCCACATTATATATTGTTGGGGTTTGTATATACCCAGGAATTTACAGATAGATAAATTATACTGGAGAGGCTTGATATCTAGGTGAGAGGGGAATTATTCTGCAAGTCACACAATTAGCAGCCATTGTTGTAGGGATGATGTGGCAGCAATGACTCATACTACAGGTGCTATCATTTAGTTGGGTGTGGCAGATGATGAGAGTGACCTATAATGTGATTGGTCAGTTTATGTATATAAGCAGAGAAGATCTGGTGGTCTTTCTTCTCGTTGCTGTTGAAACTTCTCATCGCTGTATTCCATCTTGTTGCTGTATCATTTGTTACTGCTGTTGGATGTATTTTGGACTACGTATGTATATAAAGTAAATAGGCTATTTTATCTAATCTCCGCTTGAGTGTCTATTTACTGCATAGAACGTGGATCACTGGTGTCTTGGAAAAAGGAGCAGGCCGCCCCACGGTGCGCACTCTGACATATATTTATAATGATAAAATATTGTGTGGAATTGAAACTTTCTCAGCCATGCTTACAGTATAACAACTTAGGGTTATGTAGCAGGAAAATAGTGATGCTTGTTCTCTTTTTGCCTAGATAAATCTATTAGAAGAAGTGAAAGGGAGGTAGGTGATCATTCGAGTCTTACAGAGTGTTGCAAGCTTGAGATTGATATGCATACAGAACTTTATTAGGTGTCTTCCCTTTGAAGAGACACATGGACCAATGTGACAATGGATAGTTAAACCCATGTGTGAGACGTGTATGGAGTATCAGTGTTGTGTGCACAAATGCACATGCAGCATTTAACATTTAGTAATACGTTAACAGCGTTCTGCGTGTGTCATGCGGCCACATGACCGTGGAAGCGTCTTCAGACAACGCTGGCTCTTCGGCTAACAAACGGAGATGAGCACCGGCCCCTAGAGTCGGACACGACTGCACAAATGTGCAGGGGGGACCTTTACCTTTTTTTTTAATACGTTAAGAACAGATCAAATGGAGTGATGAGATATTCAGCACTGCAAAAGATGGAAATCAACATTGTGTATCTTTTATATAAGTAATCTGATACAAGATTTAAATAGGATGAGAAAAAATAGTCGTCTTAGCAGAAAATTAATACCATTTTAAGCTGCATTTGCAAAAGAATAACGGGATGAGACAATCATTAGCATGACATACTCAGATAAATTGATTCAGCATTATAGCATTGCCTTTAAATTATGTGATCATTCACAAGTTGTCCCAGACCAACGTAACATTAAATAAGGACTCAATACATTACAAAACCTACTGCATGGCACTGTAATGCTTTTATTGCAGCACAAAATATGAGCACAAGCTTCCCTACAGCTCCCTTGTGACTGCATTGAACTTGAGAGCTGTACTGTAGTTTCACTTGTGAGAATAATTTTTATAATGTTCATTCATTATCCACTGACTATTACATTTTCTACTCTTTATGGATTTCTAAATAGCTAACTAGCCTAGAAGCAATTTCTGAGCAAGACAATTTAGCAGAGGTGGTTCAGTCACTACTTAGTGTGATATGATAGGCAGGACTTCACTGAGGAACCCAAGGGAAAGTTAGACTAAAGGCAAAGAGAACCAATGTGGTATGGTGGTTATGGTGTTGCATTAGGACAAAGTCCATTCTCAAGCACTGAAGCTCCCTGGGTAACTTTGGACCACTCTCTTTTAGCCCAATTTACCTCACAGATGGTTGGGATAAAATGAGACATGTTACTGTATAAGCCCCCCTGAGTGCCTATGGAAAGGTACAATACAAACGTAACAAAGGGAAATATGTAATCCCTACTTACTTGTTGCTTGATATGGTCAAAGGGCAGGCACAAGGCCGGCAGTCATTGGGATTTCCTCTAACAGTCCCATAGAATCCAAGACCACATCTTTCACAATGGTCACCATGTGTGTTGTGACGACAGTTCTGTGGAGAGAAGCAGAGAAGAGATCATTCTAGCTCCACCACAAAGTAATAGCTACTGGTGATAATGCAGTGATATCGTCCATTCCAAAAAGTACAACTCAAAACCCCTAAAGTCTAAGAAAAAGTGCACAGGATCAGGTTTCCCCAAAGCTCACTAGTTTGAAAATGATCATCTTCCTCAAAGGTGGCCTGCACCACACTCAAGAGAAGTCACAATTCATTATATTTTGATATGTTTGTGAAAATTCTAGGGTCTTATAAAAAAATTATCTTGAAAAAAATATGTAGGTGATCCCACCCACATTTTTTTGGTCTGGATAAACCAATCTGTTGAAGAATAACTGGCTTATTGGTGCTGCTTTTTTAATGTAATGGAGATACATAATTTGACTGTATGAAGGAGAAGTGCAACTAGGAGATACTGAACAAAAATATTGTTGGGAGGGGATAACTAACCCTCATAGTTTACAGCAGTACATAACCTGCTCCTTCCTCTTAGCTCTTGCCCAGTTCCCCAGTTGCATTAAACTGGGATAGTATTAAGAATCTGAAAGCCTAAGGTTGGTTATTTTTCTGGGTCTGCTTTAAGTTCAGAAAAAAAAAATGTTCCAAGATCTGTATTTCTCCAGAAAATCTATATTAATTGAGAAAAGCTTATCTATCTCTCCTAGAAATTTAGAAAAGTACACTAGAAATTAGTTAAGCTATTTTGATAAATAATTTTAACATCCTCACCCACTTACTTATTTGTCCACCATTTTCCCATAATCAACTATTTTGTGGTCTGTTTTCTTGCCTTCTACATCATAGCCTTTTGCTTTTGCAAGTATTATGGGAATAGATAGCTCTGATAGTAATACAAATATTACTATATAGCAATACACACCCAAGAAATTATCCATAGTCACTGGTGTTACTAAGTCTGGATCACCAGATGCAGAAGGAGAAGCCCCACATTCTTCTATTTAGGGGGAAAAAAAATCAAGTGAGACCCCTTTCTACCCTGGCCTCAGTTGGCTGGTTCTCTGTCTCTTGAGCTTTGCTCAGGAAGGTTGGATGGGAGGAAGTGAAGGAAGAAGAGAAATGTGGGAGTGGAGCAGGAAAAAAATAAAATAAAATAAAATAAAATAAAATAAAATAAAATAAAATAAAATAAAATAAAATAAAATAAAATAAATAAAATAAAATAAAATAAAATAAAATAAAATAAAATAAAATAATAAAATTAAATTAAAATAAAATAAAAAAATAAATAATAAAATAAAATAAAAAAATAAATAAATAATAAAATAAAATAAAATAAAATAAAATAAAATAAAATAAAATAAAATAAATAAAATATGAAAGCCTCTGAAACCATTTGGTGGAGGACCCCCTTAGCCCTGGCAGCATCACTATCTATGGTTTATGGTAATCTCATGTGGAGACACATGTTTGTCAGCAGACATTACACACTGACACCATGGAAATACAGCCAACCAAGTTTGGGGAGCAAACACACATTTTTATTTCATTTTCCACTGTAGAGATGCTGTTGCTGCTGCTGGTAAGTCAGTACATATTTTCTGAGCATATTGTGAATGAGGTGAAAGAATAAAGGTGGCTTCATAGGAAGTAGTTGGCATTTTAATACGTTTTACAATTAAAATAATAAAACCAATAGTAAAAACAACATTAAAAATGCTATTGTCCAATAACTCTTACAGAGTTCAGTTGCAAAGATGCTTTCAGAATAATGAAAATAGGAATGGAGTTAATCATCTAGGAAAGTGGCTGTTGTGGGTCTTCCGGGCTGTGTGGCCGTGTTCTGGAAGTTGTGGTTCCTAACGTTTCGCCGGCATCTGTGGCCAGCATCTTCAGAGGGCAGGAGCACAGATAGAAGCAAAATCTCTGTGCCCAGGTAGAGTGGCAATGTTCTATTTATAGAGCTAAATTATAGGAGATTAGGTGGGGTTTTTTGTTGTGTTGAAATGTTAACGAGTGGCTGATGAGCGTGATTAGCATGTTCATTGTGAGAAGTATTCCCATGTCCTGATGGTTGGACTGAGTTCGTTGACCTTTTGCAGGCTGTGTTTTTCAGGACTGGTAGCCAGGTTTTGCTAATTTTTAAACTTTCTTCTTTTTTATTGTAACTGTGCTGGTGTTTGTGAATTTCAATGGCTTCTCTGTATAATCTGGTGTAGTGGCTTTTGGTGTTGTCCAGTATTTCTGTGTTTTCAAATAGGATTTTGTGTCCTGTTTGCTTGAGAGCATGTTCAGCTACTGAAGATTTTTCTGGTTGCTGTAGTCTGCAGTGTCTTTCATGTTCTTTTATCCTGGTGTGAATGCTTCGTTTTGTGGTACCGATGTATACTTGTCCACAGCTGCATGGTATGCGGTATACTCCTGCAGCGGTGCGGGGGTCCCTTTTGTCTTTTGCTGATTTTAGCATTTGTTGTATTTTTCTGGTGGGTCTGAAGACTGTTTGAAAGTTGTGTTTTTCCATCAGTTTTCCCATGCGGTCAGTGACTCCTTTGATGTAGGGCAGGAATACTTTGTTTGTGGGGGGCTGTTTTTCTTCAGTTGGATGTTGTTTTCTTGGTTTGATGGCTCTTTTTATTTCATTCTTGGAATAGCCATTTGCCTGTAGGACCCAATTCAGATGGTTAAGTTCATTGTTGAGAAATTGGGTTTCACAGTTTCGATTAGCACGATCCACCAAGGTTTTGATCATGCCTCTCTTTTGTCGTGGGTGGTGATTGGAATTTTTGTGTAGATATCGGTCCGTATGGGTGGGTTTTCTGTATACTTTGTGTCCTAGTTTGAGGTCCGGATTGCGTATGACCAGCGTATCTAAAAATGGAAGTTTGCCATCAGTTTCTTTTAGAAATCATCAGGTTCTACACAAAAATTCCAATCACCACCCACGACAAAAGAGAGGCATGATCAAAACCTTGGTGGATCGTGCTAATCGAAACTGTGAAACCCAATTTCTCAACAATGAACTTAACCATCTGAATTGGGTCCTACAGGCAAATGGCTATTCCAAGAATGAAATAAAAAGAGCCATCAAACCAAGAAAACAACATCCAACTGAAGAAAAACAGCCCCCCACAAACAAAGTATTCCTGCCCTACATCAAAGGAGTCACTGACCGCATGGGAAAACTGATGGAAAAACACAACTTTCAAACAGTCTTCAGACCCACCAGAAAAATACAACAAATGCTAAAATCAGCAAAAGACAAAAGGGACCCCCGCACCGCTGCAGGAGTATACCGCATACCATGCAGCTGTGGACAAGTATACATCGGTACCACAAAACGAAGCATTCACACCAGGATAAAAGAACATGAAAGACACTGCAGACTACAGCAACCAGAAAAATCTTCAGTAGCTGAACATGCTCTCAAGCAAACAGGACACAAAATCCTATTTGAAAACACAGAAATACTGGACAACACCAAAAGCCACTACACCAGATTATACAGAGAAGCCATTGAAATTCACAAACACCAGCACAGTTACAATAAAAAAGAAGAAAGTTTAAAAATTAGCAAAACCTGGCTACCAGTCCTGAAAAACACAGCCTGCAAAAGGTCAACGAACTCAGTCCAACCACCAGGACATGGGAATACTTCTCACAATGAACATGCTAATCACGCTCATCAGCCACTCGTTAACATTTCAACACAACAAAAGACCCCACCTAATCTCCTATAATTTAGCTCTATAAATAGAACATTGCCACTCTACCTGGGCACAGAGATTTTGCTTCTATCTGTGCTCCTGCCCTCTGAAGATGCTGGCCACAGATGCTGGCGAAACGTTAGGAACCACAACTTCCAGAACACGGCCACACAGCCCGGAAGACCCACAACAGCCATTGAACTCCGGCCGTGAAAGCCTTCGACAATACATCTAGGAAAGCATAATCTTTATACCTGACAAACTGAAGTTTCAGGCTCACACATTTCACTGTGCCCATGGCATGAACAAGGGACACAGGCTCCTAGCGCAGGACCTGGTCTTCTGCCAGGATATGGAGAAGCAAGCCTATAAAAACCTGGGGAACAGGCCTGCAAGAAATAAGAAAAACAAACACAGTCCGTAATATGTTCTTCATCCCTGTTCCTTTTGACAGACAACCACCTCCTCCCTTCCACCGAATAACTCTTTTACAGGACACCTTAGATCTGTATCACAACCATTCCCAGTTAAAAACATGGCTGCTGGATTCCTGAAGTAGCACAACAACACTAGACATTTCATTTTACAGCTTGAAAAGCCTTTATGATTAATACATACTGCTTACTTCTGAAAATTTATTAATAAAGAGGAAGCCCTTTTAGCATAGTAAGTGCACATGTATCTGCTCCTCTCCCTGAGCAAACATAAAAATTGTTCCTGCACATTTACAGTATGATTTAGTCGACAGAAGAAAAAAACTGCCACAGAGTGTGCAGCTTGGTTAGATCAATGGATATTTGTAAAAGCAATTCAGTGGAGTGCGGAAGATGCTTGCTGCTAAGAAGTATTTGTTCTGGCTTGACTAAGGGCCCCAAGAAAGCTGGCTAATAGTTGAATGCTTTCAAGGAGAACTGACATACGTAGGTCTGGACGTTGGCAAGAAAGGGAACCATTAGGACCCTGGAGAACACAATGCAGGGTTTGCTGGCTGGGTTATTGTGACTAAAAGAGCTGTTGCTCCATCATGTGTCTGTACCAACTGAGGCCTTAAGAAGACTGGCATTGCTTATGTACCATATCACCATCCCTCCTTCTTACTGACTGCTGTTCTTTAATAGCCTATGATTCTTTTATAAGCCTTAGATTCCTCTTCTGAATGTGCAGATGATCCTAGGACTCCTTTTTCAGATCAGGAAGGTGCAAAAGGTAGTACCGTGGGGTTTGTCATACTACAGGGGAAATTGTAGACTGTGGATGCAAAATCACTTGCAACATCCAGACAATACCCATTTTTTGTGTTATTGTATGTGTCACTCAAAAGACATACATCTGAATAGCTTTGCTGAAATAATGGTCCCTATGATTCTATTGCCTTCTGACCATAACTCTGTTAAAGTTACAAGCTGTGGAGGAAATCCACAGAAATAAAAATTCACCAACACATCTTCATCCCACAATCCAGCTGAAGTTATTCAGCTGTTTAAAAAATGTTTGCCTATTTTCAAAGGTAAGAATGAAGAAGCAAATATGCAGATACAAAAAGATTTGGTAACTCTCCTTGTACAATCATTGTTATTACCTCATGTCCAAACATACTTAGAATCCTAGATTCATAGGGTTAGAAGGGGCCTTGGAAATATTTTAGCCCAACTACCTGCATAAACCATCCGTGGTGGTCCCAGCAGTTATCGGCACACTGGGTGCCATTCCAAAAAGCCTTGGATGGCACTTAGAAAATCTGTGCATTGCCAAAATTTCCATCTGTCAATTACAAAAGACCACACTGCTTGGATCCGCACATATATTACGCTGATATATTACAACATCCTAGGTTCTACCTTGATACGAATGAGGGACAACACCAGCTAAAGAAGTGGGAGCTGTGATTTCATGTTATTGTAAATCATCATCATCATCATCATCATCATCATCATCATCATCATCATCATCATCATCAACTCTGGGACTCATACCATTCCAGAAAGCTGGCTATCCAGCCTTTGTTTGAAAATCTATAGCAATGGAGCACCCACAACTTCAGGTGGCAGGCTGTTCAATTGCTTAATAGCTCTTATAATCTGGAAGTTCCTCATTTTCAAGTTTGGATCTCCCTCTGTAAAGCTTCTGCCCAGTAATTCTTGTCCTACATACTTGTCCAATGCATTACAGAAAATACCTCCACACCCTCTTCCCTGTGACAGCCCTTCAAGTATTGGAAGGCTGCTATCATGCTTCTCCTTCCCCTTCTCTTCATTAGGCTAAATATCTGTTCTTTTAACTGTTCTTCATAGGAATTCATAGGAATGGGGGGTGTTTATTGTGTTTTTATGGTTTTTAATTCTGTAAGCCGCCCGGAGTCACCGTGTGTGAGTTGGGTGGCCTTATACGTAAATCTGTTTAATAAATTAAATAATTAATTAAGTCTCCAAGCTTCTCACCATCTTTGCCACTCTTGTTTGCACTCCTTCTAGGTCCTCAACATCTTTCTTATATTGTGGTGACCAGAGCTAGACACAGTACTCCAAATGCAGTCTGATCAGCGCAGCACAGAACAGAAATATTACTTCTACGATCTTGACACTATACCTCTGTCGATGCAGCCCAAGACTGCATTGACTCTTTGGGCAGTTGCAGCACAGTGCTGGCTCATACTTAATTTGTGGTCTACCAGGACACCCAGATCCTTTTCACAAGTACTACTGCTAAGGTACCTATCTTGTACCTTTGCATCTTATTTTCCTACCTAAGTCCTACCTTACATTTCTCACCATTGAACTGCATATTGTTTGCGAGATGGGCAGTGTAGAAATATGAGAAATAAATAAAATAAATAAATATAAGGCCAGGGTTCAAGCTTACCAAATCCCTTTGAACAGTGAGCCTGTCTTCTGAGGTGTTAGCAATTTCCCAGCCTTGTGTTGTATTTGTTCATTTGATGAATATCCTTTCTATCCCCTTTTCTAAGTTATTTATGAAAATGTTGAAGTGCATTGGGCCCAAGATAGAACCCAAAGTACCCCACTGCATAATTCTTTCCATGTAGACATAGATCCATTAAGGGCAACATGTGAATCTGATAATGGGACCATACATCCCACATTGTTCCATTATTTCAAGAAGGAGGCTATGATCAATTAAGGTACAAAGCAACTCAGAAGTCAATGCAATGAAACAGAATGTAACTTGGTATAAATACTAGAATTCTGATAGCTAAATTAGAACTCAGAAAAGAAAAATAATAAAAAGATGGAAGGATGGATAACTACATATAAGGATGCTATCTCTATCTCTATCTCTATCTCTATCTCTATCTCTATCTCTATCTCTATCTCTATCTCTATCTCTATCTCTATCTCTATCTCATCTCTCTCCCTCTCCCTCTCCCTCTCCCTCTCCATATCATCTTCCGTTCAATCATGTCCGATTCTCGGAGACTGCCTGGACAAGTCCCTGCAGTTTTCTTGGCAAGGTTTTTCAGAAGTGGTTTGCCTTTGCCTCCTTCCTAGGGCTGAGAGAAAATGACTGGCCCAAAGTCACCCAGTTGGCTTTGTGCCCAAGGTGGGACTAGAACTCACGGTCTCCCAGTTTCTAGCCTTATGCCTTAACCACTACACCAAACTGGCTCTCATTCCTATATTATACATTATTATATTATCATTTACTATAACCAGATTATAAATTATATATAATAATCTATTTCACTAATATAATAATTCATGCATGGAATTCAAAAAATATATTGTAGATTGTATTCTATCCTAGGATTCATTCAAATATAATTTATAAGCACTTTGAGATAGACTTTATATCTATAAGGTACGGTACCTCACATGACAAGCCAAAATAGCCCACAGGACAGTCACATTGCTCAATCAATTGGGCATGTGGAGTTCTTCTTGATACATTTCCTTTGCCTGCAACTTCCAGGGTGATCTCAGAAATTCTGATAGAAGAAAAGAGAAGGAAAAAAAAAACCCCCAAACTCTTCAGATTCAATTTCACTTTAGTTGATAGATAAGAACACAGCCACTTACACTCAACCATTAGGCATTACTGAGAAAAGAAAAACATTTATGTTAGTCTGCCTCAAAGAAAGAACAAAGCTAGCATCATATCTAAATTTATTTTTGTCATTATTGACTTGGGCTAGTGGAGCTAATGTAAAAGTATACTTATTCATTTTAACATTTGTTTTATTTTTAATTTAAATTTAATTTTAATTTAAAATACCAGCATTCTGGAGGCAAAATAAAAGAAACAAGAAGTTCTATAGACTTCAATGGCACCAGTGACTTATGAAAGATGTTAGCCAGCATCTATATGTTGGCTGTTCATTATGACTACATTGAAGCAAATGTTCCAACATATATAAACTTAGCATGCCAGATATAAATTGGAGGTGGGGGGTGAAGGCAGAGGGAATCTTCTTTACCTTAGGTGGCTCCCTCATTGGAAGCCTGTCAAATGATCCTCCTTTTATTCTGTAAGACGCGTGTGTGTGATTTTTGCCTAGATGAAAAGCTGTACTAATCTTGCAATAGCTTGACCTTACCGTAGGTTGATTATCCTTGGTTAGATGTTGCACACAAGTGACCTTATATCATGTGGAGATAGGATACCCCCTCTCCCAATGGAAGGAGCAGGGGAAGGGAGGGCATGGGGGCAGGAAAGACAAAATGGATGTGTACACTAAGAAAGGGGCGTGGTGGCTCAGTGGGTAAGACACCAGGCTTGTCGATCGGAAGATCGCAAGTTCGAAGGTTCAAATCCCTAGCCCCGCGTGACGGAGTGAGCTCCCGCACTAGCTCCAGCTCTTGCCAACCTAGCAATTCGAAAGCATGCAAATGCAAGTAGATGAATAGGTACCACTTCGGTGGGTAGGTAACAGCGTTCCACGCGTGTCATGCAGCCACATGACCGTGGAAGTGTCTTCGGACAATGCTGGCTCTTTGGCTAACAAACGGAGATGAGCACCGGCCCCTAGAGTTGGACACGACTGCACAAATGTGCGGGGGGTACCTTTACCTTTTTTTTACACTAAGAAAGCAGCTTTGGAAACCACAGTTCACAGAAATATAAAACAAAGAGAGGAAAACAAACTCAATAGCTCTCCACTGATCTTCACCCAGTAGTTCTGATAGTTTTGTTACAGTAGCAACACTTTGGAAACAAGAGAAATAGGCCATATGCAGCAAAGCAAAGTACTAACATGGGAAAGGCAGATTTGGCTTCGACAAAAGCTGCTTTTTATTTTTATTTATAAAGCAAGTGGTTCTCATGGCAAGTGACTTGGATGCTGTCTGGAACATCTTTAGTGGATTTTAGCTTGAATTCTTGAGACCCAATCAATATTAGGAATTTGGAATTAATTAATAGTAAAACAGAACCCATAGTTCCAGTTCAGCTAGATTAATTGTCTTAGTCTGCTCTCTTGGGAAAAAAAAACTCCAGCCATCTAATGTAAGAAATGTTTCAATTTTCAGTCATAAAATGTAAAAAGGGGAACAACAAAATTAACACAGCAGGAGAAAAATGTTTGGCTTTGGCTTTTTAATGGCAGCTTCTGAATCACTCACTGTAGAAGTGTTGCTTTCATGCAGAAACATGATTAGTGCTGCTGCTAAATTACATAGCTAATATGGTGCACTGCTGGAATTAAGCTATTTTTACACTTGAAGCTACTGTCAGCATGATGTTTCTTATAATGTTTTGCTGCAATATATCAGTGATCTGCAATGCTGCATTTACAAACATTTCAGAAATCCCACTTTTATATGTCCTAGAATTAATTTGTGAATAGTTAAAGCATAGTTCCATCAAAATTATTATAAGCCCATGCAATGTTTCTTGCTTCAAGCCTGGGACTTGACCACCAGTGTGGATGTCACTTATACAGTATGTTGAAAATGCTGTATGGCAGGGATAAGCTACTTTATAACCACCAGATGTTTTGGTCTCTAAGTCCCATAATCCCTTGCCACTGTCATAGCAGCTTCTGTTTTTGAAAACTGAAATCCAGAATACCTGGGTTCACCAGACTGCCTACTTAGCCACATAGAAGCACATAGAAGAACTATTCGTGTGCTTAGTTTTAAGCTGCTCAGCCTTGTACAATGTATTGATAATGCTTATGAAACTATCTTACAGTCAGATGCTTGTCTTTCCTATTTATATAACTAATAGAAGCTTTCCAGGTCTCAAGATGGTGGTTTCCATCCATACCAACTGGAAATATCAAACACTAAACACTTCATCTTCCAAAGACAAGGCAGGTGTTCTATCACTGAACCATACTTTTTTTAAATAATTGAATTACATTCCATGGATAAAACTTTAGAACTTAGGGAGCTCTGGAATCACAGCAAGGGGAAAGGGCAATTGAAAGCATAGAGCTATGCATAGATGTGCCCCTAATTACTAATTTCAAGTCCTCTTATTTCACAGCAGTATCCTTTTCCCTCATATTCTTACAAATAGATGTTACAAATGTCATGCTTTAGAAAATGCAAATACAAATCCATGAAGAAAGGTGATCAACATATCTCAAATTGTGTGAATTGCAGAAAAGTAGTGCTCAACTGTTTACTTTTTAAATATTAACTACTCAATTATATTATGATTAAATGAAGTACTTATTCTCTCAGTACATAATTGATCTATGGAACTTGTTACTATTAATATACCAATGGCTATTGACTTGGACAACTTTAATAAGAATTAGACAAATTTGTGGAAGGGAGAGCTACTGAAGGTTATCAGTTACAATGGTCCTGTATCAGAGAAAATGCCAGTTGCTAGGAGATAAAAGCAGAAGAATGCTACTATACTCATGCCTCATTTTCTCCCTGACTGGATTACCGCGACCAGTGGGGTCACCATCTAGCGGTCGTAAAAAACACATGAATTTTGGAACATGGAATATACGGACACTGCAAGACAATATGGATAGTGAACGACCTGAACGTAGGACTGCCATTATTGCAAGGGAGATGAGACGTTTTAATATTGATATAGCAGCACTCCAAGAAATTCGAAGAGCAGGAGAAGGACAGTTGAAGGAAGAAAAAGGAGGTTATACCTTCTTTTGGAAAGGACTGCCTGAACAAGAACGACGAATACATGGGGTAGGCTTTGCTATCAAAAACGACCTTGTGAAGCTCTTGTCAGAAGTTCCCACTGGGATTAACGAACGACTCTCAACTCTCCAAATAAAACTCGCCAAAAACCAACAGGCAACTATCCTAAGTGCTTACGCACCAACACTAGATGCAGATGAGGGTATCAAGGAAAATTTTTATACCCAGCTGGACACCATCTTATCAGAGATACCAAAGGAGGATAAAATTATCCTCCTGGGCGATTTCAATGCAAGAGTTGGGCGTGACTTTGATTTGTGGCCAGGGATCATTGGGAAAGAAGGAGTTGACAACAGCAACACGAACGGAATCTTACTTCTGACTAAATGTGCAGAGCATAACCTTGTCATTACTAACACACTCTTTCGCCAGAAAAATAAATTTAAAACATCATGGAAGCACCCACGGTCGAAGCACTGGCATCTTTTAGATTATGTAATTGTCCGTGCTAGAGATCGCCGTGATGTACTTCTCACCAGAGCCATGACGAGCGCCGATGACTGCTGGACAGACCATCGATTAATTCGATCCACGATGGCCATAAAGATTGTCCCTCATCGTAGGCTCCAAGGAAGAAAACCAAGGCGTAAAATGAATACACTGGCCCTTCAAGATTCTATTAAACGAACTTGCTTTCAATCAACTCTCAAGGAACATCTGCCTATGGAACTTCCTGAAAATGTTGAGGAACACTGGATTAAATTGAAGACTTCTATTATTTCAGCCTGTGAACAAACTATCGGATACCAGACTAAGAGACGTCAGGACTGGTTTGATGAGAACGATAGTGAGATTGAACATATTATTGACAAGAAAAGGAAAGCCTTCCAGATATGGCAAAAAGATATTAACTGTGCCCTTAAGAAAAAAATCTACGCCAGTGCAAAGGCAGAAGTCCAAAGAAGAACTAGAGAACTTAAGAACATATGGTGGATAAAAAAAGCCCAAGAAACCCAACATTTTGCAGATGCTCATGATGCACGGGGCTTTTTTAATGCCATAAAGGCCATCTATGGACCAACAAACCATGGTACAAATCCCTTACGCTCAGTAGATGGTGCTAAACTTCTAAAGGACAAAGAGTCTATTGCACTGCGCTGGAAAGAGCATTACTACAATCTCCTTAATCGTCACTCTACTGTGGCCGATGAAGTCTTCTTGCAAATCCCGCAAAAACAAATAAGAAATGAGCTTGCAGTACCCCCTAGTTTGGAGGAAGTCAGTAAAGCCACTAAACAAATGAAAAATAACAAAGCTAGTTGTCAGGGGAAGCAGAGAGGAGGGCGGAGCACTGGATAAGAAGCGAGCACGCAGCTCAGAGAGCCTAGCCTATTTCCCCAAACGTCAGAAGAAAGCTCCACCCTAGGTTGAGCTGATATACTTGGGAATCTTCAGGCACTGTTAGTTTAGCAGGATTTCTGCTTGTAGGTATGCAATAAACACTAGAGACTAGATTCCTGGCCTCGGCGTGTTATTTCTGCATCTACACACGACATCAATCCTGCTAAACTAAAACTCCCATCGAAAGAGGGAGGAACACATAAATCAGAAGAATGGCTTCTCAGACGCAGGAATTGCAGCAGGCCATAATCCAGCTAGCAGCGGCCTTGACACAACACCAGCAACAAGTCGACGACCAGATTAATAACTTACAGGCGGCGATGCTTCAGCAGATGCAACAACCAGCGCCAGGGGCACAGCAGCCAGCACCAGTGGCACCACCCCCACCAGTCGTTCTGCGATCCCCAGGGTGTTTACCAGAGAAATTTGGGGGAGAGACGGCACAGCTCAGGACCTTCGTCGCCCAGTGCACCATGTTTTTCGACAGCAGACCAGCCGAGTTCCCGACGGAGAGGTCCAGAGTCACGTTCATTTTAAGTTTGCTGAAAGGCTCAGCCGCAAGATGGTCCATCCCCATGGTGGAAGCTAACGACCCAATTCTGGACAACTACCAGAACTTTATGGCACGTTTCAGAGCCCATTTTGATGATCCAATCAGAGAGGTCACTGCCAGCAGAGAGATCCGGCAGCTCCGACAGGGGAACAGGAGAGTAGGAGCGTACATCGCAGATTTCAAACTGCTGGCAGGAGATTTGGGCTGGAATGAGGTGGCATTGAAGGATCAGTTTAAACAAGGACTGGACGAAGAGATTAAGATGGAGTTAGTGCAGCAGGGCACTCCAGCGACATTGGAAGACCTATACCAGTTAACAGTCGTCATAGATGCTCGATTGGAGGAGTTAAAGCAGCTTCGGCCAGGGAGAAACAGGGCAGGTACCCGACCGGCTTTTCCAGGTTTTGCTACCCCCTCTAACACGTTTGTTCCCCTGAGCGTGGAAGAACCCATGCAGATAGGGGCCACAAGAAGGGGGCTCTCTGAAGCCGAGAGGCAAAGGAGAAGGGACAATGCACTTTGTTTTTATTGCGGGGGGCCAGGGCACATTGCAAGGGTGTGCCCGACCAGACGCCAGGCAGCCCCGGTAAGATTTACAACCCAAGGCACGGAGCAGGCCCACATTCCAGCCGCTTCTTCTCAGCAGTTAAACTCCAACGGCCCCCCTCATCAGAGCCCCGCAGGGCGGCCATCCAGCAATTAAGAAGGGCTCAGACGGCAGATCACAACCAAGATTTTTATATTGTTCCAGCCACGCTGACTACAGATTCCAAGCAACTATTACCGGTAAATGTTATGATTGATTCCGGGGCGACAACCAATTTTATAGATGGGGAAGCGGTGGAAAAGTTTCACATTTCAACTATTGCACTACCAAGCCCCATGCAGGTTGAAACCATCGACGGGCAACCTCTCAAGGCCGGCGCGATCGAACGTTGCACCCTGCCGATTCAGCTAAACATCGCAGATCACTCGGAGTGGATCCAACTGTACGTTACTGCCTCCTTGCAAGTCCCAGTCATTCTCGGGGCACCTTGGTTGAGACTTCACAACCCCAATTTGGACTGGATGACCGGAGCAGTTTCCTTTCCCTCTCAAGACTGTCGGCACCACAAATTGCAGGGCATTACCCAAGCCCAGCCGGCAGCTGCAAGCCGGGAAGCAGGGAAGGCTCCACTACCAACAAAGTATGGAGATTTTGCAGACATCTTCGGAGAGCAAGAGGCCACAGTGTTGCCCCCCAATAGATCTTTCGACTGTACCATAGATTTGAAGCCTGGGGCCAAGATCCCAGCGGCACGGCATTACACAATGTCCCCAAAGGAGCTAGCTATACTGAAGGAATATTTGGATACCAACCTAAAAAAGGGTTTCATTCGGCCATCGACATCACCGGCATCTGCCCCTACCTTCTTCGTGCCTAAAAAGCCCGATACTTTCGCCCTGGCGGCACAGGCTGGCAATAAGGGACCCCCCATGCGCACGGTGCATGACTACAGCGCACTCAACGCAGTCACCGTTAGAGACCACTACCCTCTTCCAGTGATATCGGAGTTGCTAGATCGCCTGCAAAAGGCTCGCATTTTTACCAAGCTAGACCTCAGGAATGCCTACAATTTGATCAGAATAAAGCCAGGCCATGAATACTTAACGGCTTTTAACACCAGATATGGTAAGTTTGAGTATTTAGTCATGCCTTTTGGACTAAGTAATTGTGGGGCAGTATTTTCCAGGTTCATGAACCACATTTTCTCAGACTTGTTAGATAAATATGTCATTGTGTATCTGGATGACATTCAGATTTATTCTGAGGACCCCACCTCCCACATTACCCATGTGCGTAATGTTCTGCAGAGATTAAGAGAGAACAAGCTGTTTGCGAAATTAGAAAAGTGCGCTTTTGACTTAACGCAATTAGACTATCTGGGATACAGGATTTCCACAGAAGGCGTAGCCGTGGATCCTGCAAAGGTCCAAGCAATTATGTCATGGAAGCCTCCCCGTAACGTCAAGGAGCTCCAACAATTTCTGGGGTATGCAAATTTTCTTCACAAGTTTATTGCCTCATATGCGGAGAAAGCGCGTCCCCTTACTCAGCTGTTAAAGAAAAACAGACGTTTTTGCTGGGGGGAACAGCAGCAAGCGGCCTTTCAAGAATTTAAACAGCTGTTTACCTCCCCACCACTCCTGAGGCACCCGAACCCTTCAAAACAGTTCCACGTCCAGTGCGACGCCTCTAACTTTGCCGTCGCCGCCATTTTACTCCAAGCGGTGGGCGAAAGAGGGGAAGATTTATTACCCTGTGCCTATTTCTCTCGCACGCTGTCACCAGCAGAGAGGAATTACGATGTTTTTAACAAGGAACTGCTTGCCATAAAATCAGCCTTTCAAGAATGGAGGCATTGGTTAGAGGGAGCAGCTTTGCCAATCAAGGTTTACACAGACCATAAAAACTTAGCACTGTTGCAGAGCTCGGGATCCCTCAACCCCCGTCAGGTCAGATGGAGTCAATTTTTTTCACGCTTCGATTTCGTCATCTCGTATTTGCCAGGCAAACAAAACAAGCTGGCTGATGCGTTGTCTAGGTAGCCGCAGGACATTGCAGAACCTGACCAAGCCGCCCAAGCCACGATCTTGCACCCTCAAAATTTTGAGAAGCCTCCCGAAGGGGTCCAAGTAGAGAACTTGGCAGCAGTCAGACTAGTAGACGATCTCCTTGTAAGAATCAAGGCGCAGCAGCAACAAGACCCCTACGCACGGGCTAGGCTGGATGACCTCAAGGGGGCCCAGCATGGTACACCGTCCCTTTTCACAGCGGAGGCAGGGACACTTTGGCATAGTGGGCGGCTTTATGTTCCCAAGACCCTGAGGGAAGAAGTATTACAGCTCTGTCATGATAGCCCTACGGCAGGACACGGGGGTGTGTGTTCAAAACGCTGCACAGAACACTCAGAGACTACTGGTGGCCCAAGATGGCAGCACACATCAAGACTTACGTGGCCTCTTGCCACGTGTGTAGACGCGCTAAAACGGTTGCAGGAAAACCAGCACCCCCAACCTTGGGACACTGTTTCCATGGATTTTATCACTGACTTGCCACAGGCACAGGGTTTCACTTCCATCCTGGTGGTGGTAGACTGCTTTACGAAAATAGCGCACTTCATTCCCTGCAAGGGCCTACCAACAGCACAAGTTACAGCACAGCTCTTTTTGGACAATGTCTTCCGATATAGAGGTATGGTTAACCACTTAATCTCAGATCGCGGTTCGCAATTTACTTCCAGGTTCTGGGGGGCGCTTTTCCAGACATTGGGGGTCAAAATACACTTGTCCTCTGCGAATCATCCTTCCAGTAATGGCGAAGCAGAGAAAACTAACCAGTTATTGCAGCAATATCTCAGATGTTACATTAACTACCGGCAGGACAATTGGCCAGAACTTCTCCCCATGGCAGAGTTCGCTTACAACAATGCAGTACATTCCTCAACCAAGATGTCCCCTTTCCAGGCTCTCTATGGCACAAACCCAAGAGTGTTGCCCCTTTCCTCACAACAAACAGCTGTGCCTGCAGCCACGGATTTCCTGGCAGAAAGACAGGCAGCCCATCACCTGTTAGCAGAGCAGCTAGAGCTGGCAAAGGCAGCCTATAAACGGAACGCAGATGAACGCAGACAGGAAGGACCCCCCATATCACCAGGAGACAAGGTCTGGCTCTCTACAAAGTTTCTGCCCACTAACAGACCTTGCAAGAAGCTGGACTCCAAGTTTATTGGCCCTTTTCAAGTGATACAGCAAATAAACCCTGTGGCTTATCGTTTACAGCTTCCACATTCCATGAGGATTCACCCGGTGTTTCACAAGTCCTTGTTAGTCAAAGATTCCCCTCCAAGTGCCTTGCGGTCGCATGCCCCCCCCCACCTCCAGTACTGGTCCAAGGGGAACCGGAGTACGAAGTGCAAGAGATTTTGGACTCCAGAAGGAGGGGCAGGGGGATTCAGTATTTAATACACTGGAAGGGGTATTCTCAGACAGAGCGCTCCTGGGAAAATGCCAAAGATGTCCATGCACCCTTCCTAGTGCATAGGTTTCATCAGATTTTCCCTCACAAGCCACGGCCAGCGCGACTCCCAGAGCTACAGCCCCCGGCTGAAGACGAGGAAGCCGACCAGCCGGAGGATTTCGTGAGTTGCCAGCAACCATTCCTGCTCCCCCCGTCAGACCCAGCGAGGGGGGAGGAGGAGGATTTGCATCCTTCCACCTCTGGTTGCCAGCTCCCAGGAGGGGGGAGGGAGAACCTTGCTAACGATGTAGCTGTTTTTCAGGAGACGCCAGCTGCACCCGGACTATCAGATCAAACAGAGAGACGTGAGCCTTCCCCCGACATTCCTTTCCTGGATGACCTCCCTTCACTGCCCAGCTCCCAGGAAGAAGAGCAGATAGACACTTTTTCACACGGGATCCTGCCCGGCACCAAGGACGAACGGGGGGAGGGAGTTGCTATGGAGTTTTTGGATGGGGAGGGGGGTGGTGTCAGGGGAAGCAGAGAGGAGGGCGGAGCACTGGATAAGAAGCGAGCACGCAGCTCAGAGAGCCTAGCCTATTTCCCCAAACGTCAGAAGAAAGCTCCACCCTAGGTTGAGCTGATATACTTGGGAATCTTCAGGCACTGTTAGTT
Organism: Charina bottae; assembly: GCA_023362775.1. Classification (NCBI taxonomy): domain Eukaryota; kingdom Metazoa; phylum Chordata; class Lepidosauria; order Squamata; family Charinaidae; genus Charina; species Charina bottae. The sequence goes on along the minus strand of JALMGJ010000001.1, from coordinate 7,090,398 downwards.
TAGCAGGATTTCTGCTTGTAGGTATGCAATAAACACTAGAGACTAGATTCCTGGCCTCGGCGTGTTATTTCTGCATCTACACACGACACTAGTGGACCTGATGGGATTCCTGCTGAAGTCTTTAAAGAAGGCGGGCCTGAACTTACACAACAACTTCATAAGCTCATCGAAAAAATCTGGATGAGGGAGGAGATTCCAGCAGACTTTAGGGATGCCATAATTATCACTCTCTTTAAAAAGGGTGATAGAACAGACTGTGGAAACTATCGAGGCATCTCCCTTCTAGCCACAGCAGGCAAAATCCTGGCAAAGACCATCGCAAACCGTCTCCTATCTGTATCAGAAGACATCCTCCCTGAAACGCAAAATGGCTTCTGCCCTTCCAGGGGAACAGTGGATATGATCTTCACTGCACGACAGCTTCAAGAAAAATGCAAGGAGCAAAACCGCCCTCTGTACATGGCGTTTATTGATCTGACTAAAGCTTTTGATACTGTAAATCGTACTGCTCTCTGGACCATCCTTCTGAAAATCGGATGCCCTGATAAATTTGTGAACATCTTGCGGTTACTCCATGACGACATGATGGCAACAATCCTGAATAACAATGGCTCTCAAAGCGATCCATTTAAAGTGGAATCCGGCGTTAAACAGGGATGTGTTATTGCTCCAACCTTATTCGCTATCTTCATCGCTATGATTATGCACCTTGTTGAAGAGAAACTTCCTACTGGTGTAGAAATTATATATCGAACAGATGGAAAGCTTTTTAATCTTAGTAGGCTGAAAGCAAAAAATAAGGTAATTGCAACTTCTGTTATAGAACTTCAATATGCTGATGATAACGTAGTCTGTGCACACTCCAAGGAAGATCTTCAAACTATCCTAAACATCTTTGCAGAAGCATATGAAAAGCTCGGCCTCTCGATTAACATTAAAAAAACCAAAGTGCTTTACCAGCAAGTTCGAACCAATCCCTCCGCAGCGCCATCAATCCAGCTTAAAGGTGTGTCACTAGAAAATGTCGACCACTTTTCTTATCTCGGCAGCCATCTATCTACAAAAGCCGACATCGACGCTGAAATTCAGCATCGCCTGAGCTCTGCGAGTGTAGCTTTCTCCCGAATGAAGCGTAGAGTGTTTGAGGATCGGGACATTCGCAGGGAGACCAAAATGCTTGTTTACAAAGCCATTGTACTACCAACCCTTCTGTACGCCTGTGAAACATGGACCCTCTACAAACGCCACCTCCAACTTCTTGAAAGATTCCATCAACGCTGCCTCCGAAAAATTCTGCAAATTACTTGGGAAGATAGGCAGACTAATGTTAGCGTATTAGAAGAAGCGAAAACCACCAGCATTGAAACAATGATCATCCAACATCAACTTCGCTGGACCGGTCATGTTGTTCGAATGCCTGACTATCGTCTTCCAAAGCAGCTACTTTACTCCCAACTTAAGAATGGAAAACGGAATATTGGTGGACAGCAAAAGAGATTCAAAGATACTCTCAAAGCTAATTTAAAAAAAATGTAATATCAGCATTGAGAACTGGGAAGCCCTAACACATGAGCGTTTCAATTGGAGGTCATCCTTTATTAATGGTGCTATGGACTTTGAAGAAACACGAGTACAGGGCGAAAGGGAGAAAAGAGCTAACAGGAAGGCACGTCAGGCAAACCCTCATCATGACCGTCTCCCACCCGGAAACCTATGCCCTCATTGTGGGAGGTTGTGCGGATCCAGAATTGGCCTTTATAGCCACTTACGGATCCACTGTTAAAATTTTACCTTTGGAAGACAATCTTACTCGGCTACGAGTGATCGCCAATGAATGAATAGTATCAGAGAAAATGCCAGTTGCTAGGAGATAAAAGCAGAAGAATGCTACTATACTCATGTCATACTATTTGGCTTCTCATTGACGTTTAGTTGGCTCCTGTAAAAACAGAATGCTGGATTAGATGAGCCTTTCATCACACCTGAATATGGCTGTTCCTAAATCAGCATAGAAAGGATGGATGAATGAAGATATACTGTATGTATTGCCAATATGGTACACAGCTTGTCCATACTAGACTTTGCCAGCAAAAAATATGAATGACCAAAGTAGACTTATTTTTTAAAAAAGAAAATGATATCAAGTTCACAAGTACACAAGAGTATCAATCATCCATAAAAATAGGAAATTCAAATAATCCTACAGAAGCTTTTACTGCTATTTCTCATTGACTTGGATCCTATGATCAATAGCTGGCAAATAACTAATAACCACTGCAGCAAGTGATCTACACATGTGAGCAATAGAGTCAAATAACATTATAGATCATCTTCTATGAACTGTTAAAATTGTGTGAGCAATCATCTATAAAAGTGAGTGAGTGAATCAGTGACTGATTGAAAGAACTCAGCCACCATCAAGATTGGAATCATCAAGAAGACATACTTGTTTTTTTGTGCTAGAACATGTAAACAAACTTATGTATCTTCACTCAGAAATAAATATGATGCTATTCAGAGGATTTTACTCAAAAGTGTCAGATTTCAGTATAAGCGAGGTCAATCACTGAATCAGATAGGCTAGTTCTTGGACAGGCTGGAGAGTACCAGAACAGGTTAAAAGGAACAGAAGCAAGTGCAAAGTTAGTCAGTAGGCAGATTAATTTCAAAGGCAGAAAGAGCAAGAAGGAGGTGCAAAATCCATGGAAAACTGCATGGGTACAATTCAAGATGCTAGAAGAGTAATCAGATTCTTCACAGTCAAGACAAGTTGCTCTGAAGTGATAAGCTGGCTTGGCTGCCAGGACTTTAAAAGGCTGGTGTGATTTGATCACCATTAATCAAAGCTTAATTTTTAGAATGAGAATTTCTAGCTTTTGAGCCCTATGGGAATTTGCATCTTCTGACAAGATTACTTATTTTTCCTTTCGCTTTTACTAATGAAGGCTGGAATCTCACACAGTCTGGCATGCTTAAGCCCATGGATATCACTGTAGATAACACGGTGTGGAATAGTATCTTATTCCTTTCCTGTGAAAATGAATCTCCTCTGATGATTGATTACTAGTGTTTAGTATTACTGATTGCATCATATGAAATGCTTACCTGCTTTGCCTCATGAATCTACCATGAGTTGCCTTAAGAAGTATGTAATGAATGTTGTACAGGACATCCATGAAATCCTCACGGGTCACAGTCTGAGTGATCCTTGGATCATCACCATAGTATTTCCACTCATGCTGAAAAGGAAGTAATAACAGCACTGCTAATGATTTAACTGTTCCCAAAGTGCCAATGACATAACTTCTAGAACAGATTGGAATGATAAATTACCTCTGTCATTTCTATCTCATGCCTTGTCAACTGACCATTCAGAGGAGCGACTACGTGTCTGACAATAATTCGCGTATGTGTGGGAAGCCCACCTCTGATTATGACCTGGGGATTGTAAGTTGCAAAACCTGTGTCTTCCCTTGCTTCAAAAAAGATAGCATATTTCAGCTTTCCTCCGTAAGCCATCAGCTAACAAAGAAGAAGAAACCATATAAATAATAATATAGATTGGCAATCAAAATAAATTACAATGAAATAAGAAAAATAAGACTATGGTGATATGTCTATGAAGGTTCTCAGTCATCCAGGTGGAATTGTCTGTAGCTTGAATCATGTCAACTGGATTTCTATTTTCTCAGTGGAAACGTTTCGCTCCTTATCCAAGGAGCTTCTTCAGTCTGAGCAAAGTTGGTAAGGGAATCCTAAATATGGTATTTAAATATGGTATATAAGGGAATTTAGGATTCCCTTACCAACTTTGCTCAGACTGAAGAAGCTCCTTGGATAAGGAGTGAAACGTTTCCACTGAGAAAATAGAAATCCAGTTGACATGATTCAAGCTAAAGACTATGGTGAGTGTCTGAAAATACTCTGAAGATTTCCAGTTAGCATGAAATGAATTATTTGAGTTGTTATTTGCATTGTAACAGATACACTATAAATACAGTACCTGTATAATGATGTAAATGTATGGAGTTTATTTCCCATGTTGATTTAGGAAACAAGCCGCCAAGATTTTTTTGTGGATACCTAAAATACTGAATAATTTTTCACAATAGTTTGTAATATTTCCTGCAACCCTGTAGCAGGATAACCTAGAGTGTGAATGGGTAATGTGGGAGCTTTTATGCTTCCTTTTTTTAATTTATACTTATTAAGAATTTTACATACAATAAAAGTCAAATCTAAAGAAAAAAGATAGAAAGAAAAAAAGAAGAAAGAAAAAGTGCAAAAAAATGAATTATTTTTATGAAATAAAAAATTATGAAATATATTGACTTCCCACCTTCCCTTCAACAGATATTAACAAACCCATCATCTCTCCTCCCTCTTAACTATTCCAGAAAATCCCTTCAACCCCTTATTTAATTATCTTTTCAATCATTAAATCCATACATCATCATTTCACTTTTTTCTTCTTTTAGCAAAAATCCATAAAAAGTTTCCAATTCTTTAAAAAAAGCACTTGTTTTCTCCCTGAACAAACAGGTCAGTTTGCCATTTCCGCCAAATCCAACATTTTTACAATCCATTCCTCCATTGTGGGAACCTCAGTACTTTTCCATCTTTGTGCATATAATAATCTTGCTGGAACTTTTATGCTTCCTAAGAGTATCATTTCATATCTCTGTATAGCTGATAAGGCTAGATCAGCTGAAAGGAAATTGTGTTTGGGACTGGATAATCACAACAAATACAGGTCAAGTGACACTTGGATCATTATACTATCACACTGCTTTTCTCACTACTCAAATACTAGTTCCTCAGCCTCAGGGTGATTCTGTTCATCATGATTATTAAAGGGAATTATTCAAGTATTCAATAAAGCTTGAAACAAATACAGTTCCCCCCAAGATTTTAACTCTTTGAATATATTACATTATATTATAAAATTAAAAGTTTGTTCTATCTAATTTTCTCTTATAAAGAATAATATCAGATAGTCATGGGCTAAAAAATTCAGACCTGCCTAAAAGTCACACCTTCCCATGAAAGTTTCTAACAGACTTCATTCTTTAGTTTTGTTTTTAAGTGGGGAGCCTGGCTAGAAGGATGACTATAAAATAATAGAAAGACAAAGCTACACATGGATTGAAGCAATGGATTGTAGACATGTCAATATTTTAATTAGGTTTTAAGGTTTTTTTTCCTGACAAAGAGGCAAAGAAAAAGATTTTTAAGCAATAGGATCATTTTGGGGGGAGGTAATCTTTTTTTAATATGATACTCCCGAACTCCTTTTAATTTCCTTTTTTCTCTTTTTCCTTATTATCATGATTATTAATTATGAGGTTACACTATTATTATGTTTAATTCTGTTAATTAGCTTGATAATAATAAAATGAATAACATTTCATTATCTGGTTTCTCTTTTAATGGAAAATAATGAGCAAAAGAGAATTAATAGTTTTGATTGTGACAATAAAATGGGAACTTTTCATTAGTACTTTCAAGTTTTTTCTAATCTTTGTTAGGGAAAAAAGAAAAGGAATGACAAAATATAAACTGTAATTAGAATTCCCATCCTTTACCTTCTTTCCTTCGAATTGTTCTGGAAGTCTCCAATAAAATGGTTCTGAATGTAGTTCTTGCATTACCACGTCAATATTTGCAATTGTCTCTGGATATTGGTATATAATCCCTTTGGTAGTTTGGTGCTGGACACTTTCATCAACCAAAGGAAGGACCACCTGATCAGGCTTCAGAGTCAACTAAATGAGAATAAAGTGTTGGATAAATATGTCGATGTTGGATAAATATCTATCTCTATTTCTATCATATTCCCTATTCTAGAGAAAATCATTAAGTTGCTAAAATATTTAAACATTTTATTAAACAATGACATCTACATAAAATACATGATGACTAATATATAATAGAGTACATATAACAATCAAAATAAAAACATGAAAGAAATTTTAAAAACCTGAAATCTAAATGATAGATAGATAGACAGATACTGAAACAGTCACAAGGATTTGCTTTCATGTCCCTTTCAAATACTAGTGAAATAATAACCAACATTTTAAGTCCAGGATCCAACATTCAGCATCTTTACTAGAACCAATAATCTCTTAACCATATTCTATAGTTTTATTTCCCCTGCTTAGGAGCAGATAATGTGAGAATTAAAAGGGTCTTCATTCCAGTTTTGGAGAATCTTGACAAGCCAAGGAAAATGTTGTGGTTGATTAAATATAGGCTGTAGATTTTAGACATTACATATTCAGCCATGCTTTATCTTATTTTCATGAAGATCTTGACCTAATTTTAAAAGTTCTCTTTAAGATACCAGCTCATTTCTCTGTTAAGAGATTTCTGTCCCTTCCTACATGTAACACAAAGATGTGTTGGGTAGGTATGACCTCCTTTGTCCTACCCTATAAACAACCTCCACATATTGGAGGGCAAACATTTGCAGTGGTGAGTCAGATATACTTAGGTACATGCTCTGAAGAAAGCATGCACAAAAATAGCCTACTCTCCTTTGCAAATGTTTGCCCTCTAACGAGTAGCAACAGTACAGTGAGGGAGAAGGCAAAGCCAGCTAGCATGTCCCCCATGAGATTTTGTTCATGTAAGGAACTAAAGATGGACTCTTATCATACCCATATCTAACCCAGATCAGTCTTGGAATGTACATATAATTCTTGCAATCCAACGACATTTCTTGTGATTGGCCGAGATTGAAAACTTGTACTGACTCACTTTTTATTTTCTGCCAGAAAACCAGAAATACGTTGTCAACAGTTCCAAAAGTAGTCATAGAAATCAGAAATAACCTCAGTCTGATTATCACTCTGCCCTATATCCCATCCGAAATTCACAAAGAGATAGTAGTTGTATAGTAAGCATGTCTGGGTAGGAATCAGAATATACCAGTTTGCTTCCAGGTGCAATTCAAGGTGCTGGTAGTTACCTTTAAATGCATGGGGCTGGGTTACTTCCTGGTTGTTTCTACCTGTCCTATCTGATCTGGCAAGACAGGCATGTTACAGGTACCATCAGCCAAGGAGTGTTGGCTGGCTGGGTGCCAAAGAAGAACCTTTTCTGCCAGGGTGTCCACCCTCTGGAACTTCATCCCTCCTATTAGGTTGGCCCCCATCCTGCTGGCCTTTTGGAAGGCTTTGAAGACCTGGTTCTGTGCCTGAGCCTGGGGCCCTGGGTACGGGACAGAGCCTGTTTCTTGGCTAGGGACCGCCCAGGGTCCCTCCTTGTGGGGGAGATGGGCGGGATATAAATGAAATAAATAAATAAATAAACAAATAAATAAATAAATAAATAAATTTTGAGGGCCTTTTATGATTTTCCAGCTGCTATGTGTTTTATCCCTTGTTTTATTTTAATATTTGTATATATTTTATTTGTTTTTAATGTGAGTCACCCAGAGTCATGTACTTGAGATGAGTGGCTATATAAATTGAACAAATAAATAATTACAAGTGTCTACCATATGTCATTCATAGGAATTAAATTAAGCAAAGAAAACCAGTCATAAAAGCATCTGTGCCTTTATGGAACTTCACAGAGTTAGAGCTGAGCAAAGAAGAGAAGAATTCCTGGACTGACATTATTCTTTCTCTGCGATATTTCCAGCAGATTCAGTAGCACAGTTCTTTGAAATGCTAATGCCAAAATGAAGTGCCTGACTTGCCTCTGGAGGTGCTCCTGGATCCCATGCGTTAAACACGCTAATCAGCAAGAAGCTGGTTTATTTGAAATATATGACTCCATTCATGGTACCTCTATATCAGAAAACTTGCCAGTTGCACTCCACTGTTCTAAAATAGATTGGAGTATTTAGAAGTTCTAAGCGTTCAGAGACACTGCCGAACGAAACTGCAAGCCTCATTTAAATATGAGAACTCAAAAGAGGGATAATTGATCATTAGGGAAATTTTAAATTGACATTTTAAATCATGCACATTTGTACTTTCCAAAGATATAGGAGAGGTGAAACTCTGATTACGCAAGTCTGTGGTCTTTAACATTAGGGAGTTAGTCCCACTGAATGCAGTGGAGTTACTCCCATGTAAACGGACACAAGATTGATCTCTCTAGTATATCTAAAGTTTACTGAATAAGTTGTATTACCCTTTCAGCCCACAACAAATCAATGAAACTGGACAACTCTCACTCTTCACAGAATGCCAGGGGGCCAGCTCATGTATATGTACAACATCATTTAATTTTTTTTATCACCTGATAACTCAGCAATTGATAACTTGCAGTTGAAGGTGTGAATTAGGACCACTTAACAGCATTGCATTTAATAAGGTAAAGTGACACATGAAACTTCTATGGATGCTACAGTCTTTAACAGTTGGGTGTGCAACTCCTCCAAATCTTGAATAGCTCATTCAGGCACTTTGCTATTGACCTTTTCTGTCTTTTGATTTATTAAGACTACCTGAAAATCTTGATGTGAATTCTATGAAAGGTTCTGAACTGTACAAATAAGATGGCACAAGAATCTTCAAAGATCAGATTTCCACAAAAAACTATGGTAACACATAGCAAGTGCCCAAAACAGCTTTCTGCAGCTTTTGCACTTCATGTACCATTGACCAAAATATGATAAAATCATTAGCCTTTGCAGCCATGATTTTACTTATGTGAAATTCTGTTTTGCCTTAGTTTTATAACATACTGCAGTTTAAGAGGGAATACCATAGTGGAAAGTAATCTTTCCATACATTTTAATCTCATTGACTGAACAATTGCATGTATTATAGATTTTTTCCCCCATTTCTTAACTAAAAGCTGATTCTGAATTTTGGGAAATTGTTCAAATATTTTGAATGAATCAAGTTTCTTTTAATAGGAAATGTATTTAAATATATATTTTTAGAAACTCCATAAATATCTTAATACAGACAGCTGAATATCCCTGTTCTTACTTCCCAAATCAGACTTCTGCAGCCTGCTGCCTTCCACATTTTGGGGACAACCACTTCCAAAATTGCTGAGAAATCTGCCAGTTATAAGCCAGAACATCCAGAGGGCACAAGTTGTGAAGTCTGCCCTAAAAATTCACTGCTATATATTAGAATACTGAACACTAAACAGGTTTATTCAGAAATATCCCATTAAGTTCAAAGGGCTACTTCCAAGTAAAAGAGCATAACTCTAAATTCTGGGTTTTTTGGTTTAACTTCTAATGCTGTTATATATGTCGATGAATTCAGAATTCAGAATTCTAATGCTGTTTGGAACTGTTTTGGAGTAGAATGGCTTAGAAATACCAGAATCCATGGTATTCCCTGTCATTGTAATCATCATCATCATTGGCGATCACTCGTAGCTGAGTAAGATTGTCTTCCAAAGGTAAAATTTTAACGGTGGATCCGTAAGTGGCTATAAAGGCCAATTCTGGATCTGCACAACCTCCCACAATGAGGGCATAGGTTTCCGGGTGGGAGACGGTCATGATGAGGGTTTGCCTGACGTGCCTTCCTTTTAGCTCTTTTCTCCTTTTTGCCCTGTACTCGTGCTTCTTCAAAGTCCATAGCGCCATTAATAAAGGATGACCTCCAATTGAAACGCTCATGAGTTAGGGCTTCCCAGTTCTCAATGCTGATATTACATTTTTTTAAATTAGCTTTGAGAGTATCTTTGAATCTCTTTTGCTGTCCACCAATATTCCGTTTTCCATTCTTAAGTTGGGAGTAAAGTAGCTGCTTTGGAAGACGATGGTCAGGCATTCGAACAACATGACCGGTCCAGCGAAGTTGATGTTGGATGATCATTGTTTCAATGCTGGTGGTTTTCGCTTCTTCTAATACGCTAACATTAGTCCGCCTATCTTCCCAAGTAATTTGCAGAATTTTTCGGAGGCAGCGTTGATGGAATCTTTCAAGAAGTTGGAGGTGGCGTTTGTAGAGGGTCCATGTTTCACAGGCGTACAGAAGGGTTGGTAGTACAATGGCTTTGTAAACAAGCATTTTGGTCTCCCTGCGAATGTCCCGATCCTCAAACACTCTACGCTTCATTCGGGAGAAAGCTACACTCGCAGAGCTCAGGCGATGCTGAATTTCAGCGTCGATGTCGGCTTTTGTAGATAGATGGCTGCCGAGATAAGAAAAGTGGTCGACATTTTCTAGTGACACACCTTTAAGCTGGATTGATGGCGCTGCAGAGGGATTGGTTCGAACTTGCTGGTAAAGCACTTTGGTTTTTTTAATGTTAATCGAGAGGCCGAGCTTTTCATATGCTTCTGCAAAGATGTTTAGGATAGTTTGAAGATCTTCCTTGGAGTGTGCACAGACTACGTTATCATCAGCATATTGAAGTTCTATAACAGAAGTTGCAATTACCTTATTTTTTGCTTTCAGCCTACTAAGATTAAAAAGCTTTCCATCTGTTCGATATATAATTTCTACACCAGTAGGAAGTTTCTCTTCAACAAGGTGCATAATCATAGCGATGAAGATAGCGAATAAGGTTGGAGCAATAACACATCCCTGTTTAACGCCGGATTCCACTTTAAATGGATCGCTTTGAGAGCCATTGTTATTCAGGATTGTTGCCATCATGTCGTCATGGAGTAACCGCAAGATGTTCACAAATTTATCAGGGCATCCGATTTTCAGAAGGATGGTCCAGAGAGCAGTACGATTTACAGTATCAAAAGCTTTAGTCAGATCAATAAACGCCATGTACAGAGGGCGGTTTTGCTCCTTGCATTTTTCTTGAAGCTGTCGTGCAGTGAAGATCATATCCACTGTTCCCCTGGAAGGGCAGAAGCCATTTTGCGTTTCAGGGAGGATGTCTTCTGATACAGATAGGAGACGGTTTGCGATGGTCTTTGCCAGGATTTTGCCTGCTGTGGCTAGAAGGGAGATGCCTCGATAGTTTCCACAGTCTGTTCTATCACCCTTTTTAAAGAGAGTGATAATTATGGCATCCCTAAAGTCTGCTGGAATCTCCTCCCTTATCCAGATTTTTTCGATGAGCTTATGAAGTTGTTGTGTAAGTTCAGGCCCGCCTTCTTTAAAGACTTCAGCAGGAATCCCATCAGGTCCACTAGCTTTGTTATTTTTCATTTGTTTAGTGGCTTTACTGACTTCCTCCAAACTAGGGGGTACTGCAAGCTCATTTCTTATTTGTTTTTGCGGGATTTGCAAGAAGACTTCATCGGCCACAGTAGAGTGACGATTAAGGAGATTGTAGTAATGCTCTTTCCAGCGCAGTGCAATAGACTCTTTGTCCTTTAGAAGTTTAGCACCATCTACTGAGCGTAAGGGATTTGTACCATGGTTTGTTGGTCCATAGATGGCCTTTATGGCATTAAAAAAGCCCCGTGCATCATGAGTATCTGCAAAATGTTGGGTTTCTTGGGCTTTTTTTATCCACCATATGTTCTTAAGTTCTCTAGTTCTTCTTTGGACTTCTGCCTTTGCACTGGCGTAGATTTTTTTCTTAAGGGCACAGTTAATATCTTTTTGCCATATCTGGAAGGCTTTCCTTTTCTTGTCAATAATATGTTCAATCTCACTATCGTTCTCATCAAACCAGTCCTGACGTCTCTTAGTCTGGTATCCGATAGTTTGTTCACAGGCTGAAATAATAGAAGTCTTCAATTTAATCCAGTGTTCCTCAACATTTTCAGGAAGTTCCATAGGCAGATGTTCCTTGAGAGTTGATTGAAAGCAAGTTCGTTTAATAGAATCTTGAAGGGCCAGTGTATTCATTTTACGCCTTGGTTTTCTTCCTTGGAGCCTACGATGAGGGACAATCTTTATGGCCATCGTGGATCGAATTAATCGATGGTCTGTCCAGCAGTCATCGGCGCTCGTCATGGCTCTGGTGAGAAGTACATCACGGCGATCTCTAGCACGGACAATTACATAATCTAAAAGATGCCAGTGCTTCGACCGTGGGTGCTTCCATGATGTTTTAAATTTATTTTTCTGGCGAAAGAGTGTGTTAGTAATGACAAGGTTATGCTCTGCACATTTAGTCAGAAGTAAGATTCCATTCGTGTTGCTGTTGTCAACTCCTTCTTTCCCAATGATCCCTGGCCACAAATCAAAATCACGCCCAACTCTTGCATTGAAATCGCCCAGGAGGATAATTTTATCCTGTATTCCCTGTAACACTCTATGGAATTATTCCCTGTAACACTTTATTTATAACTTTAGGAAAGTTATTCCCTGTAACACACTATGGAAGCGAAAGTGGGACTTGAAGAAGCATAATAGGAAGAGTATTGATGCTTTTGAACTTTGGTGTTGGAGAAGACTCCTGAGAATACCAAGGACAGCCAGGAAAACAAACAAATGGATCATTGAACAAATCAACCCAGAGTTCTCATTCAAGGCACAAAAAACCAGGCTCAAATTATCCTATCACACATTATGTGAAGACCTAGCTCTCTCGAGTAGTCTCTATTGGTGCAAAAGGTGGAAGGAAAGAGAAGAAGAGGATGACCAGCAGCAAGGTGGATGGACTCAGTTACAGTGGCGATGGGTGTACCATTAGAAGACATGAAAGACCAGGTTAGGGACAGATTGTCATGGAGGAAATCTATCTGTATGGTTGTTAAGAGGTGACACTGACTTGATGGCACATAATCAATCAATTGCTTATTATAATTTACCTGTCCAGCATCGCTCCTACTAGTATAACTTTTCATATTTTTTAACATTAAGGTTAATGTTATTGTTGGAAGCTTTTTCATCTGAATAATTTTGATACCCCCTCTGTGTCTTTCTGTAATCTATCTGCCATCAGATTTGTAGTCAGTAGAGCTGTGCTAAATGCCTTTCTTTGAATCATTAAAGTAGCTGTGGTTTTTGTGAGCTGTCTTAGTAGCTGCAGCATATATGCAGAGATAGTTGGGAGCAGCTCCATGAGTCTCGCAAATACAGTAGATGTAGCTGCATAAGGAAGGCTGAGCGAAAAATCAACTTATATCCCCATACCAAAAAAGGGAAGCACTAAAGAATGTTCAAACTATCAAACAGTGGCACTTATTTCACATGCCAGTAAGGTAATGCTCAAGATCTTGCAAGGTAGACTCCAGCAATTCATGGAGCGCGAATTGCCAGATGTACAAGCTGGGTTTAGAAAAGGCAGAGGAACTAGAGACCAAATTGCCAATATCCGCTGGATAATGGAGAAAGCCAGGGAATTTCAGAAAAACATCTATTTCTGTTTTATTGACTATTCTAAAGCCTTTGACTGTGTGGATCATAACAAATTGTGGCAAGTTCTTGGTGGTATGGGGATACCAAGTCATCTTGTCTGCCTCCTGAGGAATCTGTATAACGACCAAGTAGCAACGGTAAGAACAGAGCACGGAACAACGGACTGGTTTAAGATTGGGAAAGGAGTACGGCAGGGTTGTATACTCTCACCCTACCTATTCAACCTGTACGCAGAACACATCATGCGACGTGCTGGGCTTGATGAATCCAAGGCTGGAGTTAAAATCTCTGGAAGAAACATTAACAATCTCAGATATGCAGATGATACCACTTTGATGGCTGAAAGGACCATAAGGAAGGCTGAGCGAAGGAAGATAGATGCTTTTGAACTGTGGTGTTGGAGGAAAATTCTGAGAGTGCCTTGGACTGCAAGAAGATCAAACCAGTCCATACTCCAGGAAATAAAGCCAGACTGCTCACTTGAGGGAATGATCTTAAAGGCAAAACTGAAGTACTTTGGCCACATAATGAGAAGACAGGATACCCTGGAGAAGATGCTGATGCTAGAGAAAGTGGAAGGCAAAAGGAAGAGGGGCCGACCAAGGGCAAGATGGATGGATGATATTCTGGAGGTGACAGACTCAACCTTGGGGGAGCTGGGGTGGCAACGGCCGACAGGAAGCTCTGGCGTGGGCTGTTCCATGAAGTCACGAAGAGTCGGAAGCGACTGAACGAATAAACAACAAAGCTGCTTTAAAGATTCAAAGAAATGTTAGTTTTGTTTGAGCTAATATGCAACAGCTTTGCACAGTCCTAGTAATCAGTATTTTTATTACATTTCTTTTTATTGCAAAGATTTGTATGCTGCCTGATTCATGAGAGTCCATGTAGAATGACTAATCTGTAACCAACCTGTTAGAGAGTGGTGAATTTCAATAAAAATATTAAACAATAAAAGTATTAGACAATAAAAGTATTAAAGCAATATTTTTCAATGGTTAATTTGCTTTTAAAATTAAAAGGAAATTGCAAGCACTAAATCGCATAAGTTCTCTTAATATGGTTGCAATCTACTCCTCCAGATAAAACTGAAAGAGTCTGATTTTTGCATTTGAGTGGCCAAGATTGTTAAACTTCCCATGGAACAATTTGCCATCCCTTTCATTACATCCTCCTTTTCTGGATTGTAATAGCTTTACTCAAGAGCTTGACATTTATTATCCAATCTGATATTTCTTTTGAATGTTTTGACCCTGATTGCTCAATGGAACATGCCTTTCTATCCAGTTCTCAAAATACACAGGGGAAAAATTGCTTAAATGTTTTTCTATACTTCCTATCTTCGTCTCTGTGTCTGACTAAAAGATACCAGCAGGAAACAACATTATCGCATTACATGGCTCAGCAGTCTTGTACTCACCCACACACGGACCAGTCCCTTTGCCTCACTGCACTCTGATGTCAGGCCAAAGCAGTAGCAGCTGTTGCAGCCGAGTGGGTTTCTGGCAGAGAGTCCAAATCGGCCAGGTTTGCACCTGTCGCAGTTGACACCTTCCACATTCATCTGTTATCGAAAAAGAAGAAGAGGAAGCTTTAGAGACAATCCTAATTCTCTTTCACATTCTAATCTGGAGCCTAAATTTATCAAATAAAAAAAAAAAATACACAACTAGTAGGAGGAAGATATGTGCTAATATGATGTCTTTTGCAGAATAAAGCTCAGTAGCTACCACATTCAAGACCATATCATTTTAAAAACATTTTTACTTGCCTGCTGTTTTTTACTTGATCGGGGAAACTGAGAAGCATGAGACCTGGGTTCTGACTGAGTCTTAACGTGAAAGCTAATTCACAATGGCTAAACTCCAGAGTAGCTTACTATAAGCATCAGTAGCAGGATACATAGAGTAAGAATGCTTCTCAGTGCATGGACAGAATATTCTTTGAAGGCTGGTGAAAGGTTGCTTTGCATTGCTTCCAGATAAGACAACATAACAATTCAACAGAACTTGAGCACAGCTAACAGTGAAAAATGATGGCCGTTTTATTCCTGAATATTTGGACAGCACCACACTGGGGAAGGCTGAACTATAATGTTATGATTATTTGAAGATAAAGTCCTCTATGAGCCAACCTTGTTATTTGGTAATTCCACAGAGCTGTCCATATACTGTAGTTTCTTTTAGCAGTGATAGGTAAATGCTTTCCTGTTGACTGGTTTCCCAGTCTGGCCTAAACCCCTGGGATTTTCTGATGGTCTCCCTTCCCAATATTAACTAGGCCCAACTCTCCTTAGCATTTTTTTTTCAGATCAGCAAGGATTGGATAAATGCTGCCACTTCCTTGAATTTAAGAATTACTGAGATAAATGGCACTTACATCTCAGGTTGTGAGCATCTGGCTAGCAGAAAGACACTTCTTTTATTTAGTTTAAGCTGCTGATTGATCTAAAGAGGAAGTACTACAAGGAGACAGATGAAAAACACAAATACATATAAGGGAGTGAAAGCCCCCTCTTCTTACTTTGCAGGTGCACTGTCCTGTATGATCAGCACATGAACACTTTTCCATTTCTAAATCGCAAGTCTGTGGCTCAGTCCCCGCTAGCAGGCATCCACAGGCAATGCATTGTGGGTAACTCCGATAGCCTAGCCTGCATTCAGTGCATTTATCTCCAGAGAATTCTGGACGACAGAAGCAGCAACCAGTATCAGGGTTACACTGGAAGCTGAGGGATCCAGCCACACTGCAGTCACAGGCCTAGAGCAAAAAATGGAGTGAGCAAGTTTGTTTAAGAGAGGGAAATATTTTAAGGATTTCAATTTTAACCAAACAACAACCGTGTACTCAAAAACAACTGCAACAATCACTGATAATTATCAATGTATTTATGTCAGCAGGTAAACATTTGCAGACACTGATTTCATTTTTCATAAATTTTATTTCTTGAATTGTGTTTCTTTTAAGTAAAGCAGCTGAATACTGGTTGACCTGGATGTGATACTGCCTCTGAGTCCCAGAATGAAAAATCTGTGACTTGTATTCAACTGTGGTCATGGATATTACTTCAGAATGTTGTGAATTATTAGCCAGTTCAGGTCATATGTTTGGGTGTGAAACTGAGTAAGTGAACGACATTGAGTAGGCTCTTCTCTCTAATGGCTCATCCACATATCCTGCTTGTGATATCACAAAGATGCCCCTCTAGCCATTTGTTGAAGACATCTCTTCATAATGTAGCCTCCATCTCATCACCAGCTATGGTAATGCTGATCTAAGACATTTCAACATGAAAGTAGTGTTTTCTGTCCTACTCTGGCAAAAGACCTCATATGCAGACTTTCTAGGGCTCATGGAAGAGGAGACTTTGGAGGTTGATGATCAGGTAGGTCTGCTGTGGGAATGCCCCTCTGATCAGGTTACTGGCTTTTTTGCCTCCAAGACCATTTTGGTTGTGGTATGAGAAAGACGAGACCCCTCAGTTGGACAGCGTATTTTTTCATTTTTTCATTTGTTTGTTTATTGAATTTGGAGATGGGAATATTGACCTCATGTAAGATTGAATGTGAGTCTACTAGGAGGCTGACATTTCCATTGGTTAAAAAAAAGTAACATTATACAGAAAGAGCAGTGTTTTCTTTGGAACATAATGTATCAGTTGCATTTGTCATTTGAGAAGAACTTCCTTTACAAACAACAAGACTTTTGATTTTCCCAAGTACACTAACTGCATTAATTTAACCTGAAAACATGTTAAGCCATTTAGTGGTTGTTGGTAGAACTCTGCAAAAGATCTGATCAGAAAATGGCACCAGCTCTTTCAGCAATCCCACAGCTGTTCTTCAAAGAGCCTTTTGAACTTTGTTAATAAGGAACTTTTCCCAGCTTTCTGATAGACAATACCAAGCATATAAAGAGTTAATAAATATGTGCTTGCATTGCTGTTTTCCCCTCTTAATCATAGAATTAGACTTTCCCTCGGCAGAGCCTTTCCCCACTTGCACCTAACCACAGCACAAACATGCCCTGGCAAGATTCTTATTCTCCCATTCTCCTGATGTTGTTGCCTTCAACTTATCACCAGCTCATGAGTGAGAAAGGTTTAAACTATCCTTAGCTGTATTGGAGTGAAAGCATTCAACAACAGCTACAAGGTGTAAAATCTATAATCTTTCCCCATTCATTCAGTTAGAAGCAAGATCAGGTGTATATTAAGGGATGAGGTCAGTCAGACTGATGCAGGCACACCTCCTTCCCTCCCTGTCCAGCCTTGTCTGACACCATTCTTGTCAGGGTTCATAGCTGAATCCTGTCATTAGGAATATAGAGTTAGTGTAAGCGTGTGAACTGTAGGGAGGGGGAATGTGCACGGTGGGTTGTGGCTTCTGTTGGAGGCTGGAGAATGCAGCGTCAAGGTCAACCACCTGCAGGAGCTGGAGGCTGGGAACAGAGAGGGAAAGTGCTCGACATTGACATCATCGAGCCAGCAAAATTGGCGTGCAAGGGGGAGAGTTAAGTTAGCGATGTTGGCGGGAATCTGCATTCAGATCTTTAGAAGTGCTTCAATTAACATGTATCCTAAATAAAAGCTTAATCTGCATTTCAGTGAATTGCATCGATAAGTGTTTATTAGGGCATTGAAGTTGGGGTCATTACAATTCGGCTGTTCTGCTAAAGAACTGGACATAGCATTGCTGTGCTGATGGTCCCTCAGAATTGTGCAGTACTGCTACAGCACTCAGCCAGCAGTACTGTAAGTGCTTTAATTATGTGGCAAGATGTTAGAAGAGGACGATTTTATCACAGTTCACAAGGCACAGCAAATGTTGAACACATCTGAGTTAAAAACAGGATTACTGATACAGGAAGTTGAGGTGGAAAACAGTACTGCAGGATACTCAATGGTAAGACAAGAATTGCAGAATTCTACCAGCAGATTAAAAATTAAACATGGAATATGTTTACTCATCATATCAGAAATAATGAATATGCAAATCCAGAAGATTTTCTTTTAACCTGGAATCCTTTTTTTAATTAACAGAAAAGCTAATACTGTAAGATATTTGCTAGTAAGCCTCAGCCTTTCAGTTCAGTGTTTGTGTACTGAACCTTAATTTCAATCTATAATAAAGATACTTCTCTCACATCAGTGCTGAACACAAATGAGTAGAACTGAGGTATGTCTGCAGGACTAAATATGGAACGAGTTTCAAATCAATTTAAAATCTTCCCATGGGTTACTTTGAGTTTTGAACATGCAAATTATTAAACTGTAGTTGAAGATAGATTTATAAATTAGAATATAAATATTTATATCATTATACATATAAATAATATAAATAAATAATGATAAAAATATCCAGAAATCAGTAAAATGCTATCTGGGTTAATAGATATCCACAAAGAAGATAACACACCCATTAATGTTTCTATAGCTCTTTTGTGTAAGCTTGTGGAGTGCTTTGGCTTCAGTCTTCAAAAGGTGCTTTGGAACGCATGGGGACATTTTTATTATTTATTTTATTTATTTATTTAATTTTTATCCCGCTTTTATTATTTTTATAAATAACTCAAGGCGGCGAGTGTACCTAATACTCCTTCCTCCTCCTATTTTCCCCACAACAACAACCCTGTGAGGTGAGTTGGGCTGAGAGAGAGTGACTGGCCCAAGGTCACCCAGCCGGCTTTCAGCCTAAGGCAGGACTAGAACTCTCAGTCTCCTGGTTTCCTATTGGCTCCTTCCCAGGGCTGGGAAAGAGTGACTGGCCCAAAGTCACCCAGCCGGCTTTCATGCCTAAGGCGGGACTAGAACTCACAGCCTCCTAGTTTGCCATTGGCTCCTTCCTAGGGCTGAAAGACAGGGACTGGCCCAAGGTCACCCAGCCGGCTTTCATGCCTAAGGTGGGACTAGAACTCTCAGTCTCCTGGTTTCTAGCCCGGAGCCTAAACCACTAGACCAAACTGGCTCTCATGAATGTAGTGCATGTCTGCAACCCTTTAAAACAACCATGCCATTCCTGGGATTGTCTAGCAGCTGCAAATATCAAATTTAAAGTCCTGCATAGCCTTAATATTATGTATACATTATAGCCCCATATATTGTGTCATGAGCACAGCGTATTCAGTCAGGAACATTTTATTTATTTATTTATTGTTCAATTTATATCACCGCCCATCTCCCCCCACAAGGGGACTCTGGGCGGTTTGCAACAAAATTGATTAATTAAAAACATATAAAATACAATACATCATTCCAATTTAATTAAATATAAATATATAAATATATAAAATCCAAGAGGTTATATTATTGTTTAAAGGAACTCTATGGTGCCAGCCACCTCCAAGAGGAGCTATTACCCCCCCCATCCCAGGCGAGGTGGCAGAGCCAGGTCTTCAATTGCTTTCGGAAGGTCAGGAGTGTGGGGGCTTGCCTCACCTCCAGGGGGAGAATATTCCAAAGGGCGGGTGCCACTGCCGAGAAGGCTCGCCTTCTGGACCCCGCCAGATGGAATTCTTTTATAGACGGGATCCGTAGCAAGCCCTCTCTGCATAACTGGGTGGGGCGGGTCGACGTTCTGGGGATGAGGCGGTTCCTTAGGTAACCTGGTCCCATGCCATGTAGGGCTTTAAAGGTAACAACCAACACCTTGAATTGCACCCGGAAGCAAACTGGTAACCAGTGCAGCTCACGCAGCAGAGGTGTCACATGTGCCGATCTTGAGGCACCCATAACTGCGCGCGCAGCCGCATTCTGGACCAGCTGAAGCTTCCAGATACTCTTCAAGGGTAGCCCCATGTAGAGCGCATTGCAATAGTCTATGTGAGAGATGACCAGGGCATGAGTGACTGTACGGAGGGCATCTCGGTCCAGGAAAGGGCGTAGCTGGCGTACAACTCAAAATGCATAAACGCCCTTCTGGCCACGGCTGCCACCTGCTCATCAAGCAGGAGCCGTGAGTCCAGAAGGACCCCCAGGTTCCGCACCGAGTCCGAACGGGGTAGTGCCACCCCATCCAGATCTAAAGATGACAACTCTCTGGATCCCGAGGCGCCATCAATCCACAGCCACTCTGTCTTACCAGGGTCCAGCTGAAGCCTGTTGTTCCCCATCCAGACCCCCACAGCCTTCAGACACTGAGAGAGGGCAGCCACTGCATCACTTAACTCGCCCGGGATGGAGATATACAATTGAGTATCATCAGCATATTGATGATACCTCATCCCGTGTTGGCGGATGATCTCACCCAGTGGTTTCATGTAGATATTAAACAGGAGAGGGGAGAGAACCGAGCCCTGCGGCACCCCGCAAAGTAGGGGCCGAGGGTCGGACCTCTCATCTCCTATTACCACCGATTGGGACCGATCCCGGAGGAAGGAGGCGAACCAGCGCAAAACTACGCCGCCCACCCCCAACTCTCCGAGCCACCCCAAAAGGATACCATGGTCAATGGTATCGAAAGCCGCTGAGAGGTCAAGAAGAGCGAGGATGGACGCACTGCCTCCATCCCGCTCCCGCCAGAGATAATCTGTAAGTGCGACCAATGCAGTTTCCACCCCATATCCCGGCCTGAACCCTGACTGGAAGGGGTCTAGAGAATCCGTATCATCCAGAATTCTCTGGAGCTGTAATGCCACCACTTTCTCAACCACCTTCCCCAAAAAGGGGAGGTGGGAGACGGGACGAAAATTGTCCAACACTGTAGGGTCCAGCAATGGCTTCTTGAGGAGGGGGTGCACCAGCGCCTCCTTAAAAGCAGCTGGAAACACTCCCTCTCCCAAGGACGTAACAACCATCACATGGACCCAGCCACATGTCACCTCCCTGGCAGTTTTCACAAGCCAGGAGGGGCATGGGTCAAGATGGCACGTGGTGGCTTTTACAGTCCGGAGGATCCTGTCCACTTCCTTAGGCCCAACAGGATCAAACCGTTCCCAGATAACCGGGCAAAGACATTCCCTTGGCATCTCCCCAGAACATGCATCACGCCTGGAGTCCAGCTTAGAGCGAATCCGAGCGATTTTATCCATCAGATGCTCTGAAAATTCCTCTGTACGGCCCTGAAGGTGGGTCACTGGGCCCACCTTACCTAGGAGAGATCGAGTAATCCTGAACAGGGCCGTTGGGTGGCATTCTGCGGATGCAATAAGAGCGGAGAAATATTGACGTTTCGCCACTCTTACCGCCACAAGGTAGGCCTTAACTGCGGCTCTAGCTTGTGTTCTGTCGGATTCGGTCTTTGTTTTTCTCCAGCGGCGCTCTAGACGTCTCTTAACCCTCTTCAAAACCCTTAATCCCTCCGTGAACCACGGGGAATATCGGGTTGGATGGGCCAAGAGAGGCCGCACAGGCGCGATCCTGTCCAAGGCCCCGGCCGCTTCCTTATTCCAGGCTACGGCCAGGACCTCCACTGGACCGTGCAGTAGATCCTCGGGAATAACCCCCAGCTCCCTCTGAAATCCAATTGGGTCCATTAGTCGCCGGGGGCGGACCAATCAAATGGGTCCAACCTCCCTGCGGAGTGGGGCAGCATATGAGAATCTCAGGGCCACCAGGGCATGATCTGACCATGACAAAGGGGAAAGATGTAACTCTCCCCCCAGATCATCTTGCCACTGCTCTGACAAGAAAACCAAGTCCGGGGTGAGGCCACTGTCTCGAGTCGGGTCCCAAATAATCTGGACCAGGCCCATGGCTGCCATGGTAGCCATGAACTCCCGAGCTGCCTCCGAGGCATGTCCCAGGGATGGCAGATTGAAATCCCCCAGAACCATAAGTCTGGGGAATTCCACGGCCAGCCCTGAAACGGCCTCCAGCAGCTCGGGCAGGGAGGTTGCTACGCAGCAGGGAGGTTGGTACAGTAGCAACAATCCCAACTGGTCTCGGGAACCCAACTTGAGAAACAGGGTCTCACAACCAGCCACTTGTGGAGCAGCGCCCCTGAAGGCCACCATAGATTCTCGGATGACAACTGCCACCCCTCCTCCCCTACCCCGATGTCTCGGCTGGTGCCATACCTGAAATCCAGCCAGGCAGATTTCCGAGAGGGCAACCCCTCCTCCAGGGCCCAGCCAGGTCTCGGTAATACACGCCAGGTCGGCCCCCTCCTCCGTGATCAGATCACATATGAGGGGGCCCTTGTTATTAACCGACCTGGCGTTAAGCAGCAACAGCCGGAAACCAGGGGTTTTTTTGGGGGGGTGGGGGAAAGCTTGAAACACTACAGTTCATGTCAATATCCCCTTCATGCTGGAAGTCCAAGTGGTAAAAAGTAGACTCTGAGGCAGCTCCATTGGTTCAGGTTATGGCAGCCCAATTGCGGGCTTGCATGGAGCCAGGATGACAAGCAGTTAAGAATTGCCAGTCCTGGTGCACTCTAAGTAGTAGGAAGCCTGCACATTGCATAATGCCAGAAGATAACGCTTTATGAGCAAATTGTTCACCATATGCAGAGTAAATTACAATCAGCGGTAATGTTTGCTTTGCAAGGAGGCAGTTTCATGCAATATTCCGTTGCCTGTAAGTTATGAGAGACTCTGAAAGTCGCTCCACTAAAAGCTCAAACAGAGAGGGGGCACTTGCGCCTTGCTTTGGAGAAATGAGTTGCAATACGTTAAAAGGGGAGACTTGGCTGACAGATCATTATTAATTTAGAGAGTGCCGTAGCAGCTGCCATACTAATGCACTCAGATAATAGACAAGGCAAGATCCCGGATATGAGAGATCCCGGAACTGAAACAGGGGTCTTCACCCCCATTAAGCTGCTTTGCAGAAGCCTGGCGATCAGTGCGCTGAAGAAAGACGGGGGTTTCGTAAGAGGAGCTTTACAATCCCAAAAGAAAATAAATCTATCTCATTAATTAACTGGATTAACAACCATAGAAATAGATTTGATTGCTTGCATCAGGCAACATCTTCTAAAAAACTTAGTGCAACAGTAAACTAACTTAACCCCCTTTCTGTTGCTATTAATCGTCATTTGCACAGCATTTTTAGCATGTCACGATCACAAACTTTATTTTTCAGTACATTCTTAAGAAGCTGATTCTGATTGTAACAGCAAGGACATGAAAACAAGAGTGTACAAGTTGCTTGTAAGCCCCATAGCAAAAATGAACCATATCCGGATTGGGGCAAGACAGATATAAACAATTACTTCTTTACATATGACACTGTCAGTGCACCTCACTGTCATTAAATGTATTGATGAGCAGTAGCTTAAGGTAAACAATTCTTGGAAGTTAAGTCCACAATAAAAGGATCCTTCATATTTATTTTCTTTATCATATTTATATCCATCTACCTCCAAGGAGCTCAGAATAGCGTAGAGATGATCAAAATCAATATCCAGAGATTATTCTATTTTAGTTACATAATTTGAATATTTTAGGTTGAATACAAAAATATGTAATATGTGGGAGCTTACAATTGGTCACATAACTTTGTTTTTAATCTGATCTCTCTTCTATGTTTCTCTACCATTTTTAATTAAAAAAAACAAACAACAATATTGCCTATAAACATTAAATACTGTTACTATTGAATAAAATGCTCGGAATATTATTAATATAGTCCATGGAAAAGATGATGCCTTTTGTTTAAAAAAAGAAAGTAGATTTCAGTTATCATAATTCCACTTTGTTTGGGTTCTACGAAAAGGGATAAATTATGTCCAAATGTAAGCATATATGTTCTTTTGCTTTCAACTGTGAGAGCTGAAATATGATACATGCACATTTGAAGTTTCTGTACATACGAAGCCAGCTCTAGTTAAAACACTACTTTAAAGGTATACTCACACAAGAAAACTTTATTTGGTTTAACTTCCTAATGTTAGAACAATGGAAAGAGGAGAAAATACATATAGAGGAAATAGACATCCACTCACCTTGCACCCACTGATAATATCATGACCCCAGTGATTTGGTACACATTTTTCACATCTGTTTCCTGTAGTACTGGGAGGGCAGATGCAACGGCCGGTGTGTGGATCACAGTTATTACCAAGATGGGAACATTCACAAGCTTCATGGAAAAGGATGAAGACAAAGACAAAAACAAGTATTTTAAAACATGGAATACATGACTTAATATATTGCAGAGAATAATTTTCAGCCGACTCCTCATATGATGCTATTCTGTATGAAGGTTTATTCAATCATGGGCTAATGAAATAATAACTGAGTGACATACCACAGTCATGGTCGATGTTGTTCCACAACAAAGTAGAAGAAAGAAGCAGGTTTATCACTAGAGTTACTGTTCAAAATACAGCTCCAGAAGCATTGACACTTAATAACTTTTATCCTACCCTTCGTTAAGGGCATTTGTGGCACAGAGAGTAAGGGAAGAACCTCCTTGTCTGCAGGACTCTTAAGTTCTTTCCTTCAGCCCGTTTCCTACAAAAAGAGCACTTCCTTCTTTTCTTCTCCTCATTATAGAAGCAGGCTCTCTATCTTAGCATGTGACTTCCTTAATATACCTTTGGGAACTTTAGCAATTATTTCTATATACTCTTAATGGGCTTGGTTAATCACACACTCAGGGATATATGAACCCCAGGGAATGAACTTCAACCAGGGTTATCTCATTTCTCCCCCAACAGTTGTATAGATGTCCAGATCCTATTCCAAACCACAGCTTTTCAGAAATAAAAGAGAACATAAAGTCATAAAGACTGCTGCTCTTAGCAGTCTAGCTGTTCATTTACCATTTTTCTTATAATGATTGAAATATTGAGAATAGTAATTTTATTTTAAATATATGCTAAGTAAGCAGACAGCAAACTCATATCTTTGTGCTTAGGAATAAGTCCCACAATAGTTAATAAATTATTTCTAAATAGTTGCAATGGAATTGGTTTGATGTTGAAAAAATAGAATTATTCTCTTAGGTTGGGACCAGTCCAGTATTTATTACACTTTTGTCTTGTTATTGAATTTTAACTGGGCAATTTATTAACTTGTGAGGAAGGATAGGGGGAAATAGCAGACAGATAATATATTAAAATTGTCCACCAATTCTGCAGAGCTAATCCAGTTCCATCCCTTAAACCATATATGTTTTTGCAATGTTTTTAAAGACATAACAGTTTGAATCATGGGTCTACAAAGTGTTTATAGATCTAAATTGGGGAGCCAGGCACCATTTCATGACTGAAAACACAATTAACTTTAAAAATGAATTTCCACAGGTAAACTCAGATCAAAGGGATCACCTGTATAAAGAATTCCTATTGTAGTCCTAAACTCAAATGCTTATTTGTCAAGGCCATTGACATTAATATAACTGTACATTTCTCCATGAAAGGAAGATCCCTATGAAGGTTCTCTCTCTTGCTATACTAGAACCAGGGACAAATCAATGAGTGATAGAAAATCTAGATTCAGGGTTTTCAGACTTTCACACCAGGTACAACAATAAATATTGACTCTCCAGAAACTCAATTCTACATTAAATAACAGCAGAAGCTTCACACACTCGACATGGGTAGATATTGTAATTTGTAAGTTATATCTATGCCAGTCTGCCCACTGCACAACACAGGAATAGGAATAGGAATAAGGAATAGACATACACATACACATACACATACACATACACACACAGTAGCCACAAGTTTTAAAAATCAGTAGGACTGCCTTTTCTTTTTCTGCACTTGTTTCATATTTACATAACAGTTGTGCCTGGCCTTGGAATCATTGGTTGCTGCCTTGCCAGCTTCAGTCTTTACACCTCTTTCCTATTTTCTCTTTCTGCACCTCCTTTGGACCTATAGGTGACAGGTGTATCTCCTCCACTCTCCCTGTAATAGTGGGAGATTGGATGACATTTGTTCCTCCTTCCATTTCCATTTCTTTATTGGAGCTGACAAAGTCTATCTCTCTTCACCTTCCTCTTCTTACCTGGAGATGGGGGATTTTGGTTGCTTAGGTTTCCCCCCTTTCAGGCCCTTCTACCACTCTTCCTCCAAACACCAGAAAGGTGAGGGGAGTTTCCATCCCTTCTACTTCTTTGTTAGGAGCTCCTCCTATTCATTCCATATCTCTCTTTCTTAGCTTCAAGCAGGGCAATCTCTGACTGTCTTTGCCTCTCTCTCTCTCTCTCTCTCTCCCCTTAGTCACATACATAAATGCCCACTTTCTTTCAGTGTCAGTACTGCTAGCAGTGCTGAAGCCAGAACATATGGCCTGTCTAGTGTCTTGGGCTTGTATGGGTATTGCAAGGTACATGTCAAGTACTGCTTCCCTTTATGATTCTGTATCTGAGTAGCCCTTCCAATGAATCAAATATTGTCTCCCTTCTGCATCAGGAGTTCAAAATATGTTCCACATCAATTTTTTTCACTTCCCCATCAAAATGGGTGAGCACAGGTACGTAAGAGATAAGGGTGACCTTCCATGACCATGAGGGAATGGTAGAAATCTAGATATATTTTCAGTGTGGCTGGAATCTGCAGATAAAAGGCCACTGGACTGAACTGTGTTAGTATGGGAAATAAACTTGGCATCAAATTTTTATACAGTTGTGCAGAGGGGAGAAATCTGTCAGAATTCAAATATGGTCTCTCTTTGGCTGCTTGAGTCAGCCTTTTTCATTCAATGTTTGCCACAGCTGCTCTCTTCTGTGAGAGATTATAGGGAGGCTGGGAAAGTAACAGGAGGAATGTTAGATATAAACTACCAAGAGATTAAAAAATGAGTTTCTTAATAACTTAACTCCTAAATGGCAGCTCGGTCCAAGTTGCCAAAAGCCTGAGAGGAAAATTCACCATGTTCACAGAGACTCCACAGCTACTTGATGTCACTAACATGAGGCAAGGAGAGATGATTTTGCACCTGTGTCCTGCCCATGGCCTTTCTAGGGCATTCTGGGAATAAAATGTAGAACTCCATCAGTCTTTGTTCAATATTTCTATTGTCAGAAGGATCAGACACCTTATTTTCCCCTGGTTCATTTCCTAAGCTGGGAATTCAATACAACTCACCAGACGATCAGTGGAAGTCAACAAAAATATATTTATTCAATCCAAAGTTGTCAAGTAGCTTTGGATGGGCAGCCGCAATGGATTGCCTCTCCGTCTCCCTTTTTATAGGTCTTTTAGTTTAAAGATTTAGCCAATCATTATCGATGGAATAGAATGCATTAGCTTATTACAAACAAATGTTTTCTTATTAGTGAAAGCAGATGCCTCCTTATTTAAACAGATGTCTCTTTATCTAGAACACGGCTTTCCAAACTTTTGCCGATGGCGACACACCAACGGCCGGCCCACCAAAACCCGGAAGTGCCGCCACCAGTGCAGCGCACAAAAACCGGGAAGTGCCGGTGGCGGTGCTTCCGGGTTGCCGCTGTGGTGGCAGCAGCTGCCCCTTCGAAAGGGCGGGCTCCGGGGACCCTGCCCTCGGTTCCGGCAGGGAAGTGAAAAGCCTCCCCGTGCGCACACGCTGACGGGCTTTCCGGCGCACAGCTGATTGGCGTGGGGGGGGCGGGGTAGAAATTCTCCCCACCGATCAGCTGAGTGCTGGAAAGCCTGGCAGTGTGCGCGCGCGTGAGGCGAGGCTTTTCACCTCCCTGCCGGAACTGAGGGCATTTTCGGGGTCCCCGGAGCCTGCCCTTTCGAGGGGGCAGCTGCTGCCGCCACGCTGCAACCCGGAAGCAGCGCCGCCGGCGCTTCTGGGTTGTCACGTGACACACTTGGGGCCCCCAGGCGACACAGTATTGTGTCGCAACACACAGTTTGGAAAGCCCTGATCTAGAACTAAAACAGATATGTTTTTCTATGCATAAGATATACATCTTCCTTCACATGGGTTTTGCTACGTGATGTTTCTTTTGTTTCTAATGGCAGGAGCCAATCTTTCCTTAATTTAAACTTATTTTAAACATATTTTGTTATATATTTCTTAGCAGGCTAAAAGTCTTTGGCTTTTCAGACTTCAGTATTATTTCCATTTAATTAAAAGCATTAACTGTTATGCTATTACTTCCAAAACTATTTACAAACATGATAAAATAAGAATGGAGTCTTTGAATTAACTATAAGTAAAAATAGATTTAATTGGTATTTCTTACACAAATTTATTCTTTAAAACTTAGTAGTTTTTCCTTTCCCCATTTTATCATAATCCATGTTTGTAGGATTTATTTTTGCCATATGACATTCATTTAATAACTTTCAATGTGAAATGTACAATGGCTCCACATTCATAAAAGATTCAATACATACACAAAACATACATACACAATACATACAAAAAGCCAAAGAACAGAACACAACTCATACAAAAAGCCAAAGAATTACTGGAGGACAAAGAAACCTACATCACAGTAAATACCAACCCAATACAGAAACTGGACAACCTGGTCAAGAGAACCCTCAACAACCTAACCAAGAAAGGTCAAATCATAAAAGAACAGTGGTGGATGAAAAGCAGTGGACCCAGCCTGCCAGGCTTCTATGGACACTCCAAAATACACAAACCTGACAAACCTCTTTGTCCAATTGTATCGTTACCAGGGACCCCAACATACAACATAACCAAAGAACTTACAAAAAACCTTGGACAACTCACAGAAGGGAGTGAATATTCTATCAACACCCCACTACAGTGCCTCCAGAAAATCAAAGACCTAAAAACAGAAGAAGATGAAATTATGGTTTCATTCGATGTCACAGCACTTGTTATGTCCATAGATCCAGAACTAGCAAAAGAATTGATGACAGCAGTATTACATAACACACCCGACCTAGCCAAATACACTAAGATCGAAATGCCCAGAATAATGGACCTCATCAACCTGTGCCTCACTACCTACTTTCAGTTTGATGGACAAATATACCAACAAATCAGAGGAACACCCATGGGATCACCACTCTCAGGACTCATAGCAGAGACTGTAATGCAGCATCTAGAAACTATAACACTCTCAGACATACAACCCAAAGTATGAATCTGGTATGTAGACAACACCTTTTATTATCACACCTTTGTCATAATAAAAAAGGAACAACTAGAGATGACACATGAAACTATCAACAACGTCTTCAAAGGAATAAAATTCACAAAGGAAGAAGAAAATAGCAACACACTACCCTTCCTGGATATCCTCATCAACAGAGGAAACGATACCAAGTCTATCAAAAAACAACCCACACTAACCAAGTGCTCCATTACCAAAGTAACAACCCAACCTCCCACAAGAGGAGCTGTGTATTCAGACAAGTATAAACGCACTGCAGCAACCCAGAACACCAGAAAAAGGGAACAGACTGCCTATACAATATATTCCAACAAAATGGATATCCACACATCCATTATCAAAAAGTGCCCGACCACTCAACCTACTAAAGCACAACCAACACAAGCTATGAAAAGGATAACACTGCCATACATCAGAAACAACTCAGAAACAACCAAAAAAACTATTACAACCACATGGCATTACCATAGCACACAAACCAACTAAAGCCCTCCAAAACATCTTAAGTAAACCAAAAGGCTCAGTAGCCCAAAAAGAAAAAAACAGGAGTCATCTACAACATACAAAGAAGGACTGTAGCAGCCACTATGTAGGACAGACGGACAGAAGACTAGCAGAGCGCATCCATGAACAGTGCACCAGCAGTTAGAGGACTGTGGAGTCCTTGGTGCTCTCTGAGCCTTGTTGTTTTCTTGCAGACATTTCATTGCCATGCTAGGCAACATCTTCAGTGTGAAAAGGGAGTGGGACTTGCTCTCTGTTTATATACCCTGGCTTGTCCTGCCTGTATTGATGGGGGTGTTGTACTCTCGGTAGTACCTTGATTGGGTTGTTGTTTGCTGCTTGGTTGATTGAGTTAATAGTTCCTTGATTAGGGTCTATTGTGTTGTTTGATTGCTCCTCTGGTGCTAATCTTGGTGTTAATCCTTGCCTATCTGGTTGTTGATTGCTGGCAAGGAGGTGTTCTGGTCTTCTGGCTTTTCTATTGTCTCTTATGAATGGTATGTAAATGTTGTTTACCTCTATGTGTCTGTTGATGGCTGCTTTGTCTGAGTGCCAAGCTTCCAGGAATTCTCTAGCATTTTTGGATTTGGCTTGGTTTAAGATGCTCACAGTTTCCCAGTTGAAAGTATGGTTAAGTATGTCCATGTGTTGTGAGATTAAGGAGTTTTCATCGTGTCTTCTGACTGCTAGTTGGTGTTTGTGGATGCGTTCTGCTAGTCTTCTGCCAGTCTGTCCTACATAGTGGCTGTTACAGTCCTTACACTGTATGTTGTAGATCAGAGCTTTCCAAACTGTGTGTCGCAACACAAAAGTGTGTCGCCACACCACCCGGAAGCGGCGGCGCGTGTGTGCATGGCGGCGGCGGCAGCGGTGCGGGATCAGTGCTTCCGCATTTTAGCGGAGGCTGCCGCCGCTGCCGCCGCCATAAACATGCACGCTGCCGCACGCCCCCGTGCCGCTGCCGTGCGCGCGCCGCCGCACAACCCCCCGCACCGCCGCCGTGCGCGCGCACTGCCGCACGCCTCCCCACGCTGCCGCCGTGCGCGTGCGTGCCGCTGCATGCCTCCCCGCGCTGCTGCCATGCGCACGTGCGCCACCGCCGCACTGCCGCCGCCACTAGTGTGTTGCCGGCGGCGGCACTTTGGAAAGCCCTGTTGTAGATAACTCCTGTTTTTTTCTTCTTGGGCTACTGGGTCTTTTGGTTTACTTACGATGTTCTGAAGGGTTTTGGTTGGTTTGTGTGCTACGGTGATACCGTGTGGATGTAACAGTCTATTAGTAGTTTCTGAGATGTTTCTGATATATGGCAGTGTAATCCTTTTCATAGCTTCTGTTGGTTTTGCTGTGG
Organism: Charina bottae; assembly: GCA_023362775.1. Lineage (NCBI taxonomy): Eukaryota > Metazoa > Chordata > Lepidosauria > Squamata > Charinaidae > Charina > Charina bottae. The sequence continues at coordinate 7,059,359 of JALMGJ010000001.1, read as the reverse complement.
TGGGTTGAGTGGTCAGGCACTTTTTGATAAAGTTGTGTGGGTATCCATTTTGCTGGAAGATGCTATATAAGTGGTCTATTTCCTTTTTCTGGTGTTCTGGGTTGCTACAGTGCGTTTGTGCTCATCTGAATAGTGTTCTTACACAGCTCCTCTTGTGGGAGGTTGGGTTATTGCTTTGGTAGTGGAGCACTTGGTTAGTGTGGGTAGATTTCCAGTAGACTTATGTTTCTAGAATGCCATCATTTCCTCTACTGATGAGGATGTCCAAGAAGGGTAGTGTGTTGTTGTTTTCTTCTTCCCTTGTGAATTTTATTCCTTTGAAGATGTTGTTGATGGTTTCATGTGTTTCCTCCGGTTGATCCTTTTTTATTATGACAAAGGTGTCATCTACATACCAGATCCATACTTTAGGTTGTATGCATGGGAGTGCTATCCTTTCATCGAGTCAGAGCACTCGATGAAAACTCCTTAATCTCACAACACATGGACAGACTCAACCATACTTTCAACTGGGAAACTGTGAGCATCCTAGACCATGCTAAATCCAAAAATGCTAGCAAATTCCTAGAAGCTTGGGATTCAGCCAAATCAGCCATTGATAAACATATAGAAATAAACCATATTTACACACCATTCAAAAGAAATAATAAAAAGGCTAAGAAGGAAACAAAAAGACCAGAACACATCCTCTCCAGCAGCCAACACCCAGATAAGCTGGGATCAACACCAGGCAAACAATCAAGCAGAAAACAATACCCTACCAAGGAGAAAACCACATTCCCACCAATACTGGCAGGGCAAGCTACTGTATATAAACAGGGCGCAAACCCCATACTCACTCACACTGATGTTACCTAATTAGGCAATGAAATATCTGCAAGCAAACAATCAAGTGCAGAGAACACCAAGAATTCCACAGATTCTCCTCTACTAGACACTTATTTATTTATCAAATTTTACCACCACCCATCTCCCCCAAAAGAGGGACTCTGGGTGGTTTACAATAAAGCTAGAAATTAAAATACAATAAAAACAAAATATAGTACATAAAATAAAAATATAAAATATAAAATGGAATCAAGATGGTGGATAAAATTCTAATTCGGTTCGGGCTAGAAACCAGGAGACTGTGAGTTCTAGTCCCACCTTAGGCATGAAAGACGGCTGGGTGACCTTGGGCCAGACCGACTCACGTCACAGGGATGTTGTTGTGAGAAAAATAGGAAGGAGTATTAGGTATGTTCCCCGCCTTGAGTTATTTATAAAAAATAATAAAAGAGGGATAGAATGAATATATATATATATATATATATATATATATATATATATATATATATACATACACACACACACACACACACACACACACACATATATATATATATATATATATACACACACACACACACACACACACACATACACACACACACACACACACCCCACTTTAAGGCGCTAGCCACCCCAAGATTGGGACATCCCGCCCCAAGCGAGATGGCAGAGATGGCAGAAGGTCAGGAGAGAGGGGTCTTGCGTCACCTCTGGGGGAAGAGTGTTCCAGAGGATGGGGGCCACGGCAGAGGAAGCCCGCTTCCCGGATTCCGCCAATCGACATACTCTCATGGACGGGGTCCATAACATGCCTTCTCTGCATGACCGGGTGGGACGGGTCAATGTAATGGGGATGAGACGGTCCCTCAGGTAACCTGGACCCATTCCATGTAGGGCTTTAAAGGTAATAACCAACACCTTGAATTGGACCTGGAAGCAAACTGGGACCCAATGCAACTCTCGCAGCAGAGGTGTTACATGTGCCGAACTTGGGGCACCCAAAATTGCCTGTGTGGCCGCATTCTGGACCAGCTGTAGCTTCTGGATACTCTTCAGGGATAGCCCTATGTAGAGCGCATTGCAATAGTCTATATGGGAGATGACTAGGGCATGAGTGGCTGATTGGAGGGCCTCTCGATCCAGGAAAGGGCGTAACCGGCGCACAACACAAAGTTGAGCAAAGGCCCTCCTGGCCACGACTGCCACCTGCTCTTTGAGCAGGAGTCGTGAGTCCAGGAGGACCCCCTGATTCCATACCGGGTCTGTCTGGGGCAGTGCAATCCCATCCAGAGCTAAAGATGGTAAGTTCCTGGATACAGAGGACCCCCAACCCACAGCCACTCTGTCTTACCAGGGTTCAGCTGAAGCCTGTTGTTCTCCATCCAGACCCCTACAGCCTCCAGGCACCAAGAGAGGGTGGTTACAGCATCACTTAAATCACCTGGGACGGAGATGTATAGCTGGGTATCATGTGCATATTGATACCTCATGCCGTGGTGATGGATGATCTCACCCACTGGTTTCATGTAGATGTTGAAGAGAAGCAGGGAGAGTACCGAACCCTGCGGCACCCCACAAAAGAGGGGCCGTGGGTTGGATCTCTCGCTCCCTAACACCACCGATTGGGACTGGCCCTGGAGAAAGGAGGTGAACCAGCGTAGAACCACGCTGCCCACCCCCAACTCCCTGAGCCGCCCAAAAAGGATACCATGGTTGATGGTATCAAAAGCCGCTGAGAGGTCAAGAAGATCAAGGATGGATGCACTGCCCCATCCCGCTCCCACCAGAGATCATCCATAAGTGCGATCAATGCCATTTCTGTCCTGTATCTGGGCCTGAAACCTGACTGAAAGGGATCTAGATAATCCATTTCATCCAGGATCCTCTGGAGTTGTAACGCCACCACTTTCTCAACCACCTTCCCTAAAAAGGGGGAGGTGGGAGACTGGACAGAAATTTTCCAGTACAGTAGGGTCCAGTGATGGTTTCTTGAGGAGGGGGTGCACCAGCGCTTTAAAGGCAGCTGGGAAAACCCCCTCCCCCAAGGATGAATTCACCATCACCTGGACCCAACCACACATCACCTCCTGAGCTGCCTTCACCAGCCAGGAGGGGCATGGATCTAATTGACAAGTGGTGGCATTCACAGTGCCTAGTACCCTGTCCACTTCCTCAGGCCCAACAGGATCAAACTGTTCCCAGATAACCGGGTAAGTACGTTCCCCAGGCATCCCCACAGACCATGCCTCACGCTTGGAATCCAACTTGGAATGGATCCAAGTGATTTTATCCTGCAGATGCCCAGAAAACTCCTCTGCATGGCCCTGAAGGTGGGTCACTGGGCCCAACTTTCCCAGAAGGGATTGAATTACCTTAAACAGAATGCTGGGCGGCATTCTGTGGATGCAATAAGAGCGGAGGAATATTGATGTTTTGCCACTCTTACCACAAGGTAGGCCCCAATAGTGGCTCTAGCTTGTGTTTGGTTGGGTTCAGTTCTTGTTTTCCTCCAGCGTCACTCTAGACATCTCTTAATCCTCTTCAGAACCCTCAGCTCCTCTGTAAACCATGGTGAGTATTGGGCCTGATGAGGCAAGAGAGGTCGCACGGGTGCAATCCTGTCCAAGGCCCTGGCCACCTCCCTATTCCAGGTGGCCGCCAGGGCCTCCATTGGACCATGCAGCAGATCCTTGGGTATAGCTCCCAGCTCCCTTTGGAACCGCATTGGGTCCATCAGTCACCGAGGGCGGACCAATCAAATGGACCCTGCCTCCCTGCAGAGGGGGGCAGCATAAGAGAAACTCAAGGTCACCAGGACATCCTCTGACCATGACAGAGGGGACAGATGTAACTCTCCCTTCAGATCACATTGCCACTGCACTGACAAGAAAACCAAGTCCAGGGTGAGGCCACTGTCCCGAGTTGGGTCCCGAATGATCAATGGTCATTGCACATGATCAATGCAGTGCGCAAATTTCCCGTACTTAGCATCTGAGCCGGCATGTGTTATACACCTACACAATATACTGAAGGACCAGATGTTGTTATTTCCAAATCATATTGTTAGTGCTACAACAGGCTGGGGGAGGACTGACATTAAAGCCTACTTTCTCCTTCTCTCAAAGTGAAAATTGTAGTTTGGCAGAGAAAGCAAATATAATCCTTATGTACACAGCTTGTCATAAAGTTCATTTTTGTGTAAGAACATTTCTACACTAGGCTCAATATATTTTCTATATTTAGCTTTCTGTATGGAACTCATATTCATCATTTTTGCTCTGCTCATTATTTTGCTTTAATTTTTATTTTAAAAGAAAACATCACCAGAAAAAATGAAAAATAACCAGAAAATCTTGTTTTCTCTCTCTATAGTATAAAAAGGAAGTATAACGAGGCCTGGTTTAGAAACAGCATAATTGTTTGATCTATTTCTCCTGGCCAAATACAGAATATCTAGGAACACAAAACTATCACACTCACTCAAGGACTTCTGTGTGAACTTTGGCAGAGTCCAAAGAATGTTTCTCAAAAGCACATACTGTTCACCATTAAAGAAAATGGAAAAGATCAGGACATGGTGTATTGCTGTTAGAACATATGAACATCCTGACATTTTTGTCCATTGCATTTATTCTCAGTGATAGCTATTCTACATATGATTCTTCTTCCCATATGCTGATGCACAGTTTAAGATAAAAGCGTTAACCGTTAGTGCATCATTTATTTCTATCACTGTATCATATGAAAAAATGGAGTTTTAAAATATGGTAGATGGATCAAAGGGGTGTGGTGGCTCAGCAGGTAAGACGCCAGGCTTGTCGATCGGAAGATCGCAATTTCGGAGATTCGAGACCCGAGCACCACATGACGGAGTGAGCTCCTGCACTCGCTCCAGCTCTTGCCAACCTAGCAATCCGAAAGCATGCAAATTCAAGTAGATTAATAGGTACCACTTCGTTGGGAAGGTAACAGCGTTCCGCATGCGTCATGCTGGCCACATGACCACGGAAGTGTCTTCGGACAGCGCTGGCTCTTCAGCTAACAAACGGAGATGAGCACTGGCCCCTAGAGTGGGACACGACTGCACAAATGTGCGGGGGAAACCTTTACCTTTACTTTTTAGATGGATCAAACATGGTCATTCAAACACTGTCAAATGATTTTAGAAAAACAGCTCTACATACTGTACCTGCAAGTCTGCAAAAATGACAAATCACAGCGTTCATTCCCTGTGTGCTTGTTCAATCTCTTTTTATGCTAAGACCTTTAATACTAGATTTCTCATTTGTTTTTCATTTCATGTTTTTCTCTTCAGTGAATCCAAGAAATGACCTCTTATTCTTACCAAGCGCTGACATGCTTGAACATTTACATGACAATAGACACACCTTTATAGGTCCGTTCTTCCTGTACAAGGTCTCTACAATAGTAAAGTCATGGTTCTGAATATAATCTGCAGAAATTTTAAACACATTTATCTGTTCAACAAGATTTGCTTCCTTACTAGTTAACAGAAGGATTGAACTAAGTCCTCTTTGAATAGCCTTGAGGCTACTGTCATACTTCAGTATAATCAGGAGGAAAATTCTTATAACTCAGTGTTACAACAAAAAAACTGTATGTATAACAATTTGAATAAGAGGACCCCTGTTTGACATTTTGAAGATAGACTTTAGAGTACTAAGAAAGTTCAGCCAAGGTCTAATTTAGATTGCAATCACATACACAAGTGAGAGAAAGTCCCACTTAATTCAATTTCATTTAATTCTGAGTAGGTGTGCAGAGAACCAGGCTCTTCATTTAATAAGGCTAGATTTCCATGCATATGTATTTGTAAATAAACACCACTGGAAAAAAATATGACTGAGCATATAGCATTCTGCTGTAAATACAGATGCACAGTTCAGTTTAATTCTGATATATGCCAGATTCATTTGTCAAGCTGATTCTGTTTAGTTTAGTTTCTCAACTGTGTAAATTTTTAAAAAGCGGAAAAATATTTATGCATTTTATGCAAATTTCTCCTAATGCTTGCATTTTTCTGTATATTTTTCCTAATATACTTTCCCTAATTTTCTGTATACTTTTCCTTTGCTTAATATATTTTCTCTCATATATTATATTTATTTTTTTAAAAATAATTGATCCGGAACACATGCATTTTTGCATTATTTTAGCCAATACATGCAATTTATATGATTTTTTTTTACTTGAGAGTGGCATCAAATATTCAAGAAAGTGATTTAAGTGAACAATGATTCTCCTGTAGGTTTAGAAGTTGAAGATTTGGTAAATTTTTATTAAAATATTATTTATCATTCCTTTTATTCTTCATTTTCATTCTTGCAATTTTTTGTATGTATGTATTTTTACTGCTTTGTTTAATAAAAGGAGGATTTATAATCAGAATTAAAAGATGCATATTTCCAAACATACATATTATAAAATTAATATTTTAATTTTTTTTATTTACACATTGATATTTTTAGAGCTTAAAAACTATATCACAAATTTAGATAATCATGAGAATCAAAGGATAGTTAATATGTCTGAGAACTCTCCAAAAGTTTTTTGGAAGAAGTTATTTGAACCTTACAAGAGTACAACCCCTCTGCTATTCATTAAATCGCAAATCCCACCCCCTTTAGCCTTTTTAATTTTCAATCCTTTTTTTGTTTTAGATTTTTTTAATCCCGCCTTTATTATTTTTATAAATAATTCAAGGCAGGGAACATACCAAGTACTCCTTCCTCCTCCTATTTTCCCCACAACAACAACCCTGTGAGGTGAGTTGGGCTGAGAGAGAGTGACTGGCCCAAGGTCACCCAGCCGGCTTTCATGCCTAAGGCGGGACTAGAACTCACAGCCTCCTGGATTCTAGCCTGGTGCCTTTTTTGCTCTTCATTAAGGTAGTCTTAAAAAAGGGTTGTTGTGTTAATGAATAGCCAAGAAGTGCCACATGTGCAATTGAACAAGGTTTGAAGCACTTCTTTCAAATCAGTTTTGAAGTGTGCATAGCCCCAATAATTACATTCTGATCTGAACATCAGCTATAGGTAGTTCATATTACAATGTCCTAAGATCTAATTCCTTGACCATCCTTAGTTCTAAAGAAGGATCATACATTGATATTATAGGTCAGAGCTGTATAAATATAACAACTATTTTAAAATAATAATTCTAATATAAAGTGGCATCATCTCCCATATAGACTATTGTTCGTCTCCCATATAGACTATTGTAATGCGCTCTACATGGGGCTACCCTTGAGGAGTATCTGGAGGCTTCAAATGGTCCAGAATGCGGCCTCGCAGACAGTTATTGGGGTCAGAAGATCGGCACATGTGACACCTCTGCTGCGCGAGCTGCATTGGGTACTATTTTGCTTCCGGGTCCAATTCAAGGTGTTGGTCATCACCTTTAAACCCCTACATGGCATAGGGCCAGGTTACCTGAGGGACCGTCTCATCCCCAGAACATCGACCTGTCCCACCCGATCAGTCAGAGAGGGCTTGCTGCGGACCCCATCGACCAAAGAGTTCCATCTAGCGGGGTCCAGAAGGCGGGCCTTCTCTGTAGTAGCGCCCGCCCTTTGGAACATCTCACCCCCAGAGATGAGGCGGGTTTCCTCGCTCCCGACCTTTCGAAAAGACTTAAAAACCTGGTTCTGCCGGCTTGCCTGAGAGGGTAATGCCAACAGTTCCTCTTGGGGATGGCTGGTCCCATGAAGCTCCCCAGTATTACCATCTTTTTAACATCTTTTATGCTTGGATTTTATATTATTTATTAATATTGTAAATTGTTATTTATGTTTTTACTGTTTTATTGTGAACCGCCTAGAGTCCCTCGACGGGGAAGATGGGTGGTAATATAAATTCAAATAAATAAAATAAAATAAAATTTATTTTATTTCACAGATGTCAGAAAATGTAAATACTTAATTGTAGATAACTCTAAGATGTTCGGCAATTTTAATGACAGTGACTTATATGAACTGCTGAGCAAAGGAAGTAATTTGAATGAATGGCATACTGTTAAGAATATTACAGTGAACAGTGTAACTGGAACATCTGAATTCTTCAAAGGGAGCCCAAAATAATCATTCCTTGCTTAGGCTTTATGTTACCCCTTCTGTTCTATCTGACTCAGCAACTATGCACAAAGTTGCTATAGAACTCTTTCCATTGTTTATTACTTCTTAGGCCCCCATTTTGCCCTAAGGAATATGAAGTTTGCTTGATAGTGATATACTTTAATTGCAGAGGTTTTATCTGGACTTTTTAAAATGTTATGACTGTCTTGCATTTTGAAAATGCTTTGTGCAAGTCTTCAAATAAAAATAAAAATAAAAATTATCCTACCTAAAATCAGTTTTGCCTAGAGTTAAACTCCATAGTAAAAATAATGCACTTAGTTTTTTTCCATTAGAAGACCATCCTGAAAAACCCTTTTCCCTCCCACAAAATTAGAAGGAGAAAATTCCTTAGCTGTTAACTGAAACTTGGTGATATACATACGGGTGCATCCTCCTTCCTCAAAACCATAAAATCCATGAGCACAGCGGTCACATTTCTTTCCTCCAACACCCGGTTGACAGCGGCACTGTCCGGTCACATCACAGTCAAATGATTTTGATCCAAATGAATTACAGTTGCAAGGGACACATCCTCTTGATGACTGCACACCGAAGGTTCCAGGCTGTCACAGTAGAGACAGGAATATCAATTAGCAGAAATAAAAACAAGGAAATACAAAAGAGGGAGGAACACACAGATTTGAAAAACTACATATACTGTAGATGGAGAGGAATGATTTCACTTTTTAACACAGAAAACCAAAACAAATTAGAATGGATAAACACTGTCATCTCTGCTTATAGCCGAATGACACTATCAAATTACCCAACATTTCATATGCTTTAAAGTTGTATACATTAAGCCTAAAATACATCTGTAAATGTCCAAATGTGAAAGACAAATGAATCCATTTGGAATGTTATGAGCTCTAATATTTATTTGAAGTCTCATTAATTTATTTTTGTTAAATACAATGCAAAAGCACATTTTTAAATGCTTCTGTTATAAGAAAAACAGCTTACGAAGATAGCTGCACCTTATATAAAAGATTGCCTTTAACAGAGTTGTCAATAGCTCCTTGAGCTACCATTACAAGGACTTCGTCAAAGCCTAAAAAGGTAGCGCCAGTCCCCAGGACACATCATACCATTACTCTGCCTTCTAGAGAGCCACCATTAGGGTATATAGTAACCTATGGGTTTGCTTGGCATCCTGATCATCCCGGTAAAGCCTGATGTTGCTTCCTGATATCAAGCCAGGTTAAAACAATAAACATGCACATTTTATAGATATTTTTTTACTGGGATGATTGCTATATTTATCAGAGAGCAGAGAGAGGAAAAGCTTCAATGATGCAATTAAGGTTTAAATGCACTTATCCTCTTATGTTACCCTCTTATCTCTTCTCATGATGCAGAAGAAGGCCAAAAAAAGAGATAAAAACAAACCAAACAAAGATGAAATCCCTCAAGAGTCATTCATAATAACTCAGTGAAGCTAGGCACAGCCAGCATGCAGTTTTAAATAAATAGTTGAGTATGAATAGTAAGTCCTGTTTAAAGGCTGTAAAGAAGAAAATAAATTCCCTTTTAGAACAAAATTCTTTGTCTGGGCAACAAGATTCTGGTCCACCTGACTCTAATTTCCCCTTCCAATGAACTGATAATCCTAGAGGTTGACAAACTTTTGCCACACACAAATATGTAGCTTTGGATCATTTTCCTCAATAAATCAATGAACAGGTACAACGTTTTTGACTCATTTGTTTAATTGGGTTCTCTTTATCTAGTTTTAGGACCTCTGTGGAGAACAGATCATGTTTCAGGTCATATTTATGGAGAAATGTTGAAAATTCAAAAGGGTTCACAAACTTTTAAGCACTTCTGTATCTGTTAACTAAAACTATGTTTCATCCACTGTGTTCACATGAAGATAGTAAATAATCTAATAAATTGCATCTTCTGTTTAATAATTCTGGGAGTTGTAGTCCACACATCTTAAAGTTGCCAAGGTTGAGAAACACTGCTCTAAAACACTCTTTGGGGAGCATCTTACCAATTTGTGTTGTAGTACAGCGGCAACCATTTTGTTATAATGTGTCCAATTTCTCAAAAGGTGGCATATACCTGATTCATACTTTTTTTAAAAAAAAAAAATTAAAATTATATTGGATTCCTTGAGAGAAATTCCCTCCCCCTTTGGGTATTAACTTTATGAATGACATTAGCTATATATTAGTTTAAATTGTCCTGTTGTGATGTGTTTGTAGAAGCAATTCCTTAAGCATTTGGGTGAGGACTCTGTTCTCATGCTCCTTTCCCAGAAGGCTATCCTTCTATCATTATAATTTCTCAGCCTTGTTTTGATAGTTGACAGGACGTCGATTTTCTTTTCAGTGTTTCAGATAGGTTGTTAATGTAGAATCTCCCAGCACAAACACATGCCAAAACGCAACGCATGCGGAACATGTAATGTTTTATTACCAAAGCAGCAGGCTTGAAAGCACCCCTTGGACACCCACTTGCAGTGGGAGAACCCAATCTCTGATGGCGTGCTTTCTTTTGTTGAGAGGTCGATGGATTCCCTTTTCGGATATAAACCTGCCTGCTCAGCTCACACCGTTTCCCAGCAAATCCTGCTTTACATATACATCTCCCTGACACATCACAGTTCAAGGACATGGATCCTACCGGATTGCAGCCACAAGGAATGCAGAACTGCTTTTCTGGAGCCCAAAAGTAAGTGGACTTTTGAAGAGAAAGAGGGGAGGAGAACAAGTTAAGAAGCAAACGTACAAGAGATGACAGAACAGTAGATATGTGAGAATAAAAGCAAGAAATACCAAAGCATTAAGATTTGTAAAAGTAAATCTCAGTGCAAATCATATTACTATTATATCAAGTTTTCTATCCTTCAAGAGTTCATTTTTGTTTACAAAATCAAGCAAATATTGCCGTGAATTATATCCAATAAGTTTTTGGTGTTTTTTTTTCATTTACATCACATACAATAAGAGGCTTCCCCCAAATGTTAACATTTTGGCAGAATTATTTAGCAAACATTTTTATAGAAAATAAAAAAACTTTCCAGTTTTTTTTCCAGTTATAGAAATTCAACAAATAAACATTTTTAAGAATTCTGGAAATTCTATTTTTGCTGTTTAAAAAAGTTCTGGGACACCAATGATTTCTTCTCGCACTTCCAGCTGTACAATTTTAAACAACCACACAGGAGATGGGGACAAATGCCTAGTAGAAACAAGCACTGATATTCCATAAAACACTCATGCTTTATAATTACTCTCTAATTTCATAATTACATAATTACTCTCTAAGATAATTACCTGTTTATTAGCTCCAGGACATACCTGGTTGCTTGCTGTAGCTATTTTATAATGTTCCATTCTAAATGCTTCAAGGCCCAATTCCAAGTGTTTTAAGCATTTATGTTACCATGAGAAAAAATTATGTAAGTATACATACAATATCAAGATGCATGACTTTTAAGCATCTTCATTTTTAAGGAACATATCACTAATCTAATGTTAAAAGCTTCATGAACTTTGTGCTCATCACAAAGTTCATGAAGTTCACATTGTCAGGATTCAGAAAGGCATTGGAGTTATTCCTTATTTATTATCTATTTATGTATCTGTGAATATTTCATAAAATGACACATTCTATATAGTATAAATAGTATAAAATCTAAAATCATCTCAGCAAATATTTCCTAATAGCATCAAGTGAAAGCTAAGGTGTGTGCACACATTTTATATACTGTATATACACAAAGATATATAAAATTTTATATATATTATATATACACACAAACATCTCCATGGTACAGTTGTGCTGAAAGTGCAAATATCTGCTTTTAACTCATATCACAGGCCAACTTCTGGAGAATCTGGGATGCTCACCACTGTTCGTATGGTTAGTTACAATATGTGGAAAGGCCTTTGTTATAAAGGAAATATACATAAGATTGCAAAGTTCACATTTCCCTCCATCATAGTGCTTTAGGGATAAATTGTATTCCATCAAAAAAAAAAATAGAAAAGATGTTTTTATCACACCACAGAAAAAAATATAATTGTATGTTCAGCTATTTGAACATTTTAAAAACAAGTCAGCTCTTATGTCAATATTTTTAATGAACTAATATTACTCCTCACCCTTATGAATGTGTAAATAAAATAATCATGATGTATATTTATTTTGCTTGATTTAGATTCTAAAAGTGGATAGATTTTGTGCCAGAAAAATAATGTAATCTATTAAGCAAATAGAATTGTTCCAGAAACGTTATGAAGACTAAGATTTTGAGACTGAAAAGAAAGTCACTTAACATAATATGTCTAAAACTACCTATGACATTTTATGTGCATTAAAAAAAGTTATATTCCATAAGTGATGGGAAGCGGACGAATTAAGTCTGCATCAGTTTCTGGTGTCTTACCTTACACTCATTACACTGACGTCCCAGAACATTGGGCTTGCAGTGACATTGTCCAGTCTTAGAGTCACAGACCTCTGAAAATGAACCATTGATATTGCAGCTGCAGGCTAGAGGCAGACAAGAACAGGTTGGAATGAGATGATAATGAACATACATAGCACAAATATTTATACTATACACAAACATTTGCTGGCAATCTTTTGACACTGATAAAGCAGAAGTCATCCAGCTCCTGTAACATTTTAAATTATTTTACACTAATAAACAGAAGGCTAGAAAAGATCAACTTCTTGGGCAGGGTATGTCCATAAATTACAAATCAATTCCTGCTTTATGATTTACAGCCTGTCAACCAGCTAATCTCCACAGTTCTTACAGTATACAACTAAAAGACTCTAACCTGGCAAGGGAATGAAGAGGGACATTGTTATCTCCCATTTATCATCTTATAAAAGCTGAAGAAGCAGAACTTACCCATAAAGACACAATTCTTCATTTACTGGTAGCTTCCAGTTTATAAAAAGCTAACAAATTAAGTCAATAATCTGATCTATACACAGATTAATGAGTCCTTTGTTTCAGACTATATGATGGCCTCATACAACTTGGGATTTACCCAATTTAATAAAGCAACCAGCATTTATTGCAGCTTAACATATTTCTTTTCTTCATGAATTAGAGTAGAAGAACAGAGGAACTGTCAAATACAAGTCAAGGTGCAATACAGTGTTTCTCAACTTCAGCAACTTTAAGATGTGTGGACTTCAACTCCCAGAGTTCCCCAGCCAGATGATGCAATACATCATTCACAGTGGGAGATCACAATTTGTACTGGCCTGACCTATGGATATCCTCTTCAGTTCAAAAAACTGTAGAATATTTCAGTTCCTTATAAAAAGAAGTATTAAATGGAGAATATATGAGTGCTCACTAAAGACCTCTCCACCTTACTTTTTGTCCCTTTGAGAAGATCTAGTTCTCAGAATCAGCTTCTTCCTTATTAAAGGTAAAGGTCCCCCCCGCACATTTGTGCAGTTGTGTCCGACTCTAGGGGCCGCTGCTCATCTCCGTTTGTTAGCCGAAGAGCCAGCGTTGTCCAAAGACGCTTCCGCGGTCATGTGGCTGGCACGACGCGTGCAGAACGTTGTTACCATCCCACCGAAGTGGTACCTATTCATCTACTTGCATTTGCATGCTTTCGAATTGCTAGGTTGGCAAGAGCTGGAGCTAGTGCGGGAGCTCACTCCGCACGCAGGGCTAGGGATTTGAACCTCCGAACTTGCGATCTTCCAATCAACAAGCCTGGCGTCTTACCCGCTGGGCCACCACGCCCCTTAACCTTATTATTAACCTTATTAGGTTCATGTAAAATCTAGTTCCAAATGTTACACATGCTATTATAAGAGACAGTGTCTGTCAAGATGAACCTGAAATATATTGTCCTCTTAAAAACCCGACATTTGAAAACTGGAAAAAGAGCCTGTTTTGGCACTGGAAAGTTTTTTTTCTACAGATAAACTAATCTACCAATGAATCAGGATGTGGAACACATCCTGTGTTATTTATTTATAGGCCACTTTCCTTATGAAATTCAAAGCAATGTAAAATACAATAATTGGGGCTTCTGGTGAGAACATGGCCGACTGAACACTCTGCCTGTGAGGTCAGTGGGCCGATCTGACAGTGAGGGTTTTTCTGGGGGGCACGGGCAGGCTTTCCTGTTGCCCTAGAGTGTTTTCATGGACAGAAAACACTCGGAATCATCCCATTTGTACTTTGGAACGTCACCTTGTAGTCTGAGGATCGTCATTAGTGTTGGCGCTAATCAGGTAAGAGGAGACGGAAGTTGGGGATTCTACCACTTCCAGACCACGCTGCAGCCCCATTGGGACATTAGGTCAAACCTTTCTCATTTCTAAATCACCCAATTTGTATATTTTCAAGTTTTTTGTACCCCAAGAGAGGCTTTTAACAGCAAGAAGATATGAATCTCTTGGTGCTTATCGCTGTTTCTGGAGGAGCTTTAAAACTTTTTTTCAATTGCTAGCTTATTTCAAAATTTAAGGAGGACTGAGAATAAATAATCATCTCTCCGTTACTATTTTTGTATCCAATTTGAAGGATTTAACATTTTCCTACACATTTAATTTGATGATTTGAGTTTTCAGTTTTCTATTCATTTTTTTTGGACGCTGTATTTACTGAAGGTGCTAGATTTTACTGGCTGGACTATAGATGACCTTAAGAAAATAGTTTCAGAGCTCCATGCCAAGCTGCGTGCTGATTTTAAAGAAATTCTACATGAAACTACTCAAGCTATCTTGCAAGATGTTCGGGATACTCTCTTTGAAATGTATCAATCGGCTGTGAACTTTCTGAAGGGAGAAGAGGAGATATACCAAGGAGGAGGTATTCTTCCCAATTCTGAGAATTCAGACTGTGAAGAGATGCTAGTTAACGAATACATGCTGGTCATGAAAGAGTTACAATTTGACTTGCATGATAAAAACTGGTCTTTTATTTCAGGCTTTGTTTTGATGAGATGGTGTCTCGGCTATGTGGGAAACTTTTTGCTGACTTTTTAGGAGGGGGAGCTGGATTTCTTGATTTTTTTAAATAAAAAACATCAGGTGCATAATATGGAGACAAATAAATGTTTTGGTTTACTTTGAGGTGGGATAAGAAATTAAGAATAAGTATGTGGATTGATTTTAAGGCTGTATGATCCTATTTTTCCATAATGATTTAAAGTTTGTTTGATTTTTTAAGGTTTAATAGGGATAAGTTTGTTTTAGTAGCACTAAGCATAAAAGTAAGAAGGCTTATATGATTCTGTTCTTTTTAATGATTTGGTTTAAGATGTATCCCATTTTTTAAAGCTTGTTTGGTTTTTTAAGATTTATAAGACACAATAATTAGAGTTTGATTATAGTTTAATAGGGTTAAGATTATTATAGCATTATTATTATTATTATTATTAAGTATAATAATATTATTAAGTAAAAAAATTAAATATAATTTGATTTTTCTTTCTTTATTATTATAGTGGTTAGAAAAATATGGAATAGTGGTAGGAAGGAAATATTAAATAAATGAGTTCTGTTTTTTGGGGGAAAGTGGATTTGGAGGTTTATATATTTGTCTATTTCATTTTATATAAGGGGAAAGTGCAACTGCTTTTTTAGTTTTGTAATTGACTTATAAAAACAATGTGATCTTGGTTGGATATAGAGTAAGGGCTCAACTGGGGAAATTGCTGTATATTCTTGTTGTTGAAAGTTGGAAGTCATCTTGTAATTTCTTTAAAAATCTTTTTTCATTTTTTTTCACTTTTTTTCTTTTTTCTTTTTTGTAGTTTTTTTCTTTTTTGTAGTTTTTATCTTTGCTTCAAACTTAATAAAATTCTTATTAAAAAAAAAAGAAAAATACAATCATTATCCATGGTTGGATATACTGTAGATAATTAGTCATATTTTAGTTCAGCTGATATAAACTAACAATTTTACTGTATATACTCGTGAATAATTCGAGAATTTTAGGTGCCAAAATGTACCCCAAGAATTGGGTTTGGCTTATCCGTGGGTGGGTTTATCCATGAGTATATATGGTAATACTGGTTTAAAGTACCCATATATACTCGCATGTAAGCCCATCTTGGTTGCTGACCATCGAATTTTTAACCAAAATACCATGAAAAATGAATAATTTGTAGATTACCCAAGGATAAACCAATTGTCAATATTAAAACATATGAACATTTCGAGGGTGGGGTGGCCCATTTTTTACAGTATTTAGGTTAAAAATTCAAGGATCAATTTATCCACAGTTGGACTTATACACGAGTATATACGATAATATTCACTAAAACAATTTAATAAAGCCAAACACCTTTCAACAACTTGGGTTCCTCCATAGGATTTAGATTAAAACTCACATCAGCCCAGGCAATTTACAAGAATAATGATCAGGTATGATAGGAGTAGTAATTCAAAACCAGATTTGAGAATGATGACTTTTAAAATTAAATAAATTCACTATTGTTGCTCCAAATATAAGGCATTTTCTTTCCTATTTAATTCAAACAAATCTGCATCACAAAACAAACAAACAAATAAACAAATAAATAATAAAAGTGAAGAAACTAGAAGTGGCTCAAATTATATGTAAGATATTTTGGTATTAATTTTCTCCTGAGTGACTGAAGATTATATAGTCTTCTATTGTACTGATCAAATTATCATCTTCCTGTATTTAACTTAGCTTTAAAGCAAAACAGATTTGTGATGTTGGTTTGATATATTTATGCTAAATTATTTTTAGAAGTTATTTTGAGGAATTTATTTATTTATTTATATTTCTAACTCATATCACCGCCCATCTCCCCCCATTTCTAGAGGGGACTCTGGGCGGTATGGGAATGCTGTATTGGTGATAAAACACAGGTATTGTCTACACTGATTAATAAAAGGGAACTGCCATCCCTGTTATATAAGAAAAGATACTTCTATCTGCAGTTAGCTTTATGTTTCCAATCTCAAATTTAATTCTTTAACAAACAATTGAAAGCAACAAAGTAAAAGCAGAGTCCCTCTAACTTTCCAGTTTTTTGGAAGGTCTCTATAAGAAATACACAAAAGGGAAATCTGGTTTTAGTAAGAAAAAATAATCATGCAACAGTTACAATGATAAGGAGATACTGAATTGTTCTAGTCAACACAGGTAATGATCAAGAACACAGAATCTTAATATACTAAAGATCTATATCTATCTATCTATCTATCTATCTATCTATCTATCTATCTATCATCTATCATCTAGTCTTTTTATATTATGCTTTTCACACCAGATACAACCCCTTGTACATCTGTTTCTGTGAAAAGTGTTGAGTGCTTTAACTGTGTCAATGACTCAAGGAACATTATACAATAAGGGGAGCTACAATTCTATCTAGTTTGATTTTTCAAATTAAGTGCTTTAATGTTGGTATCCTTAAAGAATAAGTCATCAGATATTATGCTAACGAATTGTTAATAAACACTTATGCCACTTTGAATGTGTTATGACTTTTTCTGGGTTCACAAGCTAAGCAGAGTTAGGCTTGTTTGGCACTTGGATGAACCCTCCCCCCAGAAAGTCTTAGAGCTGTAGACTAGACTGAGACAATGAAGAATGCAATGTAAACCTAGGCTGACCATACGTCCCGTTTTGAACGGGACAGTCCCGTTATTTTAACATTTTCCAACCATCCCGTCGTTCTGGACAAAATCTCCATTTTGTCCCGTTTTCTAAGTTAGAGTGCGTGCGTGCGCACACCGGCGCACCTGCCTGCGTGCATGCGTGCATTAGGGTCCTATTTTCGTCTCAAGGAAATATGGTCAGCCTATGTAAACCACTTCTCTATGTGCTAGGAAAAGCATGTACTGTATATAAAATAGGTATATTAGGAAAGATCCACATTAAAATAGGAATGAATTAAGGTGTTTTTTCAACACATTTGCAACTTCGCAGAAATGGTCTGGAGCAAATGCCAGGAAAAAGGTGACAGAAGAATAGGAGAGCTCATCTTGAGGCAATAATTCCAGGTTACAGGAATGGTCAAAGGCAAACTTAATGCAGGACAAATGAGAATGTAACAGAAACAAATATAGACAAATTTGGGCATCTCTACGGTTTTGTTTTTCTCTCCAGAGTTTATTTGTTTTTTTATTTCCACAATATGCAGAACTTTAAAAGATAACTGAAAAAAGGAACTGACTTCATAGAAACCATGTCAGGGAGTTTTATACTCAAATCATTTTATGTTACAGAACTCCCCAACAATTTATCCAGAACATATGATCAGTAAATTGCCCTGAATTTCCTGCTGTCTTCTGAGCCCTTTTAAAGATTAGCCAAAAACTAAAGTTTAGGAAAGGATTAGTGGTAGTTTAATTTTACAAATTCAATTTCATCTAGTTTCCCATTTTTAAATTTTAAATTCATTCTCCCCACTTGCACATCAGAATATGACTGTTTTTAAGTAGTTTTTAAGTATCTTTGTTGCATCTTTTATAATAAATTCATTCAGTTCCCCACAAACCCTTTATCATTCTTATTACATTTTTCACTCCCTGGCAAAACACTTCAAAACACTGAAGTGGTTCCATTCTCTCAAAGATTTGGCACTGATACTTAACTTCATCCTAAATAACCTAGGATGTCTTCCAAAGTAGGCATGCTAATCTTTGAAAAGAGTTACTCACTTCAAAGACCATTTTACAGTATTGCAATAACCAAAGCATCTCTCTGAATTATTTTTACAGTCTTAGTGACTATATACTTCCAACTGGTTCAACAATACTTGTTTCACACTAGGGTACCCCAGCTCCTCAACCTTTGACTCTTAGCTCAAAGCTAAGTGCTTACATAAGTTAACCAAAAGATCTACACATATACAGTATATCCCAAGTAGGCAGAAGAGGATACATACTTTAATTGAGGTTAACTTGATGGGGGTGATTCATTCCCAAACACTTTCTAAAAGTAGAGGTGGCCAGTTTTTATGAATGTGCGATATTTTATCTATATTTCTACATCCTTTGTCTTACTGCAGGGGCCTCTCCAAAAAGGGGTTAAGGCAGGGTACCATAATGAAAGGGGGAATAAAGGCTATGGTCTGCAAGATTAATATACAATTAGCATTATAATTAATATAATTAACTATATACAGTAATTAGTAAGTTCTACTGGTCTCCATGACAGAAGGACAGTCAAAGACTCACTTAAGCTGCAGTACAGAAAGGTAGAAGGGTAAGGATCATACCTGTAAAAGCAACATTATACTGATGGCATTGTTGTAAACAAATCACCAAATCATGGCCACAATATTATTAACAGGCTATAGTGTGCCTGGATAACAAACAAGACAATCTGAATGGCCCTGCTTTGTGTAATATGAATTTATTGTATGTAATGCTATGCAAATAAATGCACGTACTATTTGACACACTCATGAGATGTGCCTACAGGGAATGAATGCATTTTGACAGGAAAAGCAAGATTCCGGGACTTACGTTGACATTTCTTTACATCAAGAGCATCTCCAAAATACCCGTCAGCACACTTCTCACAGTACTGGCCTGTGGTACCTGGCTTACATTTAAGACAAGCTCCAGACAAGCTGTCACAGCTGCCAGGAATGGAGAAGTCAAGGTTGTCATTACATTGACAGGGCTGGCACAATCCCCCTGGTTTTGAAGGTTGTCCAAAATAGCCTTCTGCACACCTAGGGCGACAGACAGAGCAGTTCAAGAATGTACTTTGGCCTGTTGGTATTAAGAAATGATTGCAGTTTTGTCATCTTATGAGTCACTAAAAATAGCTTGATTTGGATACTCTGAAGCATTTCCAGGTCCTCTTTCCTCACTTAAAACAAACAAACAAACAAACAAACAAACAAACAAACAATAATAACAGTATAGTAGAATTATTACCAGCTGAAATACTGCTAGTTATGCTTTGTGTTAGATAATAATGTGGAAGAGGGAGAATAAGGAGGGACTATGCCATAAGAACTAAAGATAAGCAAAATCATAGTAGGAAATATCATCTTTGCATTGAGGTTTACAAGATACCACCCAGATAGGCACAATACCATAACTTAGCTAGAAAAATTTTATTCTCCTCCTCAGCATGAAAGTCCCTGTTTAAGATGGAACCTAATAAACTTTCTTTGCAAACTGACAAGGAAATAGAGTGTATGCATTATAAATCTACTGTATATCTTTATCCACAATAGAAGGCTGTTCTGAATTATACATGTATGCAAATTCAATGGCTTACTCTGAATGTGTTTAGGATGGTAGCTAAAACTCTCTTTGGACACTTACCAGTAAAACGGGCATATCTGTAATGTTTAGAAGGATAGAGGAAATTTTAATGACCAGGCCATATGAATACTGTTCAGTGGTCAGTTTCAAAGAAGGTTGATAGGGCAGAAGACAAATGGCACCATAAGATTGTATTCTTCATGCCTGGTAACATATAACAATCCCTGATGCATCTGATTCTTCACTGTCAGAAACTGAATCCTATGCTTAGAGCCTTAGTCTGATTCTTTTGTTCTTAAATTACGCAGAACCATAGAACAAAGGCTCCCATGTGGCCAGTCAAATGTGATTTCTGGAAGTATACTAAGACAATGCAGACTCCTCCAATTAATAGTCATTGTTCTCTTTGCTTATCTGGTTTTGTTAGTTTTTTCCCCCATTTAGGCTTTGTCTTTTATCTGATAATGCCAGCAAAAAATTTCAAAGCCTACTATAATAACAGCACCCCAAGGATTTGTGTGGAATACATGAACTGCTAATCATAACTAACTCTTCAACAAATGACGATCCACTTACATTGCTTTTTGGCACTCTGCTAATTAAACTTAATATAAACTTTTGTCTCTTGGCTTTTTCAAGTGGTTTGGAGTTGCATTCTACCAATGGGTCTATAAGCCGATTCAAGCATTCCACTGGAGCAAGCTCTTCTAACAGAAGAAGAACCTACCTTGAAACCTTCCAGTTCAATTTGGAAGGTGGAGGCATTAAAGCTGTTCTGTCCCCCTTGCCTCTCAGCACTTCAGACCCTCTAATCTATCCTGCCTACCCACAGACACACATTCCTAGCCATCATGATATCAAAATGAGTGACATGACATCATGACACAAGCTCCACCCTTTCACACACAAGTACGTAATGGGCAGAGTTTGCATCACAACATTATGACACATGTTTGGTTACTTGCCTCCGTTACCCCCCCATGGACAGTTGCGTGGCTAGCATAGATTCTCCTGTGTACAATAATGGCTATAACCAATCCATATCTCAGCTACTTAAATCCTAAATTCTTTGCCACTTAGCCACAAATAGATGCAACCTGGCCCATCGAAATCCAGGAGTGCTCTGATTGTACCAGGCATTCCTGGGTCTTTCATTATTGAGATGTGATCTGGGGATCAATAGCTGTCAGCACCAGCTAAACTACAGGATCCTCATTTATATTTCTACTGAAATATAAGTTGAATGCTTTCATTTTGAACTTTCTAAAAAACAATACACCTACTTTGGACTATAAGAAAGCACTGAGTTAAAGTTGTCTGAATAGTGAGAATTCAGATTTTTATTCCCACGAGGTCAAAATAAAGGCTGAAGCTAGTGGCTATGTGGCCTATCTTTACTTGTGTTTGTGTAACATATTTAGGCATAATACATTAATTGGGCCTACATGTATGTTCTGGAATGTTCCAAATATTTATTGAATGGATGCCAGGGGAAATGGCCTTTTCCCCCATTTTTTTCTGAATTCCTAATGAATTCTGAACAGAATCTAGTTTCTCTACATTTTTTTCTCCCTTTTAGGGATTTTTTTGGTCTTGGTTTTATTTTCCATTTCAGTCTACTATGCCAACATTCATGAAAAAGAAAGTCATGTAGAAAATGAAATATATGGTATTAGCAGGAAAAATATGGTACTGTATCAGGATGATTATAAGGAGGAAAAAAAACAGGGATTAGAGTGAGGGTGTAGAGATACTTATGAAAAGATAGTTGTTCATATTTTCCTTGTCCTGTCCCTCTTAGGTTTAGTTATATCAAGAGCAATATTCTCCTAATCTATCTGGAAAGTACTGTACATGTTTTCTCTGACAGCTATAAAGTCATTTCCTTTCTAAAGTTCATTCATGTTGTGACCCTTAGGTTAAAGTCACTTAGCATGGATTCACAAAGAATCAGATTAATCTATTCAGAATGGATTACTTGTGAAATAATTATTATTCAATATGAATGAGGGAAAATTATTCTGATTTCTGAAATAACTGAGCAGTGGAGAGCAGCAAGGGTTGAGATGCATCAGATCCAACTGTGCTTGCTTTTTCAAACACGGCAGCTTAAGCAAAGCTATAGAAAGTAAGCCTACGCAAGGCAGCTCGAATGTGAGGCACTTTGTGCCTAAAAGGTTGCAACGCAGTTTCCATCAAGGAAGTGCTTTGTGTTGTTTCACACTCTCCTTTTAGACTCCTTTAGAGGCCGCTTCAAGATTTTGCAAATGCCAGAAAGGGCTCCCGTGAAGATCAAAGAGAAGCAAAATGGTTGCTTCACTCTTAGAAATGAGAGAGTTGTACTGCTTCACAAAGCAGCTTTGAGTCAGATGGAGTGGGTTCACTCAAGCCTAGGTGGAAAAGGAGCATCCCCTGTGGAATAGAAATTTCAAACAACAGATGTAGATCCACCCCAAAGGATGTTTCATACAATTTGTAACAATTAAAAAAAGCACTTATGCAGATTCATTTCTTGTTTTCTATGGATCGTACTTGCTGATGGAAACCATCAGTGGCCTCCACATTGACCAACGATCACTAAGTACTTTTCAGCTGATTTGGTTCTTACATTTATTAGCTTCCCATCTCCCAGGTTTGAGAGGAGGCCAGCCAGAGAGGAAAGATACTGTAGACAGAAATAGCATTCAGCAGTCACCGCAACAGTGATAAGTGAGTGAATACCTAAGTCCTCCCTGTGGCCAAATATAGCACAATATGGGCTTTCTGTATATGCTGAATCCTTTGATTCAGTTCCCAGTCCAAATGCAGACATGTTTCCTGTTCATTAACAGGAGTAGCATATGGTTAATTGAATATACTTCCTCCTTACTGCTATACTGAAGGGAACATTCTGTATTTGTTTGCACTTCTTTACATGAATTCCAGTTCCTCAAATTCCAGACACTGCAGTAGATATTCCTAGTGCATTCATATCTGTGCCCTTTAAAAAAATAGTGATTCCATATTTTAATATTTGTAGTGAGATTCTATGCATGTCCTGATCTTTCTCCTTATAAACTAGTTTTATAGGAACTATCATAAGCCTGATGAATGATCTTTGGGGATTCATAGGAGTGTGACTTTCTTGGTTCTTCCTGACCTTTGAGCAACTTTCAATACGACTGACCCATCTTCTAGATATTTGGTAATAGGAGATACTACTTTACAGAGGTTCCTGTCCTATCTCTCAGGTAGAGGTACTCATTTCTGTGTGCATGCATCTACACATAAGGGAAATCATCATTCCAGAGTTCTGGTCCATTTGTCTGTTCTGGATGGGAATATACTTCCCCAGAAGGAGCAAGACTGCAGTTTGGGAGTACTTCAGAATCTGGATCTCTTTCTGGTATCCCAGACTACAGTGATGGCCAGGAATGCCTTTTCCCCAGTGGGACTGACTTTCAGGCAATAACTCCTCCCTTAGATAATGAAATATTCTACATTTTGCTGAATAAATACTCTGTGCCATACAGTCTCAGAGTGAACCAAAACTACCTTGATATAAGTAAATGAGTTCACCTGTGCCATATTAAACATAAGGTGGCATGAAGATAATATTTGATCAGATGTTGCTATACAACATAGCCAACAAAGCAGTTGCCAACATGATAATGTACCAGTTTCTTATAGTGGTAATTTAAAAAAAAAATTCTAGCAGCAAAATGGAGCTATTTTTAAGTTGGTTCATCTCACAAGTAACTACGGTATGTGGCCAGTTGTATGGGTCCTTGTCATGTCATGATGTAGATGACTGTCTAATTAAAAAGTTTGCATTTGGGCCTGTCATTGTAAATAGACTTCTAAACAATACAGCCCAACCATAGGAGAAGCGTACTAAAAAGCATTTCCAAATTAGTGAAAATGATTAGCTACACCTTTAACCTTGACTAACTTCATATTTGACACCTAAAATATCTTGAAGAATTATGTGACTGCTTGCATATGTATGCATGGCATTTTCTTTGATTTTTTAAATGTTCCAAATCCCCCTGGCAACTAGTAAATGTATGTGTCTGTGAATGGGGTGGGTTACAAAACCAGTGAACAAACAAATCCATCTTGCATAGCTAGCTAAGTGTGTAGATCCATAAGACATACACCGAAGAAGTCATCTAGTGGTATTCAGGGTACTAACTTCTAGTATTTATATTTTATTATCTGTTAATCCTTATTTTAACTGACTATACCCATTTTGTGCACCAATGAGCACAATGAAAAAAAGTGGAATACGACAGCTTTTCTTTATGCAAAAACTAAATGGTTCAAAGCTGGGAAAGGCATGCATCAAGATTGCACCACTTTATTTTTTTTATTTTACGTGGAGAACATATCATGAAAAATGCTGGACTAGAATAAATATTAATTGGTATTACAATTGCTTGGAGAAAAGTCAACAGTCTCAACAATGATGATACCACTTTGATGGCTGGAAGCAAGAAAGACTGAAGGAAGATCTTGTAGGTAAAAGAAGAAAGTGCAAAATCTAGTTCAGTGCTCAGTGTTAAAAAAAATCTAATATTATGTCAACAGGTAATGCCATTCTAGTGCAAACAGGCAGGAAAGGAGAAGTAATACATTTTATTTGCTAAATTCAAAAATTCACAAGTGTGGTGGACTATAGCCATGACATAAAGAGATGCTTCCTACTTGGAATAAACAGTAGGACACATCTATGCAGAATACTAAAGTGAAGAGACATCACACTGACAACAAAGGTATATGTTGTCAAAGCTTTGTGGACACATAATGCAAATAGAAGACTTGTGGTAGAAGACTGTGATACTTGGAAAAATCAAAAGCAGAAGACAATTGGTGACTAAAAACTAACCTGCATCAAACAAGTATGAACTTACAGGAACTCAAAGAAACAATTATTGACATACAGTGATGTTCATTGGGTCACAAAGAGTCAGGAGTGACTAAAGGTGATTGAACAACAAAGTAACAGATGAAGAATTTGTGCATGAAAATATTAGCCATGCTTAACTTCGTGTTTAAAGAAGTGGAAACAAACAATTAAGTTCCAGAACCAAGGACACAGGTGATGAGAACTTCTAAATATGTGATAGACCAGTTTTTGGTAGTGTCAAGAATGGATCTTGGGGGAAAAACTGACATAATATAAAGGAAATAAGTTAAAAGTGAAAGTAGAACTACAGGAAAAGAAAGTATGACTCTAGTCTATCTTCTATTTTTTTTTCTTACAAATCACCCAAGAAAATTAAGAGAGAGAGATCTTAAAGAAAGAGGATGTGGAAGCCCCTTGGACCAAAGTAAAAACAAACCAACAAACAATGTAACAGAGTGTCAAAGAGGTGTGTGGAATTACAGTAATGAGAAGTATGAAAAAGGATGCAGCGGAGAATGAAAAAAACTTTGGATGAGAAGAAAAGGTATATAAGAGAATGATTGTTGCAAGAAATAAGAATGAAAGATAGTGTATAATATGTATATGGGTAAATAGATAGTTCCGAGAGACAGTGGAGGACAGGAAGGCCTGGCGTGCTATGGTCCATGAGGTCACGAAGAGTCGGACACGAGTTAACGACTGAACAACAACAACAACAAATAGATAGCTGCAAATAATTATTGCAAAAAACAGTTAAGATTAAAAGAGGTACAGAAAATATAAAGCAATTTTGATAGAAATATAAAATTATTTTGGACGTAAGAATAGGGGTCCAAACAAGAATCCTTCACCAGAGTGAAGAGAATTAAAAATAAAAGTGAAGAAAGGATTTGGGATGAAACTGAAGTGAAGCAATGCTGGAAAGAGTATTTAAAAAACAGCTACATGACAATGATAACAATATGTTGAAGAGTGGAACTGGAACAAATTTTACAAATGTTAGTGTCAGAGAAAAGAAAATGATGTCCAGGAAGTCATAAATTTCGTGATGTTGGAAAATGGTAAAGTTACATGCATAGATGGTATAACTGTTGAAACCTAGATGTGGTTTGCTTATGAAGTGGCTATGCAACCTGTTTAATGTGTGTCTGGTCCCCGTTGAGGGAGATGGGCGGTAATATAAATCTAATAAAATAAATAAATAAATGATGATTGCGTCTCTACCTGACAGTCAGAAGAACCTGTTGTTGTTCTGCTATACAAAAGAAAAGGTAGGAAGAATGAATACAAAATGAGAGGGAAATTAATTTGCTAAATGTACTTGGGAAGTTTGGGGCAGAATTTTAATCAAAAGGATATGAGAGAAGACACTGAGCAAAACTTGAAAAGTATAGCTTTAGCCAGGCAGGCATTGTATAGATTATTTTATGTTTGTTGATTTAGGGAAAGTATATGATAAAGTGAATAGACTTGAATTATGGAACATTTTGCACAAATCCAGAGCTGAAGGTTGGTTGCCCAGTGCAATTAAAATGATATATGATGTAAATAAAATAGTGTGAGAATAAATTGAATGCTTCGCAAATGGTTCAGCACTGAGCAGAGAGTAAGGCAAGGCTGGGTAATAGCTGTTGAATGTGTTTATGAATAAAAGTATATGGAATACTTGTTGTGACATTATACTTAAGGGGCAGTAGATGTAAATGTATGTGTATGTAAATGTATGCCTTGTTATTGGTTTAGAACCTGAATAATCTCCAGCAAAGATTAGATTCAGTGGTGCAACAAGGAGTAGACATCTGAAAATTAATGAATCAAAATCTGAGGTAGTTTTACAGAATAATATTTTTTTTAAAATCAGAATTAATTCCAGAAAAACAAGGTTGAAGAAACAATGTTGCCCAAAAATGCTAAGGGGAACAAAGTTTTAATTTAACTATATGAGACTTTCCCCGTGCCTTTGCTCGAGAAACCAGGGTGTGCCATAAGTGGTGGATAGTGGAATGATTTGCGGGTATGCAGGTTAGCTGCAATATAAGTGGGGTATCCCCTGACAAGTAAGCAGTATTTGTAGGCCATGAGCAGCAGTGTCAGCAGGGTGTGGTGAACTGCATGGGAGAACACAGTTTTTTACAAAATGCCACAGAAATCCCCAAATGGCACCATGACAGGGCGAGTATGGACCGCTTTAAAACTCCAGCCCTATTTCCCTGGCTGCAGGTAGAGAGGCAGTCGGTACTGGCATACGGCCAGGATGAAAACCATTAGATGGGCTTACGACCAGGCAACCATAGGTGGCTGAGGCCCTATGGGGAATAAGCAGTAGCAAGTTACATGTGCCAAGAAAATTCCTGAAAAGAAGCTCAACATAAAAAAAAAGTCATATTGCTGAAACTTGAGACCTCCAGCTTGCAGGTACCTATTTGAGTACTGGGGGGAAAAACCAAAGAGCTATATCAAATAAATCTAGGCAGTATGATGTGACAAGATCAAAGCCTTCAGGAAGTCCAGTTGCTATGTAGCGAGAACTGAAAGAAAAGCTAGAAGTTTATTGAAAACACTTAGAATGGGAATATGAAAATTTTGCACTATGACCCAAGGTAAAGGTAAAGGTTCTCCCCCCATATTTGTGCAGTCGTGTCCGACTCTAGGAGCCGGTGCTCATCTCCGTTTGTTAGCTGAAGAGCCAGAGCTGTCCGAAGACGCTTCCACGATCATGTGGCCGGCATGACACGCGTGGAACGCTGTTACCTTCCCACCGAAGTGGTACCTATTAATCTATTTGCATTTGCATGCTTTCGAATTGCTAGGTTGGCAAGAGCTGGGGCTAGTGCGGGAGCTCACTCCGTCACATGGGACTAGGGATTCGAACCTCCAAACTTGCGATCTTCTGATCAACAAGCCTGGCGTCTTACCCGCTGAGCCACCACACCCCATGACCCAAGCGAAGCTGGATATTGTTTAAGTGGAATGACATGGACTAGGACAGAACATCTACAAGTAAGTGAACTAAAATGGACAGGAATATGACATTTCCAATCAGGCGGATTCAAAACATTATATTTGGAAATGAAACTCACAGAAAAAATGAAGTAGTAATTATCATCCCCAAACATATCACTACCTGTGTAATGGGATACAATCCAGTCATGACAGAATAATTTCCACCAGGATTCAAGCACGGCCACTCAGTTTTACAATTATATAGATGCATGAACCAACAATGAATGCTGAAGAAGTACTTGTTCTATTCTATGGAAGATTACAACAAGTATCAAACACCAAAGAAAGATGTTCTAATAATTATTGGTGATTTGAATGCAAAAGTTGGAGAGGAACATTGTAATTAAATAGATAACATCTTATATTGCAACAGATGGAAAAGCTGTATGCTGAATTAAAAAACACTGCTGGGTGCTGACTGTGGATCAGACCACCAGCTACTAATCAAAGAAATATACCTCCAGCTGAAAAACAGTCACAACTGCAAGGTAGGTGGCTATATAAATTGATATAATAAGGCCATAGAAGCAGCTGAGAAAAGAAGACTGGCAAAAGTCAGAAGAGATCTAGGGAAAATTAAAGAACTTAATGCAAACTTCCAATGACAGGTGAGAATTGATAAAGAGGTATATTTGAACTCAAAGTGTAGACCAGAGCTTTCCAAACTTTTCATGTTGGTGACACACTTTTTAGACATGCATCATTTCGCGACACACTCTTAACAGCAGGGCACAAAGCAGGCACTAGGACCTGCGCAGAATCACAGCAGGTTTGGAGGCAGCAAGGCACAAGGCAGGCACTAGGACCTGTGCAGAATCCTGGCAGGGCTCGGAGGCAGCAGCAGCCGGGACACACCCAGGCACTGCAGCCGACACACCAACGTGTCCCGACACACAGTTCGGAAAGCTATGGTGTAGACATATAGAAGAAAATAACTAAATGGGAAGAATAAGGGCTCTATTTAGAAAATCAGAGAAATAAAATCAAAGAAATATTCTAACTCCCTGTCAATGTCATAAGGATCAATCACAGAAAGGAATTAATGATGGAACTTAATATGGGGGGGGGGGAAGATGGAAGAAATGCATGCAGAACATCCACAAGACGGCCACTTCAGATGATACTGTATTAGAAGAAGAAGAATATAAGGAGGAACCAATGGTGTTTAAAGAGGAAGTAAGATAGGCTATAAAATAACACAAATAAGAAGTGCCAGGAGTGGATGAAATCCCCACAGAGCTCTTAAAGGAGGGTAGTGCAGAAACAATAAAGATCATGTCAGCCCCCTGCCAACAAATCTGGAAAAACGAAGCATGGCCCAGAGTAGAAAAGGTCTATGTACATTCCCATTCCTAAAAAACTAGATGTAAAGGAATGTCCTAATTACAAAACAATAGTCCTAATAACTCATGCTAGCAAGATTCTGTTGAAAATTCTGCAGAAGAGTTTAAAGCCCTATATGGAGAAAAAAGTGCAATTGAACAAACAGGTTTCAGAAATAACAGGGGAACATGAGAACTTATATTAGATGGATGATTGAAATAGTAACAGAATATAAAAAGAGCACTACTTCTGTTTTATATATTACTCCAAAGCTTTTGATTGTGTTGATAATTAAAGACTTAGGAAGCCTCTCAAACCAATGGCATACCCCAGCATTTGATTCTTCAGATGAGAAATCTCTACAATAACTAGGAAGCCACATTTAGTAACATGAAATGATTTACCACCAGAAAAGGAGTCAGAGAGGGCTGCATTCTATCCCCATACCAGTTCAGTCTATATACTGAATACATCATATAGACTGCAACTCTGGAAAAACTAAAGCTTGGAGTTGAAATTGGTGGAAGGAATGTAATAACTTGAGATATGTTAACACTACATTGGCTGCAGAAACTGAAGAAGACCTAAGAACAATCATACTAAAAGTTAAACAGGAGATTGAAAGACAGGGCTTTCCTTGAACATCAAGAAAACTAAAGTTACAGCAACTGGAAAACTAGAAAAATTAAGATAAACAATGAGATGACAGAAGTAGTTGTCAGTTATAATTACTGTATCTAGGCTCCATAACTGATGAAGATGAAGATGCAAAAAAGATTGAGAAAAGAATAACAATGGACAAAAAGGCATTGAGGGGCCTAGACAAATTCATGAAAAATGGAGATATTTCAATCAAGACAAAAGTTAGAATAGTCAATTAAATGGTATTCTTGTTATAAAGTACAGATGCCAGGGATGGACTCTGTGCAAGAGCAGGAGGAAGATTGACTCCTTTCAGCTATGGTGCTGGAGAAGGCTGCCTCACATTCCTTGGACAGCCAAGAGAACCAACTATTCAACATAGAGGACATCAAGACAGAATGCTCACTGGAAGCAAGTATCATGAAATAAAAACTAGGGAAACATCATGAGGGCTGATGCATCTATGGAAAAGATGATAGTACTGGGCAAGGTGGATGAGAGGAGAAGAAGAGGCTGACAACACAGGAGATGGGTAGATGGAGTGCTGGAAACCACAAAAAGGCACCTGCAAAAATTTCATTATGAGGTGAAAGACAGAATAGCTTGGAGAGCATTCGTCCATAGTCCCACCAGGAGTCAGCTACCACTCAACGGAGGATCACACAAACATATGGGATTTTAATATATAGTAACAGAAAGCTGGGAGAGAAATGAGGTAAAAGAGGAAACTGTCTACAATTCATGCTCTCCCTTTGAATCATGCCTGCCTTTTATGGACTTTTAGTTTGTAATAATTTTTAAAACATTTCACTCAGCCCACTTCAAGGAAAGAGCGGAAAAAGAACAAAGTGAACAAAAGATGTACAGTTTTCATCACTGACTGTCAAATGTCTACATTTGTCTTTGTTCACTCACTTGGGATGTCATGCATTTTTATCATCCAGAAAGGGGTGGGTGGGTAGGTCAGAGAACGCTTGTGAAATATTTGTAACACTTGGACAGTATCAAGAGTCCTATTTCCAGATATTAAATAAACCACCTTAAAGAATCAAAAGCTAGTAAGTTTGAAAATACACAATTAAAAATAATTAAGATAAATAAATCTAGCCTTCTTTCTCACTTGCATTGTTTGGCTCGTTCTAAGGAGATGAAATGGCAATTCACTGAATAATTGATTAAATACACTCTCAGTATTCCAAAGAAAATTGGAAGGCAATATAACAAAAGCTAACCCATTCACAAAACCCAGCAAAAATAAAAAGGCATAACAATAGGAAAATGTTTTTTGATGTTACACTTAATGTTTATTTGGAAAACTGAGCAAAAGAATACTGTACCTGTTGGCTCATAAAGCAGCTGAATGAAATTTTCTCATTAAAATAGGAATCCTGTATGTCACTGATACTCTATTGCAATTATGGGGCAGTACCATGGGTTTTTTAAATAAAAATGGCTATATTAATATGAAAAGATGTTAGGCTTTTTAAAAAGGATTGTTTAATAGAGCATTGTTAGATACAAAAAATTAAGAAGTATGCAAAACTTTCTTACCTTTCACAGCGTAAGCCAACATACCCAGGGAGACATTCATCACATATGAATCCATGGCTTTGGTCCAAATGACATGTGGGGCTAAAACTTTGTGGTTGGTATAGGGCAAGAATAGGGATAGGGAAAAAACATAGAAAGAAATTCATTAGTAGCATAACCACTGTTGTTTTTCAGAGAGCACTGCTTTCAAAACAGAGCCAGGGGAAAGTCTTTCTGGTCTCACACACAGAGCTTAGGTTTGGCTCCAGCCAGTGGAGCTATTTCTGCCGACACTGGATATAGCTCAAACGGGTGGCAGCATCCAAATGACATGTTTTTATGGACCCTAAGTCTATCAATGAGGCTCTACGCCTTTTAAAAAAAGCAGGAATGTACAGCTGTTTGTCTGAGCCCTCAAGGGCCTGACAACGCTAGATTCCCAAGTTAAAGCTCACTGCAGCTGAGGGACAATTGACTGGAAAGCTCAAGAAACCCAGCTTACATAAAAAGAGAAACCAAGCTGCTGCCCTGAAGAGAAAGAAAGGAAACTTGAGGATTATGCTGCTTTTTAAAGGGCCTTATCTAACAGCATGTAATTGCATAGATCAACTGACTAAATAACTAACATCTTACTTTAAGCTTGCCTTAAGGCGGTATCCAGTTGTTGACTTTCTGTTGACAGAAGATGTTTTTAGAATGGGAGGATGTGGTTTCCCGAAACCACTGCCACCTTCTGTGCTATTCTGAATAGTCCTCTAATTCACTGGAGCAGATTTGAGGGGGAGCATGAGGAGGTAGAGGACTAGCCAACAATCACAATCCTTCTCATTCTGCTGACAGTGCCTTCCACACCAATTAGGTATCATCCATAAGCAATTCTATTCACATTCAGGAGTGTCAAAAGAGGTGGGCATTTCCAATCATCTCAGTATATCATAATGCAATCCTGTAAATATTTCTTCAAAAATAAATCTCCCTGAGACTTGCCCCCAGACAGCAGAAACTGATCGCAAAGTTCATTACTCATTCTCACCATGATAGCAGTTTCTTCACCACTTTTAGCCTGAAGTTTCAAATGGTTGCATACATCAGAAACGGAGCTTTATATTTGTTTATTTCATGTTTTCCTCTCTTTTTACAAATATTATAGCAGCCACAAAGCTGCTTCTTTTGGGAATCCAGACATTTGCATGTATATAATCAGTTCATCATCTCTGAAGTCATTTTACCCTAGCTGTGTAGCTCTGCCTTCTGGTCTCTTTTCCCTGTATATATCTTCCCCTCCCCTATCTGATTGACACACTGGAATGAGGTAATCTGCTGGCGCACGCTGAAAGTTACAAGCAGTTTGAAACAACAGGGTATCTGTCACTCTACTATTTTAAAGAGACCAGTCTTCAATTATTCTTCCTTTTATTTCACTCTGAGATTTGTTTGCACTACATAGCTGTTAAATTTGCCAAACAACTCAGCAGTAGACTTGCAGCCTTAGGATAAAGCTTAGTTTAACGTGAATGTAGTAGTGCAATAAACATAAGCAAGCAATGGTCACAGTCATTCTTCTACTAACAATTAACATCTGCAACATTATGAGACCTAATTGAGATTTTTAATATGTCTTATGAATTGATAGGTAACCATTACTAATGGAAACCATAAGAGCTGCAGTTTTAATTATTGTGTTTTCTGCTGAAGTCTAGAGTTCCTGATTAGCAGTAGAAAATAAACGTGTGTCTACTTAGAAAACCCATTAATTTTAATGGGACTTATTCTCCACGATACAAAAACCCAGATGGATTATACAAATGGGTGTTTTAGGTTAGGAGAAAGTACTATTTTTGTGGCCAGCCCCCCCCCCCCCCCAGGTTGCATGAACTATGTCATCCCTGGCAGAGTAGCAGAAGAATTTTCAGCTCTTCTTTTTGGCATTGGGAGAATTTGGTTTTTGTTTGATTGCTTGTTTGCAAAGAATAAGTGCATGAAGCTTACCAGAAGCTTACTGGACCAATTTTAGGATGTTTAAAAACAAAAATGAGTGAAAAATCACATCACTGAAAATGGTGATTTGCAACTGAATTTTGACAACGCAATCTTATGGGCACAAAAATACCAGAGGGCACTTATAAGCCCATAGTTACTTGCCCACACCTATTTTAGGTGATAATTCTGTTTCTCACAATAATTGTGAGAGACTCTTGGAAGGAGGCAGGAGAGGAATAGTTCCGTTTATGTGAGGAGAAGCAACACAGTACAGATGTGGAGTAACAGGAAGGAAGCATTTCAAGAAGTGCCTTAACTGACTCACCCTAAGTCTGCCTTTGGAATTTATTCTTACAGTTGTCAGGACTATATTTTCCCCCCAGACTAGCATTAAAGATGCCTTTCTGAAATCCATTTCATTTCTTTGGTTTGCCAGCTATGTGAGTTTTGATCATAATCAACTAGCATGACCTGATTGGATCCTCAGAAGTATGCTGCTTACATAAGTGTAGCAAGTTTAAGCACAGATGTTTTATACACTGTACATTCCAAAGGGAGAATTAAGAGTCCAGCAAGGCAAAGGACATTGTTATTTTCTTCCAACTTTATTTTCATATATATTCCTTGTACATAATTCACAATGCTCAGAGATGATCAGCTGATAATACACAGGACCATATCTACTTCAAAGTCTAATTCCACCCACCTCCACTGTTCTCAAATCCATCATGCATGTGAGGCCTGCCGGTAGTGCCTCTCTGGCATTGCTTTGGCATGGCCAACATGAGAATAGATAACAGGACCCACAAGTCACAAAGCACTACAGATAGCCAGCAGCTTTGTGAAGATGGTAGCTTTCTGAGAATAGTGTCTGACAGTTTGAATGCTAAGCAAATCTCTCTGTTAAGACTATGCATACTGGGAATCTGGAAGAAATAGTTTGGACCTTGTGTAAGCACAGCTGTTGAATGAAGGAGCTTGTGACTTTCAGGCTTCTGCATGAGCTTGTGAAAAAGATGTGGCTGCTTTACGAGTTTCATTAAATTTAATGAGCCAACTTCTTAAAGCAGCAACATCTTTTTTCAGGCTCACATGGCAGTCTGCAAAAACTTGGACTGTTTTAATAATAGCAGAGATAATATGCTAGCACAATGTCTAACACTCCTCTTCCTAATTATTTTTGAAGCCCTACTCTATATTGTCCAAAAATGGAAAGATTTACTTGAACCTCTGTCAAATTCTTGAGCCTTCCAAGAGGAGATTAGAAATTAGTCATCCCTACAGAATTCCTATCCCAACCTGGACTGTATAGGCTCATGGTCAGTGCTTAAAGGCCAGCTTGCACTCAGAACTATAGAAAAACTCTGGAGAAATGGACCTTGCTGCCACACTGAACTTTTGGGATCATAATAG
The DNA here is from genome assembly GCA_023362775.1 of Charina bottae. Taxonomy (NCBI): domain Eukaryota; kingdom Metazoa; phylum Chordata; class Lepidosauria; order Squamata; family Charinaidae; genus Charina; species Charina bottae. The sequence continues at coordinate 7,024,407 of JALMGJ010000001.1, read as the reverse complement.
ATCTATCACATATAGTGTTTTCCCTTTTATCTGATCATTGTGAAAATGGTGGAATGTAAAATAAAGCATTGTGTGACTAATGAAAATATACTTCATAGTGATGTTTATTGCTTTATCCAGAATTGAAATAAGACAATTGGTAAATTTTTGTTGTAAATTAATGCTAGCTAATCTATTTTTTTTCCTCATGGACCACTGTAACTGATGAAGGAATACTTCGAGAAACAATTTGATAGTATTTTTACTGACTGAATTTGCAGCTTACTTGTTTGAAGGTATACTCAGTGGGCAGGCACACAGCTGGCAGTCATCAGTGTTCCCTTTAGTTGCATCTCCATAGAAACCAGGAAGACATCTATCACAATATCGACCACCTGTGTTGTGCTTGCAGTTCTAAACAGGCAGGGGAAGAAGACACAAAACAACCTTTTTCAGTGCATCATAGAATACTAGGTTTTAAAAGTAATCTAGCATGGCATGGAATCCCTTAGGTCTCATATTTATTATTTGCTTCCATCAAGGATTTCAAACTTTGTACTCACTCCCCATCCCATCCCATCCCATCCCATCCCATCTCACCCCACCCCAGACTATTCTGCATTCTTGTAACAACTTTATAAAGCATGGTAGGCTGAAATGCAATGAATGACTCAAGATCACCTTGTAAGTTAGATGGCTGGCTGCAACTGGACTAAGTTTCTCTAGCCTAATATTCTAACCATCCTCTTCCATACAGAAATTTGAAGTGGCATCTGTTAGACCCCTCCCTTCACCCTGCCCCAGTAGTTAATTACACTTTTCATTGCCTTAATGAATTCTAATTCACGAACAACCAGGCACAGGATATATTTCAATAATTATGGTAATTGATAGTAAAGGTAAAGGTTCCCCCGCACAATTGTGTCTGACCCTAGGGGCCGGTGCTCATCTCCATTTGTTAGCTGAAGAGCCAGCGTTGTCCGAAGACTCTTCTGCGGTCATGTGGCCGGCATGACACGCGCGGAATGCTGTTACCTTCCCACCAAAGTGGTACCTATTTATCTACTTGCATTTACATGCTTTCGAATTGCTAGGTTGGCTAGAGCTGGGGCGAGTGCGGGAGCTCACTCCATCACACGGGGCTAGGGTCTTGAACCTTCGAACTTGCGACCTTCCGATCGACAAGCCTGGCGTCTTAACCGCTGAGCCATCGCGCCCCTTAATTGATAGTATGGATACAAAATTCAGTAGGGATTAGATACCAGGGTAGTGACTTATTTCCTTAGTTTATTGACTGTCCCATTGCCCAGCAACAGCCCTTCCTGAACACCTATATCTCATAGCAGGACTGGTGTTGATTCTGGGGACTTCAATCACCATGTCCTGGGAGTGGGAATCTGGATGGGTTTGGGAGTTCATAGCCTCTACAGAAACCATAGGCTTATCTGAAGAGATCTTGGACACAACTCAATTAGTTAGTCACATGCTAGGTTTGGCCTTTATTTCAGAGTATATCCAAAATGATCTGAAGAAGGAGTGTTGTCAGGTCCCCATCCATTCACCTCATGTTGTATGGAGACTTCCAGCATCCCTTCCCTAAAGAGACTCACAAGATGAGTCAAAACCTGTCTGGAAAGGCACCCCACACTGCAGCATATTCAGTCATGACTACTCTGATTAGAACCACCCATTCAGGAAAGAGCAGAATCACTGTAACACTGTGCCTCAAATCCCCACTACCTCACAGATGATCCAGAAGAATACCATGGGCTTGATAGGATGTACGCTGGCTTATAGGGAAAGAGGCAGAGTAAACAGACAGACACAGAGGGCAGCATTTCTGGCTAAAAAGTCAGATTATTTACTTTATTTACTATAAATAAAGGCAGAGTTGTATCTACACGGTACAGCATTGCAAAAGGTAAAACAAAACTTACAAGTAGAGTATACACAGAAAATGCACATGTGTTGGCTTCCACTGTACGACAGATATGAAGGAGCATATTGCCATGGCATCACGCACATAGCCAGGTATAGCTCACACTTCTATTAGTCCACAGGAGCAAAAACACAAATGACATGGCTAAAAGACACAAGAAGTCAAGAAGCATAGAACACCATTTTGCATGGATAGAAATAGGCTTTTTCCAGCTTTCTGATTGGAGGAAAACTTAGGTTAGGCCAAAAGCATAACCTGTCAATAGGTGGCAATGTTGCAGCAAGCATGCTGTCTCCTCCCTCCCTCTGCTCCCCCGGGAGCAGGCTTCCCACGGAGGGAATCAGGAGGACTTGTTCCCATGCAAACGTTTAGGAACTAGCCAAAACAATACACACGTGACAGTTGTTATCTGGCCACCTGCACTTCACGTCACCATGAGAAAGCTGTGCTTTGTATAGAAAACAATTTGCCAAAACAATTTTCATGTGGGAAATCTGACAGGGCTTGGTGGGTACATGGCATTTCTATGTTCTGGTTTGTATCTTTTCTATTAGTTTTTATATGAATTTGGTATTATCTTAAGTTGATATTGTTAGCTGCCCAGAGCCTCCAGGAAGGGACAGCATAGAAGCAGCGGAGTCAGAAATAAATTAAAACAAACAAACAAAATTAAAAAAAAAAAAACTTCACAAGGACTAGGGCCCATGAATAGCTTTGTACCATGCAAGGCAGAGTGTGCCTATAGTGTAATATAACCAAATAGAAGTTCTTAATGCTTATAGCTTGTGCTGTCTATGGAAGAAGTGATTATGTACATTACAGTGACAGCGTGAATGTATAGTACTATGCAATACTCTGTTGGAATCAAAGACCTTGCAAGTTATTCCAACAGGCATATGAGAGGTAGGCTTTTTAATACAGACCTAGGTTGTAGCCATGATCTGAGATCTTCTTATGAGTCAAACCGTCAAAGAAACACATTTCAGTTTCTTTTTAACTATGTTTCAAAGCTAAGGAAGATTCAAAAGAGGTATCAGTAAATTAGCTGCTTAAATTATCTGTTGTGTTACTGAAAAACACCATGAATAGTAATGAGAAGGCCAAAAGGCGCAATACGTCTTAGTAAGGGGGGAAATCACTTTGATGTGAAGTGTGCGTCTTTTTACCCTTCTCAATCTTTCTTTTCGTCTCTTTCACTTCAAAAGTCTTACGATCCAAATTGAATTGCAGCACTTAATAGCCTGTCTGGCCACCAACCAATCCTACTTAACTTACAGCCAACAGAAATAGTTTTTCAAGGTTTAGATAGCGTGTAGTTTTCTCACAGGCTATGTTTGGACACTACAGGAAAGAGGACAGAGAAGTGTTATAAAACCGCAGATCGATATGGCGCTGAAGATGCTCTTATTTATTTTTTATTTATTTATTATTTCAATTTATTCCCCGCCCATCTCCCTTGCAAGGGACTCTGGGCGGGTTACAACAATTGAAAGTTTAAAAACTATAAAAATATCCTCTAAAAATACAATAATAAATAATACTATACAGTAATAATGCTCTTGTATGTTCCTGGTTCCAAATATGTTTTTCCACCTAGTCTTCCCACAGTAAACTATATCTGTAGGTAAAATTAAACACTTGCCAACACTTCCACTCCCCCCCCCCAACCCCCGCACTGAAAACAAGATTTGGATTGTACTCCATTTGGGAAAGCAGATTCCAAATATTTTAGGCCTTGCACATTTTACCTCTGTCCAAAGCCAAACCTCGGTTTAGAAAAATCAATATTTGCTACATTACACCAATGAGTTGCACAGGGAAATTTAAGAGTTTAAACACAGTTTTCATAAGATATAGTTTGTCCTGTAAATATTTCTATATTAAATATAGAATCAATATGAGAATTATTTCAGGCATCCATTCTTGAAGGTACAATGTCAAAAATCCAGCAGTTTAAGCTATTTTGTTCAGAACTGCAGAGTGAGTAGGCATTTCATACAGAGGGAAAACAGGAAGGACAGTGATATTTCAAATGCCAGCTTGCATTGTAAATCCACTGCCTTTTTATTTAGTTTTTCCTTGAAACTTTTCCTTGAGAAGAAAAAGAACAATGCCAAGCTGGTTTGAATACTATAGGGAATGTGGAATATGATATCCTACTCAACTGGCAGTGGCTCAAATTGAATTTCTGCAAGACTAATGAAATGAGAAATGTTGTTTCAAGCTTCATGCCATGTCAGACAATATAAAACTAAAATGCCCTTGAGTTAATCAAAACAGTCTATTCAGCGTAATTCACACAGTCAAAATAAGCTCGTGAGCAGGCTGGAAACACTGGCACTCTCAGTATCATTATTCTGACTCATAAACGCATTTAATGCTGAATTAGTAGGCAGCTATAGGATTTATGCATTCGATCAGGAAAAGGCACCTTTCCATGTAGCCTAAACTATGTTTCCTTCCCAATCACTTTCTTTCGTAAGAATTTTTATATTTACTGAGAATTACAATTATACCTGCATGATGTATTATAATAGCATTTACTATTAATTTGCTATACTATTCTATTCTATGTGTTAAGTAGATTTCACAACAGAAACTAGAATGTTGTACACCGTAAGTTTTTCTGAAGCTTCTCTTTGCTATTTTGGGTCAGAGCAATATCAAAAGCCTTCTTGCTCACCCTTATGTGCAGTAGCTACTTTATCATGTTACCAAGGGATTCTTTAACTTCAGAAGCAGTTCAATATAAAGTCATTTCCTGTCAAATCATAGCTTTCCTTTTTCTTTAAGTACTCAGCATCCCTAAGGTAGTTAATTCAATTCCAACACTATCCTGAGCTGTCAGTCAGCACTTACCAGACACTCTCCGGTGATATCATCACAAGACTCTGCATGACCAAAACATGTGCATGGCCTACAGATTCCACCAAGGATGGTGCCATTAACTCGCCTGTGTCCTGGCCAGCATGACTAGAAAAAAATGAAACATTAAAAAAATACAATGAAGAATGTTAAAGGAAAAAATATACAAAGTGCCACTGACATATGCAAACAGAAGAATCTTGATAAGATAGAGTTCATCACCTTTGTATATAGGTGATGATATAAGACATTTCCACTGACCATGGTTTCCTTCCTCTGGCCCTTCTTCCAAGTCTGTTAAGTGTTATGTCTGAACATGTTCTGCATTATCATCACCCTGCTCAGCTTTGTTTCCTTAAATTGTTTCCTTTCTTTTTAAATACTTATTTTTATTTTCCCATTCCATCTGATTCCATGGCCAAATACACTGCATGCAACCCAATTTGCTGTATCCAAAAACTTGTACTTTGGGGCATGTACTTTCACACTCCATTCTCAGGCCCCTCCGACTCCTGCAGGTGGATGACCTTGGCGCTGCATTCCACCGTCTCTGCTGGTAACCACAACTCCGCACTTGGCACAGCTTCCCCCCTCCCCACATTCCACATTCTAACACTAACACTACAAAGACTAATGGCAGGATTCAAATGTGAACCCTGACACTTATTCTGATGATCAAGTCCTACAATATAGATATGCATATAATCATGTTTGTTGTCCATTTGAAAGAGATTTAATCAACTCCCATATTTACTGTCATAGGAATCATTTAGCTGCTTTGTATTAAGGTACTTACTTCACAGGAGGAACCAGAATACCCTGTAGGACATTGGCAAATTTCAACAGCAATTTTCCAAACAAAGGTAAACAGTCTATATACTGGGCAGCATTGGGCTTCAGGGTTTAGTGACCGTGGCCTAGAGAACAGATTTCCTGAGGTTTTGCTGGCAACTGTGGCTGGCATCTTCAGAGGCAAAGTGGTCAGCTGTGCAGACCACAGGTGGCTGAGCAGGGACTGACTGGGCTCATGTCTTTATAGCCAGGTGTCCTGAGAGCCTACACCAGTATATGCGTCTATATCCTCTTCTGGCCTATACAAAATGCAGTGTTGCTCAAAGCGGATGGTCGTGCCAGGCATTCAATGGTTCACCCATGTATTGGCTTAAATGCCAGGCAGAGAAAGGGAAGGTGGAAAAAGCTAGTTATTCCTCCCAAGAAATTAGCACACACTCTCTTCAGACATTTCATGCAACTGAGAACTGTTTTGATCCATAATAAAGGCTGGCATTGCCAGAAACGAAAAAGGAACTTGTCTCACTGGTATGATTGTCTAGGTACTGACCTGAACTGAAAAGGTTGGTGTAAGACTAAAGGAAGCCTTAGTTTGATCTTTCTTCTGAAAAGGCAAAATAAAAGCAGAGAAGTAAAGGATGGAAATAAAATAGCTTGACATACTGAGATTTGGAGACTGAATATAGTTAGAAGACGAATTATTGAAAGAAAGGAAAAAAGGCATGAGAAAAGATATTTCATAGCTAAAACATCAGTGCGGTTACTTTGGATTAAAGGTTAAAGAAAAAGAAGACAAATTAGCAGGCAGAAAAGAAAGCATCTCTGACTCCCTTCACATATAGATCTAGTAGAATGAGAGCATAGCTTCATGGAAAAATTCCACACAGATATGTGCATGGAAGAATGCTATAATCATGTGAAAAGACTGGTCATTTGATAAACATGTCCTACAGTATATAGTCATCCATGCCACTGTAACTGCAATATTAATGAACTTATCCAACGGACTGGGATAGGATTATGAGAAATGCAGCTCTGTAGTTGCGTTTTATACAACCATACTGTGATTGGTTATGCTTGATTAGGTTGTATCAGCAAAACCATTATGCTTTATAAACCATGGTTTAGGGCCTAGCGTGTTTTGTGAACTCAGTCAATTTTGTTGACAATTCAGCAAATCATGGTTAAACTGGTTTAGTGTGGTGTTTGAATAGGTCTGTGCATGCACCAAGTAGGGGTACATGATACACAAAATATCTGCCCCCTATACAGGCATTCAACTTCCTTACAAGAGGGCTAAAAATGAAGAGGAGCAGTGAACTTTCATGCAATCCCAAACTACAATGCCTCATCCTCTCTGTTTCCTATATGGGGAAGAGGTGAAAGATTTGAAGTTGTGTTCATCTGAACATAAGTAGAAACTGGTTTAGAACTTCCTGCTCTACACAGGAAAGTCTATTGCTGAACAGCTGGGAACCAAGTATGTATGTGACTAAGTTTCTTCCATACACTTAGCCCTCACACAGGGAGGCCAGATGACTGCGTAACACTCTAGTGTATGTGTGATAGCTGCATCTAAAAGGAGTTTGATCTATTTTTCTATCAATTGTGATTCAATACTCTTTATTATATCTACTGCATGGGCATTTCTCAGGCAAGGTGACATCTTTCAAGTGTGAGTTATCAGAAAACCCCTGACTTTTGCTTGCACTTCAGAATAAGATGCCAGGCAGCAATTCTTACCTATCATATATTTTACAAATAATTTTTATGGTTTTGAACATGCAGGCACAACTGCTTGTAGCCAGTATCTGGCTGTTTTTGCATCTTTCTGTTTGTAGGCAAGGAGAAAATTCAGGAGATGCAACTACAACAATTTTTTCAGATTCTCTAAGGATTGAAATTGTTCACACAGTGTTGCAGAACGATGTCAGAATGTTTCTTATAATCTTTTGGTTTCTTTTTTAAATACTTTACCTCATCAAGTGAAGATTTGCAGTGAATAACGTAACAGAAAATAAAGCTTACACGTGAGAAAAATATAATCATTATGCTGCCCTGAATATGTAGAAAATCATGGGTCTTTCTGTTTTATAACTGAAGTTTGCAAGAATACCTGAAATTGCTTCTGTAGAAATTATATAAATATTTATTCAGCAGGAAGGAGTCTAAAAACAATCTGATTGCTTTGTTTTTATTCAGATAAATATTTGAGGAATTCCCATACCAGCAGGAAAGAAAAGAAATATAAGTGCTTTATAAAATGTATCTTGATATTGCTTTCCTTTCTTTTAAATGTCTATCCCATCATAGGAACCCATAAGAGAAGAGTCTATCAGAAACTGGTGGGCCCTCTATGAATTAAACTCTACTCCAAATCTTGTGGGCTTGTACATAAGAAAAAAATGACTTCCGGTCTGAAACACTGTTTCAAAGGCAACTCACGGGCCATACCACATTGTGTTGGAAACTGATTTAACAGCCATTCTTAAGAAAACCTGGAGAATAGAAGAATCTTAGGTTAGAATGAAAAGCAGGGCAAGGTGGCATCCATTAGTATTACTAGGTCCTCAGCATATTGCCATAGGTGCTAGACAACAGGTATGTGATGTGCAAGAGTGATTAGGCTGCATGTATTAGTGGAGGTCAGGGCCATCTCTCTTGTTAAGCAGAGTAAGGTAGCTGACTCGGGCAATTATTTTGATGTCATAAAATGCAGTAAATAGGTATTTCATTAGCTGTATTTCTAAAATAAGGAGTTGAAGTGCTTGTAACATTTTCTGCCAAGTTAATCTGACTACACTGCGTATTATATATTTTGATTTAATGGAGGACAGCAGCTTCTGGTCCATCCTTGGCAGTCGAATATCTACTTGAGTCAGCTCTCTAAGTTTGACAGACTAATAGGTGGTCATGTACATAGCAATAGCAGTAATGCCTTGGCAAGCCACCTTCCTCTTAGAGTTTTATAATAGTCAATTCAAATGGGATGTGCCTTGAAAAACCCGATGTGGTAAGAAAATGGGCAGCAAGAAAGGATCTGCATATATATTCAGAGGTCCACTCCAAGAGAAGAAAAGATAGATGCCCCTTCCACATCTGTTTTATTGCCCTGTATATACTAGGTTTTACTTACTGTATCACCTGGGAAATATTTAAATATTGATATACTTAAAATGGCATCCTTGCTAATAGGGTTCTTCAGTCAGGGGCAAAGGAAGCTTTAGCTATGAGGAAGAATTGGATCTAATGATGGTTAAGGTGCAATGCTCTCAGGAAAAGTATTTCAGTTATTTTGTCCCTTAAATTATAATTCTAAATTTGCTTTGGGGACAGACATTTTGTTTTTAACTGAGGATACAAGACAAACATTATTTTATGTTGCGATATTTCATGTTTTTATATTATACTGATGGTTTTTCTATGCTGGGATTCAGTTTTGTATGAAAGTACAATACAGAAAAAGTCCAAATAAATAAATAAATAATCATAACCTACATTAGCTGCATTTGCTCTACTGATATTTCTGATCAAACCAGTTTTTGAACCTCTACAAAAACCTTCAAAACCTATCATCAGCCTTTATAAGTTGCCTTTGGTGTTGTTTTTTCAACGTTAGTATTTCTAATAAGAGAAAGAAGTGAATACATCTAATATTAGAGTCAAGGCTCCATGACCTAAATAACATAAATAAAATCATGGTGTTTTGAAAGAAGAGAGCTGACAAGTAAATGCCTAGAGTGGCTGTATAAATGGCATGTTGTTTATAGTATTGTGAAACAGAACATCTTTGTGCTTTAAAATGCTTCCTTAGAGGCATAATTTTGAAAATTTTGCATTCAAAAGTCCCATGAGCAGTGCCTTGACAAGTTAGTTAAGCATACATGCACTCACTCCAAGTATAGGCTAGATAATATTTTGTTGCAAATGTACAGATTTTACATTGATAACCTTCAACAAGACTGCATCTTCTAAACCGATGAATCAATCATACCAGGGGGGGAAAATGGGTGTGTGTATGTGGGATGGGGGAGAGGAGAGGAGACAATCACACCATCTGTGTGAAAAGTGCTGTGTATCAATTCAAGCACAAATGTGTTACTTTGCTTTGAAATACTAAAACATGGCACATATTTTGATTGAATATATAGAGTTTTTAAATATAATAGCAAATAAAGTGATTAAGCCCGTGACTGTTTCATGACTGCATAATATAAACATTATATAAAATACAGCACAATTCTATGCATGTCAGTTCAGAAGTCACCCACAGTTGTTCCCAAACAAATGGACATAAATAGACATACGTAGCCCACACAAATGGGTTACTTTGTGTATGAAAATACCAATTCAAAGCTACTGTTACTGACAAATATAAGGGACTAAAATAAGAAAGATTTTAGTTTTTTTTAAATTGAGCTAGAAATATCCAGTTGTATCCAGTATATACAGTATATTAACAATAATGTAATTCTGAGGTTTTAAAACCAAATGAAACATTCCAAGGATTGAATATGGTTTGTGATAAACAACCTGTAACTAAGCACATTCAACTAGACTTGGATGCTGTGCCAAATCAAAGTTAATTAAAACCAAAAGGTACAGTTTCCAAACCTCTCCTTACCGCTATGTGAAGGAGAGAGAAGGTAGAATATGATGACTCATAGAGAGCAGTGCCAGCTCAAGAGTATATGGTACCTCTAAACATCAAGGACTGATGGCATTGTCTCCCACCAGTGCAAAGTTTTGCATTTTTGGAATGATTAAGAGGGAGGGGCGGCATTAGCGCCCTCTAAGCTTTGGCACCCTAGGCTAGTGCCTGCGTGGCACTAGCCTAAAGGTCAGCCCTGACAAAGAGATTCTGCTTCTTTCTGTTGCAATCATCCATAGGATGACATTACAGTGGGTCTGCGCGCCTATCTGCAAATGCCTGTCCTCTGGCGCATCTCAGGACAGGCAGTTGGAGTTTCTTCATCTGTAGACTCGTTCTCTCCACTGAATAATTCTGTTTTGCTTGGCTCCTCAATGGCTATGGCTGCTCCTTTTCTCTTTGCCTGTGGTGGTTTAACTCCTTTGGTCCCTGGTTTCTTCTTGGTGATGTAAATAGCCTGAGGGCAATTGCTAATGCGATGACCCTCTTTGCCACATTTAAAGCATAATCCACTCTTAGCTCGATGTTCTTTCTCCTCTTCCCACGCTTTTTGATTAGTCAGTTTTTTTGGTGGTGGAGCCGCCCCCATCACCCTTTTGCCCGGTGTTTGAAGCTGTTTGTACGACTTGATGCGTAGTCTGGTGTTTTCTGCTTTTCCAGGTAATTGAATCCACTCATCTAAAGTTTCAGGATCCCCTCTGCCTGCTGCCATTTCCAGAATCCCCGGCTTTAACCCCATCCGGAAATATTCAATTTGGAAAGTCTCTGGCCAATCAGGCAAGTGACTAATGAGTTTTTTAAATTCCATGGCATATTCTGCCACGGTACGATTCCCTTGTCTTAACTGTTGCAATTCCACCTGAGCAGACATCTTTGACAAGGTATCTTCAAATCTCTTTCTCAATGCCATCATGAAAGAATTGAATGTTAATAGTTCTTTGGCATTTGTATCATGCATGGCTACCAACCAATGGGCTGCCTCCCCCTCCAGGAAACTTGACATGTACCTTACTTTAGCATCCTCATTAGCAAAGGATTCTTCAAACTCTTCCATAAACCCTCTCACATGGGTCATGAAGCAGGCTAGTTTTTCTGGATCACCATCAAAACGCATCTTTAATTTATTGACAGCCATAGATTTAGTTGCAATAGAAGGGGTTCTCACCTTGGACGGTACATTTGAGGTGGGTAGGCTAAAGCATTTTTCAGGTTTGGACGCTTCTTCTTCCTCTTCACTTCCCTCCAAGGTGTCACTTTCCGCTGAGGTTGTTGTCGGACTGGCCGCTCGGTGACTAACTTTTCCCCCTTCCTGGGGAAGAACTTGCAGGATGTGTTGCAAAGTCTTGTTCATCATAGCCATCTGCTGACTGATGGTCTCCAATTCAAAATCCATGCAGGTGTACTGGGCCAGCCTCTGCCTCAGGACTCCAGCGAGGAGTCAGCAGATGAGATGCCCCTGTTAAACACCCAGGAGACTGAGGAAGAGGTAGCCCCAGGGCCAAGCCCGGCTCCAGCCCCAGATCCAGTGCCAGGGGGGAGTGGAGATGTGGCAGCATCTCAGCCTCCAGAGGCTGAGCAGGAACAAGCCCTGGATCATGGTTTGTCCCAGCCCTCCGGCCAGCAGCCAGCTGCTCCCAATCAGACCCCCAGTTCATCTGAGTCGCCCAAGCAGCAGAGGAGGCAGAGGTTAAGGGCTGCCTTAAGGGAGAGATGCAGGAGCGCTCATTTGGCTGCGAGGGAATTACAGAGGCGTGACTGTGAGTGCACCCAGGAGCCAGCCGGCAGCTGGGTGCAGCAAGATAAATCAACAGAAGGGCCGTGAGCAAAGGCTGTGGAAGCAACGTGCATTCTTGCTGCGACCACTCCCTGGATTCCTTGGACTTCTGACCTTGTTTCGGACAATCGTTGACCTTGGCTCTGGACTCTTGTTTACCTGCTTGCTCCAATCCTGACCCCTGCTTGTGACTTCTGGACTCCCACTGGACTATTCCTGGACTTGGTTTGCTGTTTCTACTGGCATGCAACCCACGGTTTGTGAACAGACATTTGTCTCCTGTTTGCTATCTTGCTGTCAACCTCTGTGTAACCTGACACCCGAGGCTAGCCAGCACAGCGGGACGCCTTAGCCTCTAGGGAAGCCACCCGTTGTGATTGGGTTACACGTGTCTTGGTAGCACGTTTGCCGATTTCAGGCTTCAGGCCACCTCCGATCCCCATAGACCACTCCGCTCGTGTTTTTGGAGTGCGCAACACTGGAATCTCACTGGCCTCAACACTGCTCCCCTTATCTCCCTTCTTGGATTTCTTCTTACAGTCAACTTTGCTGTCAAATGCAACCGATTTCTCTTCCTTCGGGACTAATCCACTATCCCTGGAAGTTCCTGGCTGCTCGGTCTCCTCTGCTTGCGATTTTTCGGGAGAGTCTTCCATCTTACTGGTTTCTGCCATGCAGATAGTCAGTAGATAGGTGGTAGGTGGTCGATTCTCACCGCTAAGGCTCTCTGTGGGTTCAGTAGTAGCCTCGTGAAAAACCGACATACAAGGGTATTCGGATCTTTCTGTAATGACCACGACTTCAATGCCCCAATAAACACTTCTCCATGCACTTCATTGAAATGCAGAATAAGCTTTATTAAGGATACATGTAAATCAAAGCACTCCCAAAGATCCGAATGCCGGATTCCCGCCAAACGGGCCAACTTAACTCTCCCCCCTGTGCGCCAATTTCTTCGCACCTATGATGTCAATGTCCGTTACTTTCACACTCCATTCTCAGGCCCCTCTGACTCCTGCAGGTGGATGACCTTGGCGCTGCATTCCACCGTCTCTGCTGGTAACCACAACTCCGCACTTGGCACAGCTTCCCCGCTCCCCACATTCCACATTCTAACACTAACACTACAAAGACTAATGGCAGGATTCAAATGTGAACCCTGACACTTATTCTGATGATCAAATCCTACAATATAGATATGCATATAATCATGTTTGTTGTCCATTTGAAAGAGATTTAATCAATTCCCATATTTACTGTCATAGGAATCATTTAGCTGCTTTGTATTAAGGTACTTACTTCGCAGGAGGAACCAGAATATCCTGTAGGACATTGGCAAATTTCAACAGCAGATGCATCTTTTTGTCCTGTCAATAAGTCATCAGCAGATTCCAGGCTGACACCACTCAACCTAACATATAAGGATAAAACGGATGAAATACTATTGATGTATAAAAGTAACATTGCATTTATAATATTTGCTATGCTAAATTGGATGGGGGTGGGGGAGGACAGATCATGTATTTAAAGATAAGGTTAAAAAAATTCTAACAATTGACTCTGTCTCTTTTGACTTTGATAGTATTCATGTTTAGACTATAGCATAGCAGACCCACATCAGAACACTGTCACAGGACTGTGCTTAGCTTGCAAATTGCATGTTTTACTTATACTACAGTCACACCAAGAATTAGGCTGACTGAGAAACTGTCAAACACATCATCTTATCCTACTGAAAAGTAATGAAATCTTAAATTAGATTTATAGATTAGACATTACTTAGAAATATGTTTTACTCTGGAAAATGGTGTTATAGAAAAAATACTTATTCTAATGTGAATTGCTTTTCTTTTCCAAGATTCTATAAACTAATCAGTATAAGGAGAGAGATGAAAAAGCTTTTCTCTCTGTTACACAATACTTTTTTCATAGTCTTGTCCCAATCTAGTAATAAAGATTTGATAAGCACCTATAAGCTGTAGCAAGATCACATCAAGAAACCAGTCTATAGTCTCACTGGCTATGTTCCTAGAGGAAATCTATCCATGTGGTTGCTAAGAGTCAACAATGACTTGATGGCACATAATCAATCAATCAATCAATCAATGGCTAGGTGAACTTGTACAATGTGGAGTCCATGGTGCTCTCTGAGCCTTGTTGTTTTCTTGCAGACGTTTCATTGCCAGGCTAGGCAACATCTTCAGTGTGAAATACAGAAACTGGACAACCAGGTCAAAAGAATCCTCAACGACCTAACCAAGAAAGGTTTCGCACTGAAGATGTTGCAAACTTTGGAAAGCCCTGATATAGATAGATAGATAGATAGATAGATAGATAGATAGATAGAGAGAGAGAGAGAGAGAGAGAGATCTTACTCTGCAAGAAATACTCTTACTTATATCTTACTCTGCAAGAAATACATTTATTTTTTTATCTCAGGCCTTAACCTATAAGCTAATTTAATCAATTGGTCATCAAACTGTTAAGGCAAGTGACTGCTTGTTCTTCACTGAATTAGGAATATTAGTCACAACCTAATGAAAATGAAGAGAGCCAGTTTGGTGTAGTGGTTAAGGTGTCAAGCTAGAAATGGGAGACCGTGAGTTGTAATCTTGCCTTAGGCACAAAGCCATCTGGGTGCCCTTGGGCCAGTCACTCTCTCTCAGCCCTAGGGAGAAGGCAATGGCAAACCACTTCTGAAAAACCTTGCCAAGAAAATTGGAGGGACTTGTCCAGACAGTCTCTGAGAATCGGACACGATTATCTGAATTGGTACAACCCATAAAAAATCTAGTAGATTTACTAGTACTTATTTCAATATATTTCTTAATTGTAATGTCACTATCCAGGCCTGAAAAAATCTCTTTGCATCTTAACCAGTGCCTCAGGGAGCATACTAAGTAGTTAAGTTTCGTGATTCTTTAGATGCTCCTATGCTACAAGTGGGAACATGTTCTATACTGACCCTGGTCCTCTAACTACCATAAGCAAGAGACTCTTCTCAGGGGCTAGGTAATAAGATATCATCTTGCATGCTAAGGAAGCTGGGAACAAGGAAATTAGCAACATTTCTATAAAAAAATATTGTAACCTGGGGGTGCCTTCTGGTGCATGCAGGGTCCCTATATTATGTGAGTTTATATATACATTTTTATAAATGAGATGCTGGTGTACTGCAGAACAAAGGACGTAATTTTAATCTCAAGAATTCCTTGGCTCAAAACTCCATGAGCTTTTTTAGAAAATGAAAAAGGGAAGGGCCGGGGTCCAGTGCTTTGCTTTGAAGTGTGCTTCACAGTCCAGAAGATAAGTAGGGACAATAGCAAGCATCCTGTGGAAAGTTTTGTACCCCATGGCAACCATTCTGTGACTCGGTAGACATTCCACCAGTAACTTGCAAAGTATCTACAAACTGGTTTCAAAACTCCGGGCTTCTACAAGTCCCACCCCCTAATTGGGACCCATCTTCTAATCTTTCCATATTCAATTTACATTGCATTTACTTCTCTCTTTTTTTGGCCTAGTTGTTCGTATGTCCTACAGACCTCTGAGAAATAAATTCATCTGCAAGGTTATTATGTGCCACAGTATCTCTGGCTCCCTACTTCTTGGGAGGATATTTAGATATAAGTGTGCAAGAAAGCAACAGTTTTGACAAGAAGTCAGTTATATAACTAATTTGATATTATTTTATATACTTTATTTTATATAGAGTTTTGTAAAAGTAAAGTCAATGAAGATTCACCTAAAATCTTTTTTGAGAAATCCAGTCTAGGGAGAGTACATACATTTTTAAAATCATTTATATCCTGTCTTCACTTCTCACACTACCCAAAGCTCTTTTCCAATAACAGAGATAGTCTAACATGCACTACCCTTTCCAGAAATCCATTATTCATATTTATGATGTTGTCTTTGTGCTATATTCCCACTGTTAAATTTTCTTTTAAAATGAGGCAGAACAAAACATTTTAAAAAATTGCTAAGATTTGTTAAAGTCAAGAGTAAATCAAAAGAACTTAAGATCTATACAGTACATAACAAAATTTACTGGTATTCTCACTATCCTATTTGCCTACTGAAGCACATATTGTCTTTTCCTAGTGCTATGTAATATAATTTGGAGCAATGAGAAACAGTTACACACAGAACATTTCACTCAGAATTATTCCACATTTGTATTCACTGAACAGTCCCAATTTTCATTAGGTTCTGCTATTTGGTAAATGGTATTTTAATGTGTTTAACAGTTTTTATTCATTGAAAAAAGCTGCAGTGCAATTTTTCCCCACTTCAGTGTAGTAATTTCTATTCCTCTGTGTCGTTCAGCAGACATTAAAGTACATAATGTTGGCAGTAATGGGATACCGGATCTTGGAGATACTTGAGAAATTCAAGTATCTAGACCAAATATTTAATATGACTGCTAGCGTGGTAGACACTGTTGACTTCTAAATGCAAACGAGATTAAACAAGATGCAGCTTTTGAAGCAATAGCAGTGCAGTTTACGATCTGCTATTACATTAATTGTTGTATCCTGAGATTAAAAAGAAAGGAAGGAAATCACCACCACCATATGATACTATTGGAAAGCCTCTAGGTCACATCATCTACATTTCACGCAACATTATTCCCCAGTTGTATTCACTGAGTACTTTCAATTCCCCTTAAGTACTGAAATCTAAATACTGGCTACAAAGCTACTACTGACCTTTCAAACTTTGGAAATGGACTTTTTTGTAGCCTATCATAAAAGTGGTAGGAACTGCTCACTGACTAACTGCCCCTGAGAGGTCCAGGCCAGACAAAGTATGACCTGGTCATAAGAGTAAAGCATCCTCCATTGTTTCTATTCCTCATCTTTGTTTCTATTATGGCCTTACGCCAAGTTTCAGAATCAGAACAAAGGAACATATAAATGGGTGTATATCAAGGTGATGTCTGCTATCCCATCACCAACTCCCCCTATTGAACATGCTGTTTGTGCAGGGATCTACCAATGCACGGGGACCCTGGTCTCATAATCTATACTCTAGAAAAAAAAATTGTGGTGTTGGTGGTAAAGGTTTAGTGCAAGGATATTTTTTTTTTGGACCACATTAAAAAAATGTGTTGCTTGCCTCACAAACACATAGTGTGATGAGTCTTCATGAGCACAAACACTTCCTGGGGGGGGAGGGGAAGGCTTCTACATGTCAGCATGGAAGCTGCCCTGCCTTTTCTGCTGAACTTTAGCAAAATGGCTGTGAATGCCCTTGGCTGCATTCAAGTGATTTTGGGGTTTATTGGCCTTAGTTTCTCATAGTTCTTGTGGAAGCCTGGATTCGGAGGAACCCTGTTTGAAAACTCCTGGTTTAGTGCACAGCAACTACCTGTGTCAGAATATGACTGCAAAAATGGGACCTCAGAACGGAGGCAGGGCCCCCACATCTTTCCAAATATTCACCTTTCTCCATTTCAAGCATCAGACAACAAACTAGAATGGATGCATGTAACTTATTCACAATATATATGATTGTTTTGGAAACATGTAGAATAGCAGTCCTGTATCTGTCTGGATGACTTACTATCTACAACTGAAGAAAGGGTGACCTCAAAATGGAATGAAAAAGAAAAGAAAGAGTTGACAGCAGGTAAATCAAACTGCATCCTCTTAAGGAGAGTTGTGTTGTTACAGAAAGGGTAACATTCTAGTCGACGTATCTGTGCTCACCAAGCCTTAGCTGCAAATATAAACCCTGAATAGGACTACTCTTAAAGGGAAAAATTGGTCTCACCAAACAAAGCCCATTACTGGCACTACTAATTACTCTCTCCCAGGCAATGCCAGATGCCTTCTCTTGTGTTCCAAGGGCCTCCAAGCAATTGTACTGCCTTGGCAATGCCTTGGGAAAAATATGTTTGATGCTGTGTTTCACCCTGGATACATTAAATAGACTTTTAGCTATTTACAGAATAAAAGTCAAAAAAGGTAAAGTGGACCTGAAATTGAATTACTTTTAGAGGAGGATTTTGAAAAATAAGAAAGAGGTGAAACAGTACGTGTGTTGAGGAAGCCAGCTCTGTGCACAAAAGAAAAAAAAGGAAAAAACAAGGAACAGAAGCAGAGGTGACTGAGAGATCAAAGCTTGAGATGAGTGAAGGTAGAAGAGATGTAGTAGAGAAGGCTCAAGTGGAATACACAAAGAAATAAGATAAACAATGAGAGGTTAAGGCAAAGTTGTGAAGAAACCTGCAAGCTGAGCGGTCTGTATTCATACTAAAGTGATGGGTCACCAGAACAACCTGTTTCAGTTTTAAAGGTTTTGCAAACTTCTTTCTATTAAGTTTCTGTTACTTTTGCACATTTTTTTTTGAAACAAAACTATACAGTATGAAAAAGTATACACATTTTGGGACGCATTTTGGTCAGGCAAAATTCTTATAATTTTATGCTTTCCTGATCCATGTATTTTGCATACATTAGGTATAATAAGCATAAAAATGCATATATTCTGTTGGATTTTTCCTAGTGTATATATTTGGTTATCTATTTTTCTCACTTTGTGCATTTTGCATGCACTTTCTCTTTCTACTTGCATTTTTGTACTCAGATATTTTGTTTTGTACTCAATTGTGTTGATGATTGTCTGTTGCTTTATCTCACCTGCCGGCTACATATTTATTTTGTGTTCCTGCTGGTTTTAATTGTTGTTAGTTGCTCAAAGTCACTTTAATGAGATGGGTGACCATATAATTTAATTAAATAAATAACTAAATAAAATTACAAATGCTTTCAGAAAAGCAAATTTAAAAAAACCTGGATGTTTAAATGTATATACACTTACATTGTGTACATCTATATTGCAATGAAATCAGTGGTCCTTAATTTTGAGTAAACCTGTCTACAATCATACAAATAAATTATTATTTCTATGCCCACTTTTAAGGGCATAGAAATAATTGCCATTTTTCTTAATGTGTCAGTTGTTAATAATAGATGTTGGCTTTGTACCCAACATGTTTAACTGAGTCAATGAGAAGATTAGTGTGTTGTAGAAACACCAAAAAGAGCTCAGTTTTCCCAATCAACAAATCTGTAGGGTGCTAAAGTTAACCCCAAACAGACCCAGTCAGGTATGGGGTTAAACTAACTCCACAAATCAATTATCTTGTAAGAAGCCTAAATCCAGGCAATTGACCTGTTTTGCATCCCTTGACCTCCCCCCACCCCCAAGACCCCCAGCAGTTGGAAAAGCATGGCTGTCCATTACAGAACACATGGCCAATCCTGAAAGCATAGGTCACGCTCTGACTACAGTTGCCAAGCAACACCTTCTTGCTGCTACACAGCCAATGGGGAAGAAGCTAGTGGCATTATGAAGCCTTACCAGCACTCACCTTGTGTCAGGGCTCAGGGATGCAATGTGCTGAAGAAAATGAGTGGGTAATCTTGGTTTCCCAAATGGTAATGTTTAACCCAGCTAATGTGATTGTGTGCTGCCAAACCACTGATTATGAGATCTCATTTGGTTAGTGGATGACTGGATTACGCATTTTGTGAGAACAGGGTTACTGTGTATTATTATTCTACTTACATCATTTCATTTAATAAATAATAATAAACAATAGATTAACATGTTGCATGGTAAAAAGCATATTATTTCTTCTAGTGGACTGTTAAGTCATTATTAGTTTAGTTTATCTCCTATCTCTAGATTAGGGATTGTTAGTTAGAAATGATTTTTTAAAACCATTTATGACATATTATTTCTCCACAGACTAACAAAATGAGCAATACTGATCTATGATATCAGTATTCACTGAAATATCTGAAATTAGTTAAAGGCAACTAAGACAGAAAAATACTATCTACTTCTGTCAGCCCTGAATGATAGAATTTCACCAATCTTCCAGAGAGAACAAAATGCCTTTTCAACAATTACCTGTAGATGGCATTCATCCCATTGCTGTATGTGGCTCTTATAAGGAGTCTTTTCATATTTGCCAACACAGTCATGAATTCCCTTTTGCTGACTGGATTGCCATGCAGCAGGAATAAGTTGTGCTTCAGTAAGACTTCTTCTGTGTGCTCTTCAAATGGGTTCAAGTGAATTCCTTCCTGTGATGTGCTGATTCTCAGCCCACTCCCCTAGTTATTGTAATGAATGACAAGTGTGCAAATATTTAAAAAAGCAACTTTCAATGCTGCATCATTGCAGAGAGCAGAACGCCTTGATATAAATGTATCATGCACAGTATATTTTATATAGATGATATACTCCCTAGAAATTGATACTACTGCCTGTAGGAAAACATTGTCAACAATGGAAGAAGGTAATTCAGATCACCTGTCAGAAATTGGTATCTCATATTTGTATTTTCATGAATATAGGCAGAATTGCTCTGTTTTGAATGGTCTTCCTATGTAGCTGAAATAGGCCTATAGACATGAGCTGAAACCTCTTCTGGGCATTGGAAGAACTTTTGAGCACCTTGCTGAGACAAAGCCAAGTTGCATCAGAGGAATAATGTTTACTTATTGCAAATAAAGCCCATTTAAAAAGAATGGGCTTTATTTGCAATACGTGACTCTTTAAGTGCCATTTTGGGATGGTATTTTGCACACAGTTTGTGCAAATAGCATGCACAGTGTACAAAATAGTCTGTCTAAAAAGAATAGAATTTGACACGATTACCTCTAAGGCTAGCCCAGGTGTGGTGGTGATTACCTGGACCATGATTTACATGTTTTGGATTATTAATTAGCCTTATGCTATCATTTTATTTATTTGTCTTATTTATACCCCGCCTATCCCCTCCCTACTGGAGGACTCTAGGCGGCTTACAACATTACATATCAATTATCCAATTATCCAATTATACATCATCATTTACAATTTTTTACCGCGCGACAGGGAGAGAGGAAGGGAACCGGCTCTTCAGCTGCAGGCATTGGACTGCAAGTCCCAGAATGCCTCGCTCCGCGCCGGCTGCTGACATCCAGGAAGCTGGTATTTCCGGATCCGTCGTCCTCCGCCGTCATCACCGCTCTTCCAGGTCTTTTTTGGATCGAGGACGACCCTCCGATGGACGCCCGCAAATTGCCCCACGTGAGTGGTACCCATTTATCTACTTGCTATATTAGCTTTCGAATCGCTGGGTTGGCATTTTCATTATCAACCGAAGACAACCCTTAGCCTATATACATGTGGCTACATTTGCATGCATCTGTCCTATTACTCTTGTCTCTACTTTTATTTAGTTATTTATTTATCTATTTAAAACATTTATATGGGCACCCATTTTAAACCCAACTCTGGGTGGCTCAATATATACCAAGAATAAAACAAATGCAATAAAACCAGAAAGACCTGCCACCACAAACACACCCCTCCCTTGCCAATCTCTGTTAAAGTTATTTGGTAAAGTTATTCTATGCAGAATCAAACGCATGGAATTTCTACACTATGAATCTGGCCTGGAAAGTGGAAAATTCCAAGTCCCTCTGTTGTAAGCGACTTTCCCATAACAAAAGAAGTAAATACCAGATGTGCTCCTCTATCTAGTCAAAACAAATGTGTTATCAGTCCTTTTCCCATGAGAAAAGCATCTCGAGGGAAAGCCAATATGCAACACCACCACCCCATGACGGTTTATAGTAAGTACAACAATGTTAAGCTGAAAAATTGCCTAAGCCCATGTTAGCCAATCAGAATTTTGAACCATGGGTATAATTCAGCTATGAACCATGGGTACTCATCTCACTTATGTTTTTCCTATGCTTCTTCTATGTAGACTGCTATCTATACATGTACATTTGTATCTGAACTGTAACTATGCCTGGTCTTTGCACAGACCATGATGTTTTCTTTCCATTCTGGTGATGGAACTCTGCGTATGCTTTGTTTTTTTTCCTTTTTGCAATAATGCACCATACATCCATTATTGCCTTATGCTATCAATAAAGATATTGTTAGCCTTACAACACGTTGTTTGGATTACTTCAAGCCTGGAACCCCATTAGCCACCATCACCCCACAATCTCACCCTATACCAGCACTTGAAGGAAAAGCCAGGTCTGAAGTACTTTTAGGAAGGTGAAAAGGGTTAAAAGGGGCCTGCTGGATCTCTAGGGGAAGGGGTGCTTATGCTGCTCTTTCCCACTTTCGAAATAAAAATCATATGGTACCTCTTTCGGGAAGAGTTCTCTTGCAATTAGCTTCTTTCTTAGTTATATGAATTCTGCTTACATTGTGCTGCTGGCAATTTTCCCATTCACATCTAAGTGATGTGGTAATACTCTACCTCTATGATGACATCAGGCTGAAGTATCGCTTCGGCAGTATCTTCTTCCCCAGTGAGGTCATATGAAATGGTAAATTTCAGATGTCCTCCGACAGCTGTTATCTGTGGTAAAAAAAAAAAGGGAATGATACTGGTTATATAACAGAAAACATGCCTTTAACCATTTTGAACTACTCTTTTCCAATTACAGCACTTTCAAGGGGAAGGACTGCTCGTGTAGTGAAAGGACATGTGGATGGTATAGAGCCCCAAGGAAAGTGTCATTATGTACTGTGCCTGTCCTCTACGCAATCTCTCTTTCTCTTTTCCACAACCACTGCGGCGATGATCCGAATAAGGAATGTTCCCCTAGACCTTTCTAGAGACTGGAATCCTAAGAAAATGCACTTTCCCCCTAAAGGTCTAACATACAGGAAGTAACATATGCTACAGTGTAATTTTCTTTTCATCTTTCTCTCTCTGTCTCTCGCCTCTTACTTTATATCTTTTCCTATAAAACCCCCCAACATGTATTTGGCTGATATTATATTGTCAAAAGCAGGGGGAGGAACTGGGGATATGTGTTCATTTATCTGTCCTGTCTCTCTTAGTTTCTTCCCCACATCCACTTTCCAGGTTCAGGGTTATAAGAGAGGCAATCTGTGATGGCAGCTTGGAGGAGCAGGCTGCTATTACAGAATGTTTTTTGATAAAATATAATCTAAAACAGAAGAAATATGCCCCTAGGAAGTAAACCACATTTAATTTTAAAGTAAGTCACAATAATTTTTCCTATAGCTGTATATCACAATGCTGCCTTTTCCTTCACATTTGGTCACTGGTTCAAATACCGCATAAGGCAAGCAGTCCCTTGACTCTTAAAATACTGTAATATTACATTTGTATCTTTTGTTAAGCATTAACACTTTACTGATTATGGCATTCCATACAAACAAATCATATATAAAAATATGTATAAGTAATGCAGTAATTTTGCTTAATTCCTTGAACTAAAAAGAACTCATTTTTAAATTATTGGAATAAACCAAATTTCATAGTCAAATATAAACAAAGGACTGAGAATCAGAAAGCCCATTCCACCCCCTGTGTACTTATGCAGCAACCTATCTGCATACTTCACCCTAGGGATGGAAAAGGAAGCCCTCATATTTTTGTTTAAGAGTACATTTGTGTGATCTGCCAAAACATACCCTGTTCTAGCATGGAAGACTGCAATACACAGAACATGCTAACATCCATTGCTCTTGATTCAAATATTTCATACAAAACAATATAATTTTGGTGAAGAAGCCAAGGAAAATGCATTTGGGAAAGCTGCATGCCAAAGATGTGTACGTTATGGAAAGTAGCATACAAAAAATGCCTGTTAGGAAGAGTTGTGCATTATGGAAAATAGTATATGTGAAACTGTGTTTATTAAAAATATGTTCAAAAGGTATATGTTAAGAGGAATAACTTCTGTCAAGTGAGGATTGCCTCCCTATGAAGCAACCATAGACAGCAGACAGAGTTAAGGGTTTAAAAGAAGTGAGATAAGAAAGCCACAAGCTTTTTGATAGAACTGCAATGGAATAATATCTACTAGGAAACTAAACTTGGGCCTGGCTATTTAGAGAAGGCGATGAGCCTCCAAGGAGGCCTTCTGGGCCATTACCCTACTAGTCTTCTGTAGCTGTCCAACATTTTGTGCCCCTATAACAACGAGGACAGCCCTGAATGATGCTAAAGAATTGTGTAAGTGATCAATGTGAAAACTGCTTGAGATTGCCCTAAAGATGTTCATTGTGGAGGCTGAATTAAGAGTGGTGGCTTACAGCTGAATTTTAACCATAGAAAACAGCTTTAGTCAGGCTGATTTGCCTGACTGCCACACTTGGCATCTGAGCTAGAGACACGCCATACCAAGTAACCTACTTAGTTGACCTACTTAAATATGAACTAACTTTGATCAATGGCTTCTGTTAAGCATCATTAACCACAAGAGGTCTCAAATCAGTTTTAGGCAGGTCTGAAGAAGTAAAGTAAGCCACTACACATGCCCAACAATTTTTTTCTAAATGTACATTTGGTGTAAAGCCTCTGTCCATGATCTAATGGTATAGTAACATACATGATCAAAAATATAATGAAGCTATTGAATGATGTAAGGTGTCTATAAAAGTTGAGAGGGGGTAGACTTGCTCTGAGATTTATTGCTGGAATTTATAACAGGGTATGGCTCCCTTCGTGTGAAGTGAAAAAAGTGAAGTTTCAGCTATTTTCTCTGGTTGTCTTATTTTGCCATTGTAAAAGGGATACTCCACGTTATTGATAACCCAGGACTCTTTTGTTCATGTGCATGCCATCCGTGCCACACAGCCCAAATATAAGGAATACCTCCTTGCTACTGAGTCTTCAGAACAGAGGATGAAGCACTTCTGTCCACTGGGCCAGGACAGATGTTCAGATCAGGGTCTCCTGACCCAAGGAGTTATTGCACAGGTGTGGTTGTTGCAGATGGCCACTGAACTGAATGGAGATTGAAATGGTGGAGACTGAAATGATGTTAGAGTTAAACCCCAATATCCCCAGTACATTCTGCTATTTAAATGTGACAACCTAGAGGGGTATGTGTGTCACGGAATAAAGAACTTATGTTTCCTCTCTTCCCCTCTCCCCCACCAAGGAGGTAGATTCTGCATCCAGCAATGCACGTACTTGCTTTAGCTAGTCACCCAGGGACACCTAAACCCAAGTAGGTACTGACCTGGGGCCAAATCATTCTAAGAATGCAAATCAGTCAATGTGGCCAAGGGGTGCCATATACCAGAGGTCCCCAACCTGTGGGCCGTGGCCTGTTAGGAAGTGGGCCATGGGGCTCCTGCCCGCAAACCCCTCCCCTTCCACGTGATTGGCTCCTGCCCGCAAACCCCGCCCCCGGTGCTTGTGATTGGCTCCCGTCCGCAAACCCTGCCCCCTGGTGTGCACAATTGGCTCCCGCCCGCAAACCCCACCCCCCAGTCCATGTAAATCTCGGTAACCCTGCCCCCGGTCTGCAGAAATCCTGGAAACCCCGCCCCCCCGGTCCACAGAAAAATCGTCTTTTGAAACTGGTCCCTGGCACCAAAAAGGTTGGGGACCCCTGCCGTATACCCTTGAACTGGCTCTGCACAGGGGACAGCATTGCCCCTTGTTGGCCTATTGGGCTAACTCTTTTCTCCATTCCTGATGGAGAGGTAGCAATAATTTGGTAGGAGACAAAGAGGGTTTTCCTGCAATTGTCTTTGAAAATAATTTGCAGAACATTGGATAGAATGAAATGTTAATGGTATTATTAAATGAGCACTGGATGTAGATGAATCTGTGTGAAGTGGTGTCACTTTGCTTCACAGAGCTGCCTTGAATGGGATCAAAGGAGCAATTTGATGCAGCATCTTGGCTGAAAACACGAGGAACTCTGCCCCAGAGCCTTCAGTTGCAATAGCAAGATGGGTTGCTTCATTTCAGCTGGCTGCTTCACTTGGGCATAATGCTGGTAGAACTCTCTTTTATCCATGCACGCACAGAAGGCCCTCAAAACAGCTGTGTCAGCGTATTCAGCTATGCTGAGCCTTCAATAAATACTGGGCACTGCTTTGTATTCTGGAACAAACTCAGGGGGTGCTTTGATCAAGGATCAGATTGAAGCAAAGTGCCACTTTAAGGCTTCATGCAGACTTACTAATCTACGCATTCCCACCTCACACATATAGTTTCCCATTCTCATCCACAGTGTTGAATATGCATTCTATTCTGAAAGAAAATGAATTGTATTCTTTTCAATGCTATTCCAATTGGAAACAGATATTCTCTTCTTCTATTATTTCTTCTAATATTCACTATTCTTGAATTTTCCCCTTGTTCAGTGTGCATGAATGCATGAAGCCAAAAATATATTGAATGAGGTGCATTCCAATGAAAATTACATTCTGAATGCTTTTGCATGCTCTGGAAAACAAAAACAAGAATTATATCTATCTTTCAGTCCATTTTATTCTTTTCTACCTTTTCCTTTTTTTAAAAAAATATTTAGTTTCACTCGAGAAACTGAAACTAAAGTTCAGCTTTGTGGTCATTCTTTAAAAAAATTGTCAACAAATTAGCACAATAAATCATCTACATGTGTACACCAGAAGCAGGGACACTTCATTTACTGGGCCTTCTGTAGAACAAGAAGGGCATTATAATCCTCCCCAAGCAAGGACATTAGGACAGAGGTTCCAAACTTTGCAAATATAAGGACTTGTAAAGGAATGCAGAAATGACCTTGGGGAAGGAATGGATAAAGCATTAAGAGAGAAGAAACTGTAACTTAGTCCTGGGAACGTGGAAAGCACAAGAAAGAAATCAAAATACCCCCCACCTTGATTCTTTGGTATAAGATGGGGCTGAGAGAAACTCTGTCGGGCTTTTAAGATTCTAAAATGGCATTCTTGGAATCCCCGTTTCTTTACCTGGCCTATTTTGAAGGTTGACAAGACCCCTTTTTAATGTCAAAAATCTTGTGGACCCCCACTTGATAGTAGTTAGCATCTACTGACCAAAATAAATCATAATGACAAGCTATCATGAATTCAGTAGTTATCCATAATGTGTTTAAATGAATGCGTGTTTTGTAAATCTCAATAACATACATGTGTGGTTGTTAATTCAGAGTACCTAAGGTTGGTATTATGTCCCTCTGTCAAGCTATTAAAATTTTCCAAAAGCATGGTGACATTGCCCTACTTCCAACTCCCCCACCCGCAATGCTTTGTTTAAAAAAGGTTAAATAAAAGAAGCCAAAGACAAATCATATACATTCTCTTTCTTTGGTGGGAAAGTCCATGCCTAGAGAAACAATGAAACACTCCCTCTTTTGCTGCGTGGGGGCAGTGGGTCACAGCAGATGACACTTGGGCTTTTTGTAGGTCCAGGTGAGGCCTCTGGGTCAGCCACTCAGTAAGTGCCCATATGTGTTTGTGGGGGTCCTCACCAGGCAGGTGAAGGACCCTTCAGCTGTGGGGATGATGCAAGTGTGGCTGAGTGGGACCTGGGATGGATCTGTGGCATCTCTTCTGCTTCTGCAACACAACCTCCATTTCTGTGACAAAGGGCTGGAGGAAGCCATTGGTATGGGGCTGGGGGCTGAGTCTTAGGGAAGTTAATATTTATGGGAGAAGGAAAATACAATACGAGGCTGACGCAGATGGGCTGCACCAGGAGCACTTTCTCTCTAAGGCTAGCCAGAATTTCTCTCCCACCCAGCTCACCCCAAGCAGTGGAGTCTTTTTAGGCCAGTATCTGTGCCACCAGAAGAGCTGTGAGAGTGGTTTACATTTTGCTTTGCTTTCCATATTTGCTGCATATTGCAGACCTCTTGCTATTCACGCCCTCGAGTGTCCCATGACCCACAGTTTGAGACCCACTGCATTAGCACTTCTTTGATAGGATTTTCACTAGAGGTCTAAGAATACTAATATGAAACCTATGCTCTTTGCTTCTGTTACCCCAAGCTTACATTTCAAATATCACAATACATTTGTTGTCTTAGATGCTCTAATTCTTGACCTTCTCAAAGGAAATGCAATAATTGAAAAAGGCAATACTAGATTATTATGTTAAAATTGACACATTCTGCACACTGAGGCATTCCATTAAGTACGATACAGAAAAGTGTTTATCCTTCATTTCCAAATTTATGGTTCCCTGTAGAGTACAAATATATGAGAATCAGAGCTTGCTTTGATGAGACAATATAAATCAATTAAATAAATACATACATTCAATATCCTAGCACAAGTTCAGATTGCTGATATAATAAAACTGAACATGGTTGTGAATTGTGTGAAGGTTTCTAACATTCATTCTTGTGCACAGATTGCCAATGTGCGCATGCACTATAACAACAGTTTGGTGAGTGTGTGTGAACGTGTGAGCTGGCTCTGAGAATCTGAGAATTCTAGCACAACTATGAATCTCCAGAGCATTTGTATCTCAGCAGAGGTTCTCCCTTTGTGCCAGCCACAAGGCCTGGCAAGAGAAGAATAAAAGCATATGTGCAATTTAATGCAAGGATTTGAGGAGGTTCATCAGGAAATTGAATGTAGTCTGTGCAAAGTACTGTCAGGTGTCAGCTGGGAGTTTCTCAGGAATGAAGGAATTGCCAAATTATTTATTATTATTATTATTATTATTATTATTATTATTATTATTATTATTATTATTATTATTTCTAACTTATATCACCGCCCATCTCCCCCCACAAGGGAACTCTGGGCGGTTAAATTAAGCCCTTCTCTGGAGAGGATGGAGTTAGAGGGACCTAACTGAGATCTCTTCTTGAACTCACAACTATAAGATTAGAGGTAAGTTGTAGGTATGATTATCTACAGGTCTCTGTGGAATAAAACCTTTTCCCCTCCTGATGGAGTATGGGTGGATAGTTTGGGATGCTCTGGAGATAAGAAGTGGGGGGAGGAGGCACCCCC
Organism: Charina bottae; assembly: GCA_023362775.1. Classification (NCBI taxonomy): domain Eukaryota; kingdom Metazoa; phylum Chordata; class Lepidosauria; order Squamata; family Charinaidae; genus Charina; species Charina bottae. The sequence continues at coordinate 6,995,631 of JALMGJ010000001.1, read as the reverse complement.
CTTCAGGTGATCACCAGTCAGGGAAGGTGAGAGACTAGAAGGAGAAGACATCTTAAGGGCCAGAAGCCTTTGGCAGCTGGAGGCAATTCTTCTCCTGTGGTCTCTTCTCTATCAGATACTTGATAGTATGGCTTCTGAATTCCCCTTTCTGGTGATATGGTTGTTAAGTATCAGGTTGGTTCCTACAATAAGATCTTACTCAGTTGTGACTTAATTGTAATTGCTATTCTGGCAAGGGTGGGTGAGCTGGATGATGTGAATTTGACCCAATCCTACCTGGGTTTTCAGTGCAACATTAACCAAGAGATCAGACTTGCGGAATCCACAAGAATACCATATCACTCACCAGACAACCTTCAAACTGGAACAGATTAGGGGGGCTTTGACCTCAAGCAGATGTAAGTGGACACTGCTGCTATTTCACCTGCCCAGCTACCAACAGTCTTCCTGACCAAGCTGGCTGAAGGCATCTCTGGTGTTGTATTGGAGAATTCTAGGGTGGTTAACTCAGGGAGTTTCAACATCCATGCTTAGGTTACCCTAACAGAGCAGGCCAGGGATGTTATAGCACTGATTGGTTCAACTATCATTAACTGATGCATAACATATACCCTTAATTTAGTTTTGCCCCAGGTTGAGAGGGGAGTTGCCTGAATATGAGAGTTGCTTGTTGTCTTGGTCAAACTACTGCCTAGTCCCATCATATCTTTCCCTGGAAGTGTGGAGGGACCAATAAGGTGGTCTATCTCCAAAGAGTTTAATGGATTATTGAATGGTTTAGGGTTATTTCCAGAAGCCACAGCTGTTGTTCCTGTTGAGGCCCTTGCTGACCTATGAGTTTGGCTAGACATGCATTAGAGCATTTGGTTGTACCAGATGTATGACTACAAAAGCCACCAGAACTCTTGTTTTCATGGTCTCTTGAATGGTGCTTTTCATGTAGATATTATTAAGGTGTCCAGTGTATCATCTGGTCTAATTTAATGAGATTTTAGTTTATGAGGCCTGAAAATGTGGACAAGTGCCTATACCAGTTCAGCCTACCATAAACTCTCTTGACCCCCTAATCCAGCGGTCCCCAGCCTTTTTGGCACCAGGGACCAGTTTTGTGGAAGACAATTTTTCTACGGACCGGGGGGGGGGGGGAGCGCACAACCTAGATCCCTCGCATGCACAGTTTAATGTCGCCGCTGATCTGAGAGGAGGCAGAGCTCAGGCAGTAATGCAAGCGATGGGGAGTGGCTGTAAATACAGATGAAGCTTCGCTCGCTCGCCCACCGCTCATCTCCTGCTGTGCGGCCCGGTTCCTAACAGGCCATGGACCGGTCCCGGTCCGGGGGTTGGGGACCCCTGCCCTAATCATCTTGGCTAATCTGAGCTATTTGTGCGTGTAGGCTGACTGGGTAAATTTAGGGAGTGGTAAACATGCTTTCTCATGTAGTGTTGTGCAGCCACTCAAAGAAGCAATGGTCTCCCACTGTGCCCAAAAGCCATCTCTCCCACTTCCCTCCCAGGAGAACGGGGGAGATAAGGGGGGAAGAGGTGGAGAACAACTCCCTTGAAGATTGCTCTGTGGGACTATAGGACCAACAAACTAAAAAAACTAACTTCTCTTCCTTCTCTCCACCCATTATGCCTGCCATTCTTGGATGGGGAGTGGGGTTTTTTTTGTCTCCTCTCACCTCGCTTGCCAGTATGGTGAAAAGAGGGCAGGCCATTGTTGGCCCTAGGCTGCTTGTCAATAACACCTTCTGGACAGAACAACTCTTAGCATCATTGCTAAGGCTGAGGCATGGACTGAAATCTGGACAGCAGGGATTCAGGCTGCAGAGTGGAAGATCCCATAATCAATAATTGAGTGTCACAGGAGATTTGCATAGTTGCATAGTGCCACCTGGTGGCTATTCACTGGTATGTCTTCTCTATAATGGCATCTCCATCTCTCCTATGACATGCTTGAGGTAATCACTGTTACATCTTTTATCTGCCTCTTCACACAGGCCCTCCATGTACATGAGCGCTGAATATTTTTTTTAGTCTTCTTCTCCCTACAGAGGAATATGGATTTATGCTGCTTTAATTTATGTTTTTATTATTGTATTTTATATTTTGTATTGTATCTTTTGCAAGCTTTGGAGCTTCTTAGCATAAGAAACCCTAATTCAGAAGAAGTACTTTGGACCTTAAGTGAATCTGAACATAACACTTCTCTGCCATTTGTTACAGCAACCCATCTTTTTTCAGCTTCCCCATAAGCCTGGAGATGCATCTTTTTTTCCAGAAAGATGGTCTGCTTTAACAAATAGCAGACAAGTACTGTAATGTGCAAGAGAGCCAGTTTGGTGTAGAGGTTAAGGCATCAGGCTAGAAACCAGGAGACAGTGAGTTCTAAACCTGCCTTAGACACAAAGCCAGCTTGGTGACCTTGGGCCAGTCACTTTCTCTCAGCCCCAGGAAGGAGGCAATGGCAAACCACTTCTGAAAAACCTTGCCAAGAAAACTGCAGGGACTTTTGACACGACTTGACACGATTGAACAGATTTTAAAAATGTGCTTGTGCTACATCTGAAGCAGGTCTTCGAAATTATTTTCAAATAAAAATGTGTTAAATAAATAAATATTAACAAAGCAAGTATGAATCTGGTCAGTGATTACATATTCTTCCTAATTGTGGAGCCCAAGCAGCCACAGTCCACAAACCATCCCTTCCCTTAGACCATCATCCCTTATTAGACCATCCTGAGATGCTATCACTTGACAATTGGACGGAAGACATAAGTTATTCTATTAAAGTCAGTATTATTCTCTCCAGGGTGTTATAGATATATGTTGGAATGTATCTTAAATAGGTTCAACTTTTAATGCTTCAGGCAAAAATAATAAATAAACATTTGAAAAAAAATCACCAGGTACAAACAAGCTCATATTTAATACTAAGTAGGATAGCATGCTGTACTATAATTAGAGACATTCCTATAAAATAGCAATCTTATTATTCAGTAGATTTCCAGCATAACCCCAAATTAAAGGCAACTGAGACAAACTGCCAAATGGAGAGCAGGCCATCTTACCAGATGGCCAGTAAGTATCTATACTCCTTGTGGGGGTTACAGGATGCGCAGATGGAATATCTGAACATCTGTTTGCTTTAATTTACATGCTTATGTTTTAAGAGAATGTTCCATCATTAATCCAGCACTAGATTGGATTAGCAATTTCAGGAATAATAAATACTGACTGGAAATTCACAGAGAGAATTTTTTATGTATTTGTTGCATTTAGGGAAAAAGGCAAAAAGAGAGATGGAGAAATGAATTCTAATGAAGCTCTTACCATGGAAACTAAGTATGTAAATCTTACAGAATACAATTTTTAGCTACAATTCTATGTAAAGTTCAGTTAAAAGAAGACATGGATTTAAAAGAACTCTTAATCTCTGGAAAGACATTTGTTCAAAGTTAGTATGACAGATTTTAGAAATATTATTACTCTTTGCTGTGTTTGAATAGGTCTATCAAAAAATAAGGGATTTTTAAAATAATTTTGTCAATATTCTCCAAGGGAATATGATATTTGCCTTATTATAGAATGAATCCCATCATTGTTCTTCAGGGCTAGTGTTAGATACTTTTTGTACCTAAAGCAAACTGTAAAAATCCCATTCCAAACTCTTAGTTTGGATTGCATTAATTAATAATTAGTGTCCCTTTCAGAGTGTCTTGGAGCATCAAGTTGCCACATTTGACAAAGGGACAGTCACTTCAATGTCCTTTTGTTGTCTACTCCATGCACAGAGACACCTCCACCACAGTTGCTGGCACCTCCAAAGGACCATGCTTGGTCTTCAAAAGACAGACTGGGACAGGGATACATCCAATAAAAGCCTCACACTTAAGCCTCAGCTATGCATACCTTTCATGAATCTCTGACCAATTTTTTTAAGGGAGGAGGGTCAAGATCCAGGTGCAGAATAATGGGTCGGTTCAAAATGGTCATTCATGAGATCCTCAAAGGGAAGGATTTGGTTTGTAATAGCCAAGAATCAGCATGATTTTCAAGCATGACGATGAAGAGCTTGTGTGCATTATGGATCCTCCCAACAACTATTGTATCCATCCTTTAGACCAGAGCTTTCCAAACTGTGTGTCGCGACACAAAAGTGTGTCGCCACACCACCCGGAAGCGGCGGCGTGCGCGTGCATGGTCCGTGCACCGCCGCATGCCCTCTCGTGTCGCCGCCACCGTGCCGCCGCCGCACCGCCGCCGGCATGTCGCCAGCGGCGGCACTTTGGAAAGCCCTGCTTCAGACTGCTCACTGTGATTTTACTCTCAGATAAAGACAGATAGACAGGCAGGCAGGCAGGCAGGCATACCTATCGTGCTGTTCCCTTTCTGGGCAAACAATACCATGCAGAGTGCAGAAAAAGTCAGAAATAGGAAGCCAAAGAAATTAAAGGCGTGACATAAAAAAAGGAAACATAGCTAAATCTAGTTTACAGCTGCCCCATTTGCTATACCTCTCCATTCCTTTCTATCCTTGCAAATCATCCTTCCTTCTACATCCAAGAAGTCTGTCTTAAATACTGCTTTACTTTAAGAACATGCAATTATTTCTTGGCTAAAACCAGAAGGGAAAGGGAGGGAATGTCAGGATCATTCTTTTATTTCTTCACCACAACACTGCAGCAGCTTCAGGACAATTATACTAACAGGTAATTAAAAACAAATAATTAAGAACAATGTACTTGCCACCTTTTCAGCATGGCATCCAAAAACTGATTTCTCTTTGTATATCCAATCCTTAAGCAAATTATCATTTCTAATAGGGACAGTGTTATCTGAGCAGGCAATCATATGCATAGTGCTGTATAAATTAATGGCAGACTGTTTTGACATTTTGAATACTGTTTGTAGAAGTTGCAGTTGATGAAATACACAACTAACAAGAGATGGAGGCTTACATAACCCCCTAATTTGTTGAAATATACTTTAGGATAAGGACGTCTTTTCTTTTTTTTAACCACAAACAGAGACAACACATAACAACTAGAGCAAAACAGTGGCTTGGAATAGGGCTAAAACTAGATATGCAGTGTGGTTTCTGTGATGATTTTGATGTAGAAATGCAAATTTCCAAGAATCTTAATCACCACTAATGCAATTTAGTTGTCCTTTTTGAACTCACCTACATTTTGGCTATACAATGCAATTAACCAGATCAATTGCAGACTGGAAAATATATCTGCTGAATTATTTAATATTAATGTCACACTGTATAAATCCTAAGTATTTGCAGACTACTTCATTTTAAAGGGCAGATATTTCAGCAAATTTTCCATCCATTTTTAAAAATTAAAAATAAAATAAAATTCACCAGATGGTCTTGGGAGAAGGCTTCACAGCAATGTCACAAGCTAGCAGATGAGGTTCATTCTATTTTCACGTTAAAAAATTCAGCGCACTTATATTAACTGCAAGACTTTCCCCAACACTGACTGGAATGTCCACATGACCACCACAATACTGGATAGAATTTGTTTTAATTGCTAATAAACGCATATATATTTATGGGAATCTATTTGTAATTCAGCTAAATACTTAGTCACTTCTTTTTTCTTAAACACTGAAGTCTGAGGACTACTCAGAAGCCAGCACATAGCACTGCTTTGGTTGTAGCAAAAGTGTCCTATTGTTACTGAATTCTGTAGTACTGAATGAAGATAGTTATTTGATTTTGGTCTGCATCTATGTTGGGATCTTCTAATTACAATATTGATAGTCAAGACTAGCAAAATCCGCCTTCTCCTCTCCTTACGCGCTCAACCATATAGCTACCCTGGCTTCATGCTGGAGCACAGACAGGTGAACCACCAACACAGTGCACCATCAGCCCATTGCCATAGATGTTGTAGGTAAGTTAGGTTGCCTCCTTTTACTGTTCACCTAAAGAAACCTTGCTCTGTGAAGAAATCGTCTTTGCCCTTTCCCCAGGACTGCTAAAAATGGACTGTCACTATCCCCTTGAACAAGATTATTATTTTCCAAGCAGACCTCCTACATTATATTCTAATGCAGAAAATAATAATTAAAATAAGTCAATTTTTTTTTCAGTTCAGCACAGTTCTTTATTCACTGTACAATTCTTTCCTTGAGATAAAGAGAAATATTTTACATTGTTTAGAGTGCCCCGTGTTGGCTCTGCTGAAAGTCAGTATTAATATCTTATTGATCTCTACATACACAGTATAAATACATGTGGTAATTTCACCACCTAATGAATAAACTAATTGCATTTTAAATTATATCTGCAGTATGGTTCAGTGGGGCTCAACATTATGGACAATGTAAAGTTTTCCAACATTGAGTAAAGCCTCCAAGAAATGTTTGCTTGACTTTGTATCTTAATTATTGGCATGAAGGGCACCAACAATCCAAAGACTGCAGGAATCTCAGATCTTTTTACACAACCGACACATACCGCATGCATTTTTATAACCACATATATATATATATATATATATATATATATATATATACATACATACATACATACACACACACATACATACATACATACATACATACATACATACATACATACCTGTATGAGGCAAACCAATCTTTCATGAAAGAAGCTTGTTTCAAGTGTGTGAGGTGACTGCATGCCACAAATCAATATGGTTTGCCTCACTGAGCCCTGGAAGTTAAGATATTCTGCTTTGGTCCAAGGAAATTCCAGTAACTAGAACAGAGCTTTCCAAACTGTGTGTCGCGACACAAAAGTGTGTCGCCACACACAGTCGGCTGTGTCGCCACACAACCCGGAAGTGGCAGCGGGGGCGTGCACGGGGGCGGTGGCGGCGGCACCGGCATGCCATCGGTGCTTCTGCGTTTTAGAGGAGGCTGCTGCCGCTGCCGCCGCCATGCACACCCCCGCCCGCACTGGGTTTTCCCGCGGCGACACATGAAAATCCGAAGGCGCCGCAGCTGCAGCGGTGCGCAAAGACCGAAAGCGGCAGCAGCGCTTCCGGCTTTTTGTGCGCTGCCGCGGCGGCAGGACTTCCGGGTTTTCCAGCGGCGACACACCAAGGGCGGTTGGTGTGTCGCCACGGGAAAACTTTGGAAAGCCCTGAACTAGAAGAAACTTCTGGGCAAGTCTTGTGCATGCATAGAAACCTCTTCTGGCAAATGAATAGCTTTGCACAGTAGCTCTGAATGGGTACTTCTCACAAACCGTTGTCATAGTTTGAAGTTTGGGGTAGCCCTCGTAAGAATAGCTGTACTGGGTAACCAAAGAACTATCTAATACAAGAGTCTATTGCCACAGGGCCTACAGTACATTAAAAGGTAAAGGTTCCCCCCGCACATTTGTGCAGTCGTGTCCGACTCTAGGGGCCAGTGCTCATCTCTGTTTGTTAGCCGAAGAGTCAGCATTGTCCAAAGACACTTCCACAGTTATGTGGCTGGCATGACGCATGCGGAACGCTGTTACCTACCCACCAAAGTGGTACCTATTCAACTATTTGCATTCGCATGCTTTCGAATTGCTAGGTTGGCAAGAGCTGGGGCGAGTGCGGGTTCATTAGGACCATTGCATTTCATTAGGATGGCATGAATAATGTAGCATGTTCCCAGTAACCAGCTTTCAAAAGTATTAGTACTTGAGAAAACCAGTGTGGTGTAGTGATTACAGGACTGAACTAGGAAGACCCAGATTAAAGTCCACCTTCAGCTGTGGAAGCTCTGTGGGTGACTTTGAGACAGCAGCTCTTTTTCAGCTCAGCCTACTCACAGACTTGTTTTTTGGGGGGGAAATGGGAAGAGGGAACACTACAGAAGCTGCTTTGGGTTCCAGAAGAAAAGTTGGATATACAGTAAATGTATATCATCATGATTGTTGTCATCATGATTAGTTGTAATTGATACATTTATCATCCATTATTTTGTCTAATCTTATTTTAAAGCCATCTGAGATTTTGGCCATCACCACATTTTGCAGTACCAAATTCCATAATTCAGCTGTGTAGTGAGGGAAAAAGAATTCCTTTACCCTAAATCTCCCAAAGTTTTTGATCAGGATCACTAGCTACAATGAAGTCAAAGGGAGAGATAAATAGTTTCTCTACATCATGCATAAAGTTAGACAAGTCTATCATGTCCCTCTTGTAATTTTCAAGGCTAAAGAGCCTCAAACATTGCAACCTTTCCACACAAGAGTATTGTACATGCTCTCTGATCTTTTAGGTTGCCCTCTTCTGTAATTTTTTGGATCAACAATATCCTTTTTATAGGGATCTTAAAATGCTATTGCCACAATTCCCCCTGTCAAGTTCTTTGGTGTTCTCTGAGCTTGGTTGCTTGCTTGCAAACATTTTGTTACCCAACTAGGCCACATCAGTGCAAGAGTGCTTCATCATCAGCATGAGAGGCACTCTCACACTGATGACATGGCCTAGTTGGGTAATGAAACATCTTCAAGCAAATAGCAAAGCTCAAAGAGCACCAAGAACTCCACAGCTCAACCCTGAGCTACCAATATTCTCTTCTATTGGAACAATTCTCCCTCTTAGAGAATTATTCTTTACATTCCAGGAAAGAAATCTAACTGCATTCAAATAAAATTGCTTTCTTGTCGAAAAGGTTTGAAACACCATCACAAAGCCAAAACAAATATACTCCTTAGCAGAAGAATCACAAAACTGCTTTTTTACTTTATTTTTTTAAACTTTTAATCCTTTCGGCCTACAATTCCATGCTAGGCTGCCATTTTTACCGCGCGACTCTCAGTTTTGCTGTCTACTATACAATTAATTTTTAGTCTCAAAACTTGTTAATTAATTTTCCCAGGTGGAGTTGATCTAAGTACCCACACACTGTATTACTCGGGTGATTGGTGGGCCTGAATTAGACCTTGGAAATTATCCCGTTTGGCAAAAAACAGCTTTGACAGCTGTGATGCTGTTACAGAATATGCCAGGTTTTCCTCATTGAGGGTTATTAAAAATGTACTAAAGGCTTCATTAGAATTATAAATATTATCCAAACCTTTATCTCATCCTGAATGTAGAAAAATTAAAAAGGACAAGCTCACCAGCTGCTGAGTAGTTTTTTTCCCCTCTCTTTTTGCAGCAGTTGCTTTGCTTTTAATAAATGACAATTCAATATTTACAGAGGTACACAGGTGTAAGAAGGCACCCATTTTTCTTTTAGGTTTCTTTTTGCTGGTATACAAAGGAAAGCAATGAGTTGAAAGTTAAATGTAACTATTTTTTGCCTACCCAAATAGTATTTTTTATTTCTATCTTTCTGTCCTTGCAATGGAAATCTACAGCAAATAGCTTACTGGCCAATATTATTGTTAGATATCACGTAACAGAAAAGACTATTAAAAACTGATTAAATACTGTCAGACTACTCATATTAAAATATTTTCTGAAACCTTAAGAAAGGCAGAAAGGAGGCTCAGATCAGACTTGTATGTTAGTTGTATATTCGGTATCAAAAGGATCTTCATCAATCATTCGGTATGTGATAAAATGCAGGAGGAGATACTACACCAGAGCTTTCCAAACTGTGTGTCGGGATACGTTAGTGTGTCGGCTGCAGTGTCTGGGTGTGTCACGGCTGCTGCTGCCTCCGAGCCCTACCAGGATTCCACGCAGTTCCTAGTGCTTGCCTTGTGCCCTGCTGCCTCCAAACCTGCTGTGATTCCACGCAGGTCCTAGTGCCTGTCTTGTGCCCTGCTGCCTCCAAACCTGCCCTGCCAGGATTCTGCGCAGGTCCTAGTGCCTGCCTTGTGCCTTGCTGCCTCCAAACCTGCTGTGATTCCACGCAGGTCCTAGTGCCTGCCTTGTGCCCTGCTGTAAGAGTGTGTCGCGAAATGATGCCCTGCTATAAGAGTGTTTCGCGAAATGATGCATGTCTAAAAAGTGTGTCACCAACATGAAAAGTTTGGAAAGCTCTGTACTACACAGTGAGTTAGCATAGTCAACATACCTGCTGATATACAGGTAGTCCTCGCTTAACGACCACAATTGGGGCTGGAATTTTGGTTGCTAAGCAAAGTGGTCATTAAATGAATCCGACCTGATTTTACGATCTTTTTTGTGGCGGCCGTTAAGTAAACCATGTGGTCGTTAAGCGAATTATGTGGTTCCTCATTGATTTTGCTTGCCAGAAGCTGGCCGGGAATGTTGAAAATGGCAATCATGTGACAAAAGGACTCTGTGACAGTCATAAATGTGAACCGGTTGCGAAGAGAAGAGAAGAATTAGAAAAAGAGGGTTCCATATGTCAATGGTTTACATATTTTCAAATAAAAGAACAATTTAAATTAGATAAAAAAGTGTTTAAATTTGAGAAGAGAGAAAAGAGATGGGACAATATATTATGGAACGAAAACGACCATTTGATTTCTAAATTATATAAAAAATTATTAGAAATAAAAACCAATGACATTAAAATAAAAAATTATATGATTAAATGGGAAGAAAACTTAAGACATGAAATTAGCTATGAAAATTGGCAAAATATATGGACAAAAAATATTAATTTTACATTGAGCAATAATCTAAAAGAAAATATATACAAAATGATGTTTAGGTGGTACATGTCTCCTGAGAAGCTGTTTAAAATGAAGCATATTAATTCAAATTTATGTTGGAAATGCAAAACAAAAGTTGGTACAATGTATCATGTATGGTGGGCTTGTAAAAAAACAAAAAAATACTGGGACAAAATACATCTATGTATCTGTAAAATTTTGGAAACTAATATGGAAAAAAAACCAGAAATCTACTTACTTGGACTAATGGAAAAAAAGATGAACAATAGCAGCAAAAAACTATTATTATACCTAACAACAGCCGCAAGAATTATTTTTGCACAATACTGGAAACAAGAACGTACTCCGACAATAGAAGAATGGATCATAAAACTAATGGAAATAACTCAAATGGACAGATTAACAAACTTAATGAAAGATGGAGAATTGGAGGACTATGAATCGATATGGAACCCTTTCCTAAAATATATACAAAAGGAATACATGATTAATTTAATTATATAAAATTATAAGTAAAAGAAAAAATAAGAGAAAAGAAATTGTATTAGAAGATCTGAATTGAATAAGATATTAAACTTATGAAAAATAAGGAAATAATTATAAAAAGGAAGTATGAAAAGGGGGGGAAAAAAGGAAAGGGGGGGGAACGGAATAAGAAAAGCTATGTAAATCAATATGAAACAAAAAATTCTTCGAGAAGAAAACTGGAAGTATTTTAAAAGTTTATATGTTGTCATATATTTTCTTTTTTTTTCTTTTTTTCTTTCTCTCTCTTTTTCTCTCCTTCTCTTCTTTCCCCTCTTCTCCCTTTTTTTTAAATTTTATTTCACTTTATTTATTTTATTTATTTATTTTTTGTTTCTTATCTCTTTATTGTCCTTTTTGTATGTGAAAATGTCTGAAATGTAAATATGTTGTATACATTGTAAATATATGTATAATTGTTTATATGTTTAATAAAATTATTCAATAATAAAAAAAAATAAAAAAAATAAAAAAAAATAAATGTGAACCGGTTGCCAAGAGCCCAAATTGTGATCACATGACTGCTTGGGCGCTGCGTGAGGACTGGTCATAACATGGTTTTTCAGCACCGTCGTTAAGTCCAAACTGTCACTAAACGAATGGTTGTTAAGCAAGGACTATCTGTACCAGGATCAAAGTAGGATCTGTCCATTGTGCTATGTGTAGAGCAGCACACAATTATGCATTTCTTTATTGCATGTTGCCCTGCAGCATACCATATGTCTCTCAAATGCTAAAGGTATTAATAGCATGAGCTTGGGCAGTGTTTATACACAAACACACACACACACACGGCCCTGTTGTGGAAACTGTTTTTCTGTTTTAGCTTGACTTGGAACTTGCACGTGAGCAGTTTGTGATCTGTCTGATGGTCAGCTCCTGGATACGCCTTTGCAGTAATAACTGAGCTCTTCTACTTTCTTGTATCAATAATATAGTCAATTTGATGTCTTTGTTGTCATTTGGTGACATCCATGATGTCATTTGGTGACATCCATGTGTATAGAGATCATTTTGGTTGTCTGAAGATTGTGTTGCAGTTATTGGATTGTGTAAGAGTTGAGTCTGAATCTGACGCCGAGCAAGGCGAAATCGAAACCTATGTTAAGCAAGAGAGGGAAATTGAAACCTATCCTGAGAAAACTTGGGAAACCGAAACCGAGAATGACTCAGCAGAGCAGGAAAATCCTGAGCAGCCGATTAGCCAGAACCAGGGAGCATGTTCTAAGCCACCAATCAGTGCAAGAGAAAGGCGAGCCGAAAAGCACGCCAAACAGAAAGAAGCCTGATTGGTCTCCGAGGATAAATGGCGCAAAGGGAACAGGATAAAAGGATGCCAGTGCAAGGAGCAAACCGCCGGAGACAACCGTTACATTGAGCTAACAACTTCTTCAGCTGAAGTAGAGGCGGAATTGTCCTCAAAAACCTGCTCTGTAGCCTCCACGGAACCACAGCCAGCGCATTTCACCATTCTGGAATTCTTCCAGGTGCCTCCATCTCCAGCCGTGTCCCGTCCTGAGATGCCACGCCTTCCAGCCGAGTCCTGCCTTGCCACATCGTGTTTCCCAGTCAAGTCCTACCTTGTCACACCGCGAATTCCAGCCGAGCCTGTTCCAGTCTCCTTGCCTCGATCTCAAGCCACGTTTCGTCTTGCTGCTGTATTGCAATCAGCAACAGAATCTTCTTTGTCTGCCTCATCCAGTGCTCTGACATTGCTGGGTTGGGATTAATTCCGCAATGCATTCATTCTTCCAAAAGACTTTATACATGTAATTAGTTGAATTGTAAATAAAATTAATTCTATTCAAATTCTCTGGTCGCCTCCTACACTGAACAGAACAGATTGGCATAAACTGTTAAGTGGTTCTCCTGCTCAATTCTGTTTCTTAGGCCATACTACATTTTCCTTCTTACTATTTCCTACTTTGGCATTTCAGTCTCCAACCACAGGTAGCAAATCTTGCTTGCATGTTCTGTCAATTTCATATTGAATTTAGCCATAAACTTGTTAATCTCCTCTTCTTCTGCAGTAGCAGTTGGAGCATATACTTGGATAAATGTAATCTTAAAGGGTTGTCCACAAAGTTTAATTGATATTGTTTGGTCATTGACTGCATTGTACCCAAGTACTGCCTTTGCTATCTCCTTCCTGACTATGAAAGCAACACCGTTCCTTCTTTATTTTTAATTTCTTGAGTAGCAAACAGTATGACCTTCTGACTGAAAGTGTCCAATTCCAATCCATGTCAATTTGCTGATGCCAATTGATGTCAATTCATTTCATCTTTCACTATGTTGAGTTTTCCCATGTTCATGCTTCTCAAGTTCCCACGATAAGTCTGTCTTTGCAACATTGATTTTTCTTTTCCTACATGGCAACTTCAGCCACTAGACATCCCAAAGGCTTTAATCCAGCCACATCATAAGCACCATTAGTACTCTGAAAGATCTCAGTTCTTCCTCAGCAGCATGTTGAATACCATTCAACCTAAGGAGCCCATCATCCAGCACTGTACTGTCAATCTCTTTGTCTATCCAAGTGGTTTTCTTGGTAAAATACAGCAGGAGGGATTTACCATTGTCTTCTCCAACACAGTATGAAATTATGCTTTTGCCATTGTCACTAAAGTGATGATCTGTCCCTTATATCACTGCTAGACCTTGGTAATATTTGGATGACATCTATACCTATGTTCCCTTCTCAAAAGCAGTAGCTAGGGTGGTTGGCTTTGGTACATCTGCATGTATATTACCTAGCTATTTCACTGTCTAGAAACATTTTCCTGCAAGATTACTGAAATTACCAATCGAAGAGAATATTTGTAGCTCAGGGTTGAACTGGGGAGTCTTTGGTGCTCTCTGAGCCTTGTTGTTTTCATGCAGACGTTTCATTGCCAGGCTAGGCAACATCTTCAGTGCGAACTGAAGATGTTGCCTAGCCTGGCAATGAAACGTCTGCATGAAAACAACAAGGCTCAGAGAGCACCAAAGACTCCCCATTACTGAAATTGTCATTCATTGCAAATAGCAAATTGTGCTGCAATTAAACAAATTAGAATCAGTCATCATTGTTCTGTCCTTGGGTTACATAAATAATACCAGGAGCTTAATTTTATTTATTTATTTAATTAATTTTTATCCCGCCTTTATTATTTTTATAAATAACTCAAGGCGGCAAACATACCTCATACTCCTTCCTCCTCCTATTTTCCCCACAACAACAACCCTGTGAGGTGAGTTGGGCTGAGAGAGAGTGACTGGCCCCAGGTCACCCAGCCAGCTTTCATGCCTAAGGCGGGACTAGAACTCTGTCTTCTGGTTTCTAGCCCAGCACCTTAACCACTAGACCAAACTGGCTCTCCTTAATAGTGCTAGATAGGATTTTAAATTCTTCTGACTTACCACACTTGTCTTGTGCTTAATGGAACCTATATACATTCTCACAGCATGGCTGATTGACTCATAGGAACGTATCTCACAAATATTATATATACATACTTCCTTTTCTGCCTTCTATAGAACATGAGTAACCAAATGTAGTTTCACTATATTTTTGCTTGAATTTCTTTTTGGCATAATTTCTTTTTGGCATTTCGGTCCTCTCTGGGTGAGGTGATCCAATGGTTTGGGGTGAGGTATCATCAATATGCTGATGATACCCAGCTTTATATCTCTATTCTGGTCCACCTGAGTGATGCCGTGGATGTCCTGTCCCATAGCCTGGAGGCTGTAGGGGCCTGGATGGGGAGCAATGGGCTTCAACTCAACCCAAGCAAGACTCAGTGGCTTTGGGTATTTGGGCCTTCCAGTGATGGGGTGGCACTGCCCCAGATGGACCCAGTGCACAATCTGGGGGTCCTCTTGGACTCACGGCTCCTGCTAGAAGAGCAGGTGCAGCCATGGCTAAGAGGGCCTTTGTTCACCTTCAGGTTGTATGCCAGTTGCACCCATTCCTGGACTGGGAGACTTTGCTCACAGTCACTCATGCCCTCATGACCCTCATCTGGATTACTGCAATGCACTATACATGGGGTTGACCTTGAAGAGCATTTGGAAGCTTCAACTGGTGCAGAATGCAGCTACACAGGTAGTAAATGATGTTGGATATTTGACGCATGTAACACCACGACTGCATGAGCTGCATTGGTTGCCAGTGTGTTTCTGAGTGCAATTTAAGGTGCTGGTTGTCACCTTTAAAGCCCTTCATAGCTTGGGACAGGGTTACATGAGGAACCATCTTCTCCCAGTTGTTTCTACCTGTCCAATTCGGTCCGACAGGTTGGGTATGCTACGGGTCCCGTCAGCCAAGGAATGTCGGTTGGCGGGGACTAAAAGGCGTGCCTTCTCTGCTGTAGCACCTGCCCTCTGGAATATTCTCCCTTCAGAGATCAGGATGTCCCCGACCCTGTTGGCCTTTCATATGGCCTTGAAGACCTGGTTATGTGCCTGGGCCTGGGGCCCCGAGTGTGTTAAGGGTCCTGTTTTCTGGTTATATTGACATCTATGATTATAATTTTTCTCAGCTGATATATAGTTATAGATATAGATATTGTGTTTGTACTTGGTTTTAATTGATTTTATGATTGTTCACTGCCCAGAGTCACTTGCCATAGATATTGAAATAAATAAATAAATAAATAAATAAACATTAAACATTTAAAAATAAAATAATATTTGGATCAGAAAGGACCCTGACTAGAGCATTTATAAAATACCATATGTCTGTTTGTGTGCGTATGCTAATTTTGGTCTGAATTTTTTTTTGAAGTAAAATAAAATAACATTTTAGGTGATAAAGGCCCTTTAGTGGTGGTGTCCCTTATGGACAACCACCTAAACCTCAAACTGCATTGTGCTTCATACACACACATACTTATTAGATCTTGGGCATTCTTATGCCCTCCATCTGATGACTCCGTTATATTGCAAATGCAGCATGCGCAACCAGTGGCATGAATGTATTGTTACACAGTGCTTACATCTGTGTACAATAATAGTCTCAAGTGATCTCTCATAAGCCAGTTTGATGTAGCGGTTAAGGCACCAGGCTGGAAACTGGGAGACTGTAAGTTCTAGTCATGCCACAAGCATCAAACCAGGTGGATTACTTTGGGCCAATCAGTCTCTCTCAGCACTAGGAAGAAGGCAAGGGCAAACCATTTTGAAAAGTCTAAGAAAATTCCATGGACTTGTCCAGGCAATCGCCAGGAGTTAAGACTGACTTGAAGATACACACAAAGACACAAACAACCCCCTAAAACACCCAAATCTCATAAAATGATTTAATATTTTTTGCAAGCTCCAAGGATTACACCCATAAACAAATAATCTGAACCCATTGTCCATTACATACTAGATTGACCATTATATCTGTTTTTATATAGATTTTTTGCTTTGAGAAATATTAAAAAATTGTATTATCATAACATTGCTTTGTAATCGTGGCCTTTAAATAAAGGCAAATGTTCATGGCTACTTGTAAAAAAATTAGTGTTCACAACAATAGTATGCATCAGTTATTCTCCTAACCTATTTACTTTGCAATTTGTAAAACTAAAATATCATTCCTTGAGGTAAAGGGACATGTAGAACAAGAACTGTTATACTTGGCAAGCAAAATAAATTCCTAAAATTCCTAAAATACTCTGAATGAATATCTGTTTGCAGAGAACTTCCACTTATTCCTTAAGGCTACCAAACTTGATTTTTTTTTCAATGGCATGACTTGTATTACATCCCAAAACTTTTAATTTAATTTTTAATTTAATCTCTCTCACATTACTACTGATATAGCTACTCATATTTATTTAGTAATGTATTCTAGCCAGGGTGGTACATCCATGTGTATAATATTTGCTATAAATTCCAATGTTTTGCTTAGCTTAAGAACCCTTTAATATTCAGTATCATCCCATGATAACTTAGATTAAATGCAAATGGTGTAGCTTGGAGGAATTATTAACTTTATATTGGGATGATGAACTATGGATAAAAAGGCAATTACAGTACAGGGGAATAAAGAAGAAAAAAATAAAAAAAATCCAAGCATAGCATTTCAATGGGGTTATAGAAAGATTTCCAGTACTAGGATACATCTCCCTGTCTGATTATACAAGTGCTAACATGTGACTTAGCTCAGTAGCTCCCTTTGGCATTTATATTTCATACTGAACGACAGGTAGCTCTATCATTGGGCACAATGACAAAGCCAACTCAAGAACTTCATTTGGAAAGTCATGATAGAGCAACCAGATCTTAATTTTATCCATATTCAATTTTTACTGACAGGAAAGAGGAAATATGCTTGTGGGATTTTCTGGCTTGGGGGCCCAATATTAAGACTTTGTGCGATGAACAGAATAAGGTAAAGGTAAAGGTTCCCCCCGCACATTTGTGCAGTCGTGTCCAACTCTAGGGGCCGGTGCTCATCTCCGTTTGTTAGCCGAAGAGCCAGCGTTGTCCGAAGACGCTTCCATGGTCATGTGGCCATATGATGTGCACGGAACGCTGTTACCTACCCACCGAAGTGGTACCTATTCATCTACTTGCATTTGCATGCTTTAGAATTGCTAGGTTGGCAAGAGCTGGGGCGAGTGCGGGAGCTCACTCCGTCACGCGGGGCTAGGGATTCGAACCTCCGAACTTGCGATCTTCCGATCGACAAGCCTGGCGTCTTACCCGCTGAGCCACCACGCCCCCTAATGATGAGCAGAATACCACCTGACATTTCATCAGACCAGATTTTTTTCTTTTAAATAGCCTATGAAATGTTGGAAGTGTGACATGATATAAATGTCCTTATTGATTTTGCATCAGTCCATTGCTCCACCTGAGAAGAACAGGATAACAGGATGCACTACTGAAAAATGGATTCAGAATGGAAGTTAAATAACATATAGACTGGAATTAACAGTGTCACTAAGGAACATGCAGATTAGATACTACTTTGTTCACATAAGAAAATAGATTGAAACAAAGCTGCAATAGAGCAAATATAAATCCCTGAAGCCTCATCAGATAATGAGAATGTTTAACTACTTAGCCAGATTTGCCGCAGGATGGGCAAAAATGATTGCATCGGTGAGGGAGTTAGTGGAAAAAGGACACACGGTTTTGCAATGAATCCTATTAGGAAATATTTGCAAGCACGGCAAGATCTGAGAAGTTCCATCAGTACATCTATTACAGAATAGCAGAGACACACCGCAAGCCATTTGAATCCATGGTAAAGCAGCCAGGTTGCAACATATGAAGTCTACAGAAATATTACTTAGGAATTAGGAAAAGAAGAATGACAGAAACACTTTCTTACTAGGAAAGAACATCCAAGTGGGGGGGGGGGAATCAAGCACATATGATATTCAGGTACTTTCCATTAACACAGGATAAAACAAAGAATAAAATTAGACACAACACAGGTGAAATAAAGCAAACATTGTTTAGGATTATAAAGACAGATAGGTCTGAAATAAAAATTCAAGTACAGCGGGAAGGAGGAAGTATACTTCAAAGAGGACAAATAGTCATTCCAAAATCGTTACTATTTTGGATGCTCTGAAAACAAGTCACACAGGATACTTTGGCACAGACAAGACAGATACAAGATAGACTCTTGGGCAGGGATGGATGTTTAGAAAGAAGCTCCAGTGTTCCAAAATTTTAGGTTATCTTAGAGCAAATGTCCAAACCTTTGTATTCTTAGAAAAATACCATTAGAAAGACTCATCTGTTCACATGGGAGCAATTTGTTGCTGCAGTTACAATATGTACAGTATTCAATTATTTTATGGGTACCCAATTTTAACCAGGAGAAACATAGTAGTCAAGTTTACTAAATCAGTCATGAAAATTATATATAATTAAAGGCCAAATTTTGATCAAATTTGTCATGATGGAAATTTAAATGTATACTCCAAAGCCCAGAGACATATCAGTTAGGACAAGGGTCGGAAATGGCGGCTCGCGAGCCAGATGCGGCTCTTTGGCCCCTTGAGTGTGGCTCTTCCGCAGCTGAACTCACCCCCACCCCTTCCACGTGATTGGCTGTCTCTCCGAGTGCACTGAGCGAGGCCCGGCGCGGCAGGGAGGCGCTGCTGGCCCGGGACGCGGCGCAGGAGCGGCTGCAGGGGCTGCTGCGGCTGGAGATGGCGCTGCTCCACGGCATCCAGGTGCTGGGCGAAGGCGCGGGCCCGGGACGCGAGTGGCAGGGCGGCGCAGGGGGCCTGGCCGGGGCGGTGGCAGCGGGGGGACAGAGCCGGCGGAGGTGGCCGGGCGGCAGGACGGGGCGGGCGGCGCTGCTGGGGCTGGTGGCAGAGCTGGAGGGAGCGGAGGGACCAGGCATTCCTGTGGGCACAGTGCGCGCTCTGCAACCCGCCTTGGAGGCGCTCCTGGAGAAGCGGCCGCGGGAGGCCCTCCAGGTGCACCCTCCTGCCCCATCAATCCCCCCACCCCACCATTCGGCGTCCTCTCCCCCTGCTAACCCAAGCCCTGCAGCGGCCGGGGGAGCCGAGCCAGGCTCGAACTGGAGGCGGCCAAGGGGAGAGCAGGCGGTTCTTCGCCCTGTGCCGCCCTGCCGCTCGCATCCCGGGCCCGCGCCCTCGCCTGGATGCCGCGGAGCAGCGCCATCTCCAGCCGCAGCAGCCCCTGCGCCGCCTCCAACAGCGCCGCGTTCCGGGCCAGCAGCGCCTCCCTGCCACGCCAGGCCTCGCTCAGTGCGCTCAGAGAGACAGGCCTGAAGGGGCGTAGAGGCCGGAGAGGGAGCCCCTCCATCTCCCCTTCTCTCCCTGCCTCGCCCGCCGGGCACGGAAGCGCAGCCGCCTTGACGTCAGGCACTGGCGGCGCGCGGCATCTTCCACGCGGGGTCTCGGCTGGTGTCTGCGCTCGGGCGCCGGCGGGGAAGGAGGCGCGGGTCCCGCCCGGTGGAGAGGACGCAGCCTTCCGCTCTCCCGTGCCCGTCCTGCCGGCCGGAGGGTGGCAGCTCTTTCTCCGCCACTCCCGGTGGGGCGGCCGGGGCGGGTTCTCGGAGCCGCTGGCTGCGCCCCCTCCCTCCGTGAGCCCCGACCCTTCCACGTGATTGGCCCAGCTCCCATCCGCGGGGCTGCTCCGCCTTCGCCAGCCCCGAGCCCCGAGGTCTCCTGGGAAGCCCGTCCCGACTAAAAAGGGAGACGGTTGTGGTTGTGTAGAGCAGTTTTTATTTCACCCCACTGGCTGCAGGGCTCTGCTGAACCTTCCCCTCTATTCGATTCAGCCCCTGCCTCACCAACTTTGCCGGAATGCCAGCCTCGGTGCCCTTCACAGTCGTGCCCCCCAGCAATCCTATCAGGGCGGCTGCCTTTGCTTTTTTCAGTTGTGAGAAGCCTCGAGACGCTTCCACACTCCCAATAAGCATCAGCCACCCCAGGCACACTAACTGGAACCCGCCCTGCTTCCCCGCCCCGCTGGCAAGTGGCAGCCGCCAGGCCTTCCCTCTATACTCCCAAGGCTTCTTCCCCCCTTCATCTTCCCTCCATACTCCCCAAGACACCGCGAGCTCAGGTCATTTCACTAACTTCTCTGGAAGAGAAGCGACTGGAGCAGTCGAGCCTCTCTTTCCCTTCTCCTTCTTCCAAACCTCCCCCGCCCCTTTCCACGTGATTGGCTCCCGCCTGCAAACCCCGCCCCCTTCCACGCAATTGGCTCCCGCCCACAAACCGTGCCCCCTTCCACGCAATTGGCCCCCACCCGCAAACCCCGCCCCCCTGGCTCTCAAGCATTTCAAAACGTCCTCGAGCATGTCAAAATGGCTCCCGGCATAAAAAAGTTTGCCGACCCGAGTTAGGAGACAATTATACCAAATGCTTCTTAATGGGGTTTGTCTACTGTGGCCAGATAAAAATGGCTCCATTATATATAATGTGGCATCTAGTCTGTACCTGGCTGAAGGAAAGTGGTTGGGTCTATGCCAAAGTCTTGGGTTTTTTTAGGGAAGGCAGAAGACTCGAACAAGGCCACAAGTATGTAGGCAAAAAGGGGAAAATGCTGAAAGGTGGCATACAGTGGCATGAATATGCCCTGGATACAGAATATTAAAAGAGGCAGGAAAAGCAGAGAAAGGGGTTGGGGCTGGTATTGCAGATGCTGCGGAACATGCTGCTGGAGGAAACATCACCTGGAGTGGAGCCTGCAAGTCCAGAGATTCTGGCTCTGAGACAAGGAGGAAGACCAGGAAACCCTGGAGCAGCTTGTGAACATATGGAAAGACCAGGCAAACAGATTGTGTCATGTTTAAGGAGTTTCAGATACTGGAGAGTGGAACTGTGTCAGTTAAAGGCTTTGTTTTGCTGCAAGATAGCCAGGAGAACTCACAGGCATTCCATTATCAGCCATTGAGATAAGGAGGGGAAAAAGAAGCCAAAATACAGCACAAGGAAAAGTGAGGGAGAGTAGAGAGGCTGAGAATTAAGGAATGAATGAGTGAGTGAGTGAATACACACACACACACACACACACACACACACACACGGTTTTAATAGAAGAGAATATATGTAGCTCAGGATTAAACTGTGGAGTCCTTGGTGCTCTCTGAGCTTGGTTGTTTGCTTGCAGATGTTTCATTACCCACCTAGGTAACATCATCAGTGCTAATGAGTGTGGTGTTGCTGATTGTTTCATGTCTCTTCTCTAGTTGTTCCTTTTTTATTATGACGAAGGTGTTGTCTACATACCAGATCCATCCATACAACAACATCTTCAAAGGAATAAAATTCACAAGGGGAAGAGAAAGCAACACACTACCCTTCCTGGATATCCTCATCAGCAGAGGAAATGATGGCAAATTAAAAACACAAGTGTATCGAAAAACAACCCACACTAACCAAGTGCTCCATTACCAAAGCAACAACCCAACCTCCCACAAGAGGAGCTGTGTAAGGACATTATTCAGATGAGTATAAACGCACTGCAGCAACCCAGAACACCAGAAAAAGGAAACAGACTGCCTATACAATATCTTGCAACAAAATGGATACCCACACAACTTTATCAAAAAGTGCCTGACCACTCAACTCACTACAGCACAACCAACAGAAGCTATGAAAAGGATAACACTGCCATACATCAGAAGCATCTCAGAAAAAATCAACAGACTATTACAACCACATGGCATCACCGCCGCACACAAACCAACTAAAGCCCTCCAAATCATCTTAAGTAAACCAAAAGACCCAGTGGCCCAAGAGGAAAAAACAGGAGTCATCTACAACATACAGTGTAAGGACTGTAACAGCCACTATGTAGGACAGACAGGCAGAAGATTAGCAGAGCGCATCCATGAACAGTGCACCATCAGTCAGAGGACACGATGAAAACTCCTTAATCTTACAACACATAGACAGACTCAACCATAGTTTCAACTGGGAAACTGTGAGCATCCTAGACCAAGCCAAATCCAAAAATGCTAGGGAATTCCTGGAAGCTTGGCATTCAGACAAATCAGGGATTAACACCAGACAAACAAGCAAGCAGAAAACAACACCTTAATCAAGGAATACTATGCAGACAAACAATCAAGCAGACAAACAATGAAGCATAAAACAATACCCTAATCAAGGAACTACCAAGGAGAAAACCACATCCCCACCAACACTAGTAGGGCAAGCTTCTGTATATAAACAGGGAGCAAACACCACACTCACTAGCACTGATGATGTTACCTAGTCAGGTAATGAAACGTCTGCAAGCAAACAACCAAGCTCAGAGAGTACCAAGGACTCCACATACTAGGTTTTGTAAATTATATTTTCACTTGATATATTAGCTCACACTATTGTATTAGTATGAATATCTTAGTGTTTAGAATAAACTCCTTCATTTGTTTAAGTGCTGTCCATGTGTGTGTGTCTTTATCAGGTCCTATCATGACCCATCCTCTGACATGCATATACATATACTGTAAATGTACAGTATATGTGCTTATATACATATACATTTATACTTATATGTGCTTTTTCTTATGATTTATGTTTACTGTATTCAGTATGTTGGAGGATTTACACATGATTTATAGCTTTTATATAAATGCACAGTATTGTAAAGCATTTTATCTAGCTGGCCTTTGGCAGTAATAAAGTATTATCTGTCTTCTCAATAGATGGTGACATCTGGCTGACATTGTCTAAGCTTAGAGCTAAGCTGAGTCAGGCTGGGATAGTCTTTGGATTCAGGAATCACAGAGCTGTAGGCTGGAGTGAGAAATTGAAAAAACATCCCAGGAGAAGTCAATGGCAAGTAACTTCCCTATTGTTGCCAAGAATAACATAGGTAAAGGTTCCCCCCGCACATTTGTGCAGTCGTGTCCAACTCTAGGTGCTCATTTCCGTTTGTTAGCCGAAGAGCCAGCGCTGTCCGAAGACGCTTCCACGGTCATGTGGCCGCATGACACGCGCGGAACGCTGTTACCTACCCACCGAAGTGGTACCTATTCATCTACTTGCATTTGCATGCTTTCAAATTGCTAGGTTGGCAGGAGCTGGGGCGAGTGCGGGAGCTCACTCCGTCACGCGGGGCTAGGGATTCAAACCTCCGAACTTGCGATCTTCTGATCGACAAGCCTGTCAATTCACTTTTAAAAAATCATAAAAAACCTGCTGAGGAAAAAAGCAAGCTTTTTCTTAATTTATACTTGAGCTTTTTGAGGTACAGAAATGCCCTCATTAGCTCAATTTACTGTTGGCTATTAGCCATCACCCTGTAAGGGGGTGGATTTTGTTATTTCACTCCCATTTAATATCTGTGATAGATTTCTTTTATGTCCTTCATTTCAATTCAGGTTTCTTGCAGATAAAACATTAGGTTCAAAAACACCTTATTGATACCTAAGTGAATGAGCAAGCATTACTCATGTGTAGGTACACTTGTAAATTAAGTATTTGATTTGCCTCTATCTTTCTTTTAACCTGTGATTTTGGCTATTAATCATGATAATGATCTGAGAATGCTGTATTGTTGGCTCTTTCCTAAGAAATGTAAGTTACAGTTTCACCAAGTCATGCTCTTAGGACTTTGCAGAAATTTATCAAAGTCTGAAGCAGGACTCAAAGGCAGGGATCATCTACTATGGTGTGTAAACCACTGCTCTTCTCACACGCTTGTGGGAGGTATCCATGTTTATGCAGCTTTAAACAATTTCAATTTCTGTTCCATTGTTTTCTTTGAAACCCATTTTTTTTTTCTTCAGTGTTACTTCATGCATCTGCCTATCATGCAAACACTTCATTACTGTTTCCATCTTTTAACTTAAAAAGACAATAACTAACATAGTAGAAAAGCATGTTGGCCAAAAAATTAGTAATTTAGCACAAAACCTGTGTTTATAAATAGCACACACATTGTTCAAGGATTGTAGGATTGTAAAATCACAGCATTTAATCACCAAAAGACTTCTTTAGAATGACCCATAATTAGCACTGAGGCACAGTTGATTTCTTGAACTATATCTCAGCTTCCCTGTTGAAGTAGAAGCCACTACATTTTTAATACTAATCCTTACAATTCAGTCCTAAACCGTAAATTAACTGTAATGCCATGTAATACAATTTTAATATATACAATTTATACAAGCAGCTTGTCATCTATCTATCTATCTATCTATCTATCTATCTATCTATCTTTATTTATTTATTTATTTATTTATTTATTATCACTATTTATTTATTTATTATCACTATTTATTTATTTATTTTTAAAAAGATTTTTATCCTGCTTTTTTTTCATATAGAACTCAAGGTGGTAAACATACCAATACTCCTTCCTCCTCAAATTTGGAGGAGATGGGTGGTGATAAATTTGACTGATAGATAGATAGATAGATAGATAGATAGATAGATAGATAGATAGATAAATAAATAAATAAATAAATATATAAATTTTACCCACAACAACAACCCTGTGAGGTGAATTGAGCTGAGAGACATTTATTTATTTAGATTTTAAAGGCTCAGCTCAATAGCAACTCTGGGAAGCTCACCAATTAAGAACAAAACGCCAGAACATTAAACCAGAAAAAAAAGATAAAACATTATCATAATGGAGGGACAAACACACACCATAAACGAATCCACATCCAGTCCAGTCCAGTCAAGATGGACACACAACCCAACCTATCTCAGAGACTGGAGAAAAAGCCAGGTCTTCAGGGCCCATTTAAAGGATAACAGGGTCAGGGCTGTTTGTTCCAGAGGGCAGATACCGTGACATACAAGGCTCACTTCCTAGGCTCATAACATGGAGTTGCTTGAGAGGGATGTGAAGTGAGCCCACTCTGTTGAATCTTACGGGACAGGCAGGAACAATGGGAAAAAGGTGGTCCCTCAGATAACCAGGCCAAATTCTATTAAGGGCTTTACAGCAGTTTGAATTGCACCTGGAAATTTCCTGGTAATCAATGTGGCTTGTGTATGAGAGGTGTTACATGGGCATACCAAGGCTTACATCACTGCATTCTGGACCAGCTGTTGCTTCCAAGTGGTCTTCAAGGGCAACCCCGTGTAGAGCACATTGAATAGACTACTTGTGAGATGACTGAGGCATGTGTGAACATGAGAAGGGCCCCATGGTCCAGGAAAGGGCACAATTGGTTCACCAGATGGATTCTTCCTGGCCATAGCTGTCACCTGTTCTTCAAGTAGGAGCTGTGACTTCAGGAAGATCCCCGATTTGTGTACCAGTTCTGTCTGGGGAAGTGCCACCCTGTTCACAACTAAGATGGAAAATTCTCAGTACCAAAAGAACCATGAATCCATAGACACTTGTTCTGGTTGTTCCTGTTCCTACCCATCCGGACCCTGACAGCCTCTAGGCCAGAGCTTTCCAAACTGTGTGTCGCGACACAAAAGTGTGTCGCCACACACAGTCTGGTGTGTCGCCACACAACCCGGAAGAGCTGATCATCATCAGTGCTTCCGGGTTTTCCCGCAGCAACACACCAACGGCGGCGCGCAAAAACTCGAAAGCGGCAGCAGCGCTTCTGGGTTTTTGCACGCTGCCACAATGGCGGCACTTCCGGGTTTTCTCACGGCGACACACCAACGGCGGTTGGTGTGTCGCCGCAGGAAAACTTTGGAAAGCCCTGCTCTAGGCACTAGGACAAATCCTTGACAGCATCAAGTTTTAGTCTTAATGTAGAGTTGATTTCTTGATCTGATCTACAGTATATCTTGGGGCTGACACTCAAGGATGAATTCACCACTGCATGGTTATCTCCCAGGAGACAACCAGGATGAACATAGATCTAATAGAAGGTAGCTGGTCAAGTTAAAAGGTCCTGAGGATCCTGTCCACTTCCTCAGGTGTCACAGGTTCAAATACTTCTCAGATAACAGGCCAAGGCTGTGTCAACTTGACTGGATCTCTCCAGTCAGAATCTAAGCCAGAACAGATCCAAGCAACTTTATCAGTTACCTACTACATTTCTCCAGCAGCCCTATATACTATGTTCCTGTAGCCCTTCTCTCCCAACAGAAAATGGGTCACTTTAAATAGGACTGCTGGCTGGCTATCTGTGGACACAATAAGAGTAAAAGAATAGTTAGGTTTTGCTGCTCTTATCACCTTGATGTAAACCCTAACATGGGCTCTTACATGTGCTTGGTCAGATTCACTCTTTGTCTTTCTCCAATGGTGATTTATCTCTTCTGTCATTTCCTTCCTTAGAACTCCTTAGAAATCCAGGGAATCCCTCTGGGATTGACACAGAGGGAGAGGTCCCGGTCCCTGGCACACACCCATTCCAGGTGGAGACTAAGGTCTCAGTCAAACTGCTGGCAAATCCCCAGGAAAAAACCAAGCTCTCTCTGAAATCCATCCAGGCCCATTAGAAGCCTATAGTGGACTGATTTAATAGTTCCAACATCCTTGGGTGGGGGGTGGGGGAAATAGCACCAACAAGCCAAAAACCAACTAGAGAGGGATTTGACCATGACAAAGGACTGATAATAATGTTTCCATCTTCAGATTTCATCTTCATAACTGCTCTAAGACAAAAACAAGATTTAACTTTTGACCGCCTGTATGTGTTGGGCCCTTGATGTCCTGGGTCAGATCCATGGTTGCCATGGTGGCCATTTGCTCCTGAGCTGCTCCAGACTGCATCACACAAGGGCAGGTTAAAGTCTCCAAGGACAATATGTTTTGGAGATTCTGTTGCCAGGTTCTAAGAAGAATTAAGAACCAGTGCTCCAACAGAAATATCTATGTCCAGTCAAATAAATGACTGAGACACAAACCCTGTATACTTTCAGGGTTGTTAAAGAAGAAGCATAAGTTCTGACAAATAATTATTACAATACATGTTATCAAAATATTTCATAGCTGAGAAAACTTTATT
Organism: Charina bottae; assembly: GCA_023362775.1. NCBI lineage: Eukaryota > Metazoa > Chordata > Lepidosauria > Squamata > Charinaidae > Charina > Charina bottae. The sequence goes on along the minus strand of JALMGJ010000001.1, from coordinate 6,968,182 downwards.
CCTGAATGACTCTTTATAGATGTGTCACATATTTTATATGTGAAATGATAAAAAAATCTTTCTAGGAATACTTTTTGACTTGTGGATGGCAACAGTTTCTCAGATTAAGAATAACAAGTCATTTGCCACAATCTACCACCACACTGTTGCCACTGTAAGGGGGCTACTCAGAGCAGATTGTGCATGCGCCACAAGTTTGGCATAATACTGCCAGAAACCACAGTCAAAGTCATGCATCTAATAGTTCCTTTTCATTGCTTATTTATGAGTTTGAATGTTTCCATTAATCTTATGGCCAGCAAGCTGTGGAGAATTTGGGCAGATGTTTTCTTCAGACTGACAGAAATTATGTACCAGGGAATCTGAGACATTTTCTGTAGTAAAGACAGATGCAAAGAATTCGTTTGATTTCTCTGCTTTCTCCATATTCTCTTAAGCATTCTTTTCACTCCTTTGTCAACTAATGGCCCAAGTACTTCCCTGGGTGACTTTCTGCTTGTAATATATTTAAGGATGCTATTATGGTTTTCTTAAATGTTTTTGTGGGATGGTCCTCAAATTCTTTTTTGCATTTCTTATTATCAACTTGAGAGCCAGTTTGGTGTAGTGGTTAAGGCATGACACTAATTCTAGTCCTGCCTAGGGACAAAGCCAGCTGGGTGATCTTCAGCCAGTCACTTTCTCTCAGCCCTAGGAAGGAGGCAATGGCAAACCGCTAATGAAAAACCTTGCCAAAAAAACTGTAGGGATTCGTTCAGGCAGTCTTCGAGAATCAGACATGATTGAATGGATATATAAAAAAAATCAACTTATATTTCTGCCAGAGTTTGCTTCTTTGTGTTATCCTCATTAGGACAACCTTCCCATTTCCTGAAACTTGGCTTTTAAACTTTTGCAACTTCCTGAACATGACTAGATAGCCATGCTGGCCTCTTCCTGGACTTGGTTGACCTTCTTCCATTGTGGAATAAATTCTTGTTGCTTCAAATGTTGTGATTTTAATATCCAGGCACTTTGAAGGGATTTGGCCCTCCTGACTTCAGTCTTTCAGTCTTTTTTTTTTTTTTACAGTTTCCTCATTTTCTTAGAAGTTTCACTTTTTGTAAACAGATGTGTCTATATTGGAACTTGCTTGCAGTTTCCTATTTGCATAAATGCAAATGTAATAGCATTATGGTTCCTGTTCCTATTGGTTCTACAACACTTCTGTGTCACACTAGATCATAGTCACCACTAAATCTAAGGTTTCCTTCCCTCTGGTCTGTTCCAAGAACTATGAACTATTCTAAGGCACAATTGTTTCAAGTATTTAGAAACTTGGCTTCTTTGTTGTGACCTGGACATGAAAGTACTGTCTTTGTAGGGATGAAATCTTCTATATATGAAGAAATACTGCCAATGTATTTCTCATCAAGGTGAAGAGGCAACACATTTCCACTCAAGCAAAATGCTTCTTGTTGCTTCAAAGACTTGATTGGCAGTTCCAATAGCTGGAAAATGTTTCTGGGAATTTGCTACACATGTGCAGGACCCTGTTTCAGCTAGAGTTTCTGGAACAGGCATCAGAAGCAACAGAAACCTTGCTTCGTAGCCCCCTTACCTCATGTTGCTTCAAAGGATATGTCACTCAAAACATTGTCAAACTTAACCCCCCCCCCCCTAGAAAGCTTCACAAAGCCCTAGATATCACCTTTTCTTTTTTATGTCTTCCATACTTCTCATGCGGAATGGCAAATTTCTGAAGCAGGAAGCTTCTTCTAGCTATGGAAATTCTTTGTACAGTCTAGGTTCCTAGAAAATCAGGATTCCAAAATCTCACATAATAGAGATGTTTATCTACTGCAGACGAACTGCCCCCTTCTACATCTAGAGGTAATGAGAATGGCAGTGAAGAATGGAAACAGTGCGCTCATTTTTTTCTTTCCCCATCTCTGTGCAGATCTAATGTGTTTTTCGGTACTTGAGAGCTAAAATGTAGAATGTATTTGGCTGAAATATACATAAACATTTCTTAGATGTGGATGGGACTACCAAATGTTAAAGGATTAACCTGCATTTGTCTTTCTGCTATTCATTTTTCCTTATGATTTCTCAAGAATGAAGAAAAGTAAAGAAATCACCAATTACTAAGCATATAAAAATTAGATGTTTATTTTGGAATCAATAAGTTAAGTGTTTTAAATGAGTAGAAGCACTATTCCCAGCCTGGCATAAGTGACGTAAATTAATACTGTAACAGTAAACATGAAGAATGAAGATACTATCCTGCCCTGTAAGAAAATACATCTTAAAATAGAAAATGTATTTCCAAAGATATTATTATAGCCTTGATGGAATCAGCAAAGACAGAAAAAATACATCACGTAATTTTATACATAAGAACTTAAGCTTAGACAGCTAAATATGTAACTGATCTTCAACCCTTATGGGAGGAATATTTTCTTTTCTTGTTCCTAATTTACTAAGGTGACTCATTTTAGGTAGGAGTTGCAAAATTAATACTAGGACTTCTGGGGCATGTTCTGTCATGAAATGACCTCAATATCATAGCCTCTGCAGAAAAAAATTCCAGAATCTATTTTTCTCCCTCTCCCCCAGAAGTAATGCATGAAAAGAATGTTAGAGTTGCAGTCAATGCAGTGAAGGTACTATCCAGTTTACATCACTGCTCTAAACACACACAGCCACATGCTCATCTTACTTCATTTTTTCTTCTGCGAAGTAATACATTCTAGATCAGTAGCATCCATGTTTTTTATTGTGATAAAGCCAGAGTCATGTGGCATATTAAATCCAAGGAATATATTTAATATGAATTTTGACAGACATATGCTTGCTTCATCAGGTACATCATCTATAAAATATTTTGGCTTTCAGTAATCTGTATTTGTGACTATTTATACAATTTACATGATAGGCTAGGTTTTTCCAGCAAAAACCACTACTAATATTTTCATAGCTGAAGTTCCTTATTGCCAGTGACTGCAGAGCAAGGACTACTTAACTGAACGTAACTCCAATCTTAAAAGCAAACAAACCAAAAAGCCTTGCATTCCTACATTTCTTTTATTATTGCCTTGAATGTGTATGATTAATTTGGCTTAATGTAATATGAACATAATCCTCTGCATTCCATATTACTTGCTAAAAATTAAAGATGCCCTGGGTTCAAAGCTCAAAGGCCTTCGCCAAAGTCTGAACACCTAAGAGAAGCTATTAAACTCTGATCCCTCATTGAACGGCTAGCGAATCATTTTCCTATTGCTCACTAAGAACCCATTCTACCTTTATATCCCTGGATATCTATGACCTCAAACCACTGTGCTCCTCTCAGCAATCTTCAATCTGTTTGACCCCTAAGCCTCAGATCTCTCTGTTTCGCCACATTAACATATGGCAAATTACATGTCTGTCTCCTCTAAGCTCCATATTTTATTCCTCTATATTCTCTTTTTATTAGGCTGCATTTGCAAGGAAAATGCACTATAAATTGCACTATAGATATTTCTATAGATAGAAAATTGCACTACATAGATATTTGTCTCCCAATAACTCTCTTCTTGCAGCACAGCCAGGTGCCAGGAAAACTGCACAGTAGATGTCTCTTCTATATTGGCCAAGATTTTAAGCCAATGGTATATTTAACTCTGTAATTGCCAGCATTAACATACACAGTGCAAAGATGCTTTTTAATGTTAATGCTTTAATTCTAATCAATCTTGCTCTTTTTAAAAAATCTCTTTTTTCATCTGTTTCTTCCACTACAGTTTAAAATCTAAACAACAGTGATCTATGACTCAATGCATAGTGTATATTTGGGTTGAAATTTCTAGGACATTCATGCATGTACTATAATATTTTAGTAACATTAATTGAATGTCCCCTCAATGAAATGTATGTTGCATTGAGCCCTACTTTTCCCTTTTTCTCCTAGAGTGAAACAAGGCTACCTTGTTTGCAGTACCTCACTTTACAAAAGTTTTAGTTCCACTGATCTGAAAGCAATTACCAACAAGACCTTGCCATTATATGGGATTTGGATTGGAAATTAACCTGCATAAAAATCCTCCAAAAATTGAGGAGATTTACAGAATACGCAGTCATATTTCTGGCTTAGTAGTTCTGATTTAGTAGTTCATAATTTCCAACAATGTGAAATTTCCAAGATGTGTTATATTTCCTAATATTCCCAAACTAATTGATTGTAGTCCATGCAAAGTATGGCACATATTCACCAGTCCTCTAAAGAATATATGTTGGGGTTTGTATATACCCAGGAATTTACATATAGATAAATTATACTGGAGAGGCTTGATATCTAGGTGAGAGGGGAATTATTCTGCAAGTCACCCAATTAGCAGCCATTGTTGTAGGGATGATATAGCAGTGTATGACTCATACTACAGGTGCTATCATTTAGTTGGGTGTGGCAGATGATGAGAGTGACCTATAATGTGATTGGTCAGTTTATGTATATAAGCAAAGAAGATCTGGTAGTCTTTCTTCTCGTTGCTGTTGAAACTTCTCATCGCTGTATTCCGTTGCTGTATCATTTGTTACTGCTGTTGGATGTATTTGGGCTGCGTATGTATATAAAGTAAATAGGCTATTTTATCTAATCTCTGCTTGAGTGTCTATTTACTGCATAGAACGTGGATCACTGGTGTCTTGGAAAAAGGAGCAGGCTGCCCCACGGTGCGCACTCTGACAGGTTTTGGGCCCAGCAGTGCAACGTGTGCAGCTGGTATGCTGGCACGGCTGTGAGGACTTTGGAAGCCTATCCAGGAGTCGTTTGGATACCTGGGGCGAGTTTGGAGCTTTTGCAGGTTCCATGCCTGGCTGTGTATTTTTCCTAGGCTTGTTTGCAGCTGAAGGACGTTCTGATAAAGACTGTGCTATTTATTCATCGGTGTCTGCCCAGGAGGGGCTGAGGATGAGCACAGTGAAAATGCAGTCTACAGTTGGAGGTGGTTTTCCTATGGAACGGCTGAATGACACCAATTACTTGTCATGGGCGTACAAGATGGAAATGTTTCTTCGTCGTGAAGATATTTGGCAAATAGTCCATGAGCCACCGGAAGAGTTGGATGATGAAGACATTATTTTGCAGAACGAGAGAGCATTGGCAAGCATAATTTTATGTTTGGAGGACAGCCAATTATGTTATGTTAGAAATTTTCAGTCAGCCAGTGGGTGTTGGGAAGCTTTAAGAAATGTTTATCTTAGAAGCACACCGTTATGCAAAGTTATGTTGACAAGAAAGCTTTATCATGCTAAATTACATGACAGTGGGAGTATTCTTGAACATCTGCATTATATGACTGGTTTGTTCCTCAAATTAGCACAGAGAGATATGCAGTTCTCAGAAGCGCATAAAGTTTATGTAATTCTCAGTTCTCTAAATGAAACATGGGATAATTTAGCTACCAGTTTCAGGTCTTTATCTGAGAGCGATTTGACCGTAAATTATTTAACTGGCAGACTTCTGGAGGAGGAACAAAGGAGGAAAGATTATAACATAATTAAGCCAAAGCAGAGCAGTATGTCTGTGAAGGAATGTTATTCTTGTAACACTGATAATGTTTTATCTGTGAAACGCTGTTTTCGCTGTCAGTCTGATAAGCATTTGCAGAAAGACTGTGATAAAAGGAAACCAAGAGTGAAGCCGAGGATTTCCAAGCAACAAAGTGCTGTCCAGCTGTCGGTGATTAATTCTACAGGACGGAATTTAAAGGAGCCGTGGCTTCTTGACAGCGGAGCAAGCCAAAACATTGCCAATGATAGGCAGATGTTTAAAAGGTTTATGCAGGCTGAACGGGATCATGTTAGCCTGGCAAATGGGAGTGTTGCATCTGTTACTGGCAAAGGGTTTGTGTATGTACCAAGTTTAAATACTGAATTATCTATGCTACGTGTACCAGACTTAGAGTATAACATCATAAGTGTTTCTCAGTTAGATAAACAGGGATATGATGTAAAGTTTGGTAAGGGTAAATGCATTATTATGAATAATAATCATGTCTGTGATGAGGGTGTATTACAGAACAGTTTGTATGTGATGATGAAACCCAAGACAGAAGTACCCCATGATGTAGCTATGATCAACAAACCATGATTCATGTGAACATTTGTGGCATAGATGGTTGGGGCATCCAAGTTTCAAAGTGGTTGAAAAGATGTCTGAAGCAAGTTCTGGAATGGATTTGAAACCGTGCCAAGCTTATCTGGATTGCACGGCATGTAAGGTTGCTAAGTCAAAGGTGTATCCTGTAAGCAAATTTAGTGATAGAAAGTCACATAAATGTTTTGAATTAGTTCATGCTGACCTAATTGGCCCATTACCAGCCACATTAGGTGGTGCTAAATATGTTTTAGTCATTGTGGATGATTTCACCAGATTCGGGTTCTGTTACCTATTGAAAGCTAGAAGCCAAACATTTGATAAGTTCAGGAATTGGGTGCAGTTTGTGGAACGTAGATATAGCACAAAGGTGTGTAGTTTACAGACTGACCGGGGAACTGAGTTTATGAGTGGCAGTTTTCAGCAATGGCTCAGTAGGAGGGGCATTGCGCACAGGAGAACCAATCTGCATAATTCAGCTGAGAATGGAGTGGCGGAATGAAGAAATTTAGCATTACAGACAGTAAAGGATTCACTGTTAGCTGACTCAGGGTTATCTAGAGGATACTGGGGAGAGGCTATACTGACTGCTAATTATTTAATTAACAGGTTGTGGAGTGTGTCTGTAAATCAAACACCATATTATATTCTGTATTGCAAGAAGCCATCATTAGCTCATTTGAAGGTGTTTGGGTGCACAGCCTATGTTCACGTGCATAAGGAGGTACGTAGGGAAGGGCAGGCAAAGGCACAGAAAATGATTTTTGTGGGGTATGAGCCAGGAACCAAGGGATATAGGTTCACTGATGGCAGAAGACTTGTTATTTCTAGATCAGCAAGTTTCAGCGAGCATAGCAATTGGCTGAAGTTACACGGAGGGAGTGAGGTTTTTCTTCCTAGTCAGGAACAATTTGAGCTAGCAGAGCGGCGAGAGTCCAGAGATGTGATTAAGGATGAAGAGGAATTAACTCCTAGTGTGCCAATAAAGCAGGATACTACTGTATTGCGCAGATCTGAAAGAGTTAACAAGGGCATACCACCTCAACCTTACAAACCAGGTGATGTTAAAGTGTGTTTTATTAATTATGAACCTCGTAGCTATTCAGAGGTATTGGAGTTGCCACCACAAGAGCAGAAAAAGTGGAAAGCTGCTATGGATGTGGAAATGAATGCCATTAATTCCCATAAGGTGTTTAAATCTACCAGGCTGCCTGAGGGGCATAGGGCAGTAGGTTGTAGGTGGGTTTATAAGAAGAAGACCTTAGTTAATGGTGATATTCAGTATAAGGCTAGGCTTGTAGCACAAGGGTTTTCCCAGATTAAGAATCAGACTTATGATGAGGTTTTTGCGCCAACGCTAAGAGGGGAGACATTCAGGTTTGCCTTAGCAATGGCAGCAGCTGGGAATTGTGTAGTGAACCATTATGATATCACCACAGCATATCTGCATGCTGATTTGAGGGAAGAAATATATATGGTTGAAGCTCCAGGATATGAATCTAATGATGCAGGTAGAGTGTACAAGTTGCAGAAAGCGTTGTATGGACTCAGGCAATCGGCACGTTGCTGGAATCTGCGATTAGATGAGGCATTGCAAAGAATGGGGTTTAAGTGTAGCAAGGCTGACCCATGTCTGTATATAAAGCAATGTGATAATGATAAACTAGTGTTGCTTTTGATCTTTGTAGACGATTTGTGTTTTATAGCTAAAGATCAATGGAGGGTAAATGAATTTACTGAAAAGCTGAAGCAACAATTTGATGTTAAAGATCTGGGAGAGATTAAAAATTACCTAGGCGTAGGTATTCAGAAGGTTGATGGGGGTTACGTTCTAGAGCAGCGGAAGAAAATTGAACAGCTGCTAAGAGACAACGATATGGAACATTGCAAGGAGGTTCCTACCCCGATGACAACTGATTTTGTTAAGACAGAGGCTGGAGATGATGACCAAACATCATGTAATCAGGAACACTATCAATCAATAATTGGAAGTTTATTGTATTTAGCACAATGGTCGCGTCCCGATATCGGGAATGCGGTAAATGTACTGAGTTGATATGTTGTGCAACCTACCCAGAGGCATTGGAAAGGTATTAAACGTGTGTTTAGATATCTTAAAGGGACTATTAATAAATGTTTATTAATAAAACCTTGTAAACCATTGGAATTAAAATGCTATGTAGATAGTGATTGAGGTAATGATGTACATGATAGGAAATCAATGTCAGGATTGATAATTATGTTTGGTGACACCTTGGTAATATTGTCCATCTGAAAGTAATGTAGAAGATGTGATGACAAAGCCTCTAAGTGTAGAGAGACATAGGATGTGTGTATCCAATATGTGTATGTCTTCTATTCTGTATAAATGAAATGTAATATCTATTGTAAATTGGAGGGGTGTTGGGGTTTGTATATACCCAGGAATTTACAGATAGATAAATTATACTGGAGAGGCTTGATATCTAGGTGACAGGGGAATTATTCTGCAAGTCACCCAATTAGCAGCCATTGTTGTAGGGATGATGTGGCAGTGTATGACTCATACTACAGGTGCTATCATTTATGAGAGTGACCTATAATGTGATTGGTCAGTTTATGTATATAAGCAGAGAAGATCTGGTAGTCTTTCTTCTCGTTGCTGTTGAAACTTCTCATCGCTGTATTCCGTTGCTATATCATTTGTTACTGCTGTTGGATGTATTTGGCCTGCGTATGTATATAAAGTAAATAGGCTATTTTATCTAATCTCTGCTTGAGTGTCTATTTACTGCATAGAACGTGGATCACTGGTGTCTTGGAAAAAGTAGCAGGCCACCCCATGGTGCGCACTCTGACAATATACTTTATTTTCAGGATTGTATTCATGACTCATTCCCTAGGAATTTTTTAAAAAACCAACAGCCTAGCAATCAAAACATAACAATCAATGATGAAGTTCACCGGATGACCTTGGACAGATATTATCTTCCAGTTCAGTCTGCCTCACAGGACTGTTAAAAGAATAAAGAGGAAAGGACCACGTAGGCTGTTCTGGGTTCCTTGGGAAAAGGGTGCAATATAAATAGCAATTGCACTAGATATATTTGAAAACCAGATTACAAATTGGGGTGGGATAATTTATTTTTATCTCTCTGTGGCAGAACGGATGGACTTTAACCTCTCCTGACTCTAGATTCAATCTGTTTTGTGATGTTTTCTTACTTTATTTCTAGCTGACCTAGCCTAAACAACTAATTTATTTTATGGGAAAGATCAGTGAGTTATTTCCTTATACTTCTACCCTAACCACCACCAATCATCCCTACCACATCCAAGAAGAGGCAAAATTCTCCTCCCAAATTTTAACCCAGCCTGAGTGAAAAACAAAAAAGTTGCAACTATCTGCTCCTCTGCTATGTTTGAATAGAAACTCTATATTTTATTCTTCTGAGTCCATAACTTACCAATATTTCTTTCCCCAGCCTGCTGAAATGACCTGCCCTGAAACTCAGATTCTGACTCTTTAATAGGCGTATAGGCATACACTCAAGATTATATGATACATACAGATATACCTACCAATCATTCTATTGCCCTTAGGAGTAAGCAGAACTATGCAAAGCACATTAAAAAAAATTAAAATTAATTAACTAAGAATGAAGAAATAGCAAGCAAAAGAAATTAAAGGGATAAGAAAAAGAAATACAAACTAAATCTTAATCAGGAAGATCAAGACCATTTCGCAATCTCAACAACAGCAAGGTAATCTTAACGATCCTCCTTTGGATGATAAAGGGACTTAGAAATAAACATCTCAAAAATAACCATGACCTAGCCACAGGTGCAAGGTCACACAGCCACCCTAGAAACATATTTAAGGATTCCCTTACAAACTTTGCTCAGACTGAAGCAGCTTCTTGGATAAGGAGCGAAACGTTTCCACTGAGAAAATAGAAATCCAGTTGACATGATTCAAGCTACAGAAAACTAAATCTAGTTTACACCAACACCATTCACTGTATTTCTCCATACTTTTGTAAGCTTGCAAATACCTTTGTCTCCACCACATCCACATCCTGCTTCATACATCAAGATTACTTGAGGAGTACTATTTATTAATTATGATATATATTAATGACCTTTATTTCACATTCAAGATAAAGCACAACCTAATATATGTGTAAGTAAAGGTAAAGGTTCCCCCCACACATTTGTGCAGTCGTGTCCGACTCTAGGGGCCGGTGCTCATCTCTGTTTGTTAGCCAAAGAGCCAGCGTTGTCCAAAGACGCTTCCACGGTCATGTGGCTGGCATGATGCACGCGGAATGCTGTTACCTTCCCACCAAAGTGGTACCTATTCATCTACTTGCATTTGCATGCTTTCAAATTGCTAGGTTGGCAAGAGCTGGGGCGAGTGCAGGGGCTCACTCCGTCACGTGGGACTAGGGATTCGAACCTCCGAACTTGCAATCTTCCGCTCGATGTGTACTCAGCAATAAATCCCACTGAATATTCATTTAATTAAATCTTGAGGCCACCTGACTCCACAATTACTCTGGACAGCTTACAGGTTTTTTAAAAAAAATACATGGAAAATATACACAACTGACCAGGAAAACAGAATCAATACAAATTATAATCCACCCACAACGAAAGGGGGCACCACAATCACCTTGTCCCCAAGGCCTGGGAAACTGCCAGATTTTTAACTGTTTCTGAAACAACATGGGGCTGGGAGCCACGTAAATCTCTGTGGGGGACATTGGTTCAGGGGGCAGGTGCTGCAACAAAGTGGTCATGCTTCCTGGGTCCCACAAAATTACATTGCTTAATTGATAGGATCTTCAGCTCACCCACCCTGCTAGATTACACTGGGAGGGCAGAGAAAGGGGCTTTAAAGGTGATAACTACCACCTTGAATTGCACCCTGAAGCCAACCGGTAACCAATGCTGCTCATGAAGCATTGGGTTGCGTGCATACAACATGGCAACCCCATTGCTGTCCATGCTGCTGCATTCTGTAGAGCACATTACAGTAATCCAATCATGAGGTGACCAGGGCATCACCAGAGTGTCAGCCCCACTAGGTAGGCCAGTGAATTAAATGTATAATTGAACAAGAGATAGTGATGTTAATGCCCTATTGTAGATGTCACTTTGAAATGTGTCAAGCTGGAAATATCACTGGAATTTTGGATTATCATAATGACATAATGTTTCATGCTCAGCTTTTGTGCAGATGCTAGAGAAACAACTAATTAGAAGCTTTTATGGCAAGATAACAATTGTAACAACTTTAGTGGCTATATTGTGTTGAAAGCTCAATGTGGATTGATGATGTTAGTAAGAATATAGGTACCTACTGTTGTTTATGATACCAACAGTTAATGAATTGATGTAACAAGTTACTGGGGACCTAAGAACCCAGTGCTAAAGGGAATAAGACAACAAAATATAACATAAAGAGTATCTTGATACACTTAAAGACTATATGTCCCCAGTCCCCACGATGGGCCTGAGACAGGCTGTGTTAGAAATTATTATTTGCAAAGCTGCAACTGCTTTAAACGTAGTAGCTTCTTCCTGCTCAACCATCCCCAGCACTCAAGGTGATGGTTTAAAAGTATATTCCTAAAGAATACGCTCTGTTAGTCGAGTGAAAAGCATTTCACTCCCCTTAAAGTAAAGGGAGGGGGATGAAGGGATTTAGCATAACCTGAGCTATTTTTTGCTTCTGTAAAAGGACCTTCTTTTCTTCCTTGTTTCATACCCCTTGTCAAATGGTTTGTCTTCCAAATGTCTTCCATTGATGGGATAACTGTTATTGCCTCACCTTGCCAGGTTAACACTGAAACCCAGCCTACCAAAGTGATGGTACTCAGGTATGTTCCTTATGAGTACACCCCTTTGGTGGAATAGCCTTTAGCGAAAAGCATTTCGTTGATAAAGTAAAGGGAGGAAATGTAAGGGTTAGCTTAACCAACGCCATCATGCTTTTGGAAAACTGCTTGCAAATGAGAATTAGGTGAAAGAAGACGCAGGGACCTTGCATGCTGTTTAGTAGAGAGTTCATTTAGATAACGCATGGCAAGGATTGTTTACAATGCCAGGCGACAGAAAGCCAGTTAGAAATGCAGATACAGTATCCTTGCAACCTTGCCCTCTCACTAGGAGAAGAGTTCATTCATACTTCTTTACTAGCTTTGCAAATCCTATATAATTGTTGGAGCTGCAGTGTGTGTGTGTGGATATCTTCCCAGACATTTCACTACCATGATGTCTGCAGATATTCCACCCAGCTTTGCTTGGCCAAATAAACGCTGTGATTTTAATCTCCAAGCCTTGATTCAAGTCTCTCTTTCGGCAACCTCAGGAACTTGGGTAAAACAGTGTAAGCCAGGGACCTTACAGTAGAATGTAAAAGTTAGGGACAGATTTGACTGATTGTGTCTCACTAAACCTTAACACATTTTCAAAATGTGGCCAAGTATTCATTCATTCATTCATTCATTCATTCATTCATTCATTCATTCATTCATTCCCCGCCCATCTCCCTGAATAGGGGACTCTGAGCGGTTTACAAAGTAGCACTTATTTAAGTACACAGAAAAGTACTTAAATATCTAGATTTATTTGATTGATTGATTGATTGGATTTTATCACCGCCCATCTCCTCCCAAGGGGGGACTCTGGGCGGTTCACAATAAGATCATTATTAAAATTCAATACCCATTACAAATACAATAATATCAAAACATAAATATAAATAACAATAAAAATATGGATGAAATAAAATCCAGATGGCTAAAAGATCTTTGTCAGTGTGCGAGCTTAGGGGCTATTCCAGGTCATTCTAGAGTGCTAGCCATCCCCAGGAATTACTGTTCTCCCTACCGTTCCAGGCCAACTGGCAGAGCCAGGTTTTTAGCTTTTTATGAAAGTCCAGGAGTGAGGGGGCCCGTCTCACCTCTGGGAGAAGAATGTTCCAGAGGGCAGGCGCTACTGCAGAGAAGGCCCACTTCCGAGACCCCGTCAGATGGAATTCTTTTACAGACGGGGTCAGTAGCATGCCCTCTTTGCATGACCAGGTGGCATGGGAAGATGTAATAGGGATGAGACGGTCCCTCAGGTAACCTGGCCCTATGCCATGTAGGGCTTTAAAGGTGATAACCAACACCTTGAATTGGACCCGGAAGCAAACTGGAACCCAGTGCACCTCGCGTAGCAGTGGTGTTATATGTGCTGATCTTGGTGCACCTAGAATTGCCCGTGTGGCTGCATTCTGGACCAGCTGTAGCTTCTGGATATTCTTCAAGGGTAGCCCCATGTACAGCGCATTACAGTAGTCTATATGGGAGATAACCAGGGCAAGAGTGACCATTCGAAGGGCCTCTTGGTCTAGGAAAGGGCATAACTGGTGCACAACACAAAGTTGAACGAAGGCCCTCCTGGCCACGACTGCCACCTGATATTTGAGCAGGAGTTGTCTGTCCAAGAGGACCCCCAAGTTATGCACCGGGTCTGTCTGGGGCAGTGCAACCCCATCCAGAACTAAAGATGACAATTTCCCAGATCCCGAGGATCCATTAATCCACAGCCACTCCGTCTTACCAGTGTTCAGTTGCAGCCTGTTGTTCCCCATCCAGGCCCCCATAGCCCCCAGGCACCTGGAAAGGGTGGTCACAGCATCACTTACTTCACATGGGATGGAGATGTACAATTGAGTGTCATCAGAATACTGATGATACCTCATCCCGTGGTGATGGATGATCTTGCCCAGCGGTTTCATGTAGATGTTAAAAAGGAGCGGAAAGAGTACCAAGCCCTGCGGCACCCCACAAAGGGGCCGCAGCCCGGATCTCTCGCTCTCAATCAACACCAATTGGGACCAACCCCGGAGGAAGGAGGTGAACCAGCGTAGAACCATGCCACCTACCCCCAACCCCCTGAGTTGGCCCAAAAGGATACCATGGTCGATGGTATTGAAAGTTACTGAGAGGTCAAGAAGGGCCGGGATGGATGCACTGCCCCCATCTGGCCTCCACCAGAGATCATCCATATGTGCGACCAATGCCATTTCTGTCCCATAACCAGGCCTTAAACCTGACTGAAAGGGGTCTACATAATCCATTTCATCCAGACTCCTCTGGAGCTGCAACACAACCACTTTCTCAACCACCTTCCCCAAAAAGGGGAGGTGGGAGACTGGATGAAAATTGTCCAGTTCTGTAGGGTCCAGCGATGGTTTCTTGAGGAGGGGGCACACCAGCGCCTCCCTAAAGGCTGCTGGAAATACCCCCTCCCCCAAGGATGAATTTACCATCGCCTGGACCCAGCCACATGTCACCCCCCGAGCTGCTTTCACCAGCCAGGAGGGACATGGATCTGATTGGCAAGTGGTGGTGTTTACAGTCTGAAGGATCCTGTCCACTTCTTTGGGCCCAACAGGGTCAAACCATTCCCAGATAACAGGGTAAGTATGCTCCCTGGTTATCTCCTCAGACCATGTTTCACACTCAGAGTCCAACTCAGAACAAATCCGAGCGATTTTATCCTGTAGATGCCCCAAAAACTCCTCAGCATGGCCCTGCAGATGGATTTCTGTATCCCCTTTCCCCAGTAGGGACCAGGTGATTTTAAACAGGGCCGCCAGGCGGCATTTAAGCACAAACATCCAGGATGTTTTAGATGAACATCTCTGCTCCTTCTCTTAGCTGAATTACATGGTGCTATACTTGTCCCCAGGCTCCTATAATCCATCTACCCAGAGATAACACTATAGCTACTGATAACTTATCTTGAAGTGAGTAAAGAACCAGTGTTTTCTTTCAACCCCATTTAACCTATGAATCTCTGTTTGAATGGGTAAACAAATTACCAATCAAAATGACTATGTGGGTTATCTCTCAATAACTGATTATATAAAGAGGTGCTAAGAACGTGGAAAACAGCATCTTATTTATTTCATTCTAGCGCAACAGAGTGCATGTTCAGTTGGATTCTATGTCCAGATCAACTGGTATCAAGAATTAAAGCAGTATAACCTATACAGATGTTCTGCCCTTGGAGAGGGTTTGCAAAAACAATAGATTAAATATAATTAAATCAAATATTTAAAACATAAGATATGGCTGACCAAACATAATTAAGTCTATTTATTTGATTAATGTCAAAGTTAGCTCTTGCCTGAAACCTATTGCATAAATTAAAATATATGCATATATTTCCCCTTGCTATAAACAAACAAAAATAATTAAGAAACTCCTTAGGGATGAGGAGGTAATTGGTTTAACTGTGCATGATTCACCATTTGAAAGCAAAGGACTTGTCTTCTCCCTAAGCTAGAAGTGAGTGGCTAGTTTTGTATTTTATTTTTTATAGCAGTGCTGATGCATAAGCTTGGTTTTTAAAATGTAAATGATTCCATGAACACAGGCAGGAGGAACCTTATTATATAAGGTATTTCATTCAAAAGAGCAAATGGTTTTTTGACAAATCGTTCCACATCTAAAAAAACAGTTTTGGCGTACCTTTCTCCTACTCTGTGAAACAGAACAGCTGATGTCAGCATAAATGTTCTTCTCAAGAGTTTCAGGATAGGGCAGGCCTGAAGAGACCTTGGAAGACCCCTTAGCCTGGCTCACAGGCTGTGAGGGCGACCTTGGCGAACAGAGGGAAGAGGTGCTGCCTAGGGAACTATCAGATAAAAGGAAAGGGAGTCCACAGTCTAAAAGAAGAAACTTAGGAAAGACCTGCCCTGGCCACTTGAGCGATAAATAGGGAGGGCGGGAGATTTGTACTTTCAGACTTGCAAAATTCTGTTAATGTAGCCTTACAATAAAGTAGAATTCGTTCATCTAGTCGTGTTTCCCGTCTGGTTTACCTGGAAGGGCTGACACAGACAGAGCTTCTAGCCAGAATGGCACTAGAGGAGTAGTCTTCAGACTCAGAAAGTGGGAAGCATTTGGTCTACACGCCTAATCTAGACTTCCACACTTCTGATCTATAGAATTCTTGCTGTGAGAGCCACATTTGCATTTTTGTGTTCCAGCCAAAGGACCTGCAATCATGGCACTGCTCCAGCCATCTTGAAACCATAGGCTGTCCAAAAGTCATCAGTCTAGGAGCCTCACTGGAGCTGCTACAAAGATAGCTTGTCTTCCCTAGAGTGCTTGCTTCCTTGGGAAATTTGAAAGAGAGCAAAGAGAATATGGTTTTTGCAAGCATGGTTCATTTTCAGCCCCCTCTACTTTCCCCAGTGGGGATAGCCAAATAAGGCACTAGGGCATTTTGAATGCCTCAGGGGCTTTTTGGAGTTTTGAAGCAGTTCTTTATGGCAGCCAAATGATGTCATGTCAACACAGGTTTCTTCTGGATCCACTAGCACAGTCCATCTCTTCTGGGCCCAGTGTTGTTCCCTAGCTATGTTCCAGAGCAAGTCTATAACTTGGAAGAAAGGTGCTCTAGTACAGGGGTCCCCAACCTTAGCAACTTGAAGATGTGTGGACTTCAACTCCCAGAATTCCCTACCCAGCGTTGCTGGCTGGGGAATTCTGGGAGTTGAAGTCCACACATCTTCAAGTTGCTAAGGTTGGGGAACACTGCTCTAGTATATATAAACACAAGAAACAAATCTAAAAATTGTGCTATGACAAAAAATAAACTAAACCTTTAATGTAGACATTGTATGAGGAGAGGCATGTTAGTCTATGGTGGCAAAAAGTCAGAAGGAGTCCGGAAGCACCTTTTCTGGCAACCAATTTTTATTAAAAGGCATAAGCTTTTATGGGCTGCAGCTCATTTAATCAGATGCACAGAGTGGCTAGACTACATTAGTCAGAAAAGATGTTCCCAGACTCCTTCTGGTTTTTTACTTTTAAAGTAGGTCTCACTGAACATGCTTTTGGCTCTGATTATCAGCTTCTCTTTTTCTCTGTTTTCATTTTAATTGTCAGTGGGAAGGCTGACTCAAACTAGAACGCTTAGAAATAGATTTTTTTTCCCCATTTCATTTTTAAAGGATCCATCAGCAATAGCTCTCCAAGTTCAAATTGTGTTTTCTCCAACAATTCTGAATTCTATTAGCTTTACTTTTGGAAAATGGAAAAACAGTTCACTAATAAGATCAGGTTTCATTCTCCATATACTCAGCACAACGTTTTCAGGGAATATTCAACCAAAAGTGTCAATAAAAACACATCAATGCACTAATGCCTAATAATGCATGGATGCATCTATGGAATTCTGTTCCATAACTGACCCAAAGAAAACCTTAGTTCAACATGCTGGAATGTGTTTTTTAGTGAGAAATGACCCCAGGACTGGCAAGACAGTTCAGTAAAATTGCATATCCTATTCATCACCACAGAAGTAGAAATCCTGGAATTCTAAGGGCATTGTCCAAGATAAATGTATGGGAATCAGATACAGTATGTTTGGACTCCTGGGTCCTTTAAAATTAAAAAAAGCAAAGACAATTGTTATATCAATTGTGTGTGTGTGTGTGTGTGCGCGCCTTTGAGTCAGTCTTGACTCCTGACAACTGCCTGGACAAGTCCCTGCAGTTTTCTTAGCAAGGTTTTTTGGAAGTGGTTTGCCATTGCCTCCTTCCTAGGGCTGAGAGAAAATGTCTGGTCAAAGGTCACCCAGCTGGCTTTGTGCCTAAAGCAGGACTAGAACTCAGGTTCTCCTGGTTTCTAGCCTGATGTCTTAACCACTACACTAAACTGGCTCTCTTTATATCAGTTACAACATTTTGTTTTGGAATTCATGGGATGTAATCACACAAATGCAAAATTCTTTACAAATGCATATTGAGAGAATGAGTGGGAAGGCAATCAAACACAACAAAGCTGCCTAGTAGATTTTGAAACAACAGAAACAATCTAAGGGGGTTCCCTCCCCCTCTTACATCAAGACCAGTACAATCAGAATCTAAAATCACCTAATTGCACTATTGGACCTGTCGATGTCATTATGCAATTGCTGATATTGTTTTTGTAAACACCCTTTTAGCAGTCTTCAATAATTAGCTTATTTTATTTTTAAAATGCTCTCTTATGCTACTGATATGTTTTAAAGAACAGCATTTTATCCACTTTTATTATAATCAATATAGAAATCTTGCATATCTTGTAAACTGCCCTGTATCTTCCATAAAACCAAGCTAAAAGTCTTTTTCAGTAAAGAAAAAGAAATCATGGTGCAATCACTTGAAGGATATTAGTTTCAACAAATTCCTCCTGTACAACTGATGTTCATACAATAAGATAAAGTCTCCTTCAAGTCCAGCTCAGCACCTGGTGACTTCCTGGATACACCCTTGTAATAGTCTTGGCGATAATACAGAAGTAGCTCACAATCAAGTCCAAGGCTGCACAAGGGGACATCTGTTTCCAAATTAGAATTTTCCTTCTTGTCTTTCTAACTCTCCAGAGTAGACTGTGGGAGTAAAGGAGAAGGGGGAAAACAGGAAGGAATTCAGTCTGCCAGCGGTATTCCTCCCACATAGAGAAAGTCACTGTTTAATCCAAAACGTTTATTAATCTGAGGTTCTTATAAGAAGAACTTTAAATTTAGTAAACCTAGACTAACAGTTGGGTTTGGTTCAGAGGTAACCGCAAGGGTTCCTCTTCATGAGTGTGGTCACATGCTTTTCTCCAACCCGTGAGGCAGCAGAAAAGTGGGTAGGATATCTGGGGTGCCCTCAGTACTGATCCCTATTCTGCCTCAGCAAGGAGGTCTGGGCCTAGGGCTCTCCTTACAGATTTTGTGGAGGAAAGAAATCAATGGTTCGATTCCCCTGGTCTCATGCATTGAACAAAAATATGAGGCAAGGCATTGATTTTAATCAATAAACAAAAATGAAAATGCCAAGACCAATTGTCCTAAATTATTTATGTCTTGATGTACTTGATTCTTCCACTTGGACTTTCTCAATACATCGTCAGATGTTTGGAGATTCTCTCTCAGTCTTAAAATGCCACAAAGCTGCCAGGTGATATCAAAATTATGAACTGAGTTTTTCTTCTTTTCATTGTATCTCCTCATGATAATCAACAAGATGGCTTAACTGTTAATAATAGTATTCATTATTAATAATAAATAGTAATAATTTACTACTAATAATAAATAAAGCTATTAATTATACCAATTTATTTTTAAGATATCAATCACAGTTTCTTAGTCCTTAAAGAAACAGGTCTTAAAAAAGAAAAACTGGCCCTTTTACTGTATTTTCACTTGTCCTAATATACACATATTTATATATACTATTTTCCCTAATAATCGATTTTTTTGCAAAAGATTCTCCTGCTATAATGAAGTTCGTTATGCACTATTCCTAATATGCAGCCTAAAAACAAGTAACTTCTTTGATTCTACATACTGGGAAAAATAAAATCAGTGCCCAATCTTAGGATAATCACTGATTTGCAGAACTCTTGAGACTGGGGAAAAAAACCCCATTTAATGTGAAATCCTACATGTTGGGTATATTATCAGAAAGGGCCACAAGACTTTTGTTCTGTTTATTGCCCACGCTACCCCTTCAGTCAATATAATGTCTCACTACCTTCCCTGTTAGAAGGAAGATTTCATAATGTTCCTTGCAAGAAACATTTTGTCCATTTCTGTTAGAGGAAAGAAAAAGAGTTTCATATATCCTCTGGCAAACTGAATTAATAATACTCTTATTTCACAGCCATGCTAGTACAGAGGAAGAGTTTATTTGCCCTCTCTTAGCTGACAGATCACCAATTATCTCCAGAAAGGTGGTTCAGTTTTTTGCAATTGCTATTGCTGTTAGCCACTGAATTGTCTAGTAATCAGGATAATCTGTTTTCCTTGCAAATTGATTTGCATTTTATATACATTGTATTTCTATAATTTTTTGACTGTTTTTAACATGTGCCCTTCTTTGGGTTAGTATATTTTGCTCTTTTTAAGATCAATGACATAAAACAACAATGTCTTTAGTTACTAATAGGTATGAAGAGGGCAATTTCGTCAGGACCACTGTGTGCTCTGGAGAGGATGAATACTTCACTCCCTAGCTAAACTCCTGATCTCCCCAAGTACTGTGGTTAGTTTTAGAAAACGAAAGCTCTGCCAGTACCATGTACCTCCACCTATTGCCTCTGCTTTGAGACCAGACTTTTCTTTCTGAGCTGTGGCATCTCTAATGACAGCTATTATAGAACCAGAGTGGGAAGGGGCCCTTTGGGCCATCACATTCAACCCTACTCAGTCACAAGAAACCAAATTAAAGCCCTTCTGATACACGGCTGTCCAGACAGCTAAGGGAATGGCTGACATGGTACTCAGAAGCACGGCATTTATGAAAATAGAAAGCTGTAGTGCTGCAGAATATGTGCTGCCAAGTGAGCAAGTGGGAAGGTGAGATTACCTATCTGTTTCTAGGGACAGTTTTAGCAGCCAAAGTTGGTGAAATATAGACAGCAGACAGAGGTTTACAAAGAGCTTGAAAATGAAAGAAGGGATGTAAAATATCTGTGTGGCAACCAACTCCCACACAATTAAAAGTAAAGTTACTTCCTGCTTCAGGAGCAGGAGGGAATGGAAGCTGCAGCCAACCCCACCTTAATGGTGACAGGCTTTGTTGTTTCAGAATCAGCTCTGGACCTCAATCCACACCAATGTACAAGCCATCCATTGAAGGCTTGGAGGGGCATCCATGGAGTGAAGAATGCTTGTTGCAATCTCCTACTGGGGGTGATTGGCTCATAGTAAACTTCCAATGTCCTTGGCAT
The DNA here is from genome assembly GCA_023362775.1 of Charina bottae. NCBI lineage: Eukaryota > Metazoa > Chordata > Lepidosauria > Squamata > Charinaidae > Charina > Charina bottae. Next base: position 6,947,308 of record JALMGJ010000001.1, on the reverse strand, counting down.
TCCAAGGCCAGCAGAAGTGAAGCTAAGTGCTTTGGAGGGTTTGGGAGGGCGGAAGCAGGTAAAAAGGCCCCGAGATGAACTAAAGTTAACTTCCAATAATTCCAGTGCATTCCATTATTTAATTCTGGCAATCTAGTTAAAGCAATTCAGTGATGGATAATCTCCCCACCCCCAATAACTTGAATCCTAAAGCAGACCCAAGCAGCAGCGAGGAGTAGGCAAAAAAAAATAGCCTCAAGCAACAGCTGGTATAGGAACAAAACAAAACTCCCCCATTTGTCAATATAACTCACCTATGCCCACACCTGTGCATTAAGGGTAGGAAGATGACTGGAGCAAGATGGGAAAGAAGAGAGCAAACAAGTGTCTAAGAGGAGTATGTGAAGCGCTGCACTTTGCCTCATTGTTCCACTTCACACTGTTATGCTCTCTGCCTTTTGGTTTTGCTTGGCCTCATGAAGCAGGGCCAATGTGCCTTGACCAAAGGCCTCTCTTTAAAGAAAATGGTTACTGAGCATGAACCAAACCCAGTTTGGCAGACTGAGATGAAGGGTTACTCTACTCTATGGCTTTGAAGCAGGAGGCCACCCCATGGTTTTGTTTTAAGGAGGACAAGGAGTGCTTTACCTAGAGCTTCACTGAAATACCCCTTCAACTCTCCCCACATCCCTCACTGATCCACTCCGTGTCACACAGCAAATGCCAACCACCTGAGAAGCTCCCAGCTCAATTATCTACTGGTGCAGGGATACATCAAAATTAAAATGACAGTATGACTTATACTTGAATCTTCATTCCTGAAAGGATGGATGCGATCTAAGCTTTCCTTTAATGGGCACAAGGCATTCATGAGAAAGCACAAATCTCTGTAACTCTCAAACAGCTGATTCTAGTTGATTCCTTGTGTGGTTGTGCAGTTAAAAGGAAGTGAGACAGCAACTAATTGCTCATAATATGTCTTGTACTTTAGTTACAAGTACTATATCTGGAAGAAAAAATTCAGATGCCATCTAGATGGCCAAGTGTTAGAATGTTCTGTATCCCTTTGCTGCCATCTCAAGATCATCTGGATTTTTTTGGCCCAGATCTACTTTCCTTCCTTCCAGTGAATCTCACAAGCTCTGGGAAAAATGTACAAGCAATAAGATTATTTAAGTATCATGACCTATAATTCAGCTTAATCATGGCAATAGATTTGCCAGCTGGACCCAGTTCTCTGGACGTCAAGGCCTTGATAAACGTGATGGACTCTGAACCAAACCATGGGTAATATGTAGCTAGAAGCTCATTTAGTTCCTAGATGTGTTCAATGTTGCATGCTACATTTCACTATCAAAATCATTCATCTGAACAGCCTTCTAACAAAATCAAATGAATCCATTTAAATCGTATCTTTAATGCAAAGTGTTTCATGCATTCATCTATAGCTATATTACCAAAACACCATTTTTGTACCAACTTTTCGAGAGATGCTATGTTAATTTGCTAGGTTTGCAATAAATCATGGATAACTGTTTAACTAGCAAGAAAATGATCCCAACTTTTCTTTATGATTGATGTTAAATTTAACTCATAATTTTTAAAGGTGGCTTTAAGGCTACTGACCCACAGCACATTTATGCAAAGTAAAATCCAATCTTCTAAGTGGATTTTCAAGGCACAGCTACACAGTTATGGCTATAACAATACAATTATGAAGAAGGACATACCTTTCCTACCCTCCTTTCCATTCATGAAGATGTAATTATGAATTTGGGGGACAGAAATATTGTATTTGGAACAAATACAGAAGTATTTAAGTACTTTACATCCCAGAACACTAACAGTGGGTGAAAGTGAGATATATCAACTGGAGCTTTTTTTGTGTATGTGTGTTGTTGTTTTATGTGGACTTTTTTTCCCTGCTCACTTCCCTCTAATTATACATCAATTTCATCTTTATTTTTCAATGTAATTTCTATCCTTTCTGCCGGCCTTGGATGCAGCAAGTACAGAACTCAGAACTACAATTCTGAGCATTCCATTATTGTCTGCAACATTTCAAAGCATGTATGAAATGTCATGAAAGGGGGTTATCTTAAAAAAAGAATATGTTCTCGGAAAATACTCTCATATAAACCTGAGATACTATAGGCAGGATGACAATGTAGAATTCTGTGGAAACGTATTGGAGAAAATCAATAGCCTAATCTTATTTTAAGTAAGAATCATATTTTATATAATTTCTCCCTTACACTTGTTTGCTTCCTTGCAACAATACTGGGCAATCATTATAAACAGAATTATTTGAAAGAGACAGTTCCATATCAAAAGGAAGGAAAGAAGGAAGGGTTGGAGTGTGTGTTTTCTTGCACACACAGAGTATCAGAAAGCAATCAGCTTCAGGGACCAATAAATGACACCAGTCATTGTAGTAACTTAGTTGCAGTTGTATTAGTTACTCATACAAACAGATACTATTTACAGTTCTCTTCTAGATCCCTGGAAGTATTACAATTCCACAAACCAGAAAGATGAGAAGTAGAAGTAAGCAGAGCAGGCAGGTTCTTTTATACTCTTCAACCTGGATCACATGCTGCCTGACCTTTTAAAGTTTGCAGCTGCTTACCTAATAAGGTTCTATTGCTGTGACTTACTCCTCAAAGAATAATACACCAACAGGAAGGAAGGAAGGAAGGACATCAATGGAGGAATCCTATAGTAGTAAGAACTCTACTAAGAGACTTGGGGACATAACAATGAAAATGCAGGAGGGTCGGCATTCAATGGCAGAGCATTCGTTGAAATCCACCACCAACCACCCTTAGCTGCTTTAGATGAAAACAGTTTGAATTAGCATGCACTGAATTAAAACACTGACTCTACTAATACAAGTTAATTGAACTGAAGGTGGAGATGTTAGCAACCATTGTAAACCAGCCAGTGAAAGCAATAGATGGAATTAGTATTAGTTTCAAAAAGGTGTTTGGGGCTAAACTAACTGCCCCTGTCAACCATTGGTCTTTTCCTACAGGCAAAACAGACAGAATATGAATGAGAAGCAGAAAGGAGTAGGAAAAATCTTTTGACTCCATCAGTTCTGGTGCTGACCGCTATTGGGCCACCACAGAGTTATAAACTTTTTTTTTAATCTGGGAAAAAAACACAAGGAAGTGAAAACCTCCCAGAATCCTTTTCTTCAGCTTAGAAGACTTCAGAAATGAGTGCTGTCTGATTGATAATGTGCAGTTGGAGCATGCATTCAGTCAATTAAAGTGGGAGCAAATAACTAATTCAGTCATTTAGTGCGAACAGAGCCACTAGGAAGCACAAGGCTACTGAGTTGATAGGTCAGCTGAGATCTTGGTTCCAATCCACATTAGAAGTCCTCAGCACTTCCAGGTTGCCATGGTGCTGAGGTAGAATTCCATGTTTCCTCTAGAGCTCTAATCTTCTAAGAACGGCATCAAACTGACATCTCCTATCCTACCATCCAAAGTGTTTTACAGTCCACCAACGCCAGTGTTGTACATAGAAAGTTGCAGGTTTCGAATTTAAATGAAGAATCTTAGGGTAAAGACGCTGGGATAGTTTAAATAGGCAAGTTCTTAACTCTTAAGTGACATCATATTGTAACATAAAACTTTCAACCCAGCAATCAGTAATTTAGATATCTTGTACCCTACAGAAATTGTTTATTATATGTTTATTAAAATGTCTGGATTTTCTGAAAGGTCTTTGGGGATTGGCTGGGAAGCCATCAATACCCTTATTAATTTAACGGTATTGTTCTGTATTATATCATTATTTTGTATTAATTATTATTATTTTATTTTATTCTGTACATTATCTGGAGTTTATCTGTATGGAGTCAGTAGATATATTGCATAAATATAAATAATTAACATGTGTCTTTCAATATAGTTGACAAGCTATTTGTACAATATTCAACATCAAACAATAAAAAATATTTTATGGATTACTGGGATGCTGTTTTCGGAAAATGAAGTCTTATTCATTATTTGTCTGAAGTCTTATTCAGAATTTGCTGAATATTACAAGCAAAACAATCCAGAAAATTAATATCATAGCAACTAGAAACCAGGAGTACAATTTAGGTTCAAATATTTTGAAAACAATTAAAAAGCAAGAATAAACATTAGCCAACTAACAGGAATAATTCAATGTTTGACATGATTGCCTGAAACCTAACAAAGAGACCTACAGTATTACTCCCTGGAGAGTTTTATTGTTTCAAAAGTTTCTAGCCGAAGATGTCTGGATAAGCCTACACAGCTTCAATAATCCCTAGAACATAATCTAGGCTGCATTTTATAATAAGAATTTCACTAGCTTTCATTAGTGCCAAATGCTTGGCACTTCAAGGATAGGGTGAGAAAAGGCTACCTTTGGGAGAGAGCTTCAAACTTCTTTAGAAAGGAAATTAACATGAAGAGGGAGATCTTTAAAATACAGCAAATTGCTGGAAGCCAAGAGTTTTACTAACTTCCTTAAAAAGTCTGTTTGCTCTGAGGCCCAAGAAACAACAATGAAACAGGGGGTAGGGAGGGCAGAAAAAAATATCTGTGAAGCATGGAGTTGTGGGGCTAATTCCCCTTTTCTACCCCTACACAAAATGAAATGTGGTGAAATATTAAGTGCGCTATTAAGTGTGCTATTTGTTGGGAGACTGACTGTTACCTGTGAAGTACCACTCATCTTCTTGAGGCAAACTGAAAGCTGACAGAGTTGAGCCAATTAAGATTGACTGTCTCCTCAATGAGTTGTGACCTATCAATGGAAATAGCTTATTATGATGATAAGTGCACCCATCTCTCAAACTGAAGGCCAAGTACACACTTCAGCAGTTTTCCTGAATTGTGGACCATTACCTCACAACTCTGGATCGACAGGAGCAACAGTAGCATAGGCACACAACAAGCAAGAATAAACACAGATGACTGTTTCACCCTACTGAATATATTTACAGTGTGTGTGTGTGTGTGTGTGTAGAATTATTTTGTTTTTCTTATTAATGGACCTGCCTAAGTATTCCCTATTTTTACTGGCAAGATAACCACTTGCAAATGCTTATACATTTGCACATACATTTCTCATGCTGAACAAACATTGTGCCCATCCCATGAGACATCTGGATGGATTTCGGATCGGCATTTTTATCCCTGTTTAATTTTTCCAGTGTTAGAGATACTCAGCATTTGATAATAGTAGAATATTCTACTGCTGATTTGAAAAGTTTGTTTTTCTTCCTTTTAATCCAATTAGTGCTGTCTCTGAGATAATCTTCTTTAGGAAAAGTGAAAGAAAATGGGGTTAGAACATGCTTTTCTCATGATTGGAATGCATAAAATTTGAAGACTTATGGACATTTCAGCAAAGGAAAGAACTTTTCAGGACCTCACTTTCTACTTGCAAGAAAAGTTTCTTTGTAGCAAACAAGATCCAAGCTACTGTTAATTAGGAAATCAACTGGAGCTGTTTGCTTCTTTTTATATGGTTACTAATGGATATGATTCAGTAACAAACACATGTATCTTCAAATTGAGGCTGAAGACCACATGTACCTGTTCAAGGACATATCTGTGTAACCTACAGTTAATCTACAATGCCTCTGTCTGTCAATAACTAAACTGCTAATAAAATGTGGATTCCTCCATAAATGTACAGCCCAATGTATTCGGCCACATCATTTGATGTGGCTGGATCCTCTCTTTGAAGCTATGAAGCAGTCACAGCTCCTATGAGACCTTTTGGATATGTGGGCAATGCAGAAAAGACAATTCTGCTAGGATAGCTGGTGAAGCATGATCTCTCTCTCCTTCCCTCTCTCAAATATATACACACACCTTTAACTTGCTTACACAATGGCCTGAAGAAGTTAAGAAAGCTGAGAAAGTCAAAGGACTGGCCAGGTCTTATCCATGTAAATCTTCACAAAGCAAGGCCTTTCTCCTCTCTGGTTGATCTTTTGCACACAAAATATATACCCTTAATTATCAGTGTCTACTCCTCATAACACTTATTTGTCTCAATGCTATTATAGTACTGGAGAACCAAGGACTGTTAGGTTATTTGTTTATGTCTCTGTTAAAAGGTTTTATTTGTATTATTGAATCCTACCATGTGGGAAAAAATGCCACGTCTGCCCTAGAGGTATGCAGTGCTCTTATTTTGCTACCTGCAGTAGACAAAAAATCTAAGTCCTCAGGAAATGTTAGAAAAGAAGCCTTTTTTCCACTGGTGCACTTCTGTTTCATGATTCCTGCCCCAGTCCCATGGATTGCAAACCATAGCAAGTTAGGTAAGGAAAAGCAGCTAGGTTCACTCTTTATTAGGGACAGCTTGCAAATCCAATAGCAGTGATCTTTATGTCCAGTTCTAAGTGGTCTTGAGAATAATTTAGAAAGTGGAAGATGAATGCTCTAAACAAACAAACAAATTTAAGCATGACTAAAGTAGCACTCTAACTAAAAGTAGAATATACATTGAAGTAGCAGGCTGGACATTCTGGGAGTGTAAATCAACATGTCTTAGTACACCAGGCCATAATCCAACACAATTTGAGGGCACCAATTTGGAGAAAACTGGTATTAGGTATGGCAATTAAACTAGAGAAGGTTAAGAAAAAATGGATAGCTATTGTACAGTGAAATTATATTCCAAGCAATAAATCCCAGAAAACCACACTCAGAAGAAGTATTGTATTTGTAGTACTGTAAGCAAATATCATCTAGAAAGACTGATTTAATCCGGTTTTAGCTATTTAGAGCAATGCTTTATTGAGTTTACAAATAATAACCTGTAATATTCTATTTCCATAACAAGGTGCTAAATTATCTCCACTAAGTATGTCATCATGGCTGTAATTTACATGATGTAACATGACAGTTAAGATGTACTATAGTAATTTGTGCAGGTTTTCAGTAGTACTGCAGTATCAAAAATTTATATGATTCAGTTATTAAGGCAAATTGTTTCATTCATACAGAAGCTCTCTGACAGCAACTAAAGTCCTTCCAAATTACAAGTGAAAAATATGCCTTCCATGCTCAGACAAATAGCAGGCAAATTTCCATTATTTTCCTGTCTTGAGTAGGGAAGGGAGGAAGAAGGATCTGCAAAATGTCTACCACAAGCACAAGAAATGTTAATTCCCAATTGGAGCAAAGAACCAAAACCCTGCTCAATGCTCATGTTGAAGATAGTTGAGTTTCTTTGAAATCTTTTGCCCTGAACAAGATGTCCATATTCTTTGGAAAAGATGCAATTTAATCCTTACTTACCTTTTGTCCTACTGATTTCTAGCCAAGAAGAAAAGAGGAGAGGAGAGAACCTTTGAGATATTACTTTGGGAAATGTTCCTGGAGATTTAAATAAACTCCACCATAAGCAAGAGAACAGAAGAAAGATCTCAACTGAGGTTTCACTTTTATGAATGAACAGTTATGGACAGTTTTAATAAAGTAGCTTCCATTCTACATGACCTAATCTAATTTTACACTTCAAGAAGGACACTAATATACACAAAGGAAATCATAGCAAGATATCCATTTCAGAACTATAATCTAGCACATTATCACGATGTAGGCAAAATAGTGGTGGTGAGGGATACATCATGGTAACACACCAAGAATGGCTTTGATTTAATCCTAATTTTGTTTTTTAAACCTTTAAATTGCTTGACTCTCATGCATAAACCAGCTGGAAATAAAGATGGATTAAGAAATCCCTTTCTAGATTTCAACCCCTTTCTCTGCTTTGGCCATGGTGAATACCTGATGTTGTGCTTAGACTACATTTACATAGTCCCTTATTGATGAATTCCCTTCTGCTTCCTTACTGCTCCTGGACTGGTCAAAAGACAAAGAGAAAACACCATAGTTTTAGCCATTTTTTGTATCACTTGGGCTAGAAGTCAAAAGTGAGAGAACTGTTCCATGTTTCACACATTTTTAACTAATAATTTCACTATTCCATCAGGAATAAAGATCTTGTAAAAAGGGGTTTCCTGGATTTCTGCGGACCGGGGGGTGGGGTTTCCTGGATTTCCACAGGCCAGGGAGCGGGGTTTGCGGGCGGGAGCCAATCGCGCGCACCGGGGGGCAGGGTTTGTGGGCGGGAGCCCCGCAGCCCAGTTCCTAAGAGGCCGTGGCCCACTAGTGGGAACCCATCCTAGTGGACTGGGGGGAAACAGAGGATGATGTTCATGCAGTCCTGCCCTTGAAGAATAGTGCAACCTGATCATGTGGATGGTATGGACAGGCTGGTCATGCAGATCAGCCCAAAATCTGATTTATTTATCACTGTCCAATCAAAGGGGTAATGCAACATTCAAATGAAAGACAATTGAGCTAGAAGAGCCAATGGTCTAACATCACAAAGAGCAATTCAGTCACATTCAAACCAGAAAGCAGGACCCTTTTTTCATCTACATGCTTTAGAATTGGAGTGTTAATGGTCCCTATAGGTTATGTTTATGTTCCAAGACCCTTAAGAGTAGAAGGCCACAGGAATGTGTGCCATTCTCATTCTGAAATTTCCATATTGTACAAATATGTTTTAAAATATTCCAGAAGTTTTCTGTCCTTCCTGAGCATTCCAGGATTATCTTGGCTTTTCTTTTAGTCTTTGGTTTTTAGGGGGGATAAGTTATCTGAATTATGTCTCTCTTAGGAACAGTAACAAAATATATATACAGTATATAAGAGTGGCCTGACTACTGTATCAATAGTGTGGGGATCCAAGAACCTATGCTTTATGCCTCAAGTATATTTTAGTCTGCTTTATTTTTTTTAATAATGCAAAGAATAAGAATGGAACTAGTGTAAGTGTATGAATGAGAAAGAGGGAGAAAGACTATTTTATTGAATAAGTGGAAGCAGGCAATGGGGAGATGACAATGGGTAAGCCCTTCTTCTCTCTGAAAGCCTCTTTCTTCTCTTTCTGACACCCTCTTCTCTCTTTCACCAGGAGCAGGCTGCAGAGAAGGAACAAACAGCTCTTTCCATGCAACTCTCTTACACAGAGTTTTTGAGGTTAGCCTGGGAGCACATGAAATAGGCTGATCACAGGGTGCACATCTCCCCACCCCACCTGAAACAACGATAGTACTATCCCAAAGCCACAGGAAATGGCTGTGCGGGTTTAAACAATATAGCAAAGACTATGTATCTTTTCACCACACACCATCTTTTGAATCTAGGATAGAACTCCTTGCACTGAAGTTTCCCATCAATCATTACATATTTTCTAGCATAGCTCCTTAACATCTGACCTGACAGCATCTGTGCAAGCGAAGTGAGAAAGAACAAGTGAAATGTGAAGGTGCAGGAAGGGAGATAAGACTACTTGAAAGAAATACACATCCATATAAAATAAACCCCCAGCCAATGCATCATAGACATAGTATTGCAATATTGCATAAATTACCTGAGCTTTCCTAACATCTGCAACCAGAAACTGCCAGGAGGCTCTCAATGCAGAAATACTTTGCTTAGTCTACTTACCCTTTGCCTCATTTCTCACATGGATTCTCTGTATGCCTGTTAGTTCCTTTTAGCAAACAGTTTCCTGATCAAATACTTATCTCACAAATGAGAACTTTAAAAAATATATTTCATTACTAATACATCAAATTAGCATTCAGGCAAAGATCAATACTTACTTTGTTGCCCAGATAAGGACTGGGTGCACTCCAGTAATAAATAGGCTGCAGAACTGTTCTTGCCGCTGTGTTGCTGATGCTAAGTTGCTGAGGCCCATCAAAACTGTCCTGCTGAGGAGTAATTCTAGCAAGACCCCATTCATCAGTCAAGTGCCAGCCATTCATGTCCATAATCTATAATGACAAAGGAAAAATACTTGTTAACATCCACAAACTTCCTTCATTTTAAAATAATCTTTGCCCCTTGCCTTTTGTTTTCATATTAATATTAATAATAATATCCCACCTAACCAGCCAACTTTCATGCCTAAGTGATGACTCACTAGAATACGTAGTCTGCTGATATCTAGCCCAGCACTTTAATCTCTACACCAAACTGACTCTTAATAAATTCTCATTTAATATTGGGAGTAGGGCTTATCGTATTTCTCCTACTTCTGAAAACTATGGTAAAATAATTAACTAATTTCTCGTACTTAGGCAAATCAAGAAGAACATAGTTTAAGATTGCAGTATTACATGAACACATCTAGAATACATCTCAATGAAATAAGGAGAAGGGGCTTTTGAGAAGATACGATAAGGTCGTACTATATATTTTAAAAATCTATGGTTGACTTGAACTTGACAACCCAAAGAAACGTTTAGTAGAATGTTTCATTTTCATGAGTTTGAATGGCTCACTTGGGGTTTTGGCTTCATATTTGAGGAAGCTGAGAAATTATAAAGGCAAATAGGAAAAGAGACACTTTGACTGATTGTAATTTTACAAATGCTAGACTCATGTAATGAGATTAAAATTGCATCTAATGCATTGAAATGAGTGTTCATATTAGATGCATTTCTTTATGGCAGAATTAGCCAAACTCTATATAACAAGTGTAAGACCATGATCATGCATGGAATAGGAAAAAGAAAACATTATCCTGAGTATTAATATTTGCTACAGAGTAAGGATTTGCATGGCAATTATTTTAGCAAGAATCTATAACAAAAGCCTTTATCAAAACGAGACAGGGTTAGGGGTAGGAATGGAAACTTGGCTTTCTGTGTGAGCAAGGAAAGAAAGAATAATGAAATCATCCTAAAACTGCAAATGAGAAAAGATAAAGATGCATCAAGATCAGGGTATTCAAACCCAATATAGGTCATATGACAAGGCTTTTCTTGAAGACAACTAATGTTCTCTTCAAAGGGAAGAATGTTCTTACATGCCTTCTCCAACAATTTTACCTTCAGAATTACAGGATATTTTTTTAGTCTTAAACTTTTTGTCTTGCATTTTTCCTACTCACACTTTGGTGGACATCATTGGAAAGATGAGGGGCTGGCTGAGCTCATAGCTCGCTTCCCCCAACTCCTATAACTGATTGAGAAAGGCATTGAAAAGAGAAAACAGGAGGCAGGGGATTTATATCTCTATCCTGACAGCATTTGTAATTGGAAAGAAGAAAGCTCCTCAGAAGAAGGAAAATAAGTTTGTCTACTCTGATCCAAAACAAATACTAGTTGGCTAGATCTGGACTATACTATCTTTATCCTCACACATATGAATTGTCCCAAATATTCTTGCTCAAGCATTTTATAGATAGAATAAGGGAATTCACATCCTCTGATGCAGAACACTCACCATCACTACACAGATATCTATGCATCTTAGTAGAATAGAGGGACATTTAAGAGGCATAGGAATGTTATTTTGTTTTTTTTCTGTTAAATCCAGAAGTAGGTTATCAGCCTCTTTCCCAACTGGAGGCTTTCGTATGGATCAACAATTCTAATCATTTTTATCTGGTCTCTCCTTTTACAAATAACAGCTTGATTCCAGTTTTTGCAATGGTTTGAAAAATGAGCAAAAAAAATCAATGTGAATATTAACATACACCTTTTTGGTGAATGTTACTTAATATAGGCATTTTCAATGCAACCCGTATTTGAATTTGTGCAAGTGATCTGTTCCTAATGCATGGTTATGTGCATTTTTTTTTGTACAGTTGTGAACCACATCACATAATTCAAGTAAGTTGAGATTTGGTATGAAAGTCCATTCTGGTTTGCATACAATCCAGAGAATAAGAATATTTTAAAAAATGAACTATTTGGCTCCCTCCTCCATTCTTGCATTAAGGAACATGGACTGCATTACAGAAAGAAGCACCTTTGCTCTCCAATTAAAACTGTAGATTTTTTTTTTAAAAAATCTAATAATTATAGGACATTTAAATTTGTAATCTGATAGGAGAAAATTATTAAAAGTAAGAAGAATAACCATATTTACAGTAATTAATTTAATTTCAATCAAACACAATTTCTGTCCCACTTCTTGGAGGGAATGCCCTTCCACCCAACTAAAGGGCCAAGGGTATATTTGTATGTATGCCTGCATCCATTAGATTGATACCACACTTTTCACCTAGAAACTCAAGGCAGCCTACCTAGCATACCCTCCCACAGTTTCTCCCAACAATAAAAACCAGAGTAAAAACCATGGGCAGAAATATATCTAATCTCACACCTACTAAAAGACACCTACTTTATCAAGGGATCAGTAAAACACCATCTGTACCTGCTGAGTGAATTGTGTAAGTCATTTTCAGTTCCCACTCACTGTTCTGGTATTGTGGCAATGCAGAACTGCATCATTCCACCCATGACAAAGCCCCATAAAGCAGACCCATTAATATTTCTATCACAAATGCGATCAGGTATTGAGAGACAGCAGATATGAGGAATTCATTTTGTACTCCAGCTGTCCTCTGCTTTCCTGGCTTCCTTTGCTACTCTTCTTCACCCATTTACCCAAAGAATACAATTTTATCTTGGGGGAAGGGATAGAGGGAAGCGGTAGGAAGCAAGGAAGAGTGAGGAATTATTTTTATTTATTTATTTATTCATTCATTCATTCATTCATTCATTCATTCATTCATTCATTCATTCAATTTATATGACCGCCCATCTCCCCCAACGGGGAACTCTGGGCGGTTTACAATAAAATCACATTTAAAATAAAGATATAAAAATATAAAATTACAATTTAATTAATACAATTAAATAATTATAAAATCCAATTTGGTGAATTAGCTTTAACAAAAAGGAAGGACATCATGGAATTAACCACCCCCATGAGGAACTGTTACTTTCCCCTTCCCATGCTAGGCGGCAGAACCAGGTTTTCAGCTCTTTCCTAAAGGTCGGGAGGGAGGGGACCTGCCTCAACTCTGGGGGCAAGATATTCCAAAGGGCGGGTGCCACTACAGAGAAGGCCCACCTCCTGGACCCCACCAGATGACATTCCCTTATTGATGGGATCCGTAGCAGGCCCTCTCTGAATGATCGGGTGGGGCGGGTGGAATTATGCTCCAGTTCAAAAGCCATAGGAAAATTTAACAGGAAATCATGTCCATACTATACCATCTCCTGGCCTATTCTTCCCCCTTGCATCTGCTCCCCAATATAAGGAATAATAATTATTTTTAAAAGTAAGAAAGGAGGAACTGATGGAAAATGAGGTAAAGAAAGGGGTGCAAGCCCCATTTTGAATCTGGCCTGTCCCAAAGACAGATAGACCCAACTAAAAGAGTTCAATCAGTTCAAGCAAGCAGCCATGCCTTACTATGTTGTTTATTTAAAATCCTCATTCCATCCTTGCTGATATGGTCATCCCAATCAGAGGCATCAGTTGAATTTGAAGATTTCATCAGAGTGACAAAACATGTGTTGTGATATTGCAGTGCAATCTCTACCTTTCAGGTGCATGCATGCAGTGTCATGACACACTTACAAAAGGAGCAGAGTTTGCATCACTACCTTGAGATGCATGTTTTGACATTCACACACTCTCCCCGCAGACGACCCATGATGCCCATCATTTATTTAAAATAGTGCACAATGTTCTTTTACATTTATTTAAACGAAACCAATAGGCTCTCCAATTTACAAAAATTATCAGACAGTATAAACATGGAAAGTGGTTTTCCCCCCTTAAATAAAGGTAAAAAACAGAAGACTGTCTTGCAATGTCTCAGCTACGTGTGCCAAATGTTTTGCACCTCTGCTGTATGGAACTCAAGAGTCTTCTTCAGCACAAAAGAATGAAGTAAGAGTTCAACAGACTATCAGATACAGGCCCAACAATTTAACCCTCAGCTTTCTGCCCCAGAATTGTTATGAAAAAAATGAAATACCACTTCAGCTTCATCAGAAAACACTAGAAAGCCTCTATCATGATGGGGTCCAAACACAAATTGAAAATACAAAGCATGCTCAGGGCTGCCTTACTTTTGCACATCAGAGGCCCATCTGTGAACTCAGAGAGATCCTGGCTTTCAGAGGTGACTCCATTAAACATTCATTTTGTATGCATATACAGTAAACACAGTTAAAACATACCTAAGCCAAACATTTTTCCCAAGCTCAGCTCAATTAGAACACGGTTAACTAATGAAACGTTTGAGTATGAGATGTCAAGCCCAAGTTCAGCCAAATTATTTACTGCCTGAATTTACAAACTGCTTGCAATATCACGGAGAGGTATTGCCTATAAGCCTAGGGCCAAGGAGTTAAGCCCAGAGGAGTGATAGCAGTGGGCTTAATTAAGTGGTCAGAGACAGTGTAAGTAATAAGAAATAATATGGTATATTACTGCATCCTGGCAAAGCTTTTAAGCAGCATTGCATGATTTCCTTGCTTATGTTATGATAATCTGCTATGTTCAATACTCTAAAAATAATGTAGTGTTGTTTTAGTTAGAAGTCGTTATATCGGAAGAAAAACCCGCAGTGCTAACCAAGCCGTGTTCAAAAGTTAAGTTTCGGCCTTTTAGGACTTAGCAATAATCCTGAGATTCACCTTTCTTGAACAACCAGTTTTACTAGCTCGTCTCATGCTAATCCACTGTTTTCAGTTGTTACTGAATTGTCAGTTGTGCAAAAAGTGTCTTAGCATGTAACAGGGAATAATTTCATCTTCACAACTCCCCAATAATATAGGTTGGCTAATTATTATACAAAAATGTCATACATTCTGACAGGTTTAAAGCCTCCTTTGTGATGACCTAATCATGGCCTAGCCAGCTGGGATGGAACTAGGGTCTGTGTCACCCGGGGCAAACATGGATTCCGCGCCCCCTCCCATGGGTTATTTTTGTCATTTTGGCACACACACCCCAGTGTGGCACACAGGGCACATTCCCCGCTTGCCCCCCTCCCCCCCAGTTGCGGCCCTGCTAGCCAGCATCACTATTCAGATATGGAAGACTGTATGCAGAAAGGTTCACCACTTCCTTGTCCATTCTCACTCATCCAGGTAAACTCTAGCCAAATTGATGTTTTCCTGACTATATGTTGAAAGAATGAGATCTACCAATCAAGGGTAGCATTTCTTTGTATTATTTTCTTCAAGTAAGGAGTCGGTACTTATCTGGCAGTGCCCTTACTCCCCAGGAAACATAATTTGGGTGAAAAAAATATAGCTACTCCTGACCTGGTTTGCATAGGATTAAGGAATGACCAAAGGAATTACATAAATAATAATAAATAATAATACAATTGCTTATTTAAATTTATTGGTGATGGTGAATGCTAGTCAGCTACTCTACAGAGCTGGCTCTGGAGTGGCTGCTGTCAGTTATGACACACTTCCATCAAAAGCTACAATTGAAGTGTGGTCATCTCCCACTATGATTCTGAAACTTTAGGAGGTCCACACCTTTTTGAGCTGTTAAATTCAGCAAGATTTTCCTTCTATAATGCTTCTTAATATTTTTTTAAATAATTCATCTCATTATTATTCCAGTGAAATATCCAGAGTTCATTGGCAAATATTACAATTAAACATTGAACAGGTAAATTATGAATCTAATACTATTAAGAGTGGTCATTACTTTTGCATTTGATGGTCATTGAGGAAATGGGCAGGGGTAGGGTCTGAACACATATTTGCATATGCACCAGCAGGTAAACATAAACTCTGTTCCCCTTCAAGCACATACACATACACCTTCAATAGTATACACATTCATTCATGCTTCCATAAATGCACAACAACACAGCTCATCCATGGACACACCAACTTAAAGCAATCTCAAAAACATCCATGTCCCTGGGCAAGAAAGTGTAATTAAGACTGCCTGTTGGTAATCTCAGATGTGTTGGTAGTATTTTCCTCACACTCCTGCTGATGGGGGATAAACTGGGCAGCAAGGAAACGCAGATGAGGGCTCCCCAGTGTGTATAATTTGTATCTGAGGCTCAGCTGCAGGTGACTAGGCTGTGGGTTATCCATCTATGAACTGTATGATTAACTACAGATGTTCTTTGCTCTCACAGCATCCTGTGCACCATCAGATCAGCTCTGGAGGACTAAAGAATCTTCCAGAACAGGACAGAAGTTCAATTGTAGAAGCAGAATACATATTAATCTGTATATATTTTATCTGTCTATAGTTGAAAAATTACGTAATTTCCATCTCTCTCACATATTTTAACAGCTAAAAACAATTTCCCTGAGGAGATTTTGTTTGCATTTTTCACTTTGGCATGGATAATGGAATACCTCTCCAGTGTGAAAATTTAGAAAATTTGGCTTTCATCTCGGAAGAATCATGTTGTTTATTCTGAGGGGGGAAAATATGCAAGTAAAAAAAAAAAAGTCCACAGAGTGCGTTTCATGTTAAGATTGTATTTAAAATAAAGGATATGCTTGCTGGATGTATGAATTTCTCTGTTTTTCCTTACCGTGCTGTAAGTCCAGTGAGAATCTGTACAGTCATTTGTTATTCCCGAGCAGAAACATGTCTCACAGCCCTGAGGGTTGTCTTGCTGCAAGTTAAAGAAGCCTGGTTTACAGCGATCACATTTCTTTCCTTCAACGTAGACCTAGGAATCCACGGGAGAATATTAGTTTTTCTGTCATGCAGGAGAAGTAAATCTATCTGCCTCTTGTTTCTTTTGCTTTGTTTAATGCAACATGAATATATTTAAAGATATATTTCTGTCAATAGACAAGTTATAAAAGACCCAAAATTACATCCCAGAGGACATCTGAGTGCCCCAGCCACCACTTTTTAACTATCATTCTGATTAGTCTACGTGCAACAGGAGACCACCACCACCACCACATTCAACATTATGACCAACATAGGGATATCTGATTTGCCTAGAGATATATTTATTGTGAAGCAGGCAGCGACAATCCTAGTCCCTTGTAGTGTGCATAAACTACACCAGTATCCCACAACATAGTGTTTTTCCAGGTGTGCTAAGAATTCTCAGCGAAAGCTTTTGGCACCAAGCTGGGGGAAGCTGTATATACTGTATATAGTGTAGGAACCACCTCACTACCTTGGTCAACTTCATTTTCAAAAATGTGTAGGCTGTGCTTTCATTTGTCTTCTGCTGAAAACAATTGCAGGCCATTTCCAGTAATACATTCCTTGCTTTACAGTCTGCAAATGCTTTTAAAGAGGAAAAAAGTGATGGGAACATATCACTCTACTGTGCAGCTTTGTTATGGCAAGCTGCTTTTATACAGTATATGTTGCTTGAACTGAAATGCAAAGGCTTAAACTATATATATATATTTAAGAGATAGATACTAAAGCTATTTTTTCTCTACTGTAAAGTAAGTGCAGGGATTTACCATGGGCTATAACTCCTCCTTCTTGCTCTGGTCCCAATGTGGATCACAGTTTTTATGCCATAATGTCATTCTACCCTCCAATTCAGCCAAGAAAGGATTATTTTAGAAAGATGTTCATCAAAAATATTGTGCACATTATTATAATTGCTGCAGTGTGCTGTGCCAAATATAGTTGACTACAGGCCAGCAAAGGCTGACCCTTTTATGGAAATCATGGTTCTCCAGCTACAGCCAGCATTGTGATGCTCTACTGATATACATCTATCCAAAATAATTCACTTGCCTTACAGCCAAAAAATTGGATAAATGTACAGAAGCAAACCTAAAAGTAATTTCTGAATTGTACAATTTCTCATAAAAGAAAAGCAACTGAGGAAAGAAAAAAAGTATTTTAAATAAAAAGAGGAAAAGAGAGTATTAGGGCAGATGGTATATATTATTATAACTTTCTAATCCTTTTGAAATATCCCTTATTAAGAGAGGTATCAACTAACAGCACCACTTTCTTTTAAATTACACCGGACACAGCCTTCCTTCCTTCCTTCCTTCCTTCCTTCCTTCCTTCCTTCCTTCCTTCCTTCCTTCCTTCCTTCCTTCCTTCCCTGGAAGTAAAGCATGAACACAAGGTTCACCAGTATTTATGGGAGATCATTTTAGAAGCCCCCTTGAGTTAGTTTCAATTGTGTGAAGTGGACCTGTTCCCATGATGCTGTTTGTGCTTAATATGGAGAAAGAAGATGCTCCTGTGACAGAACAATCCTGTCTTCTTGTTCTGAGAACTCTGACCTCAGAGCTCTTGCCCTGCCCTTTGGGTTCATCCTTGCTTGACATTTATTTATTTCACATATTTATAGGCCCATTCATCTACCAAAGCCATTGTGAAAGGTGAACAGTTAAAAACAACAAAATCAGAATATATAACATAAGAAGAATAAAACTGCGACTCCTAAAAAAAATCTCACTAGCAAGAGACACACCTGCATCTACTTCAGATTAGCCCCCTGGGCCAAGTGCCTAGGGAAGAGCCAGATCTTCAGGGCTTTTCAGAAGGCCAGCAGGGTCAGGGCCTATCTGTTATGGGGATAGGGCTGAAGAGAGGGAAACCCTGGATTCTCCTAATGACAAAGCTCTGTCCACAAGGTTTGTGTAAGAGCTAAGAAAAAGAATCATGGTTAGTTTCTCCCATCTGAAATCAGAGCACTCTCTTTCTTTAACCTCAGAGGGGGAAAGACATCATCATCATCATTCTCACCATCTGTAAGCCCTGGAATATCCTCCAGGAGCATCTAAGTGCCTAATAGCTGCAATTTTGGAAAATATGCATATATTGTACACTTCCTAAAAAATCATTTTTACCCACATTCTGCTCTTGAGGGGAAATTACGAGTATCCCATTTGTACAAAGACTTTATCTCTATGGTGAAGGTGTTCCTGAAACACTAGCCTACGTTCTTTCATATTGCTCCTATTACAAAGATGCCTGGTTGCAGCTAATAACACCCTATCTAGTCAAACTTCCAAGCTACCCAGATCCACTTTATTTACAATTGTTACTATCTGAACTAATATGTGATTTTATCTTTCTTAATGTGGCTAGGTTTTGATTTACTATTTGTAAAACACACCATACCTTGACAACACCACTTTCATAATTATTTGGGTTTTATTTATTTATTTTATTTATTTATTATTTCAATTTATTCCCCGCCCATCTCCCATACAAGGGACTCTGGGCGGGTTACAATAATCAAAGGTTAAAAACTATACAATAAAAGTCTCTAAAAATACAATATAAATAGATAAAATTCAAGATGGATAGGGATCGTAGCGTAGTTCGTATTGCTACGGGGCTAGCCAACCCCAGGAGGCACTACCGCCTCTGTTGTCCCAGGCCTGGTGGCAGAGCCAGGTCTTAAGGGCCTTCCGAAAGGCCAGGAGTGAAGGGGCCTTTTAATGTGTTTTTTACTTACAGTACTGTCTCACGATTTGTTTTCTTTTTGTTTTCTAGCTGGTCTATTACTATAATAAAATACCTATCTATCTCACATTGTAATAGTACTGAGGTGTAATCCTGTTGTAATATGTGAAATCCATGTAAATTGTTTCTATCTGACACTTTCTAACTTTAGCATACTAGAAAGGCATCTGGGTAGAAATGTATTCTAGGTTTTTTCTAGTGGTTTAAGTTAACCATGCCCATATCAGACCATTCTTATTAACATTGTTTTGTGTTCATGATAAAGTGGTCCATGTTAGTTTGTTTGTTAGATTTATATCCTACTTTTTCTCCAAGAGCTCAAAGCAGCTTACATTTTATCTCCTCAACAACCCAGTGAAAGAGAATGACTGGCCCAAAGTCATCCAATCAGTTTCCATAGATGACATAGACTTGAATCTGGGTCTCCCTGATGCTGGTCAAACATTATTTATGTATTCATTTATTATTTAAAAAACTTATATGGCCACATATATATATATATAATGACCTTGGGCAGCTCACAAAAACAGCCATAAAAAACATAAAAGACAACAATAAAACAGCCTGTGTCAACAGGCTTGGAGAACTCAAAGAAACGGTGAATTAGTGAGATGGCTACATTGTCTGTAACACCAAAGATGCTCTCTCCTAGTCTATTAATAATAATGACGTTTGCTTGTTTTTTTTAAAATTATGGAATGTTTTTAATATTGTTCACTTTATGGCTCGTGCTTTACTGTACGCCGCCCAGAGTCATGTTTGTGAGATGGGCAGCTCTATACATACGACAAATAAATAAATAAATAAAACCAACACCAGAGAACAACAACTCCAAATGTCCCAGAACCACCCACAACCCATACATTGGCATTTATATCTCCTGGGCTCCAGTCTCAAACTAGCCCAATGCTCAGGGAAGAGCCAGCTCTTCAAGGCCTTCTAGGAGGGTGGGGGTCTATTATGAACAGTTTCTTTCTGTTACAAATTTTTCTATCAATATTTAGGTGCCCATAAACAAATGAAATAATGGGAAGCAATGATGTTTTTATACTCGCCAATATTATCTATTTTATGTAAAACCATTATTTGGAAAAAAAAGAAATCTGCTTTAACAAAAATAACTTGCTGGCATAATTCCGAGTAACTACTTCAGATTAAAAGATCAAATCCACATCAGAAGAGCGTCAAGGGGCAGTGTGATGACATTTTATTTATTTATTTATTAAATTTTTATCCTGCCTTTATTATTTTATAAATAACTCAAGGCGGCAAACATACCAAATACTCCTCCTGTTTTCCCCACAACAACAACCCTGTGAGGTGAGTTGGCACCTCCAGAAGGACTTACAAGAAAGAAAATAGGCTACAAATGAAATGTTTATACTCACTAAACACTGCAAAAAGAAAAAGGTTGTAATCCATACCTTGCATCTGCAGGGTCCTTGACAAGGATCAGCATTTAAACTGCCTTTCACAGAGCAATTGCAGGGCACGCAGTAAGGAAAGTCTTTGTAGCCAAATGCACACCGATCACACCTCTCTCCTCCAAAACCTGGTTTACAGTGACAAGATCCAGGGTGCATACCTGCAGCAAGATCAAGCCAGCACCAAGCTCAACATTATTAATGCAATGGAAACTGAAATCTAAATGAGTTACAGCTGGGAAAGTTATCAAAGTGTGGAAAATCATGATCAAAATCAGATTCCTTTCCATCATGTTTAATGGGGGGGGGAACCCTCTGAAAGGGTGATTTTGAATAACTGGCAATAAAAATAATTGAATTGATGGCATCTGGCAGGATAATAATAAAAGGAGGGCTAGGCTCCAGCAATGATGCTGACACTAATGAAAAACAGTTACTGAAGTAGGAAACCTTAGAAACAATAGTGACATCATTGTCTTTCTCTACCCTGTTGGATAGTACGAGCAACTTATAGGCATGGTACCTGCACATGCAGCTGACATCTTTTGTCCACTGCGAGGCAACATTCTCTGGTTCCTTTATTGCTTTCCCACACTTGGGCTCAGATCAAGTGTAGTATGCTGTATCTGGGTCTTTTGCTCTCAAAAAAGCAGTAATGATACCTTCCTACGTCTTGGACTTGGAAGACCTGGGCCAATGCAACCAGGTCCTAACTTTTAACATGAACATACTTGAGCTTTGGTTTATTTTTCCTTTGCCCCAGTGTAGTCATGCGAGCTGCTTGTTAACAGCAGTATAAATTTTTATCAGTATAAGAATAGCTTTTGGTTTCTTGGCAGATGGAGGATGGTGAGAAGCTGATGCAGTAGGAGACATACAGTAGTGATTCAAGCAGTGCAAGGTCAAGGTTTTTCCAGGGAAAATACCCATGTCATCTAAATGACTACGTTTATCTATAAAACTAGCTCCTGGCCAGTCTATGGATTCTGACTCTATATAAACCTGCTGCAAACATGATGATGTAATCCTTTCTTTATTGCAGAGATAATGGTACTGATCAACAACATAACATGATCCTAGAATACTTTTCTGCCATGATAACTACATCCCACAATCCTTTGCATTAATGCACAGAAAGACATGAAGTATAAGCTTTAAGTTGGGAGAGAGCCATTCAGCATCATCCCATCCCATAATCCTCCAGGAACAAAGTGTTCTCATTCCCCTTGGGCTGATAATTCAGAGACAGATTTTATTTTACTTCAAATAAACATCTTTCCTTACTGAAAACTGCAAGCACCAACACAGCTAATATGCATTCATACTGATTTGCAAGTATGTCAAGAACTTTTATTGGAAAAATAAAAGCATTTTCCAGCCCTTCTTACGAATAGGGACTAACTTTTTCCAGATTATATAGATTGAACAAAATTGGGGTTTTGGTGTTGTTTTTTTGGGTATATGGATATGGACAACAAACGTTTATCCTTACTTCATTTAAACAGTCTGTGAGTGTGATTCATTATTAGACAGTATAGCATTGTTTCTTCTAGTTCCTCAGGTTGACAATACAATTTTTAACTCTCCCTTCCTTCAATAAAGAAAGGCTTCAGCAAATAAGTAAATGAGTTTTTATTATAGGTACTAAAGCTAAATGTTTTATTCTCTCTTAAAATAAATCCCCACTGTGCACCCTCATACTGGCAGAAGGACATTGTCCTCATGTATTAAAGAGGACGTTCCATCTAATATATTTATCAGACTCCTGCTTCTTTTGCACTTTTACCTTATAAATCTTTAGTGCATCTTTTTTAATTTTTCCATATATTCACCTATGTGTTCACATCAAAGAGATAATAGAATCAATACCATTCTATTCAATTCTGCCTCACAGGAAAAGAAATTCCTTGTGAGAGCTGTAGCATTCTTACCTAATCTAATACTAGCAACAACCAACCCTAAAAAATTGCTCTCAGCTGTTTCAGGCCACAGTACAAACTGTGTACAGCTGTCAGAAACAGAACTTAGATGTTCCTAAGACTACAGTATAATTTTATGTAGCTAATAATGTGTCATCTCACAAACGGTCTTAGTTTGGTTTTCAAGTGCAAATAAGAATGGAGAAAATAATATTGAGGATTTGAATTATGTCTAATTGCCATCTCAAGAGAAGAAATCTTGCTCTTGGCAAAATGATTTTTTAAAAAAATCCTTTAGAATGATGTAAATGTATGGTTCAGATGTACAACTATTTTCAAAAGACGATTGTGGACTGCACACTAGGGGAAATATATTTTGTGTATGTTTTCATAGAGGTCTTTAACAATAGCTTTCCAAAAAATAAGAAGGGAAGATAGAGAAAAAAAGAAGTTAAACGTCCATTGGGAAAAGATTCCCACCTCCCTTTGCAAATGTCACAACATAGCAGTACCAAAAGAAAACATGAGAGACAACAGCTTGGGTCTCTGAGGGGAAGCTCTGCAGGAACAGAGGCAAGCAGATTTAAAAAGGCCTCTGGCGACATGATGTTTATCAGACAACTAGCACACTGAAAAGAAGCTACTGCTTAACATTAATTTAGAAAATGTGGGGCATAATGTTTAATATCAGTCAAGCATCTCACCTCCTGTAGCTTGTTTTTCATCCTTGACACAAGTGCCGTCTAAGGAGCCCACAGAATAACAGTGACATGGCTGGCATGGTTGGTGATCCCTTGGATGAAGCTATGGAAGCAAAATCAAAGCAATTAAGTGATCTGCTGACCCTCCTGATCATGTAACTTAACCTAGTCAGGAAGCTCAAGCACTATTCTATACTTTAATCCAAAGCTTAATAGATTCCATGATGTCTTTCCCTATTGATGGTTGCAAGAATGTAACATGGACTTACTGACCAAAAATGGGATTTACAAGTTTACATCTTTATCCATTCAAACTGAAATAATAGCAGAAGGGCCTGTTCTTTCATTGTGTACCTTTATGTCAACATAATTTACTTTTATAATCCCTGTAAAACTCTCCTTTATGTTTTCACACTGTGAAAGGCAACTAGTAGGCTATAGGGATTAGAATAAATACAATTCATAATGTTGTGTTTTTTCACTTAATAAGGTTGCATCTGAAATGATGCCTTGGGATTCAGAGGACAGAGGTATGGATCCTTTACCCCTTTTGGCCTGAAGTATCCATCAATGCATGTTTCACAATTGATGCCCGCAGTGTTCTGGGTACAGTTAATGCATACTCCGCCTCCAATGTATTCTCCATGGATATTCAAACTCTGCTTTCTGTCTGCCACAGTCTGATCATAGTAACATTCTTCTGCCTTCCCATGGCAGTTGCAAGCTAAAGAGAAGGAGAAGTATATTAACAAACATCACATCAGTCTACAAGCATGTAGAAACACTTTTTCCAGGAATTAACAATATTCTTTCATTGTTTTGATGCTAGTACAGCAGAGATTTTCAGCTCTTTGAATTAATAAGTAGCCACTCACAAATTATGCTGAGGGATTCATCTTAGCATTGCATTTCCAAATCATCTGTTAAGAGAAGGATCTTCAATGCCTTTTCCAGACCTTGTCCTCTGACAATGCCAAAGTACCATTTTAAAATCTGTGTAGACCTCCAACATTTTCTAAGTTACATAAATTGATGTTGAAAAAAAATGTTACTAAATAGAAGGCCATTATTTATGGAAATGCTTCTGGTACTCCAGAATGACTAAATATGGTTGAACCCTTTTAAATTCTGCACTAAGAAAATGATGACACCTCATTTATTCTGGTCTTTTATAAGTTATTATGGACCACAATTGATTTTAAGCTTATACCATAAGAAATGTGTTAGTTTTCAAGATGCTAAGATTGTCTTGTTTTATTACAACATGCTAACATGATAACCTTTTAAAAATAGTCATTCACTATTAGTTGTAAGTTGTACTTATTAGGAACTTGGTTATATTAACACAAAAAGTTAAACCTAAAGGGAAGCAATCCAAGCAAATTAACCCGTAATATGTTCCATTATTTTTAATGCAAAGATATATTTAATTTATCCCACTGAAATAAATGTATTGCACATGTTAAAGTTACATAAATCCTCATTAAAATCTATATACAGTACTTCCACAGTATCTACAAACATGACATCATCGTCATCATCATCATCAAGTATGTGTAATTAAACTGATCTCATTATCTGGTGCAATTATAATTTAAAATGTTTATTTCCAATTTTGAATCTGCTTTTTCCCCTAAGAACCACAGAGAAACATACATACTTTTTCCAATTTCTCATCCAAATGGCATGAAGAACTAGATGTGACTATATCACAATGAATATATAGGTAAGCCTTTTGGTTTTGATCTATGTTATAAATCACATCCAATGAATTATTTCTATTACCTTCACATTCATGTTTTACAAGAAAAGTCCCAGCTTGCCACCGTCTCTGGTTAAATCCAGGGCAACACCGATCACAGCTTTCTCCACAAGTATTATGTTCACATGCACAAGAAGATCTCTATTGGGAAGGATAGGATAGGATAGGATAGGATAGGATAGGATAGGATAGGATAGGATAGGATGTATTAAAACAACTATAAAGCTGGACAATCAGAAAATATAAAACAGTGACTTGGTAACATACTGGATGAAGCCATGATATGCAGGTAGACTATGAACCCATCAAGATATCTGATGGATCAGCAGATTACATGGTTCTATTTTGTCTCATCCTGTTTCTCTCTTGTATCCCATTTCCTCCACAAAAGAAGTAGTTTTTCCAGTAGTGGAAGGGCAAATCTTGATATAACCCATGTAAGATAAGTGTGATGTACATGCAAATAAATAGGCTGAAGTTTAAAACAAACACAAGCAAATCTAGAGGATAATTGTATGACAACAGGCAATCCCAATGGTTTAGACCAGGGGCAGCCAACTCACTTTTGGTTCTAAATCTTTCACCATTGGCAGATTAATCCAACAGGAATGTGGCTCTCACATCTCCATAAAGATGTTATTAATTGTCATGGAATCCTGAAAATCTCAGGTTAATTTAGATCTATCAGGGAATGCTCTCAGAACATTTAAACTTTCTTTATGTATGGTTATAGAATAATCTTCCCAGCCTATATATTCAGAGAAGGTTTGACAAAGTATAGAACTGCTTATAATGAATAAACTCTCAGTGAAATTTAGGGTCACTTGTACCCTTATTTCAAAGATAGTTTCTTGGGAACATGTTTCCTTTTTTGGAACGTACATCAATTTAGATCAGGCCTGCTAAAAGGGGAACATATGGTAAACAGAAAAAGATTTTTAATATATGATACGTTAGGCTTTCAATACATTTGATCTCAGATAATTCTAAAGATCATCTAAGTAATCATTGATGGATACTTTTGAAGCAAGTGTTCAATATAGTGCTAGTTAATACAATTTTGAATATACAGTTTTCTTTTGTAGCTAGAAAATCTTTCTTTCTCTAGCTCTCACACACACACTCACTCACACACAAACACACACACACAGACACATACACCAATTCTGAGAAATTATCTTAGAAAATGCAAATGAAAATAAAATTATTTTTTCAGTCAATCAAGCCAAGTAATTAAGACAGCATATGATTCCCCACCACCACCAATAATTCCCTCTGCTGATGGAAAGCAGCTATCAATGAGATTGAGAATGGCATGATTTTCTGTAATTTCCCCCACCCCTTCTCCAGATTTCAGGGGCTTGATGGAACACCTGGATTAGTTTTGGGGGCAAGAGAATTACCAAGTCATATCCTTTGTAGACAGAATCAATGGAATTCATTGGTAAGGTTTCAGTCCTTTATGCATTTATTATATCCTTTGCACACTTACTGTTAAACTTAAAGAAGCTTATTTTCAAGTTAACATGCAGAAGAGTGAGTCTTTCAAAATTTGATATGCCTGAAAATTTACAGTTATTTTCTCTCTCAGCCATAACATTGAGAACACTAGGGATGTCTTATAATCAAGACAAAAGGAGACTGTACACATGTGTACTGTATATCCCTTTTCATATTAGGATAGTATAGAAAAATACATACATTTGTGGCTGGATTCAATGGACATGCTTTTGCATGGCCATAACAGATGCACATTCCTCCCACTGAGATATCTTTCACAGAATAATAATACTGAAAAGAAAATTAGAAAGAAAGATATATGCCATTATTATGGTGTAAACACAAGAAAGTTTCATTTTGGTTCCATAATCAAGAGCTTAAAAAAAGGTCGGGGCAAACGTTTGCTTCATTTTCACAAAAGTCAAGAAATAAATTAATTTACACTGCACAGCACTGAATACGATGAACAATAGTTGGTTTTGTAGTAATGTTCTAGGTCTTTGGATAAAAGAACGGTAGTCCTTCTGCATTCCTATATGGGTTTTCTTAAATCCCAAATGAGAACATGCTGGCATAAATTATGCTGAACGACTGTGGGCAAGGAAGAAATTTCCCCCAATTCTTTTTTCCTCTATAGGCTTTTATGCTGAAGATGGATCCAGTTAGGTCATTGGAGATTATGCAGTGAGCTTCAGAAGGAAGGGAAAATCAGCAAATATCACCTGTCTCCTTCTCCCAGTGAACGTCTCAATTGAAAATCCCTGCTCTGGGCCTCCCACAATGTGAAGGAACCCTTCTTTAGATAGAACGGACATCCAGAATCCAAGCCATCATCAAAGAGGCAAGCTGACTTAAAAGTCTATGTTTAAAAGTAAAACCTTAGAGCTCTGCCTTCCTCATGCAGTAGTTGTTTCATTAAATTTCACTAATCCACTGGATAATATAAAACTTCCTGTGGCTATTAAAATATTTACTTGCATTTCTTGCATCATTTTCTTGCATGGAAGCCACACGTTATGATCCTCTACAGTATAAATGGTCATCAGGGATCAATAATGCATATATTTAGATGACCTGAGAATAGAGCATTCATGACCTCCAGTTCATTCATAGAGCCATATTTCTGGAAGAGGTCATTTGAGCAATTATTACTGCTTTCTAAATTGCATGGCTAAATTCTTCCAGCTTTCCATAAAGGCATTCAAGTCAGCACTTCAAATATTTGCTACCATTAAAATATATTAAATTAAATATACTATTAAAATATATTAAATTAAATTAAATTAAAATACCATTAAAATTTCTTAGCAAAAGAAAAAGCGAAAAGAAGTTATCTTTAAAGTCTTGTATGAAAGTACTGCCTTGAATCACTTGCTACTACAGATGTCCATGTGGGGGGAAGGGGGGAAGGTAATCAAATGTGTAACATGACATAAATGCCACCCCTTATATATTTGCATGAAATCATTCACAACCACATGTCTTGCCATTTCTGCATTGGGATTAGAAATGAACATCTAGGCTTGTCACAAATTTCTTTGTGGTCATTAGAAACTTTCAGCCATGGGTGAGTCCAGAGGGAAGATTCTTTGTGCTATCCATTAATATATTTTTTTGCAGTTATTCAATATTTTCCTCCTTTTGTTGAAAGGAACAGATGGAAGAAATGACAGAAAACATGGGATGATTATAAATGAAGAATGATGCAGCTGGACCTCTAGTGAAATTCCATGAAGGAATTGCAGGTCGAAAGCACCAACAATTTTCAACTGAAGGTATATACAGAATTAAGAGTTATTTATAAATGCAAGAAGAAACTTATTAATTTTATTAACTTAATTTTGTCTGCAAAATCTAATCTCCAACTTAAATTTCAGTATAAATACCCTTGTTTCAATGCTGCTTAGAGAAGGAACCAAAGGATAATTCATGGAAATATCAAAGAAAACAAAATCATCTGACATTTTGAGGGGATGAGCTACTGTATATTAACAGTCCTAATGAAGTCAAATATCAAGCCTGCTGTTACCATGGTTTGTGCTGATGGCACCATTAAAGAAAAAATATAAACAAAGATTTATGTTCTACATTTTTCTTGTTCTATTGCACAATGGAAAGCAACAAGGAAAGCAAAAACCTTGAAGAGATACGGAAACCAATGAATTACCAAAAGACGATTTGATGTTACATAAAATAAAAATGTACGGGGCAGAAATTGAATGACACAAAGTTAAAGACACCTATATGGTATTTAAGTTGTTTAATCCATGCATATCAGCAAATATTCTGGAAAATATAATAGTGGTCTGTATATAATGGAACATAGTTGTGCAAGAATAATAGAGAAATACTATAGTGATGGGATAGGAACAGAGAAGCTATCAGATTAAAAAAGCAGAGGGTAAGGGAATTTTGCATCCATTTCTTTTTGGTAATGTACTTAAAGATTTTTCAAACATAAACATTATTAATTAAAATACTACAAAATTAAATGAAATATAATTGAAGTATTTTAAATATTACATATAAAGAAATTATCATCTTTCCTTGAAAATTATTTTATTAAAATATTTGAATTGTTTCAAGGTATGACAATACTTTAGAAAACATTGCAGTTTTGAGCCATAAAAATCAAATGTACAAAAATATATTTTTAAAAGCTCTTTCCAGAAATAGTCATACAAAACATTGGGTTTACCAATACCAGTATGTTTTATTGGTAATTTTATGAAAGATTTATTTTTTACAACTAGATTTTTTTGCCAATTTGTATTCCCCTCAATCACAGAGTGACTCTAGGCAGCTTATACTATAGAGTTAAAATAGTAAGTAAGTAACAGCTAAAACAAACATACAAGAACAAAAGAGGACACGGCACATATTAGGAAGGAGAATAACACAAGTATATTTCTGAGCAAACTATGATCAGGGAGGAAACTACTGCATCCTACCCCAGGGCATGACAAAAGAGCCATTTTTTACAGCTTTGTGAAATCCCAACAGGGTCAGCATCATAAGAATCTTAGAGGACATACTGTTCTATATGGCAGATGCAGTTACCAAGTAGTCAGGCCTTCTATGTCCCACAATGTGACAATGCTTTACAACTGTGACCTGGAACACACCAATTCTTCCAGATCTTAAAGGTTGGGCAGAAACAACAGGAGAAAGATTGTCCCAAAGGTAACCAGACCTCAGTCCTGAAATGCTTTGCAGGTCAGAACCAACTTCTTGAATTTTATTTTATTTTATTTTATTTTATTTTATTTTATTTTATTTTATTTTATTTTATTTTATTTTATTTTATTTTATTATTTTATTTTATTTTATTTTATTTTATTTTATTTTATTTTATTTTATTTTTTATTATTTTATTTTATTATTTTATTTTATTTTATTTTATTATTTTATTTTATTTTATTTTATTTTATTTTATTTTATTTTTATTTATTTTATTTAATTTATATAACCGCCCATCTCCCCCAACGGGGGACTCTGGGCGGTTTACAATAAAATAAGATTAAAATACAATATAAATACAATATGACATAAAATATAAATATAAAATCCAATCTGGCGAATTAGGGAGGGTATTATGATATTAACCACCTCCAGGAGGAACTATTACCTTTTCCCTCCCATGCTAGGTGGCAGAACCAGGTTTTCAGATTTTTCCGGAAGGACAGGAGGGAGGAAACCCATCTCAACTCTGGGGGCAAGATATTCCAGAGGGCAGGCGCCACTGCAGAGAAGGCCCGCCTCCTGGACCCCGTTAGATGGAGTTCTTTTCTTGATGGGGTCCATAGCAAGCCTTGTTCTCTGCATGAATTGCACCCAGAGGCCCATCAGTAGCCAATGCAGCATACAAAACAATAGTGTTACATGGGCAAAGCGAGCAGCTCCCATAACTGATGATAGATGCAGCAGCACATTGGACCAGTTGTACTTTCTGATCTCCAAGAGTACATCATTTTCCACAAAAGGTGCATCAACAAGAAAATTCTATTGTAGAAAATATATCACCAATTCTCTTCTTAAGCTACCCACATGCAGGCACTTTGTGTTGATCTTGGAGGAGAACAGCAACGTCCCTCTTCTCCTCCAACATTGCTTTCCCCAGACTGTATATTCACAATCCTAATGATCTATCATCAGCATGGCACATTGGTGCAGCTGTTTGTAATGGTACCGATGCAATTGAGCAGTAGTTTACAAAGAATGGTGCTATATGCTTTAGAAATGGAATGGAATAGATTCTCAGAATGAATTGTTCATCATGTGAACTGATGCCTGTGTTCTTGGTTTTCCTATGCACATAAGAAGGGAAACATGGAAAAAACTCCAAAGAAATACTTCAGCCAGTTTGCATACACCCATCCTGCTATTCTTTTTCTCTAAATGGGCACATCATAGAGAAACTGCTATTTGAGAAAGAAGAAAAACAGATGTTTCATATTCTGAAATAGCACAATCCTTTTGGATTCTAGGCATTGTAATTGAGGCAAAAAAAGTACTGCAAATGCACATTCTAACATCTTTGTCAGGACTTACCCTCCTTGTGACTATTGGATCAATTTCATTGAGATCTCTGTGTGCAAGCATCATTAAATCGGCATTTAGTGTCCGTATCCTCTGAAATCTTAAGCGAATATAATGAGCTGATGTAAACTCTAGCAGTGTTGGAGAAGGATCATCTGCACTTGGTCGCCCATTGATCAAGGATGTGTGAATCTACAAAGCAGAAGAAATAAGGAGAATGGTGAGCTAATATTGTTCACTCAAAAATTATCAGATCTGCAGTGAATTTAGGAATCTTAGTAAAGAAATAAGTGTGATTGTAAAAGATTGTTTTCCTCTTTCATTTATATCTCTTCTCCAA
The DNA here is from genome assembly GCA_023362775.1 of Charina bottae. Classification (NCBI taxonomy): domain Eukaryota; kingdom Metazoa; phylum Chordata; class Lepidosauria; order Squamata; family Charinaidae; genus Charina; species Charina bottae. The sequence goes on along the minus strand of JALMGJ010000001.1, from coordinate 6,915,843 downwards.
TCCTTTGAATCTTTCTACAATTCTATTGGATAAACTGGTATAGCCAATCTCAGAGGATTCAATGTCTTAAGTAGGAGAAAAAGAATTTTCCTTTTGAGGGGAATGAGAGTGGAAGCCTTCTAGGTATGTCACACAGATTTATGAATAGTTGGCTACAGATGATCATTAGCCACCTGTCTTTCATTGGATATGAGCAAAGAATAATACAGATAGCCACAGTACACCACAATTTACAGTAAAATATATGGTATGTGTTTTAGAACTGATCTAAAGATTACACTGGCATATGTGATTAGCAAAAGTTTTGTTTTTAAATTTAAAAATAGTGTTATTCATTCCAGAATCACCACCATGTATTTGCATCATCATCATCATCATCATCATCATCATCATCATCATCATTATTATTATTATTGCTGATCGCACAGTCAGCCAGATCTTTAGACTGGGTTTGGCATTTTTGTCTACCTATTATTTATTTATTTAATTAATTTTTATCCCGACTTTATTATTTTTATAAATAACTCAAGGTGGCGAACATACCTAATACACTATTACTATTACTATGAGTGAACTATTTGACAATGACTGTTTCATGTCATATATAATTTGGTAGAAGCAAATAGGAATTTTATTTTATTTTTTGCATTTTTGATCCGGCCTATTGTATACCACAGAATAAAAACCTACTGCATGGTATAATGCCCGATTTCATAGTTCTTAAACCTCAAATTTTATTTTTCTATTTTAAAAATTATACATATATTCCTTTTTAAACCAATATACCATATGGTATCTTCATGAAGTATTTAACAGTTTCTTTCCTACTCACAGTTTTGGTATCTGAAGTAAGATACTTTGCCAGAAAATCCACCAAGTACAGTCACAGTGTGGTTCTTTCTAACATAGAAAGAAATCGCAGCTGTTTGGCTATGATGCTCAAAGTATTTTAGTTCACTTCTTTTTCAAAACAAATTACATGAAATTATTTTACTAGATCTTTTTCATAGACTTTTAAAGTGATAATAATAATTAGAGAATTTTTAATATACAGTATGAAAAATGTTTCAAATTTGAAAGGCTTTGCATACTACTAATTTTTAAAGCATCAAAACTTATTTATCTGTGCACACACACACATACATACATACATACATACATACACACATATATATATGGTAAAGGTCCCACCCGCACATTTGTGCAGTCGCGTCCGACTCTAGGGGCCGGTGCTCATCTCCGTTTGTTAGCCGAAGAGCCAGCGTTGTCCGAAGACGCTTCCACGGTCATGTGGCCGGCATGACGCATGCGGAACGCTGTTACCTACCCACCGAAGTGGTACCTATTCATCTACTTGCATTTGCATGCTTTCAAATTGTTAGGTTGGCAAGAGCTAGGGCTAGTGCGGGAGCTCACTCTGTCACGCGGGGCTAGAGATTCGAACCTCTGAACTTGCAATCGACAAGCCTGGCGTCTTACCCGCTGAGCCACCACGCCCCCATATATATATATATATATATGCATAAAAGCATAAAAGTTATATGTAACAGTTTGTTTTGGATCCAAGAAGGAAGGAGATAATTACATGCACACACACACAAACATTTAAATGAGAGAGAGAGAGAAAGAGAAAGAGAGGGGGGGTCATCAAGTCAATGTTGACTCTCAGCAACCACATACAGTAGATAGATTTTCTTCAGGAGGGTCTGTCTCCAACCTAGTCCAAACAAACAAACAAGAATGAAAGAAAAGAAAAGAAATATACACAGAAATGTAAGAATTAAACATTTCGGTATTTCAGTTTCCACCTAATTTAGCTACTCTGATGGAATAAAAGAAAGCAATAACCAATATCACAGTAATACTATGGAGATGATGGAATATTTCAAAGGTTACTTTTTTAATAAACAGGTGATATTAGATATTATTATCCTCACACTGAAGTCATGTAGTGTTATGGTGTCATGTTTATCTATCTACAAGTTTCCCTCTATTTTTCAGGATTGTTGGATCATACGGCATTTTTACTACAATAATCAGCAAATGCTGCAGTTATCTGAATTGACATTTTTAACATTTTTTAAAAAATTACAGAGATGCTGCCAAATCCATTCTAGATCTGAGAGCTTTATGATCAACAAAACAAAATATAAACATTCACAGTACCCTAAGATAACCCAACTCCATTCAAGTGGCATTCCCTTCACTCTCAATGGGGTTGACTATTCCTCACCAAGCAGGCCCTGGGTCCCCACCTCTTCCATGCCCCCAAAGAAGGGGATCCACAGAATGCCCTTCCAGCCTGAATAGATTAGATGATAGGTGGATTCTATCTGGAGCAGACAGCCCCCAAGGTAACAGGGACCCATACCATAAAGGGTTTTAGACTATATAGGTAATAACCAGCATCATGAACTGGATCTAGAAATCTACTGGCAACCAGTGCAGCTCCCACAATATAGGCATGATTCCACTAAGTTGGTTCTTTTCAAAATGTGGACTGCTGATTTTGTGCCAACTGCAGCTTCTGAATTGCCTTCAAGGGCAATGCCATGTAGAGTGAATTGCAGCAATCTAAGCAAGTGATTATAAAGGCATGAAGTATGGTCAACAGTGCTTGCTGAACCAGGAAAGGTCACAACTGGTGCACCACCCAAAACTGGCCACAGCCTCCACCTGATAATCTAACAGGAGCCAGGAATCCAGTAGGATTCCAGTAGAATTCTAAACCTCCTCCTTCAGTGTAGTGGCATCCCATCCAGAACCAAAGCTGGAACTAAGTTGGAACTAGAAGGCTTCTACACAAATAATAGCTTCATCTGGTTGGGATTTTTCCCAACTCAACCCTCACAGCCTCCAGGCATCAGGTGAAGACTTCCACAGCATCTCCTGTATGGCCTGGGATAGAGATGTAAAGCTTTGTATTATCAGCATGCTGATCATATTATCCCCCTGAACTGATGGATGACCTCCCTAAAAGGTTTCGTGTAGATATTAAAGAGAATGGGAGAAAGCCCAAAATCTCACATTGGAATGTCTAAAGCTCAAACTGTCCTTCTCCATCAAAACTGACTGGGATCACCAGAAGGGAGTGGAGCCACTGAACAATGTTCCTTCAAACCCCAACCCACACAGGCAAGTCAAAAGAATACCATGTTTGATGGAATCAAACGCTGCTAAGAGATCAGACAGCACAAGGAGGACCACATTCTCCCCATCTTAGATGACTTCACAAAGTATTACTCCTCTCATCTCAATGGATTTGTCCAGAAAGTGCCTAGCAAAAAGGTGGTCACAGTGGCCTAAAGGAGATTCTTCTGACTTGCCCAATCCTAAAAAGGACTAGGTAACCGTAAACAAACAAACAAAAAAGTAAAAATGTGGGGCGTGGTGGCTCAGCGGGTAAGACGCCAGGCTTGTCGATCGGAAGATCGCAAGTTCGGAGGTTCGAATCCCTAGTCCTGCATGACGGAGTGAGCTCCCGCAGTTGCCCCAGCTCTTGCCAACCTAGCAATTCGAAAGCATGCAAATGCAAGTAGATGAATAGGTACCACTTCGGTGGGTAGGTAACAGTGTTCCACGCGCGTCATGCGGCCACATGACCGTGGAAGCGTCTTCGGACAATGCTGGCTCTTCGGCTAACAAACGGAGATGAGCACCGGCCCCTAGAGTTGGACACGACTGCACAAATGTGCAGGGGGAACCTTTACCTTTTTTTAAACTGTAAACAAGGCCACTGGAAAGCAGTCCATGGACATGATGACAGCAGGGAAGTATTGATGCTTTTCTGCCCCTACCACCATGGTTTAAATGCCGATATTTGTACCACCGATGTTTGCCCATATTAACTCTTTCTCTTTTGCCACCATCGCATAACATAGTGACAATTATTCAATTCCATTCTATTGATTGTAATGCATACAACACTGAAGTGCTTAAAATGCACCCTTTAAACCAGCAGCAAAATGTCAAATGCTGTTCATGTCATATTCTACTTCAACTAACTCAGTCCCCAAAGAGCACTGGTAAATGTCAGCTTAATGAATTGTTTAGCAAATATGATTATATGCTGGGCAACTTGTACCTCAGACTGCATAAGCTAAAGTGAGCTTTTTTTGTCAGCAGCTCTCTTTCTTCAAACCACTTGCACCTCAAAGTTAATATTGCTTCTCTAATTCATTCTTTTTTTCCCCCTACAGCAGTGCAATTCTTGAATTTTTCATTTTTGAAGGGAAAGTAATTTGTCAAAGACAATGTCTTTTGAGAAATTTAAAGAAATTGTTCATTGTCAAAGCAATGGTTATGAATAAATCCTAGAGTAATAAGGCATTCAATTTCCTTAAAAGTATTTTGTCATGCACCTTTAAAAAAGAGTTGTTTTTTATTGCCAATGCAGCTAAAACAATATATTAGTAAACCAAGTCTTTCAACAATAATTATGTGTAATAAGAAACCAAGAGGAGTCTGGGCAAACACACATGATCAGCTCTAACAGAGTGATTGTGTTCATACAACACACATAGCCAAGTCAGCTGAAGGTCTAGCAGATGCGCTTACCCAACATGTTCAGCTTGGTTAGCATTTTGTGTGGCTAAGCGTGTTGTGTGAACTCAGACCTTTTGGTTATTTTATGGTTCAGTATGTTATGCAAACTCAGAAAATGAGATAGTTCAGAAACCAGGTTAAGGGTGTTGTGTAAATGCAGTCTATGTCTGTTGGAGAAGTTTTTTCTCATGAACATAGTTGTCCATAAGCATAGAATGCTGTAATGCTGCTCTAGAGATGTTGTTATCAGATAATAATCAGATTCTGGAATGGTACCTATGGATCAAGGAGCTCCCACTTACTCCAAGCCTGGCGACACATTGGAATAAGATCTTTTCACTTTCTCATTCCACAACGGATTCAATACATCCCTTAAGCACCCCATTCAATATAAACCTTCGGAAGAGTGGTTAGGGAATAGATGAAACTGCAGGGAAGAAGGGGGCAAAGAAAGACTGAATGCAGAAGCTATATTCTCTTTGTATAAACACTTGTTATCTGGAATAGGCTCCAGCGACTATAGTGGGTTTTATTTCTTAGTAAAAATGTACTGGATCATGCTGTTAATTATTTCAGTTTCAGCTCTACACACATTACCTGGGATTAAGTCTTAACTGGGATTAAGTCTTACTCAGCTCAGCTAGAAATACTTCTGAGAGGCATATAATAGGATGATAGGCTAGGTGTGCCTTTTTCTCAGTCTAAATTCCATTGAACATAATGGACTTCTGTGCAAATAAATGTGGAAAAGATGACACTGTCAGCTGGTATTTATCTCTAGCTCTTTGGATCATAAATACTTGTTTATAGGCACAGATCAGGGATAGATAACTTTCAGCCTAGAGACAACTTGAGCCCCCCACCACCCACGATTTGCAGGAAAGGATTTCAAATGGTTATGATGTTATACCTTTAGCTGGCTGCCTTGTAGCCCCTTGGTGTCCTCAAAATTGTAGCCCACCGCTGCTAACAGATGCAATTTAGATAGAATTAGTATAACTAAAATATACAATATATATTATCCTAGGGGGAAAACTGTGATCTAATGAGCTGTGTGCCTTACTCACTAGTGTTCCATCAGTGTATATTTTCCTTCTGAAGGGAAAATTTCACCACACTTTTCTGAACAGGTCCAAAATACCATATGATTTTGCTTGAAATGTTGGTGAGCTTTCAGATATTTTAATTCCAGTAGACAATGGAATAATATAGATAAAGGGGAGAGGGGCAAAAAATAATTATAAACAGGGCTTTGATATAAAAAGACATATTCAGAATTGCTTTGTCAAGCTTTTGAAAATCAGAGGGAAAAGAAATGGAAAGGGCTCTTGAGAGAAAAGATGGAATCAACTATGGAAAAAAAGTCAGGGATAGGTTTGGGTTTATTTGTTTGTTTGTTTTTTAGTAAAACATGAGGAAGCAAATAGGACAAACATAAAATTACGTGCAACTAAAACCACTTCAGATTTGTCTGCCTTTGGAGAACTGAATTATACTGGGTTTCTTGACTTTGTTCTCTAATTAATCTGCCTTTATATTACTGGGTGCATTTTCCTACATATTTATTGACACTGAACAGTATCACAAAGGCCAAAGTTGCATCCACATATTATGAGATCATACAGGGATCACCTAGAGGTACACCAAGAAAAGCTTTACAGCAATTTCCATACTCATACTGGCAGCCAATGGCTGCCATTGAGGAAATTATCTCAGAAAAATATTTGTGCGTATTGATGTTTCATTGTCCTTTGTCAATTTGATCAGAGAACTCTCCTGTGGAGACAACAGAATGGTACAAATGGCTCTATAAGGCACTTCTATTCAAGAAATTGACTGATTACTCTTGTAACAATATTAGATTCAAAATAATGGCCAGAAGATAGAAGGAATTAGAACTGTTCCCTTGGCAAGTGATCCTGCATATGAAACAGCTGTGTAAGAGAGTCAGGAATACAGCTTAAAATTGGAACATGATCTCTATCTGAAACACATCCTGTTTCGCTCCAACTGAAATACCATCATAAAAACACAGATGTGACCATCGTAAACTAAAAGTATTTTAAAAACAAACAAGGGATGAAACATAATTTAGTGAAGGAATAAGCAGCTGTCAACCCATTCACACTGACCTTGGTAGATACTATAAGCTAAAAACAAACAACTGACCAAGTGGTGGAGGATCAAGAGACAAACTCAGCTATGTCATATCACTTTATATGAAGCTAATATGCAAGAGAAGATTAATTTATAACTATAGCAATGGAAGCAGATATGCTACATGTGACTTAATTTCACTAACTTTTTGAGTTTAGTAGTGTAATGGTGTAGATGTTTTAACATGTAATGTTGCAGGGTGAGATACAGAGGATGCTCCTAAGAGCCCTTAGAAGTTCAAAGGAATGGGGGAGGGGTGGCCAGGCATAAAAGCAACTTCATCCACAGGATCTTGGATCTGTTGAGTTGTACAAACAAAGGTGGGATATAAATCAGATAAACCAATAAATAGTATTTTAGCCTCACAAGTTTGCCTTACTGTAAAATTGATATCTTGTGGCTGGCAATGCAGATCACAACAGCTATTTTTCAACATAGCAGTGATTTTGCCATGACATTTCCTAAAATCTCAAATTGGGAATTACTGGACTTCAAAACAGTCCTTGTCTAGGGGCCCCAGGCATATCATCTAATAAAGGACACAGTCTTTTTATCATCTCACAGCCTATTTATTGGTTTATTTCCATTTTGTCTTCTTGCTGCTCTTCTATTTTCTACCCTGGAGCTTTAACTCGTGTATTTTCCTCTGAAAGAAATTTGTAGACTGATTCCATGGCTGCAGCTCATCTCAGCTTAATACATCGATGGATGCAAAATAAATACTTCATTCCACAGCAACACTGATGGCAGCAATTAATCAAGTCTTCTGATACCTTTTGTAATCAGCAAAGAAATTAAATTAAAATTAAGTATATTTTGGGATAAATCAATGTATGTTGGGGAAAATGGTATATATAAGACAGCTGCATAGGAAAAAAATGTATAGATTGGGAGTAGTGAAGCTGAGAAAAAAAGATATACTTTGAAATATATGTTCAAGATCCATAGAGTGGCAACTGCAGATTTTAAAATATGATTAACTGAGAAGTTGGACAGAAAAAGATACTATATGGTATTGACACAAATTGCATTAACATTGATATGAATGTTATCAATCAATATCAATATCAAATGTTATCAGTATCAATATTAAATATCCCTATACATATTTCACTGCTGCCTGAATGTATTGCAAGATTCTGTAAAGCAAAATCAAATTTTGATTCTGATAAATCCACCAAAACATTTCAGTAGTCAGTGATATAAATTGATATACTGAGTTTAATAAATAAATAAACATTAAATAAATAAAACAACTCCTTTCTACTTTATTGAACTAATTGCTAGCTATTTTACAATTTTCCTTCCCCAATTAAAATATCACCAGGAATGATATTTTATTTCTTATCTATCTAAGAAATTATTAAAACAAATACTAGGATACAGGTTTTGATCAAACCTTAGGTATTTCTAAAATTAAAATTTAAGTGCCATAAAATTTTGACACTTTTCTTGCTCTCTAATATTGATCACCTCACTCAGGTTGTATTTTTGGGTCACAGATTAATTGTTTTCATTAGTAATATGAGTTTAAGGAATCATGCAACTCACATAACTAACCTGATAGGAACCGTGTCACTTGCACAATTAGCTTCACTGTTTTAGAATTTTTTATGACTTTGTGAAAGTAATTGAGAGCCAGAGTAGTGGTCAACCATATCAGCTACCAATAGTTACCCAACTTCAAAGCCAAAGGTGTAAGGCAAGAAGACTGCTAAACCTTAGGAAGAATAAGAAAAAGAAGTGCCAGCATTAAAAAGCACTGGGTGTAACAAATGGCTAAGTGAATAAGAGGATTTAAATATTAATGTCAATCAGATATTGGAGATAGCAAGATAATTTGGAAGGGCAAAGCATGCTCCTACAACCAGAAATGCTGATTGTCCTACTGCAAAACTTGAAAGTTCTGAGACTGTGAAATGAAAGAGGAAACACATATTCATTTTGTAAAAAAAAATGCTTGCAAGTTTATGATCTGCACATGTCTGATACAGACAGAGAAATCAACTTTCACTTGAGACTCAGCTTGCAAAGTTAAGCGCAGGGAGAGGGAACTGCCAACTGCCTCCCCAAAGGGAAACCAGGTAAACTGGAGAGAGAACATTCCAGAATGTACGAGTCACCCCAGAAAGCCAGAAAATAGAATTACAGGAAAATAAAGAACAAGAGGAAGGATGAGACAATGCCTCACCTTCTTGATTACAAGATGGTGCATTCTTTGATTCTTTCCATAAGAAGGAGATATTGATTAAACTAGATGCTGGATTCAAGTCAGAAATTTACTTAGCAGACAGACAAAAACTCCTCTCAGCAGAGAGAGGCTCTGTGAAATTATTTTGTGCATCAGATAAAGGAAAAATCATCAATGCAACCATTAAGGATGACCTGTATGTCCCAGACTTGAAGTCAAACCTGCTATCAGTAAGGAATCTCACATGGTAAGAGTGAAAAGTAAACTTTAAAAGCCATCACTGTTTTGTGACTGAAAATGGGGAGTTGCTTATGAAAGGCATCTTCCAAGAAAATGGACTATTTGGAATGAAATGCAGCCCCAAAATTGGTTAAATTTATAGCATAGGAAGTTGGAAAGTTCCAGTATGTAGCCTCAGTGACAAGGCTAGACACTGCTGCAGCAGTTGGAATCCTGTTGGTGAGCACACGAACCAAAGCAGATTGGATTAGAGTCAAGACATTGGTCAGGTATCTTAAGGGCCCTGCACACTTAGATCTCCAACTGCCAGACAATAGTGACCCCAAACTAGGAGGACAGATCATAAGTCCACAAGCACATGGAGGTGGGGTGATCAGTTGGCCAAGCAAATAGTAATCATTTGTTGCCCTATCTTCCACCAAAGCAGAGTATTATATGCAGCAAAACTATGGCAGGAGACTACATAAACTACAAAATGGAGCTACATAAACTGTTAATGGAGTTTGGGATAGAGGAGGCAAAGCCAACAGACATGTCTGAAGACAATCAGGAATGTATCCAGCACAAAGCACACTGACATCAAGTATCAGTAGATAGGAGATGCTGAAGAAGAGGACATCACTGAATGGAGATATTGGCATTAAGAGAGATGCTGGCAGATTGACTCATGAAGGCGTTGCCCAGAGTTTGACAGAGAGCCATTTGAGAGCTGATAGGAATTTGGGATTGGTGCATGAGTCAGCAAGAACATGTGCTGGAAGTGTGACTTCAGTGGCACTTACTTTTCAGCACCTCACAACCTATTTTGCACAAGGTTCAACAGGATGTAGAATTTACTCTGTGTACCCTCTTTGTCTTTCCCTCTGCCTGCTCTTTGCTGCCTTTGTTTTCTAGGTAGTCATGCATCGGCGGGTTCCCTTCTTGACTCTCTTCTTGAAGGCACGTAGATAGCTACTTCCAGGTTCTTCCTGGAATAATATATTTTTCTGTTAAGTTATAAAACTGCTTCACTACTACCTGCTCAGGCTAGATTCTTGCTCTCAGGAACACTCGAACACACAAAAATTTACTGTTTCCAATACTAAGGGCAAACTGTAATCCAAACTGGTTTTAAATCACTCACAGCACTAGTTTAATATATCATGCGGTGCCTGTAGCAAGCCATGTTGACTTCCTGCAGGCAACCGCTTGTTAAAATGACAACATGTATCATGACACCAAGGACACAATTTAGTACTTACATCAGGACCTCTGACATAAGTATATAAGTTGTGTCACTTATGTCATGATATGAGGCCTGTGTCATCACTTGCCCCTCTTCCCCCGATGGATACCTGTGAATATATCCATATTAAGTAATACCAAGTTTATATTAGCTTATGAAGTAGAAACTAGTTCTGTGAACTTGAATAGATGAAAAACTCATACAATACAGAAAACTGCACTGGCTAAACTTACTTTAGAAATGCTTCAGGCATTTCGTTTCTAACGTGTATTCATAAAAATATGTATGGCTATGAGAAACTCATTTTTACAGACATTTATGTTGTAGGATGCTCTCATAAGAACAAAGACCGTAGAAGAATCCTGGCTCTCATGGTGGCCAATCAGAAGAAATAAGGAAGACAGAAGCAATCATAGCTCTTACCTGTGAAGCCCAACAACTGCGCACTGCTATCATGGCATAAAGAAACTGCAACAGATGAAGTATTGCAAATGTGGGATTATATGTATTAGAAAACATTATCCACAGCTTCCTGCCCTTTTCTACATGACAAGTGCTGTTCATGGCAGTAAAACAAGACTGAAACCTGGAGCTAAAGTGTTCAGAACCCTGTGTGCTTAGTAAGTGGTTACAGTTCAAATCATTTGAACCATATTAATTATTATCAATAGAGCCAGATTGGTGTAGTGGTTAAGGCACCAGGCTAGAAAGCAGGAGACTGTGAGTTCCAGTCCCACCTTAGACACAAAGCCAGCTGGGTGACCTTGGGCCAGTCACTTTCTCTCAGCCCTAGGAAGGAGGCAATGGCAAACCACTTCTGAAAAACCTTGCCAAGAAAACTGCAGGGACTTGTCCAGGCAGTCTCCAAGAATCAGAAACGATTGAACATATTAAAAAAAAAAAAAAACCTAAGCAGTCCTATGAATCACATTATTAATCATTGCTCAGTTTTCAACAAATGACATTAATTACTACAGTATACACCTTCTATAAGAGAAAGCGAAAACGGAAAGGAATTGTTAACAGCAGAAAGAGCTTCACTTCAGTGGCTGTTGTGGGTCTTCCGGGCTGTGGGTCTTCCGGGCTTCACTTCAGATTTCCCCAAGAGGTAGCAGGAAATCTGTTTCCATCTTTTTGTTTTTTGAGCAATAAATGTTTCCAGATATTTATTTCCATGCATAATATAGAAGTGCAGTTGCTCAATCTTGTTGTCTTTTCTCTTTTTCCAAGTGGAAAGGCTTGCTGGAAAGTTAATTTTGTACATTAAGGATCTCAATGACTGCTTTTTCTACTTCAAAACCCTCTTTGAAAGGTTATATACAAAAAGAATTACAGAGTAACTTTACAATCCAGAGGATATTTATTCAGAAGCAACCTCAATTTCCTTCAATATTGTAGAAGGAAACCAGAATGCTTTCTAATAAATTTGCTTAGGGTTTCAACCCTAAAGGAGCTTTCTTCTTTAGAACTTTTGCTTTCCTTGTGGCTTGACCTCTTCTTCTCCAATGCAAAGTTTGGCAGAAGCAAGGGTGCCTGTTCAGGAAGGATCCCCAGTGTCAAAATGGTGGGCATGGCCAGGCAATCCAAGCCCTGGTCCTTTTTAACATCTCACATACATTTCATGCATGTAAAAAGGGGTGAAACTTCAATTACCCTGGCTTGCATCCACCATTTTGACACTGGGGATACCACCTCCACCCCCGCTGACACCGCTAGGCAGAGGCCAAGCTCAGTTACACTGGCAGTTTCTTGTGTTAGAATCACATAGAAAAAGGGAAAATTGCCCTCTCTTCCTCTACCAAACTCACATGTGGAAAACATGGTCTGGATAAAATTTGCAGGCATCCAAGTGAAAGGGTGAAAATGTTCCACTCCCTTTACCACCATTCAGTTGTTCAAACTGAGGATCAGGACAACATCTAGAACCTCCGATAGCTAGACCACAGATGATACCTATTGTCATTGCACTAACCAACTCAGAAGGAACTTTCAACCACCTGTGTGATTTGCTGCTATAGGTCTCACCAGCAAGGCCAGAAGCAGAGATTAGCAGTCCTGCTTGAAAACTAACAGGGAGCACTTACAGAGGCAAAACCATGATCAAGATCTAATCCATCTATAAGTCTTTGGCTTCTATATACAGGCTGCAAACATCTGGACTAAATTTCTGTAGCAGCAAAGAGATACAAAAAAACACTAACTTTTTGCTACCATCATCTGTGTTTTTGCAGTACAGATCTGGTAGTCAAGACAGAGTCCAATTTTGACAAAGTTCTGAGTATCATGTTCAGGAGAAAATCAGGTATCTCCAGGCAGTCAAACAAGGCTTGCAATTGAGCAGTCAGGCTGCCAAGGAAGTTGTTTTAACACCAGAGGGTTGTCAAACAGAGGGTTTTACATCAGAGGATCTCAGCCTTCTTGAAAGCTCCATTAGTACTGGCAAGCCCAAATGACAAAGCCAAGTTACTTAGGAACATAACTACTAGGAAGACACAGTTCCCAACTATCTAGCACTCCTCCATCTCTCTGACAATGCCATGTGAGAAGGATCAGTCACCCCCTTTACAGCTTGTGCCTGCTACCATTTGCTTGCAGGATTCAACATGGGACTCAAATTAACCCTACATGAACTCAGCCAATAGCAGCTGGATAACAACGTGGCTGAGACTCTTTTATTTCTGTCCTGATACCTGCTGTCTTGAAAAATGGACTAATGCCCTAACTCAGGGGTCCCCAACCTGTGGACCTGTTGGGAAGTGGGCTGCGGGGCTCCTGCCTGCAAACCCCGCCCCCGGTGCGCGCAATTGGCTTCTACCTGCAAACCCCCCCGCTGGCACACAATTGGCTCCCGCCTGCAAACCCGCCCTCCCGGTGTTCCGTGGAAAAATTGTCTTCCACAACCGGTCCCTGGTGCCAAAAAGGTTGGGGACTGCTGCCCTAACTGACATATTTAACTAAAGTCTCCTTTAGTTAGACCTGGGAGATCAAGGAATGGTGAAGAGAGATCAGTAAGGAAGGAACAACATCTCATTTTGGATTGTGCCATTCTTCTCATTTGACCTTTATGATTATAGTGGTACTCAGTAGAAAGAAATCTGCATTGTATCCACTATCTTAACAAAGAAAGCTGTGATATTTAAAGCTGAGAACAAAAAATCATTGATTAGAATTGAAGCATTAAACTGGGAGTTTTCAAGTACTAGCTAAATGTTGACTATTTCTAGAATTTTAGACCACCCAATAATCAGAGTTCCCTGATATTCAGGCATTTATGTTTGAAAGAACTTTATTTGCCACATTCATCAAATCTTATCTGGCAGGGAGATGTCACGGCAATTTTTCCAGCCATGCTGGGATGAATACATTTCAGTTCTGAGTACTTGTAGATATTTTGACCCTTTGACCTTAAGTTACTGACAAGCTGAAACTCCCAGTGTGAAACGATTAAGGCAGGCTTTGGGGAGGATTGGATTTACAGTTCATTTGTAAGTCCCTTTCTCCTTCTCTCCATGCCTTGCTCTGTTGGCCAAACTTGCCTTGAACTTATTCAAGCAATAAGGCATGAAGGAGATCTAACAGAGAGGCATCAAAAAGTCCCAGAGTTCAGAACTTCTGACATTATTGACCTACATCAGTATAGCTTAGGAACAACTTACAGATGAAAAATGATTTTTCAAAGACAGTCCAAACTTCATTATTTTTAAAGGAACTTAAAATGGATCCAGATGTTTGCAGATGATATATGGAAAATGAAAGCTATGATACAACTACAGTGTAAAAATCTTCTATCTGAAGACTGCACAATTTTTAACTGAGAAGAACATTTGCTGTCACATTGTTACGTGTTTCCTGTACATTTTTTCCCTTCTGGAACAATTTATGAATAGTTCAAATTGCCCTAGTCTCTAAATGCGTGCCCTCAAGCTTCTATTAAATGAGCCAAATTAAACGAAGACCAACACACTTGTTAAATCAGTTTTATTGGGACTGGAAGTTATCTTCTATATTATACTGAAAAGGACATGAGGTTAAGAATTTGGAGAAAGCCACTGAAAGTCTACCAGATTACCCATCGAAAAGAAAAGATGCAGACGTTATGTAATTAAAACTACAATCTGCGGCACATAAACTCACAAAATGTCTGAGAATACAACATTTTTTCCTAATTCTCTTACTCCTCGGCTTCTGTTAATATGCTCTGCTTCCAACTTTTCTTTGTCTCATTTGAGCTAAGTAAATAGGAATATTATCCATCATACCAATACCCTTATGCCATTCCTTTGAATAATCATTGCAAAGCTGCTGGTGGTGATACAAATTACTAACACACAACATTTTGTAGTTCTTTGAACATTTTTGGGGAAAAAATATAATTTATAATAGGAAAGGTTAATTACTTAGCCTGTATGAAGTGCCATGTTAGAAAGAAGAAACCCATAGCACAATCGCTAACAGTGTCGAAATTTTATGGTTTCATTTCCAACACCAGTATTGCAAGCACAGCTTGCAAACATTGTTCCATGATTTCTAGACACCTCTGCTACCAAACATGAAGTGCAATGAGTGAGGAGCAACTGGGTTTGGGCTGCCCTTCACAGCTACTCCACTGGGCACACTCCAGTTCTGCATTTACCAATTGGACAAATTCACATGACACACTCATCTGTGGTTTAAGTTAAATCAGGTAAGCGAATAGCACATGAATCTCCATGAATAGCACAATAGATGAACAAATAAACTGCTCTTTGCTTAGCTTCTTCCTTTCCACAACTTCTATGCAGTCTTTTCTTTTCTTTTTTACAATCCTCCCTAAATATAGAAAAAATAGTACTAAGATATCCGCCACATTGGGGCCAGAATCATTGCACAAAGTTTGGGAGAAGGCTAATCTCTTTCCCACCCAGTTTTAAAAACATCTGACCTGACATTTGTGGCCAGTGGGACTATTGTTTAATGTGACACTCAAAGCAAAAATGTTGGAAGGACCTGTAGCACAATTGTCATGCAAGATAGGAAAATCAGGATGAGCTGCTTTACTGATTTCTATTCCTCAAATGGGATCATTCATCTGTATAAATTTAATCATTTCATTATACTTTTAAATGTAACTCCCATTGGGGGAGTTGGGCGGTCATATAAATTTAAATAATAAATAAAATAAATAAATACTAGCGGGGGGAAAGTCTTACAAAGCAGCTATACCATAATAAGGAAATTGCCCAAAATATAGAATTAGGAAGTAGAAAGAATAATAAACATCCTCTCTCTTTGCCTGCCTGCCTGTCTGTCTGTCTGTCTGTCTCTCTCTCTGAAATAATTTGAAATGGACATGAAACTACACATATAGTAGGAAACAAAGAGAATGCTGAAAGAATGGAGAGAATATAGAAATGCATAATTCTTATCTAAGATTTGACCAAATGTTTTCTTTTCTTTTCAGAATGGAAGTTGGAAGCTGATTAGATATCTTTATTTTGGAAAATGTCTTTTGATTATGAAATGGAACAATTTACACACTTGGCTATATAAAATGGAAAAAAACCTTAAGTGGCAGTGATAAACAAATGCACGTGCACACTCACTCATGCTTGGCCCATCTCCGAGATATGGTGTCCTTGCCTGACTCTCAAGGTTTTATACCTAAAAGCTTCCCCCCCCCCCCCGCTTTTACTGCTCTCTTGTACTTACAAAGAATCAATACTGCATTAGTACTCTACATGCCTCCATGGAGAGTATACTTTTCCCTATATTCTTATAGGAGAATCCTACTGAGTTTGATTAAAATAAATAAAAAGATGCTTCATGACGCCTCATTTAAAGTACATGCAAATTATCTAAAGTACCTCAGAAGACAGTGTATAATTATTGTGGATCAGATAATATAACATTATTTTCCTACATCATACTAGTCATTGTTGGATATTTACAAAACTGGCTTTAAAAGAAGGCTGAGATTGCTGCCTTTGGTAGCAGATTTCTGGTATCATGAAAATCTGCAGACTCTTTTCGTTACCAGTTTATTATTATTGGGTTACATTCAGACAGTCATACTAAGAGCAAACCAACCTAAATCAATGAATTATTTCTCAAGACTAAGTTATGACCCATTGCTTTCAATGAGTCTACTCTAAGTATTAAATACTAGCAATAGACAAGGCCTGGGATTATTAGAAAGAAGGACAAGTATACATTTTCTAGCAAATTTTATTTTATTTATTGCTGGATTTATAAGGCCACCCAACTCAGCAACATGATTCTGGGAGGTGTACAACAACAAACAAACAAAAAGAAAAAGAACCACATAACATACACAATATATAAATATGAATATGAAATGCAGAATAGAAAATGGTGAGCAGCATCATAATAAAAACAACCAAAAGGGGACTCCACTCAACTGGCCCCAAAAGCCTGGGGAAAATAATATGTACATCCCTCAGCAAATAGAAACTGAAGCAAGTCATGGCCAGAAAGAGGATCTGCTTCTACTTCTACCTAAAAGATACCATAAAATCCACTGTTGACACCCAACCCTTGTCTTTCAACTGCTTCTGTTCAGAATCAATAATAGATTAACAATTTCTCCAATTACAGAAAGGGAGGGAGGGAGACTGGGATCAGCAGACTGGTACTTAGGAAAAGGGATCCAGAAGAGAAAGCAACAGAACACCACTTGTAATCATCTATAATTTATGGCTAACATCGCTCAGATATATCATCAGTGATACATTGTCAGTTTATTCCATTTATTGCAACCTAAAGCAGCTGCTTACCAACAAAAGCAGACTATGTCACAGGAACCAATGTTGGTGGCACATGCAGATGCCAGCTCTGACCTTAGGTCTACTACGGTAAAACTATATAGGACCTAAGAATGTTGCCCCAACTTGAGGAATTGCTCATCTTCCAACATGATATATGGAGTCACTTCTCAGCAATGCTTCACTGCACTTTATATAGGATAAACTGGCCAGTTACTAGGCGAAAGAATAGACAGACACAAATCTGTCATTAAAAATAGCAACAGCTAAAAAACAGTGATGGAACTGTTCAGCTCCCCAGCACACTCCATGATTGATCTCAGGTTGGCTTTTCTCAAAGAATTACAAAAATAGACCTTTTCCAATAAAACCGCCCAGGGTCCCTCCTTGTGAGGAAGATGGGCGGGATATAAATGTGATAAATAAATAAAAATAAATAAATAAAATATATTTTAGAGCAATTATAATAAATTACGGAAAGAAATAAAAGATAGGTGGAAAACCCTAAAACTTTCTTGGCTATATGGTACATCCAGACTCAGAAAACAGCCCTAGGAAGCAGGCAGCATCAAGCAAGCAATGGCAAAAAACCTTGCCAAGAAAACTGCAGGGACTTGTCCAGACAGTCACCAGGAGTCAAAAACTGACTCGAAGGCACCAAAGGGTTGCACTAAAAAGCAACCTCAGGGTGCTGTAGGTCATATATGGGTGGGGAACTGGTAAGATACAAAAATTGAGTATAGGTGGACTTGTTGCACACCAACTGTCTGCAAGTCACTCTCTCTCAGCCCAACTCACCTCACAGGGTTGTTGTTGGGGGGAAAATAGGAGGAGGAAGGAGTATTTGGTATGTTGGCCGCCTTGAGTTATTTATAAAAAGTAATAAAGGCGGGAGAGAAAATAAATAAATAAAAATAAATAAAATAAAATAAAAATTGCATCTGTCTTTACGCAATTGTGTACCTCCCTATTTTATACTAGCTATTGTATAACAGCCAATTTATATATTTACTACTTAATTTGTCATTTTCATCATAGCAATTTCAAAATCAAATACATAACAATATACTCTACAGGTTTCTGAAACACTCCTTTTTCTAAAAATTTATACATATAATTTCGAGTAGGAACCCCACCCTTTTTGGTATTGTTGCAGGGTGCTTTATTGCCAATTTATTGCTATACCCCTGCTTGAAGCCAGTATAACTCAAGAGTTAAAGATCGATGTTAAATGATAGAAAACATATTATGAGGAAAACCAGGAAACCTTAAACATTCCTAAAAGGAATCACTCTCCCCATGATTATGGTGGAAGAATAAAATAAAATCTGTTCCTATGTGCAGAACCTTTGTTGACTCTGATGAGGGGCATAAGGGACTGCTTTAACCATCTGTGTTCCCCTAGCATAAACATGTGTGTGCACAGAGCTAGATACATAGAAACTACCTGCCCATTGAGTTCAGTGGCAAGTCTGCAAAAAGGATGGTATCTAGCTGAATTTAGTGAATGTATATATACAAGTTTAAGTTGATGATGCACTCCAAAATGAGTGGGTTTTTGGATATTTCATCCTACATTAGGGCATTAAGAGTACAGATAGCAAGTAAGGAACTCTCCTTAGAGGTGTGCAGCATTGAGGAAGAAAAAAACAAACAAGCAATTTCTCTAGGCAATCTCTCCTGTGCCTGACTCATTTTTTTCTCTCCTCCCCACCTCGCAGAGCAGAGAGATTGGAGAAGAAGGGATTACAAGAGAGTAGGCAGGCGCACAATGGGGAATGCACCGGGCTGTTTGCGTAGCGAGCTCAGGGCTGCCAGCACCACCACATTGCTTTTGATGTGTATTCCCCATTGTGTGCCTGCTTACTCTCTTGTAATATCTTCCTCTCCAATCTCTCTGCTCTGCAAGGGGGGAACAAAGGAAAAAAAACAGGTCAGGCACAGGACAACACGTACTGACTGTAACAGTGATCAAGTGACTGAGGGACGTTGTGAAGGTCATAAATGGGATGCTGTGAAGATCATAAATGAGGGCATTGGTTGTAAAGTTATTTTTTCAGCACCGTCGTAACTTCGAATGGTCGCTGAATGAGGTAGTCAGTAAGCGAGGACTACCTGTATTCTTAAAGCACCAATGTAAAGATTGAAATAATGATATCAAAGCAGTGTAGTAACTCATAGATAAGTGTGACATAATAGGATATTAAGATTATTACAAACTAATTTGATTTCTGATTTTATTGATTAAACTCAAACAGATCTTAAAAAGAAAGAATGCTATGCGTCAATCACAATATTTAAAATAATGAGGTCACTAAAAGTTTAAGAGAAATGAAGATAAACAAATGTCATGTATCTTCCACAGGGGAAAAATAGATTTGCCTAGAGTTAAAACTCTATAGTACTTTTAATATCACCAGATTATTTTGTTGGCTTAAATTAGTGGTAATTAAGTCCTACTGATTTCTCTGAGTTTACTCTAAGTCTAGCTATAAGCCATAGGAACTCAGTTTAATCCATAAAAATAGGCTTTTATAAAGAAATAAATTAAATGCAAATAACGATGGTATCACTACAAATGAAATGAAGCAAAAATCCCTATGGTAATCATTAATTTCTAGTTTTCAGATTAATGAAAATCACAGGAATCAGAAGCAATGAAGCCCAGCTTACAACACTTTTGAAGAACTTGACATTTTTATTAAACTATCAAAAAAGGTAATCTGAGAGCAGCTACACATTTGTGACAGGCAGGAAAAATCTAAATATACTATATTCCTCTTATCATTTATAGTTCTATTCTAATAATGGTCTGCTTCAATAAGGCAAACAAACACATTTAAGGGGCACAAGATAATGGAGGTTGGCCTCACACTCAGAAATCTCAGGAATTTGGGCCCACCCTTTCAGATTTGACCTCCTGACGTTCAGTATTGCATATTAAAAGCCTTTTCCACTTGCATAGCATAAGCCAGGATGGATAGACAACACTTCAGCTCATAGTGGGGAAAGGCCCTCTATGGGGTTGTACTCCAGCATAATCAGAAACCACACTTAGGCAGGATCCAGGATCATATGATACATTCACAGGACTGAAGATTTGGGAATGAGGCACTTGCACCTGTTTTTATGTATGATTCAAGCAACTCTATTGTTGTACATTTATTACAACAGAGGAAAATAACTACAGGAGAGCCAGTTTGGTGTACTGGTTAAGGCACCAGGCTAGAAACCAGGAGACCATAAGTTCTAGTCCCGCCTTAGGCACAAAGCCAGCTGGGTGATCTTGGGCCAGTCCCTCTCTCTCAGCCCTAGGAAGGAGGCAATGGCAAACCACTTCTAAAAACTTTGCCAAAAAAACTGCAGAGACTTGTCCAGAGAGTTGCCAGGAGTCAAGACTGACTCAAAGGCACAAGAAAAAAACTGCAGATTCATTAGAACTGAAAGTGCATACACTTTTTAATATTAAACCCTTACAAAATCCAGTAATGAAAACTAAAACCCATGCCCAAACTGAAGTTGCTTGGTGAAAAGAAAGCTAAGAAATATGATTCAGTCTTTCCGTTCTTATAAATTTAGGGATTTTGCTAATTGCTAATTTCAAATCTATATTTGTATTTTCTTTTTTCTAATATTATTTTAGCATTAATTACCATTTTAAAAGGAGGAAGGTTGTTGTGACTCACTTTGCCTGCAAAGCAGAGCTATCATCTGATAATCATCTGTCAGAAATAAGCTTTTCAACCCACCAAAAAGGCAAACTTAAGAGTGAAACTTTTGTTGTTTGTATTTATTTAGTGCCTTTGACTCAGTCTTGGCTGCTTGTGACTACGTGGACAAGTGGAATTTTTAACCACTAATAATTCTCTCATGGAGAAAAAAATGATAACAGATTATTTGTCTAAAATCTTGCTATATTAATAGGACATAACAAAGAACAAAATAAAATATCCCAAAACATTGAGAGGGTATCTCCCATATCTCAGCAGAATAACTGAAAAGGGGAAAAGCCATGGGTAGGTTATTATGAGGTCAAAATGATGAACAATTCACAGTTGTGCCCTCAACACCAACATAACTTTATAAGGTCTAGAAAGTGTTTCATGGAACTCAGTAGGAGGAAGAAAATTGCTGTCTCCACACTAATAACCACCTTTTCCTCATCACTGTGAAAGATTAATGGATAGCTTGTAAGTGTAACTTAGCACCCAAAGAACATCATCTCCAGATAGGTGGCAAAATCAGCTAAGTTGTCCACTGTCATGCACACTTAAAATTCATAATGGGGACTGAGGTAAAAAGAAACTGGAAAATTGTCACTTTGAACAAAACACCCTGTCCCCACAATGCACAGAAAAATATCAACAGATTGCTAACACCCGCAACAACTGTAATAGATGTTTAAGCTTGGGGATTTAGACTGAAATGCCTAACATCAGAGTGCTTGCCAACAACTTGGGATGACAGAAATGAACACCCTGCTCTGAAAAATAAAGGGAAGGAATGCATATAGCAAAGCATAACTTCTCAATGAGAAATTACAGATCTATTTGAATGATGTATGGTGGCAAACATCACAGTTGTAATTCACAGTTTTAAATATAAAGCTATGTCTCATTACTCTGGCCAAATGAATCAGAGTTATGCTTGCAGCATTAAAACAAAAAAACAAAAACAAAAAAACTAATTCATGTGACTGACAACATTTCTGGTGTTTTATATTGTATTACATATTGAAACATTTGTTTGGGAGAACTAGGATTGTGTAGGCAGATGATTATATTGATGTAGGGAATATAGTAACTCACAAGTAATTAGGAAACCTAGAACATGAATTTGAAAAGAAATATTTATAACACTGAATGAAGATCTATAGATGGATTATGAAAAACTGCTGAAAATTAAGGAAGTATCATTGGGAAAGCAGTTGCAAAAAAAAAAAGTCTGAATGATAATGACTAATGAAAAGAAACGAATAATCAATCTTCAGAGCTATATTGTAACAGTTATTCTTCTTTATAAGATAGTAAATATAGTCTTTGGTGAGTGTTTTAACATTTCATTAAGTGGAATAAATAGATTTTTAAGATTTTCTGTAACCACAATGACATTATTGAATGAATATATTTTATTTTAAATTCTTCTGTTTAAAATGTTTCAGCATAGGCTAAAGGTGGTTCTCTCCCTAGATACAACTCAGAATTCAATGCATGTTCCACCTACACTACACTACACTAGAGCCAGTTTGGTCTAGTGGTTAAGGTGCTGGGCTAGAAACCAGGAGTCTGTGAGTTCTAGTCCTGCCTTAGACATGAAAGCTGGCTGGGTGACCTTGGGTCAGTCACTCTCTCTCAGCCCTGGGAAGGAGCCAATAGGAAACCAGGAGACTGAGAGTTCTAGTCCCGCCTTAGGCATGAAAGCCGGCTGGGTGGCCGTGGGCCAGTCACTCTCTCAGCCCAACTCACCTCACAGGGTTGTTGTGGGGAAAAATGTTGTTGTGGGACATCGGCCCATCCCACCCGATCATGCAGAGAGGGCATGTTACAGACCCGGTCTGTAAGAGAATTTCATCTGGCGGGGTCCAGAAAGCAAGCCTTCTCTGCAGTGGCTCCCGCCCTTTGGAACATCTTACCCCCGGAGGTGAGGCAGGCCCCATTTCTCCTGACCTTCCAGAAGAACCTGAAGACTTGGCTCTGCCATCTTGCTTGGGGCGGGAAGGGGAGTAGTCATTCTTGGGGGTTGCTGGCACCTTAGAGCTCCTCTCACCGTATTAGATGTTTATGGCCACTTGGACCCTATATTTATTTATATTTTATATTCATATTTGTAAATTGTTTTTAATTTTTAGATGATTTTTATGTTTATTATTATAATGTCAATTTTATTGTAAACTGCCCAGAGTCCCTCCCTCTTTTGGGGGAGATGGGCGGTAGCAAAATTTGAATAATAAATAATAAATAAATAAATAAAATAGGAGGAGGAAGGAGTATTAGGTATGTTCGCTGCCTTGAGTTATTTATAAAAATAATAAAGGCGGGATAAAAATTAAATAAATAAATAAAATAAATACTCTGATTCCCCCAAACTTTAAAGCACACATGCTTTGACATATAAATCTCAGAAATGCTACAGATCTTAATATAACTAGTGCCACATTAAGATTCTTGTAATGTTGAATTAATCATGTAATGTAACAATTTCTCATGCAGTAAAACAGGTTTCTGTTTCATTTTGTTTTGTTTTTCTTACCTGATCCTCAGGGGTCTTTAGAATTTTTTTCACATCTCTCTGTGCTATTTTTGAGTTAATCTTACCATTACAAGATGGTGGAGAAAGTAAGAACCTCATGTGCCACCACTAGAATAAAGTCAATTTTCCTTTGAAAAACATTAAAAATCCATTTTTTTCCTATGAAGCTAGATGAGAATGATTGAAAAGAATGCAGATGCAGAGCAGTCTATCTATCTATCTATCTATCTATCTATCTATCTATCTATCTATCTATCCATCCATCCATCCATCCATCCATCCATCCATCCATCCATCCATCCATCCATCCATCCATCCACCCCCCCCCCCTCTCTCTCTCATCTGAAACTCTTCAGGCATTCAGCCCCACTAGGTAGGGAGATCAACTCCACAGGGAGACTAAAACTACTTTTATTGAGATTGACTATAATGGGAGAATCATGCAAGTCTGACTGTGCTCTACTTCCTCCTACTTCTTATTCTTCAGTGAATTAGGGAGGTGTCTGCTTGAGATGCTTCCCAAATGTCATCTCTTGGTTCTGGAGTGTTTCAGCCCATTTTGCCTAGATAACCAATGGTTCCTGCGTATTTCCATCAAGGTCATATTCTGTACTCTCTGTACCTAAGAAGGAACATCTAAATTTGCCTTTAAATTTCACATTAGGGGAAATCAATGTAAATGTATTTCTGTGTTAAATCAGCTTTATTCACTGAATAAATTCTTTTTTCTCCTTTTCTAACTGAACTTTAAAGATGTCTATGAAGCAACTAGTCCTGGAGGCAATATTTGTGGGATGCTGGAGGGTCAGAAAAGGATCCTTAACTTCTCAGTCCTATTCTTAACCAGGTCTAGATCTGCCTGTTGATAGTCCTGTGTTATTTGAAACATCTCTCAAGTATTGTGGGGAAAAAAATCCAACTTTTCTTCTCAAATCCTGTTCGGCATATTATAACCATATTTTAACACTATTTGAAAATGTCTTATCTGATGAACTTTATGCATATACATGAATTGATGAGGTCACATGCATATTCAACAGGGCAGCTGATTGCTACTTTACTAACAACAGCGATGTTTCTCATCTTACCTCTCCGTTTTCCAGGGGATGTATTTTGGAATAATATGAAGTGCATATAACTTCATCGTCTTTTGCATATGAGGGAGGTCCAGTGCGAGGAGTAATGTTGTAACGAGTCAGACATTCTGTGTCTGTTATAGCATGGTACTGCCAGGGTTCGTAGTTGTTACCATCTAACGAACGCTCCAAAATCCAGTTTCCAGGCCGTGGTGAATTAGCTGCTTTTACAATGACATAAGCAATCTGGAATACCTGAAAGAATGAAAAGAAGCTATCAGAATTATCTACAGTACATTTTTGCCTTTAGCTGTTTTATTGGCTTCCCATGCCAATTCCACACATTCAACATCTGATTCTATGATTAGGCTTTAACTAGTCTGAAAAGCAAACAGTACTTTATAGCCTGTTTAAAGCAGTATCTCATACATGAAAACTGATGCGAAAAAAATTATGTGGAAAATCCTGTTATGCTATGGGACTATTGCTCTGAATCCAGTCCTGGGACAAATAGCTAACACAAAATATAAATGAAAAAGTTTTGGTTGGCTCAATTCCATCCCCATGACTAAAGAGAATTGCCTGAGTCCTGGCAGTGCAAGTACTTGGAACATGAGCAATGAAAATGGCAATGAATTCAGATGCCACAACCATTAAATGTAATGGATTGTACCCTTTATCAAAGGGGCACTATTGTTAAACCAACAGAATGGCTCAGAGAATCTAGCTAGATGATACTGATAACAGACAGGGCTGTTGGCCATATTGCTCATTCTCTTCTCACCAGTATTAAGTGAAAAGTAAAGTCATTATTTTTTTAATGTACTAAGAACTTAAGAACTTATAAATTTCTTCATCCAGTATCAAAAATAAGTTATTGATGACAGTTATTGAGGAAGAAAGATAAACTTGTACTAGTGTTATACTATTATTTATTTATTTATTTATTTATTTATTTATTTATTTATTTATTTAATTTATATGACCGCCCATCTCCCCCAACGGGGAACTCTGGGCGGTTCACAATAAAATAGGTTAAAATAAAATACAAAATATAAAAACATCAATAATATAATAAATAGTTATACTATACACTGAGCCATAGAGGAAATCGCAATAGATCTCAGTAAACCACACAGGATTTACCACTTAGCTTCATCCTTGCAAAATATAGATAATCAGATGTTTGCTTATCCTCAACAAGCTTTCTGCACATCCTGAAGCCCAGCAGAATATTTTTTTATTCATTCATCCTGGGCATGGGCTGCAGATGATCTGTCCCTGAAGTATAAGACCTCTGTTCTCATATACTGTGTGCAGATTAGAAACATTTAATCAACCTTTGTTATGATTTGTGATTTCACTTGGCTTTTCATTTAATCTACAAAGGGTTTACTTTCAGCTAACCTATTTGCTTACTTAGGGTAACACACAACACAGAATTATATTAGAAGAAACTGTAAATGTGCAAATAAGTTAGCCGTCTTTATAAATCAAGCCTTATTATAACAGACGAAAATGAGACAGTATTATTTTCAGTAAAATTATTAAGTTAACAGGATCTCACACACTTATAAGCATATTTATGTAATAAACTTTTATAAGAGAGCCAGTTTGGTGTAGTGGTTAGGGCACCAGGCTAGAAACCAGGAGACCCTGAGTTCTAGTCCCACCTTAGGCACAAAGCCAGCTGGGTGACCTTGGGTCAGTCACCCTCTCTCAGTCCTGGGGAGGAGCCAATGGCAAACCACTTCTGCAGGGACTTGTCCAGGTAGTCACCAGGAGTCAAGAAAAAAACAAAAAACCTTTTGTAAATATTATACATATAAATAGGCAGTGGGTGTTTGGAAGGTAAAATCTCCTTCAAATTGAGTTTCAACTCTGATGATTTCATTTTCATTTATTTCATTCATTTTTATTTAATCCACATATTTTTCTTGGCAACAATGTGTGTTTGTCGTCGTCTTCTTTTGGAAAATTATTTTACGACCCAGCCTAGTCTACAGTCCTAGTTTTCCCAAATGGTCTCCCATCTAAGTACTAATCAGGATCATCTGTAACTTTTGAGCCTAAGTTGGCCAAGGGCCACAATTTGTTGAGACTCAGCACCAAATATTGCTATTTAGATTGCATTTACAGTTTCCAAATCCATTCACAATTTAAAAGCAACCCTGATATATACTAAAATACTCCAGTTTAGAGCTTTTCTCCAATTTACAATTAATCAACTGATATTTCTTTTTCAAACACTAGAAATTACCTTAAAATGCACAACATAATATGAATTCCCTTTATTTTCCAGGAAGAAAGAATATGCATATATTTCTCTAGTATCAACATATCAATCTGAATAGATAATGAAGTATTAATGGGAAGACATAATTTTTATTTGGTGAAGTTTAACAAAATACAAGATGCCAACAAAGGTTTCTAAATGTTTAGTTATGGAGTTAGGATAAGAAATATAAAGAATGACATTTTTTTTCTCTCGCTGTCAGAAACCAAAAGAAAATGTTTCACTTCATTAGTATGGTAAAAGCTTGTTTTTTGCAATGGAACACTGCCAATTAACACCAACTAATGTTCTGGAATTTGATAATTACCGAATGGAACAGACGAAATAATTAAAGGTGTTTAATTTTTTTTTTCATGGTGCCTTGGCAGCGTTTTCAAAGTTGGCACTAAAATGAGGAAAGAAGAAAAATGGACATTTCACACTAATTTGTTGCTACTGTGACTAAGTACTTCTGGGGTTTCCCAACAGAGAATTCTGACAACTCTGTAAAAGGGAATTGGTGGCAACTGTTCTTTGGATCTCTGTTCTGCCGCAGAGCCTAATGCTATGCTAAAGACTGGTTCCAGGCCAATAGCTTCACTTTCCACAGGGGTGAGACCTATAAGGCTAAAATTGCACAAAGCTGTATTATGGAACAATTTCTTAACTGATCATTCATGAATTTTAATTGTGACTTGTAGACATCAAGCAACCAACAAGCAATTAAGCTGTCTTGTTTATTCAGTATTATTTTTTTTCTTCCATTTGCATACAGCCTGCTGGAAAGAATATTTAGCCGTCATTCTAACAGCACTGGACTTAGCATATGAAAATAAATCAATCCTTCCAACCTTGGCCTGATGACTTTGGACTATAACCCTCATTATCCTTGAGAATGACCATGTTGACTAAAGGTGATATAAATGTAGTAGCAAAAATATCTTTTTGTAGGATGTCTATGTAGGATTCAGATTAGGAAGAAATTATATAAATGAAAATGAAATAGATTAAAATCCCACTTTGCTAAAAGATTCCTATTTCCAACAGTAATCATTCTGATGTTTCCATGATGTTCACAAATAGGGAGAAACAGCTCTTCCCTAGTGCCTGCTAGTATAAAGGTTCTACTTATTAATCATGTCTGACATCAACAGATTGATTTTCATGAATTTGTCTGACTCTTTAAAAAAACATTTGGAAAGGAAGGAGATGGTAGAGCAACAACAATTTTAAAATACATGGAAATTTTCTAAACCTGAAAGCATCACAATATTCCTACATTCATTCATAAACAACTCTTCTATTCCAAATAAGTTGTTTAGGAAGTCCCTCAAGACCTGGTTATGCCACCAGGCCTGGGGGTCCCAGGGAACCGGAGTCTTGTCTAGATGGCTCCACTATTGAGGTGGATGTATTCATTCTCTCTCTGCTTGGGGTTTGTATATATTTTAGTTTTAATTAATCTCTACTTTAACACTGATTTTTATATTTTTAAATCCCTGTTTTATATATGCACTCTTTTTTATTGATTACTGTACGCTGCCCAGAGTTACTTCTCGTGAGATGGGCAGTTATATAAAACTGATTAATAAATAAATAAATAAAATATATAAATAATAAACACATTGGTTTGGGTTTACACATTATACTAAACCATTGGTTTTGATTTAGCATTATAAATGAACCTCACCATCGCAGTTTGTAAATCAGGTATGAATCCACCCGCTGTGGTTTCATCCACAAGACTTGGATTTAAAATATCATGGCTTAGAGTCAATTCATACCAAAGTTTCATATCAAGGTAAAACATGAAATTTAGAAAATGAAGAATTGCTATATAGTGAGGCAAACTTTAAGGTTTATATAACTGTTAAAAAAAGCCAGACTGACTATTTATTAGTTTAAAAGTAAAGCTGGTATGACTAGGGATGTACTTAATCCCCAGTTAAAATTTTGGGAATTACCCAAGCTCCTTCTTGAAAAAGAAAAAAATCAGTGGCAAAACAATGCCGAGAAGATCATGAAGGAAGGATCCCCCAATAGCAGCCTAGTTATATCTGCAGGGGTGAAGAAATGAGGCAGGTTCTGCCAAGAGAAGCAGCTCAATTCCACATAAGAGATGCTGGGGGTGGAAGAGTGTTTGAGGAAGTCCCAAGAAAGAGAAGGCTCAGGCATCTTTACTTAGTGGTGTTAATTACTCTAATCTCCCTCAACTAACTTAGTACCAGAAAATAAGCAGGAAAGACAAAGTGAGGCAGGGACTGACAAGTAAATTTTTTTCCTACTCTCTCCTCACCTCTGCCACTCTCTGTGACTAGACAGCCAACAACTTGGTTGTGTAATTTTGTCAAGAGCCAAAATTGTTAACAAATTGGCAGCACACCCCTGGGTATGAACACAAGCCATCTCAAATCCACATACAACAACAGCTGTGATGCTGAAAAAAACTGAACTATTAGAGATCATTACTTCCATCATTAATTCTCCAGAAAGCCATGATTTGGAATAGGTTACCCCTCGGTCTTAGAGGTACTGTAGTATTGTTCTTAATGGTATCATTAACCTTTGATATAAAAAAGATCCTGAATTGTTTCTCTTGACTTTATCAGTTCATAACAAGTCTTCATGTCCACTGAAACAGCCCTGCCAACATTTGTATCCTGACTGTCTAAATGAGTCCTATTCATATGTTCAGGAGTTCTTTTGTGCACTCACTGATACTTTTTGCTGGAACAGTCCAGCAAAACTTACTGATGTACAGACACATCTGCTTTTTATCTTAAAATTCTCTGTATCCCTATCATGGTTATGTTCTGCATTTCTTTGTAACTTTTCTAAGGCAAAACTATTGCATACAGGTGACATAGAAATGTCTGTTCTCTAATTCAGTAGGAAACCACTTCCTCCTACATCTATGAGGCAACTTTTCCACTCTGACCAACAATTCAGGAAATTGTTTAATTCTAACAACAACACAAATTAACCTAATGACAAGTGTTGAAAATTACAGAGCAGCATGCTTAATGCTGAAGGGTAAGTGCATTATGAGCATGGGTCTCAATGCTGTTGTTTTGGCTTCCTTTATAAAGCTAAAAAAATACCACCCAACAGTCAAAAAAGATTGCTGTGTTGGATAGCTGAACAGTTGGATCAACATATTTACATTATGTGGCAAATTTGGCTTCTCCAAAATCTTGCTGGAGACCAAACACCATTTGCAATAGCCTGACTCTGCCACAACTATTGCAGTTTGACTATTCAAAACCCCTGCAGAACATGAGTATAATGAAAAGAGCTTCTGATCAGTGTCTTGGATGACACTTGATCTCTTAGCTTATGGGACCCAGGTTAGAATCATTATTTATTTCCTGGGACTTCCGGTGGAGGCATGGCAAACTAAACATGTCTCCATGGAGAGTGGAGACAATGACTGCGGCAAAGACCGAAGAATCGGTGAGTAGACCGGTTCTTTGGAACCTCTCTGGACAAGGAGAGGACAGGAGATTGCCCACATGTGCTTTGGATGGCTGCTCCTCATGAGGAGACTGCAGGATGGGTTTGAGTGCTGGGAGATGAAGGGATCAATCATCAAGCTCACAACCGCAGCTTAAAGGACACTACATTTTTAAAGGACACTACATTCACTAACGTCGCTTCTAATCATTTTTGGAGATCGCTTATTTAACTATCTTAAGGCTATTAGAGATCTTTGGAATGACAGGTTTGAAAAGCCATCTGGTGAGTCTATCTTCATTTCTGAACAAAATAAAAATTCACTGTAAGTTTAAGAACTTAAAGAATTTGAAATAAATGGCAAAAAAGCTAAATAAGATTTTGAACCAAGAAAGTTATAAACAAATTAAGAGTCCAGACAAATTTGGAATATTGAAACTTTTACTGTAAGATTTTGGAACTAACTATATAAAGTAAACAACTTTTCATGGGAACTAGAATTATTTTGTCTACTGTAAAACATAACAGAGATTAGAGATTTTATGGTTTAAATTGGACACTAGAGGGGACTAAAGATTCCAGGCAAAAAGAAAAAAAACCCTGTCTTTGGTTTTGATTAGGATTGGGACTTACAAAATGACACAAAACACTATAACATTTGAAATATTAAAGGAGATCTTCGAAGAATGGGGCCAGAAATTAGTAGCCACAATATCAACATCAGTAACAACATCTGCTTCTATGCACAGACTAAGTTTAAAGGATGTTAATGAAGGAATGACAGATGTGAAACAAATCTTGCTTGATGCAGAAATAGTGGAATCAGAAATATTGGATTAAAAAAAAGTATGGATTACAAGATAGAGAAGGTATTCAAAGTGGAAATAGAAGTGGCAGGCCAAGAAAATGACCCAGATAAGGGCTCTTTACTGGATATACAAAAGAAGCTGGGTGAAGTTTTAAAAATTAAAAGGGGGATGCAAATGATAAACCCAGATAATGACCTGGATAATGTCTTCATATTGGATTTACAAGAGGCCTGTTAAAGCCTCAAAGAAGCGTATGTGATGGGGCAAAGAAGAATTGAAGAGCCTTATAGGGGGTGAAGAGCTACCAAACATATTTATACTTGTGATGAAGACTGGAAGTCACTTCTTTATATATTTCTTTTCTTTTTCTTTATTTTACTCTTTCCTTGTTCTTTTCTTTCTTTGCACTTTTTACTCTCTCGTTTTACTTTTCTTTCTCTCTCTGAGTTTAGTTTGTATTAGTTTGTATTACTGTGATTATATATATATATATATATATATATATATATATATGTATGTTGTTGTTGTTGTTGTTGTTTATTCGTTCAGTCGCTTCCGACTCTTCGTGCCTTCATGGACCAGCCCACACCAGAGCTTCCTGTCGGCCGTCACCATCCCCAGCTCCCCCATGGTTGAGTCCGTCACCTCCAGAATATCATCCATCCATCTTGCCCTTGGTCGGCCCCTCTTCCTTTTGCCTTCCACTTTCCCTACCATCAGCTTCTTCTCCAGGGTATCCTGTCTTCTCATTATGTGGCCAAAGTACTTCAGTTTTGCCTTTAATATCATTCCCTCAAGTGAGCAGTCTGGCTTTATTTCCTGGAGTATGGACTGGTTTGATCTTCTTGCAGTCCAAGGAACACTCAGAATTTTCCTCCAACACCACAGTTCAAAAGCATCTATCTTCCTTCGCTCAGCCTTCCTTATGGTCCAGCTCTCACAGCCATAGGTTACTACAGGGAATACCATTGCTTTAACTATGCGGACCTTTGTTGTCAGTGTGATGTCTCTGCTCTTAACTATTTTATCAAGATTTGCCATTGCTCTCCTCCCAAGAAGTAGACGTTTGCTGATTTCCTGGCTGCAGTCAGCATCTGCAGTAATCTTTGCGCCTAGAAATACAAAGTCTGTCACAGCCTCCACTTTTTCCCCATCTATTTGCCAGTTATCAATCAAGCTGGTTGCCATAATCTTGGTTTTTTTGAGGTTTAACTGCAACCCAGCTTTTGCACTTTCTTCTTTCACCTTCCTCATAAGGCTCCTCAACTCCTCCTCGCTTTCAGCCATCAAAGTGGTATCATCTGCATATCTAAGATTGTTAATGTTTCTTCCAGCGATTTTAACTCCAGCCTTGGACTCCTCAAGCCCAGCACGTCGCATGATGTGTTCTGCGTACAGGTTGAATAGGTAGGGTGAGAGTATACAGCCCTGCCATACTCCTTTCCCAATCTTAAACCAGTCCGTTGTTCCGTGCTCTGTTCTTACCGTTGCTACTTGGTTGTTATACAGATTCCTCAGGAGGCAGACAAGATGACTTGGTATCCCCATACCACCAAGAACTTGCCACAATTTGTTATGATCCACACAGTCAAAGGCTTTAGAATAGTCAATGAAACAAAAATAGCTGTTTTTCTGAAACTCCCTGGCTTTCTCCATTATCCAGCGGATATTGGCAATTTGGTCTCTAGTTCCTCTGCCTTTTCTAAACCCTGCTTGTACTTCTGGCAATTCTCGCTCCATGAATTGCTGGAGTCTACCTTGCAAGATCTTGAGCATTACCTTACTGGCATGTGAAATAAGTGCCACTGTTCGATAGTTTGAACATTCTTTAGTGCTTCCCTTTTTTGGTATGGGGATATAAGTTGATTTTTTCCAATGTGATGGCCATTCTTGTCTTTTCCAAATTTGCTGGCATATGGCATGCATCACCCATAGTTCTTCCGGGACCCTATCTACTAAATCTAGTCCCTTAAATCTATTCTTCACCTCCACTGCATATTCCTTAGGAATATTAGTGAGCTCATATCTAACTGATCTGTGGGTCTTCCCTATTCTCTTTAGTCTGATTCTAAATTTTGCAATAAGAAGTTCGTGATCTGAACTACATTCAGCTCCAGGTCTTGTTTTTACCGACTGTATGTATGTATGTGTGTGTGTGTGTGTGTGTGTGTGTGTATATATATATATATATATATATATATATATATATATATATTCATTCATTATTTACTTCCTGAGGTATACAATGACAGAAGCAGACTTTGTCACACACACCAAATAAGCAGATATATGATTGTTACTGCTAAGTCTTATAACTCTTACTCTTTCCCCTTCCTGGCATTTACAACAGAACAAACTTTCTACTCTTCTTATATTTTCCACTAAATGACAGAGTAAACTAGCCAGTCACAACCACACAGAGTTAGAAAAATGGATGCTATTCATGGAAACGATGCAATGCAGCTTAAATACATCTAAAATATATTTTACCATCTCACAAAATGATCCTGCTTGATATGTATTGGCCTGTTTCAGAGTGCTTTGTAATGTAAGGTTTCCTCAGGAAATGACTGTATTTTACTACAGTACTTTTCTGATTTATTATCATGAGAAGCCATTTTCAACTTTCAAATTCCGGTTCTTGGAGAAGAAGGGCATGGAATAAATAGCACAGCTGTTTTAAAGACATCTATTTGTATTTACATTCCTCCAGCCATACACTTTATGGATCATAGAGGAATGAGCAAAAGGAAAAAAAATTGTGAAGCATTAAAATCAAATGTTCTACCTGTTGAGTTATAGACAGAACTTTGATTTAAGAGGCAGTTAAGTATCAGGTGAGCATTAATTTAGCACTGTTTTCAAGAAGTGTATGTTGGTTCTGGCTTGTTACCACATACTGATCAGAAAGGAGCATGATTGAAATCACCCAGACAGGCAATTAGGAATCACGGGTTGACCTCAAAAGAAAATCTAATGCTACCTTTTTTCAATTGTTGCAAAACTGTTCACTGTGATTCATTATTAATGTAGACCATACTTCTTGAAACACTGGTTAAATTTAGCAAGCAAAGATATTTGGCAATGGGCCAAAAACTTTAGTTTGGGACCCTTGAACAGCTTTCCCCTATGTAGTGCCTACAGGTGTGTTGGGACGAAAGTTTACAGTCAGCATTGCCAAAGGCACTAAAGTGTTGTCTCTAATCATATAGCAGCTGTTGATCAATATAAGAACATCACAAAAATGCTGAAATATGCAGTCCAGAAGCTCTCTTCATTAACACAGATAATGCTGGACCTTGGCTCACACGATCTCCAATTTTTCCTTTTTAGGTAAAGTTATTGAGGCATGTAGCAGATCAGCTACAGTGCACTGTAATAGAAGCAGGTCTAGAACTCTTTCAGCCAGGGTTCAGACCTAGGTATAGGTCAGGTATGGCTTTGTTTACTCTGGTAGATGATCCTTTCTGGTCCTTTTAGACCTTTCAGCAGCCTTCAATATCATCAGCCATGTGACAGCCTGCAGGGATTGAAGATTGTAAAACAGTGATTCCACTCTGCCTTCAGTGGTAATAGGGGAAGAGAGGTCAGCTCAGTGGTCAGTCTCTTGTCAGGTACCACAGGGATTGGTCCTCTCTCCTCCACTTTTTAACATCTACATGAAGCCACAGGGAGAGGTTATTCAGCAGTTTCGAGTACAATTTTATCAAATATATGAAACCAAAATTTACATCATGACCCCAGGCTATGTTGGAGATGCCACTGATGCCTTATGGATGAGATGGAATGGGCTGAAGTTGGACACAAGCAAGATGGAATTAGTCTTTGTCTGTCAGGATCTTCTCTCAATTCCAATGTCATCTCTTGATAAGGAAGCACTGTCCCTGAAGGAGCAAACAGTTTCATGACATGGAGGCCCTTCTGGACAGCTTCTGCTGGGTCAGTAGGTGAAGGCCTGTGAGGCCCTTGCTGAACTCTGGCTGGTGAAACAGTTGTGGCCAAACCTGGTTGCAGAAAGACAGTAATTCATGTCCTCATTACGACCTGGTTAAACTATTGCAATTCATACTACATGGGGCTGCCATGAACGAGCACGATTGGAAGCTACAATTGGTCCAGAATGCAGTGGCCCTTGTGCTCACTGGCATCCATCATTGGAAGCATATTATACCTGTGCTTTAGGCCCTGCACAAGCTTCCAATAGACTTCCATGTGCAATTAACAGTGCTCATTTTGACCAATGAAGCCCTTTAAGGCTTGGCATCTAGTTATCCCCAGGACCAACTGGACATACTCCAACCGGAATCAGCCGAACTACAAGGACATATTGGGAGAAACTTCTAAGAATTGACTAAAGCTAGAAGGCCCTATTTTTTAGTAACAGTACCTGCTCTTTGGAACAGCTTTCCAGCAGAAGTCAGATTGGCCTTCTCCCTGATTCTATCAGGAAAATAATTAAACAGCACTCTTTCATAGAATGTTTACTACTTAGAATTAGCTCCTGAGGTATGTGCATGGTTTAACATGATGAGTTTTTTTTGTTTGCTTTGGTTTGTTTTGGTCCATCATGTCTTTCTGGGTTTTAAAATTGATTTTAGATGTTTTTATTTAGAGTTATCTGGACATTTTAATTATTTGTGAAGTTCTTATCAAAAAAAGAAGAAGGAAATCTCACATTCGTAGTCATAATGCATTCTGATTGCTATGGTCATGGTTCGTTTGAATATATATATAGACTCATTTAATAAAACTGAATTTGTTGTGTTCTTTCACGCAGCTGTCATTGAAACCTTTAAAAATGGTTGAAGGGCCACCATCAGGCAATTGTTTTCTTGGTCTCAGATGGGCCATATAATTTCAGTCATGTTTTTTTTTATGTTTAATGATTTTTATTTTTGTAATGTATAAATTACATTACACTACCCCGTTCAGATACAGTGCGGAACCTGGGTGTCCTTCTGGACTCACGACTCCTGCTTGAAGAGCAGGTGGCAGTCGTGGCCAGAAGGGCGTTTGTGCAACTTCAAGTTGTACGCCAGCTACGCCCTTTCCTGGACCGAGATGCCCTCCGTAAAGTCACTCATGCACTGGTCATCTCCCATATAGACTATTGCAATGCACTCTACATGGGGCTACCCTTGAAGAGTATCCGGAAGCTTCAACTGGTCCAGAATGC
Organism: Charina bottae; assembly: GCA_023362775.1. Taxonomy (NCBI): domain Eukaryota; kingdom Metazoa; phylum Chordata; class Lepidosauria; order Squamata; family Charinaidae; genus Charina; species Charina bottae. Next base: position 6,879,686 of record JALMGJ010000001.1, on the reverse strand, counting down.
GGCTGCGCGCGCAGTTATGGGTGCCCCAAGATAGGCACATGTGACACCTCTGCTTCGCGAGCTGCATTGGTTACCAGTTTGCTTCTGGGTCCAATTCAAGGTGTTGGTTGTCACCTTTAAAGCCCTACATGGCACGGGACCAGGTTACCTAAGGGACCGCCTCATCCCCAGAGTATCGACCCGCCCCACCTGGTTACGCAGAGAGGGCTTGCTACGGACCCCGTCTGTAAGAGAGCTTCATCTGACGGGGTCCAGGAGGCGGGCCTTCTCTGCAGTGGCACCCGCCCTCTGGAATATTCTGCCCCTGGAGGTGAGGCAAGCCCCCACACTTATGACCTTCCGAAAGCAATTGAAGACCTGGCTCTGCCACATCGCTTGGGATGGGAAGAGTGATAGCTCCTCATGGGGATGGCTTGCGCCGTAGAGTTCTTTTAAATATGACATCAGAGCCTCTTGGTTTTTATATTTTTTTAATTAATTTATGGTTAGTTATATATATTGTTTATTGTATTTTATATGTTTTTATATGTTTTAATTGCTAACTTGTTGTAAACCGCCTAGAGTCCCCTCTGTGGGGGGAGATGGGCGGTGATATAAGTTGGAGAAATAAATAAACAAATAAATTAAAAAGAAAAAAAGAAAAGAAATGACAGTGAAAGTATAAGAAATAGAAGGAATAGAGGTGCAGAACAGAAACAAAAGAAGAAATACAAACGTATATAGACATTTAACAAAGCGACTTCCGACTTCCTTTACAAAGGAAGTCCTATACAAAAAACCTTTCATACAACCCTTGTTTAACTTTATATTATTGCTTCTACTTTTCCCAATAATCTATAATTATAACTAATCATCGAAACCATATGTCACTACTTGACTATGTTCAGTTTCATGCAAAAAGTCAATGAATGGCTTCCAGTCTTTCTTGAATTTGATCAATGTGTTTTCTTTTATAATAGCCGTCAGTTTCGCCATTCCCGTATAATTTCAGTCATGCTTTGAATCGTTATTTCTGGATTCCATTCCACATCTAGAGCTTTTCCTTGAAGCCCTAAACGAATCTTCCTTAAGTGTTCCTACAAACCGTCTATTTAGAATTTGAGGGCCTGGGTTTCAGCTGTTGGGGATGAGGAGCAGGACGGCTTCAGCTGTGCCACCAAAGGCTTGAATTCCATTCCAACCCTACTGAGCCTACTCATCAAATGCTTTCTGATGCCGGGTGAAAATCTGGATTTTTAAAGAGCCTTTGGGGGAAACTGGAGGGTATTCTTGCTGCTGATTTAGTGACTTAGTATGTTATGATACTGTTTGATCCTTTATTTCTGTGTTGTTGAATAAATAGTATATAGATGCAACAATGTTCAAAACCTGTTCAAAGGATACCTTTGATTGTTTACATAGTATAGGAGCAATTTGGGGTCCAGTATTTGCTTTTCTTCACATTTACAGAGGATGCTGTTTCACTGTTATCTTCATAACTACCATAAATGCCTCAGCAACTCATTCTCAGCAAAGACCAAATCCTTCCTCACAGGAGGGGATTGTTCAGTCTTTCAAAATACGGAATAGCAAGGAGGAAAAAGTTCAGAATTTATCTTCAACAGATAGATATTATAGAACCTAGAGTTAAGGTGTATCAGGATTTGCAGGGCTAAACATTGCCCTGATTAAAACCTGGAAACTTGGCTGAAAGAATCAATGGGGGTGGGGGTGGGAGGAATCAGAATTATCCAAACTTGATTTTTAATTAAGGCTGCATTGCTAAGTGCATTTAGATGTAAGTTCATTCCAGTGAAATCTATGATGAGCTAGTGGTAAATAACACATTCAATGTTTCACTTAAGAATTCAGTTAACACATGTGCAGAAAGTTCATGAGCAAAAATACTAACTACTGTGCTATAAAGCCATCTGGTTTTATCTATTAAAAGATCAATTTCTTCCTTTAACATTTAGAAAAGTGTAATAGAGTTTCATTTCAGATGTAACAATTGTCATGCTGGTTCCAAATTCAGGCAGGGGTGGATGAAATGACTAGTTCTACAGGGCTAAATGTATTGCTAGAAATCTGTTTAGTTCCCGATTCCATATCTTGAATGTTCTGTTTAAACCTAAATCCTGGATGCATAGATTCTGTCTGGGCATAGCAGTCAACAATATTTCTGGGCTGAGCTGAGTCTCAGCCTCAAATATGCTTCCATTAATCACACTGTTCATGATGGACTATGTTGCACATGCCAATAAAATGCAGCAGGACTGTATGATATGCATTCAGTTTTCTGCTCATTTCATGCTATTAGTTAAATCATTCATGAAAAACACAAATAACTAAAATTCTGAATTAAACTCCTATGAGAGTGGGCTTTGTTTTATTCATATGAAGATACAGATGAAACACAATAAGTATTTAATACTACAGTACACAAAGCTCAAATTGAATCATGTAGTGGTTAAAAGTATTTTCTTTCCATTTCAGCCTTTGAGAAGAATTCCAGAAGCTGGTTTTTAAGGGAAAAAATGTGAAGTTATTTACATTCCACAGCACTGTGGACCAAACTGCATATACTTATTGCTATGAATCAGTTTGATTGAAAGACAGTAGCTTGGTGAAAACAGAAGAATAGTCTTTGAGAACTGGCCACAACATCAGAAACATAACTTAAGATTAGTGGATATTTTCTTTGCTCTGTCAAATACTAATAAGAAAAAAAGACATGAAGGTTATGGAAACCAGCAGAAATTAGTAAAACTTAAAATTAGAAAATGACACCAAATCTTGAGGTGGTATAAATCAGAAGATGTAATTCTGCTTGGACGTATATTAAGGGCTGCATTTGTTTCTAAGAAAACTCCAAAATGGAAGTTAAATAGATCACCACAGGAATATGTACATTGCCCTGAGGCAAAATAGGCCTTCCCCAATTGACTTCACTGCAAAATGTGTCAGTACCAAAGTTTCTGATTGCTTTTTAGTTTTGACAGTCACATATTTTCCATTTTGCATAGTCAAGAAAGAAGCCTATACCCAATGGAATATGTGTGTGTGCCAAGCAAGAGAAACTGAGCAGCTCAGCAAATCTTTGAGAAAGTAAATGCCTCAAAGCTGCCTAAAAAACTTCTGGACCTGCATGGTCTTCACATGGATGAAGCTATGGATCATCTGTACAGAGTCCTGCAGGAGAAAACCAAAGATTCCAGCCCTGTAAGCCGTATCTCTACGTCAGAGCTTTCCAAACTGTGTGTCGCAACACAAAAGTGTGTCACCACACACAGCGTGGTGTGTCGCCACACCACCCGGAAGCAGCGGCGCGTGCGTGTACGGTGGCAGCGGCAGCCGCTGCCGCCGCCGTACACGCACATGCCCCCGCACGGCCCCCCGCACCGCCGCATGCCCCCCGCGCCGCCGCACACCCCCCGCGCTGCCGCCATGCGTGTGCGCGCCGCCGCACACACCCCCGTGCTGCCGCCGTGCGCGCGCACGCCACTGTATGTCTTCCTGTGTCGCCGCCGCGAAGCCGCCATGCCGCCGTTGCTGCCGCACCGCCGCTGGCGTGTCGCCAACGGCGGCACTTTGGAAAGCCCTGCTCTACGTGATCACAGGAAGGGGAAACCATAGCCAGGGAGGAGTGCTCGTATCAAACCAGCAGTTATGAAACATCTCACCAGCCACAAGTTCAGGTTCACAAAAATAAAGCCAGGCTCTTTGCAAGTTTTGCTGGTATAAAACAATGTCACCAAGAGGATTGCACTAGCTTATGTTTCTCAAGTTGAAATAATGGGACAGATCTGCTACTATGAAAAACTATGTTTCATTGGAAAGGGTTTAACTGTTAGCAGGTGTTTTTGTCAATGAGTCCCCCCCCCCACAAATCTAAATGGTGGGCATGTATAATGGAAAGTACATTTATAAGCTTTCTGCCTATCAAAAATACACCTGAAAACTGTTTTCTGAACAAGAAATAAATTTTCAAAGGCAAGCAAAGGTTCCAATCTGAAATATTCTGCCTTTTTCAGATTTAACAAATATCCTGAAATGTCTTGAATATTGTACTTTTTAAAATTTTCTCTATTACGTTTTAAAGTAACTCTTGGTTTTCATTGGTTTTTGTTTTAATGTTGTTCTTTGTTTTTGTTTGTTTGCTGCCCGGGGTTTCTTGGACAGATGGGTAGCTATATAAATTGGATAAATAAAATAATAAAACAAAATAAAAACCAGTTTCCAAGCAGTCCTTAACAAGGTGGGCTTCTCACCTACCCATATATATTTTCCCAGTCCAGCAGAAGCGGAGAGATGTGAAGCTCTAGATTTTTAAAACAAGGCTCTACTTTGGACCTGGATTGAAGCAGGTCACATCAAATATGATCTGGCAACTCAAGTGCTGTCAAATCTTGTCTTCTGTGCATCCCTAATAAATATACACACCTTGTACATATTTTACATAAAATAACTAGACTATCAATGAGGAATGGAATGAAATATTAAGAATGTACTAGCTGTTGAAAGAGGACATTTTTGAATAGAGCTGTAACAGAATAATTAGTATGTGGAATGCAGTGGAAGCATATTAGTTCAAAGCTACAAGAGAAATGTAATTATTCTTTTCCTCATCACATTAACTGATCATTCCCACATCTGCATCTCCCCCCCCCCAAAAAAAAAAAAAAAAAAATCAAGGATACAAAGGAAGCTACATCAAATATGAAATAACTGTAATGGAAGTGTTATTTTACGAGGCAAATCACAAGGTAACTTCTAATGTTAACAAAAATGGGCTTTAAATTAAAATTGTATGCCAAAACCATTTATAGGCAGCAGCAGCTGGTAAATTATTTGTCAGTAAGCTACAGGCTGTTGCCTCTGACCAGCACAACTAGACAGAATGGGAATCTTCCCTTTATTGGCAGGACTTGAAGGTGATTGTAAAGGCATAAAGTTAATTTGTGAGCATGGTGAGATATCTATCTGCTCAGCAGCCAGCCAACAGCCTTCATTGGAGGACGTTATGTCATGGGCCCATGTGGGTACTGCAACTGCACACTGAACTTTTTCTCAGGCTTCTGTCTCCATTGCATAATGCCTATCATTCAAGACAACTATTCTTCCTTTTCTTTGCTACTACCCTACTTCAATGGTTTGTTGCTTACCACCATACATTGAATTTAAAAGGCAAGGAGCTATCATAAGGCCACCACATGGTGAATATAAGGACCTAATTTATAGGTAGGCATTAGCTGATAATGTTTTGCTTCATACTGTCTCTTACAGGATGACACAATCAGAAGCAGGTCAAATTGATGTGTTACTGAGGTGGTGCAGTAGAAGATGCATCCTTCTGATCAATATAGATCATTTTGCAAATAACCCATTACCTTACCATGCTGGCTTAGTCTTTGCTAGATACTTCCCCCCCCTTTTTTTTTTGGTGTGCCTTCAAGTCAGTCTTGATTCCTGGCAAGTCCATGCAGTTTTCTTACAATGTTTTTTGGATGTGGTTTGGCATTGCCTTCTTCCTAGGCCTGAGAAAGAGTGGGGCTGAGAGAGGGTGACTGGCAAAATCATCCAGCTGATTTCATGCCCAAGGCAGGACTAGAACTCCCAGTCTTCCTGTTTCTATCCTGGTGGCTTAAGCCTCTACACCAAACTGGCTCTCATCTGGAGACATTTACATGAGAGAAAAACACACAGTTCACTTAGCAGCCATGTTCAAATATCATTGCAGTGAAGGAATCGATCTCAGAAAAGAAATGTCCATGTCACCTCAGATTAGACTGTACATCCAGCTCCTATGCTGATAGAAAATCATGGGAGTGTGTTGAACCCATATTATTTTGAAATAATGTTTTAACTGGCAAATTTGAAACATTAATACCAATAACTACAACAATTGATATCATATGAAACAACGGGAAGCCTGAAAGGTAAAAATCAATGCAAGAGAACTATACACCACAGTAGACAATCCCACAGGATATTCATTAGAATATTTTTATTGTTTCCAACAAAATGCATGCTATCAGGTTGTGTTGTGACCATTCCAAAATCTAAGCCAAATCTCAAAGCTAATTAATATATTGACTCAGTTTAAATAATATAAGAAAATTATGCATCTATAAATCATGGAAGCTATTTAAGATATTTTTTCTTTGTTAAAAACTTGGTCAAGCACTTGCATAGTTAAGGAAAGTTGTTGGGGTTTTTTTTACAGGTACAGTATATATCATATATATCTTATTTATATATATGTTATACATTTTATAGTTTGTAAATACTATTTTCCACTCTACAATCTAAGTTACAGCATGGGTTGTAAATCTAGATTATAAATTAATAGAACACATCTGAAAAAGCTTCCCAGAATGTACTATATTAAACAGTGTGGTCCTCATGATATGACACAAGTTTCTATTTCCACTAGTAATTGCCTCAATCTGTACAGGACATACTGTGAAACACACTTTCATAACTTGCAATACCCACTTACGAATGGCTCATAAGACACAGGAAACTGTATCATATTACAAAAGGTTATTCACTACACTAATATTATTCATATTGGGATGAAATGAATCATTAATCTACATAGTATTAGCCAATGAAGCAGGAAATCTTATTGTATAGTGCTCCCACCTGCTCTTCTAGCTCAAAATAAATCCATTAGTTAGGAGCTGATTGTGCAATTTAGCTTGCAGAACAACTTCACACAGAGAAATACAATTGAACATCTACATGCATATCTGTAAAATAAGTAATATGTATAGGAATTATGTATAACTGTTAACATCTTGAAGCTTATTTTTTCATACCTGTCTTTCATGGATCTGATAGGAATGAGTTTTGCCTCTTTTTTTGTTTGTTTGTTTATTGTGATGACTTCATTATTTAGTTCAACCAATGTTTATTCAAGAGATGTACTTTCAGACTTGCAAGATTGATGTCAGCCCTTCGAGGTAGTCCTGACAAGAAGCACCAACCATGAGTACTAACGCTACCTTTATTGTAAGGTTACAGTAACAGAAGCTTGCAAATCTGAAAGTACATCTCTCTCCCCTCACCTTTACAGTCCAAGAAACTAGGGAGGGTCCCTTCCGAGACGTTTGCCATGCCCGCATTCCTTCTGCGGGCTCAGCTGCCTCTTATCTGACCATTGCCTAGTCTGCGGCTCCTCCTCCTCATCCTGTCTCTCAAGGACATTCGCACAGACCATTACAGTACCTCCTGCCTTGCTGCACAGCAAAGACCCTTCTTGGATGATTGGGCTGGTGTTGGAGACTTCTCAGCTAATATGGCTGAAGAACTTCCATTTCCAGGCACGGGAGAATGTGATTGCTAGTCCTTTGCCATAGTTGTCCTGTCCTTATCATCTTATGGGTCCAGATGGGATGCTTTGAAAATTACTTAAAAGCTGCCATTGGTCCCAGAGGGAGCATCCCACTTGTTGGCAGTTGTGAGACAGTATTTGCACATAGTTCCAATGCTTCAGGCTCTGCACTGGTCACCAATAGGCTCTCCGGTACAACTCAAAGTGCTGGTTTTGATCTTTAAAGCCCTATATGGCTTGGCACCTGAGTATCTCAAGAACCATCTACTACATATAGATCCCACCTGTCTAGGACGATCTCAGGTTGGGATCCTGAGGGTTCCCTCTCCATGTGAGAGCCAGAGGAAAACAAATATGCCATTGTTTCTCAGCACTGGCACCTACCCTATGGAAGAACCTTCCACCAGAAATCCAGAGAGTTCCATCATTCCGGAGCTTTAGAAGAACCTTAAAAGCTGAGCTGTTCAGAAGTTCATTTAGTTAAGATCTATCATCAGTATGCCAATTACTACTGTTACCATTGACTATAGTAGTTTATGAAAGGGTTTCATAGTTTTAAGAATTATTATTTCTGATTTATTTCTGCACTACATTTATAAATATTTTGGTTTTTATTGTACACCGCCATAAATTGATTTGGAATCTGGCTGTAAAAATAGTTAAATAACTGAACTTCAGATCACATGAAGCAATATAGGCTGACTGATGTGCAGTAGGATTGTGCAAAACTTTGGATTTGATTAGGAAGGGGTGCCTCAGAACATGTGGGAGTGCCAATATAACACCTGTTTTCAGCTTATTAAAACAGCTGTGAACTTTAGTGTAGGGATCCACCTGGGATCAAAAGTCCAGACCAAGTAAAATTGACCTATAAGTTTCATCATCTGCCTATGATAAAGACAGGTGGCGGAGGTCCTTGGTTATTCTTAGTTCTTTCATACTAGTTAGTATTTGATGAACTAATTAGGTCCAAGGGTCAGGTTGGTTAACAATGAGAGACAAGAGGGTCTGTAGTATTGCAGGACAGAGGTCAACCAACAATACCCCAGAAGTTACTGAATTACAACTATCAGAATCCCTGTGGGATTTGGTGAGAGATTCTGGGAATTGTAGCTCAGCTACATTTAGAATACCACAGATTGTCACCAATCCTTGATGGCTTGGCAGAGTAGACCAGGTCTCTAACTCTCTTAAAAGCTGTTACCTGAGCATATTTGTTTTCTTTTCCCCTGACTTTTAAGCCTTGTAAATATGAAGGGCAGAGACAGGACTGACTATAAACAACACTAGAATTCTAGAATATTAGAATCCAGAACAAATGTTTTAAATAGATTAAAGGTAAATTTAATTTAATTTAATTTAATTTAATTTAATTTAATTTAATAATTTAATTTAATTTAATTTAATTTAATTTAATTTAATTTAATTTAATTTAATTTAATTTAATTTAATTTAATTTAATTTAATTTAATAATTTAATTTAATTTAATAAATTAAAGTCCTTAGTTGTACTGTATCTAACTAACTAATTAGCAAACTGAACACCCACCCACTCACATACAGCAGGTGAAGGGGAAAAATACTGTAAGGATGCTGCAAAAGAAAACAACACCTTGCTCAGCCTCCAAATAGGCAATCAATTCAACATTTCGTTCCATGGGAGGGAACGTGGGAGGACCATTCTGAAGAGTGCCAGATAATATTTTAAGGAATCTGGCTGTCCTTCTGCCCCATGCACGAATCATATGCAGGGGTTAAGGATGCCTAAGTAAAGCATCTTGTATCATCACCTCCCCAAATAGAAACGACTTTTGTCCCAATTGACTGCAGAAGAATGATTGTCCTAATGCTCACTGGTTTCCCAAGACCTAAGAAGAGGGCTACTTAGAAATGAACCAGGTATTTGGCAAAGTTAAAAAAGTAACCATAAAAAAAATTGTTACTTTTTAAACTTTGGTTATAAAAGAAAGCTAAGTATCTCCATCCAACTCTGAGCTAGCAATAGTGCTGTTGCCCATAAAAGAGTTTAACCAAGATACTAAAGATTTAATGTCTCTGAAATAAATAACAGGTAGAAAAATAATTTTTTAATATCTTATGCACAAAGATTTTCCTACATACCATTATTTATGGTGCAAACAACCAGGTTTAAAGATTAATGTAATGTAAATTAATTACATCTTAATGGTGTAACTGCTATATACAGTTAGTCCTTGCTTAACGACCACAACTGGGGCTGGCAACTCCATTGCTAAGTGATTAGGCTGACCATATGTCCCGTTTTGAATGGGACAGTCCCGTTTTTTTAGCATTTTTCAACCGTCCTGTCGTTTTGACAAAAATCTCAATTTTGTCCCATTTTTTAAATCAGCCGGGAGTGGCACAGAAGGAGGATCCGAGCCGGAGCTGCCGATTGGAGGCAGCCCGGAAGAGGAAGCCCTCCTGCCTATCAGCGTGCGGCAAAGGAGGGTGGGGTTTGCAGGCAGGAGCCAATTGCGTGGACCGGGGGTGGGGACCCCTGTCTTTTTCATGAATACGGAATAAGACATAAGACCCCGTCCCGTTTTGCCATCCCAATGTCCCGTTTTTGTCTCAAGGAAAAATGGTCAGCCTATAAGTGATGCAATCATTAAGCAAGATATCACGTGACTGCAATGCACTTATGACCTCCCTTCCACCATGGACATTAAGTGAATCACCTATGGTCATTAAGCGAGACATCACATGACCAAGACTTGTGATTTTATTGCCGGCTTCTTCATTGACTCTGCTTGTCAGAAGCCGGCTGTGAAGTGCACAAATGGCGATCACGTGACTGCAGGATGCTGCAATGGTCATTAAGTGCGAGGACCAGTTGTAAAGTTACTTTTAAAGTTACTTTCGGTGCCATCATAACTTTGATCGGTCACTAAACAGGGCAGTCATTAAGCAAGGACTACCTGTATTTAAAAACTGAGATATATTTCAAACCTGTCACAAATTCATCCTCTTTTTAAAATCCTTTCTCTATCTTATTTTAATACTTTGAAACTTTCCAACAGTTTAGCTTAAATTTTAGTGTACCACTGAATAGCATTCCAAAACTGGATATATGCTAGAATATATTAGATAAACTTATGCCAATGAAGATTAAATCGAAGTCCTACATGTTTACTTAGAAATATTATAAACTACAGTGGTAAGCATGATACTTAAAATAAACCAACTTCCAGAGTTCAGGGATAAAAGTAGCAGTATAAAATATTCAATACTAATAAAATCACATCACTAAAAGATAAGCCTTAACGTGGTTTCTGTTATTGAACAAATGTCTGTTGATCTAGAAGCATGCAGGTTTCATACAGAATGTTTATCTTGCAATATTGTATAAAGGCAGCCTATTTTAATTTTATTGGCTTCAGCGGTTTAATTTAAGGTACTTAACGCTGTAGGTCTGCTGAATCATTGAAGCAGGAACCTGTATAGAAGGCAATATACATATATTGTATGTGTAAACATAGTTAGTTACTTTGATTATAGAATTGTAGAATTATGGGGCAAGCAGGGGCACCTAGTTCAACTCTCTGCAATGCACAGGAAAACCAAGTGAAGTGTCCTTGAGAGGTGGCGATCCACCAGGCCGCAACTAGGGAGGGCAAGCGGGGCATGTGCCCTGGGCGCCGTGTTGGGAGGTGCACGGAAATGATGCCCGGGGGGCGCCAAAATGACAAAATAACCCATGGGGGGGCGCGGAATCCATGTTTGCCCCGGGTGACACAGACCCTAGTTCCATCCCTGGCGATCCAGCCTCTTTTTAAAAACCTCCAGGCATGAGAACCCATAACCTCGGTAGGTAGACTGTTCTACAGTTGTATAGATCTTATTGTCAGAAAGTTTTTCAGTTCAGTTAGAGTTTTTTTTCAAGATATGACTCCATTACATGAAGATATGTGAATGATAGGTACAGCTTTGATCTACCAAACAGATCTTCATCTATGATGGGCCTCTGGATTCTAGGAGCCCCATTTACAGCATTTAGGTCGTACAATACACATTATCCGTTTAATCCTTTTTGTAGCGAGAGAACTGGTCTAAACTGGCTAGCTCTGTTGCAGTTAAATTCAGAATCGTAACAGGAGAAATCCCTAAATGCATTTGTAATTGGCTCCCTATTGCATCAGAGATAGAAATTTTCTCACCAATGGTATACACTACAATCCATCTGTTAAAAGGCTGGCTGTTATGGAGAACACATTACTATAAAGGTGCGACATACCCTCTCTTCCCTTGTCTCCATGGAACAATTCAAAACCCAAACATGCTTTGTAAGTCTACTTTCTCTTAAATAACGTATCTTAAAATAACTCTGTACATATTATGAAACCCAAGCTTGTAAAACATAACTAAGTTAGCTTGACTTGAAAGCCTTGTATTTGTTTATTGCCTTCTCCAAAAGCAGTTGAGCGCCTTGACTATATCATGGGGTAGAAGCTGATTGTAATTTTTTTTCAGGGAGCTCTTATAAAAATTAATTCCATGAGACAGGAAAAACTTCCCAACCCAGATCCATCACACGTTATTATACTAAACAATACATAGTTTCCTGTTTGCCCAGCTAACCTCTGCAAATACATTATCTTTCTATTATGCCATACTGTTACTTTGTAGCAGATAGTCAACAAAGAGGTATAATGCAGCTCCCCAAAAGTTCTAAAGCTATTTAATGAAGTAAACTGTAATTATTTTTCTTTTTTAAAGAACATTAGAATTTGCTAAAAGCTTTCCGTGCACATTCATATTTATCAAGAGCAGCTGCTAATGTATTCTTGCAATTTTCATCTTATGATTTGTAGGGATAGAAAATGCACAATCTTTCTATAAAAGGATGAAGCATTTTAATAAGGAACTACCAGTAAATTACCAGTAACTGGTAATAACTAAATCTTGTACATTTCAACAAAGAAATAAACAAAGTCATAGTCTTATCCTTTCAACCCCATTCATAAAACCTTAACATCCTCATGTTTTATTCAGTATTACATTCAATATTATATATAGAACAGTAGGTCTGCAAGCTGGAGCTACCCAGTGCAGCAGGTGGGAAGCTATTTCTGAAAGTAGAATGTCTTCGTTCTCCATTATAACCTTGAATAAGGCAAATAATGTCACCGGAGAATTTTAAGCTCAATTCTAATGTCTGCAACAGAATCTCAAGAAGGGCCTTCATGTGTGTTTGTGTTGATAAAAAAAAAATGTTCTGTTTACTTTTCATTTACTTTTATATATGACATTATTATTCACAATGTAATAAGAGAAGCAGAAGAGCTGAGCCTATCCAGGTTGCCCGCTTAGGTTAAGCAGGGGCATCTCAGTGGCAGAGGGAACTCCTGAACAGGACTGATGAAGACAAGGCTACTGAGAGGGTAGAGAACTATTGGAGGATCTTCCTCACATTATTCCATCATCAGCACGGGGGAAGCAGAAGTATTGATTGAAAGGTTCAAGGAATTATGCCAGAGAATATTCATCTAGGCATACCATTCTATAAAGTTTTGGAAAACATTTGATTCTTTCTTTCTCTCTTCTGTATGTTGGAGATTCTGGAAAATCCAGCATGCCTCATCAGCATATGCTCATCAGCTGCTCTAAGATGCAAGATCTCCATGCTTTTGAGGAAGCTGCTTGTTGCCACTCCCACTTCCTCTTCTCTCTCTCTGAATCTTCCATTGAGGAGGAAGCAGCACATGGCTGCTCCTCTCCATGGAGAGAGGCCATGTGCTAGGCCTCATTTCTCTCTCTCTCTCTCTCCTCGGACCGGGAGCAAGCACATGGCTGTGTGCTGCTTCATTCTAGGCCATGGATGGGCCTAGGAAATTTTTCCTCCTTTCTACACGCATCTCTTGCAGCAAGCAGGGCAAGAGGTATTAAGTTTAGGGAAACAAAGAAGAAATGGAACATCATTTATCTACCGAAAATGCTGCATCTGCAATGAATAAACGTAAGGATTCTTTTGTACTTACTTTTCATATCTGCCATGTCTAAGTGTGCCTTTCTTTATGCTTGGGTGGGCTAAGGGTGTAAGATTAACCTGGATATCTCTAATACGCTCATGGGCTGTTTTTAAACAATATTCTTTTTCTGTACACGAACTTTGCAGCTCTGCTCCATTTCAGTAGTTCTAACAGACTGCTGAATGGGCTTCACTGTATCCATCACTTAGATTTGTGTGAAAGTTTGAAGGGGTGATTTGATTCAAAGGTGATTCAACTGAAACATCTTTTTCAATAAAAGCTTTGAATCAAATTCTTGAGGTGATGCAAATTGTCAAAACAAATCAACTGCCTTTGAAATATTTTGGAGAGATTCTAACACAATATTGAGACTTGGTAGATTTTTCTGGCTTTGTAAAACATTTATGCAGTTTCCCTTTCATATATAAGCAAAGCTGGTGAGGGTGGACTGAGTTGTTATAAGCTTTCTGATGTTGATATAAATAGAAGACTATGAGTTCTATCAGTTCTATGAACCCTGTTTATCTGAATCCTGGGAAAAAGCTGCTGTACCATTTGTGTCTCTCTCATCTGTTAGAATTTGTTTAGGTAGTTTGACTTGAAGTAACAAGGGGGAGCGAGAGACTAAGATTTATTCACTGCTCCTTTTTATTCTAGTTTGCTTTTTCTTGTGTGATTCTCTACCTTCCCACAAATCCACACTCCTTTATTCTTATCCTGTCTTAACTCTCAGTCTATTTGTTGATCAATAGTATATTCCTTGTTAGTTTCTGTGTCCAGGCTGTCTGCAGTTCTTCAGCTTTTGTCCCCCCTCTCTCTTTCTTTAATTTTTTCACACTCCCCCACATAATAAATAAATTGCCCGTTTTCCTTTTGCAACTTGCCTGTCTTTGTGTTGTGTTGTACTGAGTGAATGAGTCTTCATTGTATAGTTTGTGATAGTATGCTTTCTTGTTAGACTGCTGCATATAATGTATTCATTATATACAGTATGTCATGCCAATAAAACATAAAGTTCTCAGTTTTATTTTTTTTTAAAAAAGTTGCACAAGCGCCATAAAATGTTTCATTCTCAGAAAAAAAACTAAGCTCGCTAAGGAGCCATAAAAAAATCTATTCTCATGCATACTGATCTATCAGCTCAAAAGAGAAACTGGTCAGAGGCTGGTGGACTCTTTGATATGTAAGTTACTTTATAAACAGTTTTTTCACATGTTTATTTTTAAGTTGGAATAGGGCACTTTCTACATTGGTTCAACATAAGTTTTCTATAGTAAATTTGCTGGATGATTTGGAGGCTTCTGCACTGCCATTTCCTCATCTCTACTGTCTCTACCTTAGATGTCTACTGTCTCTACCTTAGCAGTTAAACCTATCAAGTTATGTGGCTGAAGCTTTGTAGGTTTAATGTTGTCTTAACAGTCCTCCATTTTGTCAAACAAAGCAAATCACAATGTTCTTCAAATCTTCAAATCTTGAATTGGACCTGCCTGCCTGCCTGTTAGTACTACATAACGTCCTCCTTATATAAGTTTGGAGATTATTTAGCTTTGCCTTTGCTCTTTATTTCTTGTTCCTGACAATTAAATGCATTCATTTCTGTTGTCACTCCTACCACTGTTGCTGATGTTTTGGTTGCCACAAAGGACAAAGGATAGCCCTGTAACCAAGAAAGCTGCTTGAGGAGCCAACATGACAATCTTCCATGCACAATGAGTAAAAAAGGATGGAACCTCCTGGGTTATCCAGTCTATGTTTAATTTCTTGGCTACTGAGAATCCACAGAAAATAATGTAACATGACATGTGTTATTTCTGACACCTGCTACTTAATATGTATTTGCATTAGCTAAAGAGAGATAAGACCAGTACTATCCTGATATATCAAGTCATGTTATGTATGTATCTTCCACATAGTACAGCATACTTGTAAACATCAAATAATAACAACTTTATAAGACCCTCTGCAGCTGTCATTTCCTCATAATGGAAGAAGAGAATGATAGACAGTACATGCAATGAGAAACCTAACACTACTCCTACTACTGTAAATCTATGCAAATATATGAAGCCTAGTTAGATTTCCATGCAGTCCAGTTTCATTTAGGAAAGAAGGAACCCTGACACAGTTGGCATTTCCTTCTAGGTTTCCAGAGATCTAAGAATACTGGAGATGCACTTATTTTAAACAGATTTTAGCCATTCATTTTAAAAGATTATATTCTAATCTCTCCATTGATTTGTATTTCTAAGGGCATGTAAACATTAATTTTCAGCATTCTAGCCACTAGGCTCCAAGACAGATATTGAATATTTGCAAAAATAAAATGTAGATCTTCCTCCCTTGCACATGCAAACAAATGGTCATGTGAGTGGATTTTTCACATACAGTACATATTCAATATGAGAAATAATTACCCTAGGATCTTAGATTATTCTTGTGAATAAACCACTATTATGAACATTTATGTGGGAGTTAGTCAGCTGCAGTAATATAGGAACAACCACGGGAATTTACTTTACATTCCATTAGACTATTAGTCTATCTAGTCCAATACTGTCAGTGCTGGCTGGGTCTAGCTTTTCAGTTTCCGACAGGACTATATCTTTTCACACCATATCTGGAAATGTCTGGATTGAAAATGACAAGTTCTACATGCCAAGCATGTATCACTGAGCAGATATCAACCACACTGACATTCACACTGAATTTCTTGTTAAATTGTTGCTTCCTACTGCACACAGTCTGATTGGTATTTAAATGAAAAAAATTAAAATATAAATATTTAAATAATCAAAAACTAACACTGTTGCTTTATAATGGCAAAATCAGGCTACCGTGAACAGCTCACATTTTGTAGTGTTTGTGCTAATTAATGGGGGCTTGATGATACTTCAGGATAAAATGGATGCTCAAAGTCCTATGGAGAAATACAGGAGCAATTTTACCACCAAACTATAATGTCCAATCTCAAGAATCAAGATTACCTGCCGTAAGTCAAGTGTGATGGTCACGTAGTGATATTCCTTTCCATTTTGAATGCTAGGGCTTTGCCACCATGTATTCTTGCCATCAATTGCATTTGATATGGGATGTCTCACTATTGAACCAAGAGTAAAAAAAAAACACACACACACCTTAATTAGCACAAAATGAAACTCATCTTCTTTTTTACCCCTTATACTATGTTTTTCATATGAGTGCAAGTTGAGCATATTATATAATATCTTAGATAAAATTCTTATGACACAGTGCTGACTTTAAAAGGTGCACACATTGCTTTGTTATGAAATTCAATTCAACAGCATCTTTAGAAAGCTAATTAAGATAGGATTAAGTGGTGACATAACTTTCCTTTGCCTATCTGTAATGGTCAGAAGGAATAATGGAACAGGAGGAAGAGCTGCAACCAAGACAATGGTCAGATAAAAGAAATTTGAGTCCGAGGCAGAGATTTAATTTGAGAAAGTGTCTCAGACATGACCCTCCCTAGTTCTCATGAAGATAAAGGAAGGGAGAGAAGAAGCACATTCTGACTTGCAAGATTCTGTTACTATAACCTTATAATAAAAGTAGTATTAGTCTGTGTGTCATTGGTTTCCAAGCTTCGCCTACCTTGGAGGGCTGACACTACCTCCCCAACTTCCCATTCATATAGGATCCAAAAACACATTGTCCTTCTTATTGGCTGATTATACCAATCAACCTACAGGCTTCTACTTGGAATAACAAGCCACCGGATTCTGCTGTAATGAAATAACCATTAATTTCAATGGAACCTGAAACAGATTTATCAGGCACATCCCAATGGTTAGTACTCAGAAGTGATCCCCAGTAAACTGCATCTAATGAAATTGACTGCTTTCTCATAGTGAACTTTTTTGAAATATGATAGCTAATTTTGCTAGAATCTATTTCTTAAGATATATAAGATCTATTTTTAAGATATATATCTCTTAATATTTAATAAGAGAAAAATAAATATAATACTAAAGCTATGCAGAGATTCAAAGGAATGTTTCATGTACAGTGTACATATATTCATATATATTATAAAGCCAAAGCAGCCAATAAAGTCAAAGCAACTCTGCCTCAATGCTTTGATTAAAAGAGTCAATACAGTGGAGTCCTTGGTGTTCTCTGAGCCTTGTTGTTTTCTTGCAGATGTTTCATTGCCAGACTAGGCAGCATCTTCAGTGCGAAAAGGGAGTGGGACTTGCTTTCTGTTTATATATTGTGGCTTGTCCTGCTTATGTTGGTGGAGATGTACAGTAGTTCACTCCTTGGGAGTTCCTTGATTGGGCTGTTGTTTGCTGTTTGATTGATTAAGTTAATAGTTCCTTAATTAAGGTATAATGTACTGTTTGATTGTTCATCTGGTGTTAATCCTGGTGTTAATCTTTCAATATCTGGGTGTTGATTGCTGGTGAGGAGGTGTTCTGGTCTTTTGGCTTTTCTATTGTCTCCTTTGAATGGTATGTAAAGGGAAATTACCAAAATCCTTTTTTGATCTGATGGACAATTTGGCATTGGTGGACTCTTGGAGATACAAAAATGGACTGGCAAAGGATTATACCTTTTATTCTGAGACACAGATCTTTTTCAAGAACTGATATGATATGGATTTCAAGGGACTTGGCGAATAAAGTTTCTAAAGTGGATATTTTACCAAATACTTTTTCTGATAATAATCCTGTAAGTATGACAATAAAGAAAACATTTAGGGCATATAGATGGAGACTGAACAAATTAATTCTACAAAAAGAAAAGGTTGTGGAGGATTGTAAGAGGAAATCAAATGACTTTTTTGATATTAACATGGACAATGAAATAGATCTAAAAACTGTTTGGGATACTAGTAAAGCGGTTATGAGGGGGCATTTTGTCTATCGTAACTGTAGTCTTAAGAAGAAATCTCAACAAAAGTTACAAACAGTTTTGGATCAGATTAAGCTGAAAGAAACTGGGCTACAGAAAAAACTGACAGATAACAATATTGTGTACCAACTTAAGTTACTACATCAGCAATTGTCAATGTTGACTGAAAGAAATAGAAACAAAGTTGAAATATGCTAAACAGAGACATTTTGAATTTGCTAATAAACAGGAAGATGGCTAGCATATAAATTGAGGAAGGAAAGAGAGAAGAAAATGATATTAAAGATTCAAGAAGGAAATGTGGAATTATTGGACAATGAGAAGATTAAGAAAGCATTTTATGGTTTTTTCTCTAACGTACAAAAAACAAGAAGTCTCCTTGGAGAAGATAGACGAATATTTGAATAAACAAGATTTACCGAAACTTTTAGTCACAGAAAGCAATATTGAATAATCCTATAACTACTTTTGAAATAGTCGAAGCCATAAAAAGAACTAAATTGGGAAAAGCACCAGGTCCCGGTGGTTTACCTGCATTATATTATGGATGTTTTGAAGATCAGATTCTTCAACCTTTTAAAAGACTGATGAACTCTATTTTGTTAGGTTCCACAATGCCAGATTCATGGAAAGAAGCTAACATTGCACTTTTACCAAAGGAAGGGCAAGACCCTTCTCTAATTAAGAATTACAGACCAATTTCATTGTTAAACAATGATTATAAAATATTTGCTTCAATACTGGCTGAAAGATTGAAGAAAATTTTGCAGGAATTTATTCCACCATGATCAATGTGGGTTCTTACCCAAAAGACAGTTAAAAGATAATGTAAGAATTGTTTTGGACATTATAAAACTTACAATATCATAATGAATGTCAAGCGGCTCTTATTTTCCTAGACGCAGAGAAAGCTTTTGACAATTTGAACTGGAGTTTTATGTTTAAAGTCTTCTAAAATATGGACTTTGGAGAGTATTTTATTCAGGGAATTAAGTCAATCTATACACCTCAAAAGGCAAGCATCATTGTGAATGATGAGTTAACTGAACCATGCCATATACAAAAAGGGACAGGACAAGGATGTCCTTTGTCGCCTTTGCTCTTTATTTTGGTACTGGAAGTTTTTAATAGAGATATTAGAAGAGACGAACAAATAAAGGGATTAAAGATTTAAAAAGAGTTCTTTAAACTGAGGGCTTTCGCTGATTATTTAGTTTTGATACTACAAGACCCTTTGGATACTGTGGAGCATCTGATGAAGAAATTGAGAGAATTTGGGTCATTGGCAGGACTTAAAGTAAATAAACAAAAAACAAAGATGCTGACCAAAAATATGACTTCATCCAATCAAGAATTGTTGATGGGTAAGACTGGTTTTAAGATTGAAAAAAAGGTTAGATTTTGGGGGTGATTTTACCAACCAAAAATAGTATGTTGTTTCAGAATAATTATGTTAAAATTTGGAATGATGTGAAAAAAGATCTGTTAAGATGAGAAAAATTACAATTGTCTCTGATGGGGAGAATATCTGTGATTAAGATGAATGTTTTGCCTAGGATGTTGTTTCTTTTTCAGACTATACCAATTTTGTCAACAGATTCACCATTTAAACAATGGCAGAAGGATATTTCTAAGTTCATTTGGCAAGGCAAAAAACCAAGAATTAAATATAAATTGTTACAAGATGCCAAAGAACGAGGAGCTTTGGGTTTACCTGATTTAAAATTGTATTTTGATGCCTGTTGTCTGCTTTGGATGAAGGAATGGATAACTTTGAAGAACAGGAAGTTACTGCAACTTGAGGGACATGAATTTAGATTTGGGTGGCACGCCCATTTGTGGTATGATAAAATTAAAGTTAATAAAGATTTTAAAAAACATTTTGTCAGGAGTGCCATAATGAGAGTTTGGAACAATTATAAAGCAAGACTGTCTCCTAATGTACCATTGTGGTTGTCACCTCATGAAGCATTTGTTAGAAGAGAAAATGTGGGGGGAATAAGTTGGTTAAATGATAAAGATTTGTTAAATTTTGAAGAGGGTGAACAGAAGCTTAAAACGAGGGAACTGTTAGAGTTGGAAGGCTTTATATGTCATTGGTTTACATATCTACAATTGTTAGAATGTATTAAAGTGGATAAAAAGAATTTTAGATTTGTTAATGAAACAACTCAATTTGAAATGGAACTCTGTATAAATGAACATGTTTTTACAAAGATGCATAAAATGTTACAGATGAATTTAGAAGATGAACAAGTTAAAGAATGTATGATTGAATGGGCTAAGAATTCTGGATACAATATTATGTTGGAGCAATGGGAGAACATGTGGAACATAGGTTTGAAATTTACTTTGAATTATAACTTAAAAGAGAATTTTTATAAAGTGATGTATCGTTGGTATTTAACTCCTGATAAGTTGTCAAAAATGTATAATGGAGTGACAAATGTTTGTTGGAAATGTGCTCTTTTTATCATCTTTGGTGGACTTGTGAAAAGGCCGAAAAAAATTGGGACCAAATATGTGCTAATATTCAAAAGATCCTTAAAGTGGACTTACAAAAAATAACCAGAACTGTTTCTCTTGGGTCTGATGGAGAAGCAGCTCGAGAAACAACACGGGACTTTGCTTTTATATATGATTACAGCAGCAAGAATATCATATGCACAAAGATGGAAAGATCCACAAGTACCTACAGTGGAGGACTGGATGATCAAACTGATGGAGCTGGCCCAAATGGCCAAGTTAACAGCGTTGATAAGAGAAAATACTGTTTCTGGATTTGTTTCTACTTGGCAGCCACTTCTAGACTACTTGCTTATGTCAGAGAAAAATGAAGTTTTGATTTTGGGTTTTAATGATTAAATGGTTTGATTTGATAGAAATAATGATAATAAGGTTTAACTAATGGTAAGAGATTATATTTGTAAATGTATTTATATCTGTATTGGAGAAGGTTGGAAGTCACTTTCTGTTTCTGTTTTCTCTCTGTTCTGCACTTTTATAGTTTTTCTTTTTTCTTTAGTTCTGTATTCTATCTGTTCTTCTATATTTTGTATTTTAATTATATTCTGAAAATTAATAAAGTTCTATAAAAGACAAAGGACACCAAGAACCCAACAATCTGAAAAGAACTCCATTATCTAGAGTTTGCTTACAATGGGAGAAAGTTTATTGTGCATTTGCTGATTTAGCAAAAGCTTATGATAAAGTAAATAGACTTGAATTATGGAATACTTCGCAAGAATATGCATATAAGGCTGCTGAATGCAGCAAGACAGATATATGATAGAAGTAAAACATGCATGAGAATATATGAAGGAAGAATAAACAATACAAACATACAAAATTCATTGCTCCAGAAAGTGTTTTGAGAACTCTGGAACATTCTGTTTCCTCCAGACCATATCTTCCACCTTTTGGATCATGCTGTTCAGGGGGAGTTTGGTGGTTTACAGAAGTAAATCCTCTCCATTGGAAGCAGTTTGAGGTATTCCACAATTTATCTAATCCCAAAATAGGCCTGTTTCATTAGTAATGTTATATCTAGAACACCTTGGACTATTTCCAATTGCCAAACCACACCTTGGACTTATACAGTCAGGGAAATGGAATGCTCTTGAGTTTTTCAGAATGGAATGTTTCAATCCTAGATTGAGGAATTTTGCACATCCCTCATGAATGGGTTGAAGGGAAGAGAAAGATGGAGAAAATCATAGTTGATTGGCTAGAGTTGATGAGATCCTCAAAAGAGAAAAAATGGAAGTTTAAAGCACAAATGGTGATGTATCAACCCAGGTCACAGACATGGAAGAAACAAGGATGGTTTCCAGAGTCAGAAAGCATGGAGAGGTATATTGAATATTGTTGTAAAGTATATTTAGGTGGATTTCCTTTTCTTTTCTCTTATCCCTTGCCTTTAATTTACTTTGCTCACTATTTCTCTGATTACTCCAAAGTGTGATGGTTTGGTATATATCTATGTTGCTTACAGACAATCACTGTCATTGAAATCTATTAACCAAGGTGATAATATTTAAATTAATGGCTTTATATTATGTCAGTATCTCAAAACAAAAGGAATCTTTTCAAAATCATTGATAAATAAGAATGTCTGACTACATCTGAAAACACAATTAAAACACTCTTGTTGGGAGAGAATCTAATAGTCATAACACTGCAAATGCTAAAAATTGTATAGATATCAAATGATTCAGCAGCACAAGGAAATATTAACCACCACATGTGATAAAACTGGAGAGAGAAGTGATTTTTTATTGGATTTGTTATATTTAAAAAAAAACTATGTTGGTTAAGAAGAAAGAGGAAAAAATTACTCTTGGCACTATGTGATCTTTTTATTGGATCTGATCTTTTTTCCCCCCAGCAATGAACTTAAATGTATCTTGGGAGGGAAAAAAATCAGCTGTAAATCAAGCCTAGGTCTCCAAGGTGATAGCAGTAGAAGTTGTCTAATTAGAAATTTTGCTATCAACCTCCCCACGTCAAATTGATATGAGGTGTAGTTATGAAAAGGAAGAATGAGAGATGAATATACAATTAACTGTAATCCCATTACAGAAGTTTAATCTTAATTAAATTGAAACCACTGATTAATTGCTGAAATGTATTTTCTTATTTTTAAAATGTGTGAAATAATATAAACTATACACTGCCTGTAAAAAAAAAGGGGGGGGTGAGGGTCTGATAGAGCTGCAAGCTTAACACAAAGACCAGCCTCGGTGATGAATGACAAGGGAGTTAGCTTGCATACAAGCAACTCATCAAAATGTGGTCTTTAATTTGGGCTCACATATGATTAACCAGGGAGTGTGTGTTCATTTCCTTCCACTGTAATTAAGGGGAGATGCACTAGATTCACAAATTCCAAGGGGACCATTTAAAGTCTGGTACATTACATGGCACTCTTATTAAAGGGCCATCTCTGGTAAATAAAACAGTTCACGGTGCCAAATGAACATTTTGCAAACCTTAAAATGAAATGAGTTTGTAATGAAAGACCATGTGTTTTAATGGCTGTCTGCACTGCAGATTAACAACAGTCAGAACTGCAGATGCGGGGTCTGATTAATACCGGATTTTAGTCTAAAAATGCCTCAGCCCACACTTTTTTGGAGGGATAATCACAGAACTACACAGGTAAGTGACTTATAGTATTCTTCTTTTTGGGACTTCCCCAAGAATAAAACATGGTCTTTGGATACTATAAATAATATTACTAATTGTCCCACCTTGTCTTTTATTCTGAATGCTTAAGGCTGATAGGAAGAATCTCCATCTGCCTCCACCACCATGTCTGATAGATTCCAAATATGACCCCCCAGCTTATTCCCCATCACTGTACAAGACCCACACAAGGTCTCCTCTTCTATCGAAAGTCCTACCCCCCTCCCTGCTGGTACTATTTTTACTTATAGAACCTTCTAGCCCCTGTTGGGTTTCTTCAAGACTGGGAATAATTTTTCCCAATTTCTATTTTCACTGAAGGAAGATTGCTTTTCTCTCCTCACACAGAGACTGGGGGCAAAGAAAGACTGGCGGAGGGGCAGGAAGAGTGGGGCTTATCTCCTCTCCAAGCCATGCACTCCAATGTCACCTGATCTGGGGGCAGTAGAGGTACGGACAAAGTTCCTATGTCTGGTTCCAGTTATATGGGGGAAAGGGGTGGCAGACTTGCTTTCATATGGTCACAAGAGGTCTGATGTGCAGATGATTTCTACAGCAGGTGTATTCCGTTCCTGAATTAGGATCCAGCATAACCCATACTTGGTCCAGTATAATAATTGCAGCTGAGAAGCAGCTTTGATGGCTTCAACATGCATCCACACATAGAAGGATGTTAAGAACATGACACAGATATTAGACACTTACAGTTTGGATTCCCACTGTGCTGGTCACAGACGCGGCATTGAGGGTTTCTTGCAGGCTGGCCAGGGACATGTTCTACCAGTTTACAGTACATTTCTGGACCTCTTTTACCACAGGTAGCATTGGTGGTGATGAGAGCATTAGAAGCCAAGTTCAGCACTGCTGGAAACAAACCTGAAAGAAGAAAAATAAAGGAACACCAGAGTAAAATATTGATTAAAATGTTGTATATTCTGCTACAGGAATTAATGATATACTTTCTACAGCAATTTTAGAGGTCAGACTGATTCAGGCAATGCATAGAACACACTGGAAAAATGTAGCCACATTTGTCTAGCTATGTTTTTACTTGGAAACCACTTTTGGACTTTTTGGTTGAAACTGAAAGAAATGTAACTTTAATTTTGGGATTTGATGATTAGGATTGTTTATGATTATAGAAATATTATAGAAATATTGTGTACTATTGTTAATTTTAGAGTAAGAGGTTCATGTATCTTATATTTGTATCTGTATCAAAGAAAGAAGCTATTCCTTTTCTATTCTTTTCTTTCTTTTCTTTACAGTATCTTTTTCTTTTCTGCACTCTTAATTTTGCTCTCTTTCTGATCCTTTCTTATTAATTCCTTTTTTCTGTTTCTTTATATTTTATCTCTTGTTTAAACTTAATAAGTTTTATTCAAAAGAAAAAAAGAAAAATATAGCAACGAAACAATAAAAATCAATCAATCAATCAATCAATCAATCATCTATTCTACCTAGCCACCCACCCACCCACCCACCTCAACATGGACTCTGGGCAGCATACAATTAAAAACTAATACAATACATAAAATCAGAGGCAATAAACATGAATGTAACAGGAGGAGGAACATACTGTACCATAGCCCACACACACCAATTTAGCCAAGAGCTGGAGGGAAAAAATAGATTTTTAAAGATTGTCTAAAGATTTGGAGAGTCAGAGCAGTCTGAACTCCAGGGGGATGCTTTTTAAAAAGAAGGTGCTATGATAAGATAATATGCATCCCAGGTCCCATCATATGGGTCCCTGCTCTGTCAGATCTTACAGGGCGGAATTGTTGGGAGAGAGACAGTTCCTCAGAGAGACAGGCCCTGTGTTATGAAGGGCTTATAGGTGATAACCAGCACCTTGAATTGCACTAACCAGTGCAGCTCATGTAAAAAAGGGTTACATGGATATAAAGGTAAAGGTACCCCCTGCACATTTGTGCAGTCGTGTCCGACTCTAGGGGCCAGTGCTCATCTCCGTTTGTTAGCCGAAGAGCCAGCGTTGTCCGAAGACGCTTCCACAGTCATGTGGCCGCATGACTCGCGTGGAACGCTGTTACCTACCCACCGAAGTGGTACCTATTCATCTACTTGCATTTGCATGCTTTCGAATTGCTAGGTTGGCAAGAGCTGGAGCTAGTGCGGGAGCTCACTCCGCACACAGGGCTAGGGATTCAAACCTCTGAACATGCAACCTTCCGATCGACAAGCCTGGCGTCTTACCCGCTGAGCCACCACACCCCTTATACATCCTTATACGTCCTTATACATGGATATACTGAGGTGCATTTTGGACCAGCTGTAGCTTCTGAGGAGTTTTTAAGGGTAGCCTCTGGCACCATAAGAACATGCCCCCATAGCCATTTGGTTGGGTCAGGGTTGAGCCAGTTCTCCCCCATCCATACTCAAACAGCCTCCAGGCACTGGAACATAACCTCAGTTGCATCCCTTGGTTCAGCAGGGGTTGAGAAGTGCAGCTGAGTATCATCAACTTTCTGATGGTACCTGACCCCAATTAAACATTATTACTCTTTTCCTATCTTTTCAAGCTTTTGCATTCCCAGTATGCTCCACCTTTATTCCAACAGATTTATGCAGTGGTTTTAACATCTTTGGTGTATGGAATCGAACAACAAGTGAAAGTGTGGATTTTTTCTCCAAAA
This sequence comes from Charina bottae, assembly GCA_023362775.1. Taxonomy (NCBI): domain Eukaryota; kingdom Metazoa; phylum Chordata; class Lepidosauria; order Squamata; family Charinaidae; genus Charina; species Charina bottae. Next base: position 6,853,656 of record JALMGJ010000001.1, on the reverse strand, counting down.
ACTTCAAGTTTTAAATGTTGATTGGATATTTTGCAAAAAACAAAGACAAAGACAAGTGGGCTAGGTATAAAGAAAACAAAATACATAAGGGTGACACTGGTGTAGTAGTTATGATGTTGGACTAGGTTTGAGGATATCCAGGCTCAACTCCACTCTCAGCCATAAAAGTTCATTGGGTTATTTTGGACCAATCACACCCTCTCAGCTCAACCCACCTCACAGGGTTATTGTTTGAGAGGCATGACTGGAGGCACTATTTATGCTGCCTTGAGCAACTGGAGGAAAGGTGGGATTATGTGTAAAGTAAAACAACAGTGGCTGTTGTGGGTCTTCCGGGCTGTGTGGCCGTGTTCTGGAAGTTGTGGTTCCTAACGTTTCGCCAGCATCTGTGGCCGGCATCTTCTGTGCTCCTGCCCTTTGAAGATGCTGGCCACAGATGCTGGCGAAACGTTAGGAACCACAACTTCCAGAACACGGCCACACAGCCCGGAAGACCCACAACAGCCATTGAACTCTGGCCGTGAAAGCCTTCGACAATACATAAAACAACAGTATTTTCTCCTTGCCATATACAACTACATTTCTGCAATTGTTCTGTTTCCAGCTACAAACTTTAGTAGGCACAAAGTCTGTATCATCTAAAAGTGTCAAGGATGGGCTTGAATGTATAACAGATTTGCAAATAATTTTCTGTCTTCTTCCTTGCAGAATTAATGCAATGTTATTCAGCCCATTTCTTTTGATCTGCCACCTCAGTTCCCTTGTCTGTCCCTGCAATTAACCTTTGTGTCATTTAATTACTGACCCTTTCGGTCATGGTACAGTTATCCTCTGACATTCTACATTAGTGACTCCAATGCTCCCTTTAAAACTAGGTTAAACGTATTACCTAAGCAAGGCACCCAATTAGTTACTAACATGTTCAATTTGTACAGCTAGTCAATCAATAGCCAGAACTTTGTCGAATTTGCAACTTGCCATATTTTTCTTGTGTTTTAAGTTCTATATTTTACTCCTGCTGAGTTTTCCTTAAAAAAAACAACAACAACCCACCACCACCACCACTTGGATATATTTATGGCTCTCTGTATTGCAGGGAGGGGTTGCACAGTAAAAAGTGGGTACTGAAAGTGCAAATGAATTGTCAGTGGCTCCAGCAGCTCCCGATTGACTTACAACCTTATTATGTCTGAAGCTCCGTGGCATGAATCCCATAAAAGCCAGCAATCATTTACGCATAAGGCAGAGACCACCATCCCGCTTCCCTCTAGCTTCATCTAATGGGAACATGATATAAACACATAAAGTCATGAGGTAGAAAAGGATTTACAACATAATCTGTTGGAAAATATATTGAAGGAATATAAACAGAAGGTGTGAAACAGTAATGGGGAAAACACACACCACTATAGATTTCCTTTTTCTTTCATTTATTCCTGTTACATATTCACAAAAATGTACCATGCGGACAGAGTGACCTTTTAGGGGCAACTAAATATTATATGCAGATGCAAGAAGAAATCTCCTGGTGGTTTAAAACAAAAATAGAGGGGGAAACCACTACACAAAAATTGGGTAATATTTTTCCTAACAAGCCTCTGTCTCAGTGTGTTGGTGGGTTTGAAATATACAGGTATGTGGTGTTTGCCAACTATCCTTTTTATCTTTTCAGACACGCCAGCCATGTAAGGAATGACCAGGTTCTTCCGTTTACTCTGAGTCTCAGCCCTATCTGTCGCTGTTTTAGGTCTGGTAGATTTAGATTTAGTGAAGGCCCAATTTGGATATCCACAGGCCTTCAGAGCTGTTCTCAGGTGCTGATTTTCATTCTTTTTGGAATCCATGGAGGCGGGGATGGTTTCTGCTCTGTGTGACAATGTCCTGATGACTCCTAGTTTGTGCTGCAGTGGAGTGTTTGACTCCCACCATCCACTGCACCTTTGTACAGGAGGATGGCCCAACACAGGAGAAGTAATACCACAGGACCAGAGTCAGCAGTTTATCTTCATCTAAAGGAAAAAGGACACTCATTTGAGGACATTAATGTTCACATTTTAGACAGAGAAGATAGGTGGTTTGAGAGAGGGGTCAAGGAATCCATTTATGCCAACTTGGAAAATCCTTCCTTGAATAGAGGTGGGGGCCTCAGGCACAATCTTTCCCCTATTTTCCTTCCTGCTTTGTCTTCTGTGCCTAGGAAGATTAAGACCACTTCGCAAGCTCAACAGCAGCATGGTAATCTTAACGATCCTCCTTTAGATGATAAAGGGACTTAGAAATAACATCTCAAAATAACCATGACCTAGCCCCAGGTGTAAGGTCACACAGCCACCTAGAAACATATTTAAGGATTCCCTTACTAACTTTGCTCAGACTGAAGAAGCTCCTTGGATAAGGAGCGAAACGTTTCCACTGAGAAAATAGAAGTCCAGTTGACATGATTCAAGCTACAGACATCTGGCTGAGAGTATAATCTACTTGTACCTATCAAAAGTCAACCAAACACATGGCCATAAGTGGAAAAAACAGTGCTAATAAGTTTACATATTAAGCTTTTTGGGTACCACTGATAAATGCAACAGCATGGTAGAATTAAAATAAACCACAAAAATACATAAACTTTGGCTTATTGAGACAAAGGAGAATCAAATAGCTGTCCATTAATAGCTTTGGTTCATTTTACAAGAATTGGTTTTGCTGCTGAAGTTCAGATTTACCAGTCTGGTTTGCAGTAGAACTGAGCAGTATTTATGTACCTTTCAAAATGCTTTCTAGGCCTGACTGTAATCCAATACTGTGCGCTTCCCCTGCTGAAATCTTGAATGTAGCAATGACAGTATCCAAGTAATATGCCAGGCATGAGGAACTGTGCCCTTGAAAGGGATGTCAGGTTCCTCTTAAAGCATGTCTCACAGCAGTGATGTGCCTAATATACAACTGAGCATAATAGACTTTCATGAAAGTTTGCTGTTTATGTCCTTGATGAAAGAAAGGGGCCAAGAAAGAGATTCATCTTAATATATTCCTAATGATGTTGAAAATTGGTGCAATGTGGGGGTGGGGAGAAGATCAGCAATTGCAAAATAAAGCAGTTTGCTAAACCTGGTTCTGAATCAAATGTTCCCCAATTGTTAAGATGAATGGTAATCTTTTTTTAAAAGATTCAGTTGGGAACATCTTTTGAGATAACTTCTTTATTTTAATTGCTTTTTTGCTAACTGCTATGAAAAAATTGATAGGAATGTTTTAATCATAGACATATTAGTTTTAGACTATTAACAGTCTTATAAAGAATTCTCATTTAAAGCCATAACTCCTTATTTCATGTTGGATTTCACACTGACTCATGAGAAAGTGAGCTTCCCATAAAAATATTTTTAAAGTTTGGTAGTATTGCTTCTGTCACCAATGGTTTTACTATTAATTTTACCTTGATTAGTTGCTTCGTGATCTGAAAGTATGCTAAACGCTTCATTAGCATGAGTTATGAACTCAAAGTATGCTGATTCCAGTGAGCAAATTTAGAGTAAAAAAACGTTGGTGGCTTCTGCTACATTATTTTCTCTCCCCACTGAGTGGCAGAGGGGGCAGGCTGTCTGTCTTATTATATCTGCCAGTGAAGGAAGCATTTATCCTCCTTTTAAAATAGAAGCTCCATAATCAAGAATATACTTAAAATGACACTTAAAATGAAATATTTGATGATCCATTCGCAATAAACTGAGCTAAAATGAAATTAAAATGCTCCCTGAAAAGGTTAATCATATACACTTTAGAAATTACTGTACCAATGCACCATTTGCCAAAGAAATGTACCCGTGTGATTATGTGTTTCTGTGGCTCTGGTTGTGAACAGTTTACCAAGATCAATTGGAAGAAAACACTGCTCTCCACTGTGCCAATGTGATGTCATTAACCGAGAACAAAATTTGACCCTGTAATGTAACATGTTTCCCGCATCAGCACAAGCAACTATTGTTAGATGCTTTATTAAAAGGCACACACTGTCAGTGTGTCAGTGTTTCAAGAAAAGAATCTTGTCCTATTCAACCCCCTGCTGGCATACATGAGCAGAGACGGAAGTCAAAACATAGAAGCAGCAGAAGGTGGAAGATGAACTCAAATCTACTCTGAAGTCAAATCCTGAACTGTTGCTGGTGGTGGTAGATTGCCAAGCCTTTGAGCTGATATTTTTGAACTTTTGAGTAAAGCTCAGGGCTATCAGATCTGAGCTATAAGCAATCCAAATGTCCGCAGAGATACCAAAAACACCAAATCTGCCCTCTAATGGTGGTCCACATTTTTGCTACCCTGGCCTGGTAGCCTTTGTAAAGTCCTTCGTAATCCCGCCTTTCTGTTTTCATTATCTTTTGTTTTAACTTGATAAAACAAAAGGAATCACAGTCATAGTGTTACAGGTTACATTTGTCTGTGTTTACCACTGACGTGATCTAGTGCCAGGGAAGCAAAAGTGATTCAGTACCAATTAGATGTTTTGCTTTCCTCTTCCTTTGTGCAATTTGAGATGTCATTTCTGGATAATGCCTCTGAAAAACAGGAGTGAAAAACCTATGTTGCTTGCTGCAGTTGGGGGCATGCAGATTAGTGGAAAACCATTTCATGTTCCTTCGACTCACCATTCTATCTTTCTGAGAGTATCATCTTAAAACACGTCCAGAAATTCCAGTTGCTGTCCTATACATTTTATACAAATTCTGCCACAATGTACACATTTTTATGCACAGCTTTTCTGATTGGTGTAATATAACTTATTTTCTATGCAGCTACCCAATACATTTTTTCTATGAAATTTTTCCAAATACATACTTTCTTTTATAAAATTCTTATACACCCCCTTAGACAAAGCAGTTGTGTAGTGATGTGTATATGGAGGGCATGGTCATCAGCCTCTTGTGATTGGATCACTTCTTGGTCCAGATGAGACCAATTACAATAGCCCATCCCAGAGGTCTTATGGATTTGGATGGATTCCATCAGGCACTTGGGGAGTTTCCCAGAAATCTTGAAGGCAATTCAGTTGAATGCTATGTTGCCTGCTGATAAGTGACCCAGACTTTTGATGAGATTGCTACTGTTTTTTCTCTGCATGCCAATCCCAGATGGTGCCTTGGTTTATCAAGAAAATCTGGGAGGTGAAGTGACAGAAGTGTCATTACTTCTCCTCACTTAGTGTATTGGTGCACTGTAGACCAGCAGTCTTGTTTAGGATAAGCTAAAATCTTGCTGGGGAGGGGGCATCAATTAGATTTCTTCAAATATAATTTACTTTCTCGGAACTAGAATTTCTCCTTTCCAAAGTTCTCTGTCATTCCCAAATTGAATTCTGCCCAATAAGACTTTTAAATCAATCTTGAAAATATGATATAAGCAGGTCCTTAAAGTAGTTTACTCAAATTAAGACTCACTGGATTTGATCCATATTCCAATTCAAAAGGATTCTATTCACACTGGAAGATGGAAGCAAGGGAATAACTTTTGACAATTCTCCTTCCAAGATGATCACCATACATGACCAATGAACTTGGTTAGTTACAAATGAGCCAACTGAATTTAAAACCTGTGTCTGGCTCCATACATAATCAGATAGTCAGAAAGACAACAAGCTGGGTCAAATGTAATGTGCTTATTTCTGGCTCAGTATGGTGTGTAAGCCCACTCATTTTGTTCTATTCAATAAAACATGGTTATGTGTGAATCCAGGCAAAGTATACAAACATTTCCAAAATTGTATAAAGGACAAATTATAAACATGGGCTTAACATCTCCCAGTAGTTCCTTTTCCTGACTAACATTTTCAGTTTTCCCTAAAATATTAGTTTTGGTGCAATTATGTTCTCTACTTCCTATTACAATCAGCATTCAACCCTTCCAAGAAGTAAATAAAAACTATCCCCCTACATTTCACCATAGGTTTTCAAAATTCATTTTCAAGCTTTGTGGAGAAATCTTGAAATGACACTAAATGTGTATCAGATGTACCAAAAGCAGTAAAGAACAGAGAATTTCCTATCTTTTAAAAAGCTTCTTCAGAAGAGATGTAAAGTACAACTTGTCTTTTGTAGGATCACACTATGCTACAGTATGGCAACACAATGAGCAAGCATATGAAAACAATGGAGCAAACATATTGTTGCAGTCAAGGATAATTTACTATAGTACTCCATAGAGAGTAATTTTATATACTCAATCTACCACAGAAAGGAACACGTTTATGCAATCAAAAAATAAGTTCCATTTGTAGATACCACTGTCCAGACCCAGCAACAGTATGTGCAGAGTGGAAAATAAGTAAATGCTCACACAAACACTCATTAGATTTCTACTGGTTTCCAGATTAATGATATTCAACCCCCCTTCTCTGCCTCTGATATTGAACTTACATAAACTGACATTTTGGCACCATTTTCATTATGATAGAAATAAAGGATGTGCCAACAGGGATTTTCATCAAGGACACCTGCTTTGTTTACAGCAGGTATGAAGAACATCTGATCCATTACATATTGCTGGAGGTCAGCTCCCATCAGCCTCAGCAAGTATTATCAATACAGTAGTCAGAGATGATAGGAGATCTCCACAACCAGCGTTCCACATAACTATTTTCTACCCCTTTCACTTATTTTCATAAACAAGCTTAGACATTCTGTACAGAGTATTCCTTTTTGTAGCTGTGGAACAGAGGTACAGCTGTTGTGATGTGCTGCCTAATTCCTTCTTTGCTAACCTAGTTCATTCCTCTGAAACCAGAACATTTTATAATGCAATAACTGTTTGTTTGCTTCCCCAACCCCAGTTGTGTTGAGGATCAGTTGTGTTGAGAGCTCAGAAGCAGATGGCTGTCAGAAAAGCAATGACAACATAACATGGCTGAGGACTAATGAATGAATGCATCTTGGTGAACAGTACAGAGATCCTGCCTATAAATGCCAACAGACAGCTGGCTTGAAAACACTGTCAAGCTATCCTGAATATTCCATGTTTACTTTAATACTGATGAATATTAGATTGTTATCATTTTAGCCAGCACCTTCCTGGATTAAGTTTTACTTGCCTTTCAAGGACTTTAAATTTAAGTACTTGATTCATTAGTCTTTTAAAGAGAATGCATGGATTTATATTCTATTAATGCTGGAACAAAAAAGATGACATGGCAACAACAACAGCAAAATCCACATACAGTATTCTAATATTCTTAAAAAGCAAATATTTTTCTCATAAAAATATTTTGGAAGATTCTAGGCCTGGTTCAGTTTATTAGTAGGACTGATCAAAGATTATCTTAAATTGTATTTGAGGTTCCCAGAAACGAACTTATATTTTCTCCCTAAGAACTGATTATTTGGGCCACATTAACTAATCCTCAGCATACACTTTTTTTATTATTGTCCTGGCCATGGTTAGCCCAGGACTTTAAATATCTTCACTTGCATTGTAGCCTAAATCCTCTAATCCCAGTGTACAATTGAAAATATCATTTTTTCCAATTTTACACTTATTTCTTTCCCAAATAGATGAAGCTAAGAAAGCCATAAATAAACAAACGTTAAAAAGGTAGAGATTAAAATTATTGTCCATGATGATGTTAGAGTTCTTGTGTTGACTTGGCGAATTATTCCTGTACAAAGCACAGCGTTCTCATGATGACGTGAATGCCAGGTGGCTGGATAACAGAGAAGCCTTGGCTTTGTTTACATCCTCATGAGATAGGGAGCGAGAAGGTACCATGTTATGGCTAGCAATGGATCTTCCCATGGGAACAAAGCCTCCTGATTTCCTTCTGTGGGAAGCCTTGCCCAGGCCCCCCTGAGCAAGGAGGGGGGGAACTCAGTGCTTAGATGCAGCAGGTCATGCTATGTGCTTTAGGCCTAATGCTTTGAGGCCTAGTGCGTGTCACAGCTAACATCCAGCCAATCAGAAAGCTAGAAGAACTGAATATACAACCATGCAAAATGGTGTTCTATGCTTCTTGATTTCTAGTGTCTTTTAGCCATGTAGTTCTTCACGTGTTCACTTCCCGTGGACTGGGCAGAGTGAGCTATGCCTGGCTTTGGGTATAGGCCATGGCAGGAACTCTGGCCCTGGGATCAATACACGGAACTCTGCTTATAAGTTTGTTTTGTTTTTCCTTTTACAATGATGTATCTTGTATATTCATCTTTTTCATCTTTGCGATAATGTACTGTATCTGCATTATTGCCTTATGCTACCAGTAAACACTGTTAGCCCTAACAAGCTGCATTCTTGTCTGTTTATTCTCAAGCCTCGGGTTTTTTCCCTTTAGGCCAGCATAATTATTATTATTATACTAGAACTAAGTCTTAAATTACAGTTCATTTGTACTGTCAATACCAGCAAGTTCAAATGAGTGCACTCAGCTGCCACCTAAGAGTGATTTCATTCTATGTTCATTCAACATAGGGTGTTGCTATCCTATTCTGAAGGACTGACCTGAAATAAAGGAATGGTCTACCTTCTAAAGGGGACGCGATGGCTCAGTGGTTAAGACGCCAGACTTGTTGATCAGAAGGTCGGCGGTTTGAGACCCGAGCGCCGCATGACGGAGTGAGCTCCCGCACTTGCCCCAGCTCTTGCCAACCTAGCAATTTGAAAGCATGCAAATGCAAGTAGATAAATAGGTAACACTTTGGTGGGAAGGTAACAGCGTTCCATGTTCATCATGGCGGCCATATGACTGCGGAAGCATCTTCGGACAGTGCTGGCTCTTCGGCTAAGAAACGGAGATGAGCACTGCCCCCTAGAGTCGGACACGACTGTGCAAGGGAAACCTTACCTTACCTTACCTTACCTTACCTTACCTTACCTTACCTTACCTTACCTTACCTTACCTTACCTTACCTTACCTATCTTCTAAAAGTGTGATATTTACACTGACTGCCTCCCCTCTCCCCCTAAGCCCTTATTTATGGATTAGCCATTTTGTTTTCTCTTTGACAGGTTCACTTGATAGTATTCAGATCATTGAAAGGATGATGAGTTGCAACCTTATCTCTACTATGCAATAAGGACGTATTCTTCTACAATGAAAAATTTTCTATAGTATCAATTACAGATCACTCTAACAGAAAACTACTGTACATGTCAAGGCTATCTCAGATGAAGGGGAAACAACATCTAAATTTAGGTACCAGAGAATATTGGACATCTGAGTTGAGACTTCCAGCTAATCATTCCAGGAATCTTGCGCTTGTATTAACACAGACTGATATCTTAAGTCTGAATATCAATTTGATTTTGTCTTCCCTTTTTCACTGCATTTTCCAGTCAACTTTTTCTGTGCTTGAACATCTGCAGATCTGTTCTCATTCTTGTGTAATTAAAAAATTCATCTCTTCAAACAGCAGTGATACAGAAAACAAAAAACATTTTCCAAATATCAAAGTCTTACATTTCAATAGCTCTCTTGAGTTACATTAATCTTGGAAATAGATATAGTTGAGCTTTAAAAGAAAGTTATCAGGGATAGGTTCATTCAATTTATCTACAGATTAGTTTGATGAGAGACTAATTTTTATCAGAGAATTGTGACTGATAAACTGGGACTTCCCTTGAAAGTCTTCATGAAAGACCAAGGATAAAATAGGTCAGACACTTCCTATAGTTCTGCTCTGCCCAAGACTTCCTTTTTTGCTTCATGTTCTCTCTAAAAAATCTCTCTAAATTGTGGAATCTCTATAGATCACGTTCAAAATGTTTTAGAGCTTTATCTTGGTACCAAAACTACTTTGGTTGCCCTAATTGTTGGCTTCTATGGGAAACTGACTGTAGGAATTCTTTCAGACTGATCATGGTATCCTTCTACTGTACAATAAGTTGCTGCGCTGAGAGGGAAGGGTATGACATCTTGGTGGATCCTTTGCAGAATGTATGAAAGGAAATATTGTTTCATTCCATATAATTTATACTATGAAATTCCATGGAGTTCTGTCTTGTTCATTATTCTTTTCAACATCCATGTAAAGCTTCTGAGTGGGGGGGACATCTGGGAATTGCTCTTAAATCTCTTCCTCTAGTACTTCTTCTAGATATTTGTTAGTACTGCATTTATTAGGGCTGTACGAAGCTTCAGATGGTGATTTGACCAGAATGAGGTTCAGCCGAATCATATCAAGTCTTTGAATCAATTTAAGATGTCAAAACAAATCAGATACCCTCAAAGCACTTTGCAGAGATTTCAAAGGCAGTTCAAAGATTGGATAGGCTATCTGGCTTTCTTACAGCTTTAATTTTATATATAAAAGAAAACTGAACCAGCGTTAAGTGCTGTGACTGGTTTTCTAATATGTACATGAACAGCTAGCCAATGAGTTTTCTCTACACACCCTGACTATTTGAATGCTGTTCTGCTGATTATGGGTTCATCTGCACTGCCCTGTTGCCAGAATGGGTAGGCAACTGCTTCTGGACAGTAAAAGCAGACATCCTCTATTAATCCCCTACTTAAGTTCAAAGTGACCTCGGGCCATGTTTCTCTTCTCAACTTCAAAAGTATACTTTCCCCTGTTACATTGCCTTGAGTGCCCCTGTCCATGCGGGCTAGTCCTTCAGTTTGCTGCAAGCTAACCTCAACAGTTCATTGGTTATTTTGCAGACAAAGGACCATCAGTGTTAATATTTATCATACACTCTAATAATTTCATACCTCCCTTTAGAGCACTGCTGAAATGCAGAATGGTTAAGATCTTCACTTAGTATAAAGAAGGTTACCGGTCTGATACCCAGCAGAAATATTTTTAATTACATTTTTTTCTTTTCTTGAGTTCTTAATTTCTCCTAAGCTCCTTTTTTTAAAAAATCCAAGAGTTTATCATGTTACTGTTTTCCCAGTCAACAACTATAAAAGAGTTTGATCCCCAGGCCGCAGATACGTCATAGATTTGTTTGGATAAACAATTTTAATTGAGGTCGAATCCTTCTAACTCGGGTGACTGGAAACATAGTAAGATGGTAAATCCTTGTACTTTTTTTTTAAAGCAGAGATGAAAAACTACCTACCCAAGAAAAATTGTATTTTTTTAAAAGTTTGTGCTGGGTTTTGAATAGGCAACCTTCTTTATGCTAATTTGGCCAGTTTGGTCTAGTGGTTAAGGCACTGGGCTAGAAACCAGGAGACTGTGAGTTCTAGTTCCGCCTGGATGAGGGAGGAGATTCCAGCAGACTTTAGGGATGGCATAATTATCACTCTCTTTTAAAAAGGTGATAGAACAGACTGTGGAAACTATCGAGGCATCTCCCTTCTAGCCACAGCAGGCAAAATCCTGGCAAAGATATCGCAAACCGTCTCCTATCTGTATCAGAAGACATCCTCCCTGAAACGCAAAATGGCTTCCGCCCTTCCAGGGGAACAGTGGATATGATCTTCACTGCACGACAGCTTCAAGAAAAATGCAAGGAGCAAAACCGCCCTCTGTACATGGTGTTTATTGATCTGACTAAAGCTTTTGATATTGTAAATCGTACTGCTCTCTGGACCATCCTTCTGAAAATCGGATGCCCTGATCAATTTGTGAACATCTTGCGGCTACTCCATTATGACATGATGGCAACAATCCTGAATAACAATGGCTCTCAAAGCGATCCATTTAAAGTGGAATCCGGCGTTAAACAGGGATGTGTTATTGCTCCAACCTTATTCGCTATCTTCATCGCTATGATTATACACCTTGTTGAAGAGAAACTTCCTACTGGTGTAGAAATTATATATCGAACAGATGGAAAGCTTTTTAATCTTAGTAGGCTGAAAGCAAAAAATAAGGTAATTACAACTTCTGTTATAGAACTTCAATATGCTGATGATAGTGCATGATAGTGCACATGATAGTGATGATAGTGTAGTCTGTGCACACTCTGAGGAAGATCTTCAAACTATCCTAAACATCTTTGCAGAAGCATATGAAAAGCTCGGCCTCTTGATTAACATTAAAAAACCCAAAGTGCTTTACCAGCAAGTTCGAACCAATCCCTCCGCAGCGCCATCAATCCAGCTTAAAGGTGTGTCACTAGAAAATGTCGAACACTTTTCTTATCTCGGCAGCCATCTATCTACAAAAGCCGACATCAATGCTGAAATTCAGCATTGCCTGAGCTCTGCGAGTGTAGCTTTCTCCTGAATGAAGCATAGAGTGTTTGAGGATCGGGACATTCGCAGGGAGACCAAAATGCTTGTTTACAAAGCCATTGTACTACCAACCCTTCTGTACGCCTGTGAAACATGGACCCTCTACAAACGCCACCTCCAACTTCTTGAAAGATTCCATCAACGCTGCCTCCGAAAAATTCTGCAAATTACTTGGGAAGATAGGCGGACTAATGTTAGCGTATTAGAAGAAGCGAAAACCACCAGCATTGAAACAATGATCATCCAACATCAACTTCGCTGGACCAGTCATGTTGTTCGAATGCCTGACCATCGTCTTCCAAAGCAGCTACTTTACTCCCAACTTAAGAATGGAAAACGGAATATTGGTGGACAGCAAAAGAGATTCAAAGATACTCTAAAAGCTAATTTAAAAAAATGTAATATCAGCATTGAGAACTGGGAAGCCCTAACTCATGAGCGTTTCAATTGGAGGCCAGCCTTTATTAATGGCGCTATGGACTTTGAAGAAACACGAGTACAGGGCGAAAGGGAGAAAAGAGCTAACAGGAAGGCACGTCAGGCAAACCCTCATCATGACCGTCTCCCACCCGGAAACCTATGCCCTCATTGTGGGAGGTTGTGCGGATCCAGAATCGGCCTTTATAGCCACTTACGGATCCACTGTTAAAATTTTACCTTTGGAAGACAATCTTACTCGGCTACGAGTGATCGCCAATGATGATGATGATTAGGCATGAAAGCCGGCTGGGTGACCTTGGGCCAGTCACACACACTCAGCCCAACTCACCTCACAGAGTTGTTGTGGGGAAAATAGGAGGAGGAAAGAGTATTAGGTATGTTTGATGCCTTGAGTTATTTCTAAAAAATAAAAAAGGTGGGATAAAAATTAAATAAATAATAAATAAATTATTAAAATTATTAACTACTACACTATTTCCACAGTGTCGGTAAAGGGAAGTATAGAAATATTAGAGTGCATGCTGGAAATAAGGCTTTTTTTTTTCTTCTGTATATTGTGGTAGCATATGTCTGCATTTGGGTGCTTTAACTGTGTATATATAAATTTAACTTTTTGTATTTGTGCATATATATTTACAGTATACATAAGTATGTGTGTATACATAAGTATGTATACGAAAGTATGTATGTGCAGGAAAACCTGTCCACAGGAAAGAAAACAATTGGCTCTTATTTTCCTGGAACAGAAAGGAAGGCGGGCACCGGAGCAGGTGAATCGTCCAATGGGACAATCTGGTAGCCTGCAGTCCAGTTGACCACCTTGCAAGCTGTATCTTTGGACAGGATTTCCTCAAGTCAGTTTAGAGGTAGGATGAACAGAGGACAGGAGCAGTTTAAATGTTACGTGCAGTTATGCTCTGTGCCTGTCACTCTTTTACTAGAACTTCCTTAAGTAGAAGAGAGAAAGAGATTTATATTTATTCATTGCATGAGTGGATCAGAGATAATGTACTTGCTGTTAGCTTTTGCATATGTTAAACAAACTGTTTCTTTATATCGTATTGTATTACACATGCGTTAGTGATATGTACTGCTCAGACTTTAATTGTTGCTCAAGCAGTCTCGGAAACATTGTTAGGCTTGCCAGCCCAGAAAAGGAAGTAGTAAGGGCGTAATAGAATATTTAAACCTTTGTACAGTTTTTGAAAGTTTTTATTTTTAAGTTGACCTTGATACATCTTTGCAGGTTCTTTTTTTTTTTTAGCTGATCTGAAGGTTGCTGAGCTGTCCTTTCCTTATCCCTGCTTTTTAAAAAAGGTGCAGAGTAAACATTTCAAAAATAATTGCAGTGAAACCCTTGAAGCTATCTGGCTGAAACTTTGCAGTTTAATGTCCTCTAAAGGATCTACTTTCCTACTATTCTGCAGAAAAATGAAAGCTGCAGGTGTTTTGAATCTTTACAGGTACTGTAGTCCTCGCTTAACGACTGTCTGTTTAGCAACTGTTCGAAGTTATGATGGCACTGAAAAAGTAACTTTACAACCGGTCCTTGCACTTAACGACCATCGCAGCATCCTGCAGACACGTGATCACCATTTGCACACTTCACAGGCAGCTTCTTACAAGCAGAGTCAATGGAGAAGCCAGCAGTAAAATTGCAAGTCGCGGTCATGTGACGTCTCCCTTATTGACTGCAGGTGATTTCACTTAATGACCATGGTGGAAGTGAGGTCATAAGTCCGTCACGGTCACGTGATGTCTTGGATAATGACTGCATCACTTAGCAATGGAGTTGCTGGCACCAATTGTGGCCGTTAAGCGAGGACTAGCTGTAATTGAATTTAATCTCATTGTGATTCACATGGAATCCTTTTAACTTCGTATCTCATATTCAGGCAACATACTAAGGATATGGGTGCTTTGATTTGTTCATTGTTTAAGTAAGTATTCATTTCCTACTATATATCCTGTCCTGTAAACCTCTGCTATGATAGATAAATGATTGTCTCATTGTTTCTAATGGCAGTAGTAGTATTGGCTATAGAACCCACTTTACAGATAATGTAATTCACCCAGATTTATCTTGGGTTAAAAGTAAGGACTAGACACCTATAAGAAGAAAGAGCAGGTCCTTAAATTTGGACAGCAGTCTGAGGAGGCACTCACAATACCTATTCATATTTTTAAAATATATTTTTATTGTTAGAATAGTAAAATACAAAGCAAAAAAATCAGCATTAGATAGTGACAGTAGAGTAAAACAAAGAGAATAGGCTATTAGGATAAATTAAAACATTATGGGAAAACTTTCTAGTGACACAGTCTTCCCTTCCTTCTGTTTGTTTCCCCAACTACTGAGTAAACCTAAATATTCATACTTTACATTGAACATTAAAGATTACTGTTAGTATCTACTGTAAGTCTTTTGTCTTTTTTATTGATCTCACAACTTTTTTCCTGGAAACCATATTCCAATGTTTAAATTTGCCCTGCTGTGGAATGTGTAGTATACTGTATAAGGGAGCCATTCTTGCTTAAATTTGGTTAGATTTCTATTATAAATAGAACTGTCAATTTTGCAATTGCTGTATATTCTCCACTTTTGGTCTCCCAATCTGGCATCATTGGCAAGGTTCCTCTTTTCCAATGTTGTACCAAATTTGTTCTTGCAATATACCTGTTCATACTATTCATTAAAAGTACAGTTTTTATATTTAAAACAGTACTCATTTGGACCCAAGTATGTAATTCAGCATAATTCTGTTTTCTGCAAATCTGTATCCACCTGTCTTTTTTGTTTTTTGTTATTTATTACCATGTTTTCTGACAATGTGTAAAAAGTGAACTAATAGAGAATGTTTATAATTGGCTTCCGGTGGGGAATGGTGGACTGAACGGCTGTGCCCGCGAGCTCAGCAGGCGGAACTGACAACCCGGCAACTTTTTTCGGGTTCAGGCAGGCTCTCCTAAAACCCAAAATGTTTTCCAGATAATGGAGAATACCTGGAATCACCCCATCTGTCCTCTGGATGGCTGCTTGCAGACAGAAGATCGTAAACAGCGTTCACGTTCGACTGGTAAGAGCCAGCTGGGAGGTGGGGATGTCATCATTTTCTGTAGCCTTAAAGGGACACTAAGACCAGCCACCCCATTGCTAAATCACCAATTTGTATTTTTTTAAAAGTATATGTACCCCAAGAGAGGCTTTCTACAGAGAGGAGAAGCTGGTTCTCTTGGTGCTTATCGTTATTTTTGGGATTACCTTTTTTTAAAAAAAATTAAGTTTTGGATTTCGTTTTCCTTCCAAATATAAAGGAGGATTCTGGGCGGTTTACACAATTGAGATTGAGAGTAAACAATTGTCCTCCTGTTATTATTTTTGTACTAAATTTGAAGGTATTAGCATTTTCCTACACGTTGAATCGGCTGATCTGAACTTTCAGCTTTCTGTTTCTACTTTCCCTTGGGAACTGTCTGCTTATCTCACTTTCACTTTGTGTAAACACACTCTGGAACTTTTTCATAGCTTCAATTTTTGCTGGTTAAGCTCCTAGGGGGTGCCATAATCTACTGCGTGAGACATAGAGGATTTCAAACAGATTTTTTCTGACTTCCACCAAGATTTTAAACTGATGTCTTCTGACTTCTATCAAGCTTTTATGCAAGATATTCAGAACATTGTGGTAAATATGAGATCTAAAATGTGCCATCAGGTTGGGGATGCGGTGGATGAAATTGAGGAATTTAACAGCGATAGAAATGTTTCTTTTAAGAGTGACATCGGGATTTTTACTGAGATGCTGGATGAAGATGGATACTGGAACTGGAGAAATTTAAGGAGGAGAGAGGTTTGCAAGCCACAAGTGAAATTGACTTTCTGGTGGAATGCCATGAAAAGAACCTGAAATTTTTGAGGGGGGCACTTGGGCTGTTTGATTCTTTCAAGAGAAAAGCTCTGTGCACATTGTGGGGATATGTAAATGCTCTGGTTTATTTTGAAGTGGGATAAGGGTTAAATAATATTTATCTTATTTGATTGATGTTATCTGCTTTTAAAGATTTGGATTTATTGCTTCGAACTGTCTTTGTTTTTTGGGGTTTATTAAGATCAAGAGTATTAAAACTGTTGTGTTAGGGTTAAAGAATGTTTATCTGGTTTGCTTTAGGTATTTGATGGCTGTTATTTGCTTTTAAAGATTTTGATTTACTGTTTTGAATTGTTTATGTTTTTTGGGTTTATTAAGATTAAGATTACTAAAGCTGTTATATTATCAAGTATAATAGCAGACAACCTATGTGCTTTTTAATTTGATTCTTATTATAGTAGACAGAAATGTATAGAATAGTGGTAGGAAGGGAATAATATAATAATAATAAAGGTAAATAAATAATAAAGGTAATAGGAGATGAGAGGTCCAACCCTCGGCCCCTACTTTGTGGGGTGCCACAGGGTTCGGTTCTCTCCCCTCTCCTATTTAATATCTACATGAAACCGCTGGGTGAGATCATCCGCCAACACGGGATGAGGTATCATCAATATGCTGATGATACTCAACTATATATCTCCATCCTGGGTGAGTTAAATGATGCAGTGGCTACCTTTTCTCAGTGTCTGAAGGCTGTGGGGGCCTGGATGGGGAACAACAGGCTTAAGCTGAACCCTGGTAAGACGGAGTGGCTGTGGATTGATGGTGCCTCGAGATCCAGGGAGTTGTCATCTTTAGATCTGGACGGGGTGGCACTACCCTGTTCAGACACAGTGCGGAACCTGGGTGTCCTTCTGGACTCACGACTCCTGCTTGAAGAGCAGGTGGCAGTCGTGGCCAGAAGGGTGTTTGTACAACTTCGAGTTGTACGCCAGCTACGCCCTTTCCTGGACCGAGACGCCCTCCGTATAGTCACTCATGCACTGGTCATCTCCCATATAGACTACTGCAATGCACTCTACATGGGGCTACCCTTGAAGAGTATCCGGAAGCTTCAACTGGTCCAGAATGCGGCTGCGTGCGCAGTTATGGGTGCCCCAAGATCGGCACATGTGACACCTCTGCTGCGCAAGCTGCATTGGTTACCAATTTGCTTCCGGGTCCAATTCAAGGTGTTTGTCGTCACCTTTAAAGCCCTATATGGCATGGGACCAGGTTACCTAAAGGACCACCTCATCCCCAGAGCATCGACCCACCCCACCCGGTTATGCAGAGAGAGCTTGCTACGGACCCCGTCTACAAGAGAATTCCATCTGACAGGGTCCAGGAGGCGGGCCTTCTCTGCAGTGGCACCCGCCCTCTGGAATATTCTGCCCCTGGAGGTGAGGCAAGCCCCCACACTTATGACCTTCTGGAAAAAACTGAAGACCTGGCTCTGCTACCTCGCTTGGGATGGGAGGAGTAATAGCTCCTCTTGGGGTTGGCTTGCTCCGTAGAGTTCTTTTAAACTTACATCAGAGCCTCTTGGGTCTTATATATTTAATTAATTTATATTGATATATATTATGTATTGTATTTTATAAGTTTTTATATGTTTTAATTGCTGGCTTTGTGTAAACCGCCCAGAGTCCCCTCTGGAAATGGGGGGAGATGGGCGGTGATATAAGTTAGAAATATAAATAAATAAATAAATAAATAAATAAATAAATAAATAAATAAATAAATAGGTGTTATCTTTTGGAGGGGAGAAAGATGATTAGGAGGTTTATATGAAATTTTTTTCTTTATTTTAATATAAGGAGGAGGAGTAACTGTACTGAGTGATTGTCCGGGAGACAGTGGAGGACAGGAAGGCCTGGCGTGCTATGGTCCATGAGGTCACGAAGAGTCGGACACGACTAAACGACTGAACAACAACAACAAGTGGAATGATTTATAGAAATAACCTGGTGTTTTGGTTTAATATAGAGTAAGAGATTGATTATGGAAATCTTTGTATATCCTTGCTGTTAAAAGTCAGAAGCCACATCTTTTTGTAAATCTGAAAAAAAAATTCTCTTGTGTTTTCGCACCTTTTTAGTTCTTTTTTTTCTTTGTAGTTTTTTTTGTTTTTTGTAATTTTTATTCTTCTCTTGAAACTTAATAAAATTTATTATAAAAAAGAATGTTCGTAATTAATAATTATATAATCATAAACAAGGAAAGATATTTTCTAGTAGATCTCATGAAGACATGAATATCTCTAACTAGAAGAGCAATAAATAATAGTAGCTGCTATGGAAGTACAATGTGAGTTCATACATCATGCTAAGCATAGTCCTCTTTGACACAGTTTCTTGAACAAACTGCAAAGGCCAGATTCTCACATAGTTTAGACATAAAACATAGTTTGTAAACCACAGTGATATATTTACACATCACATTAAGCGAAAACTGAGCCAATCATATTATCATGTATTTATTCTAGTTAAATACTCTTACAATAAAAATGCTCAGCAGGTTACAATTCAGATACAAAACCTACAATACAAAAACCTACAGTAAAATTACAAACATATGAAGTAACGGAATAAACAACCATAGACACCAACTCCAATTTCAGTAGCAATAACAATCTTCAAAGATTAAAATGGAAAAGATTGGTAGGTGCCAATAAATAAAACCAGGGTAGGTGCACCCAAACCTCTGGGTGAAGATGTTCCATAAGGTAGGAGCCACCACAGAGAAACACTGTCTTCAAGCCCCCATCCTTCTCACCTCAGGTATGTGGGGAACCTTGAGTGTCCTCACCCTGCACAGGAAGAAGATGGTCCTAAAGATAACTAGTTTACCGTAATATGTAGACCCCAACTAAATTTTAATCCTCCATAGCTGCTTCTTATGCAACATATTTTCACAATGGTTTTCTCTGTACAAGAAAGGTTTCATGAATGACCCTGAGAAAATAAGAAGAACCTCACTTGATCCAACCAAGAATCTATATATCACAAGACAGCTGCTTCTTTTGACAGTGGCCACCAAATACTTAATGGCAAACCTAGAAGTACAATATGGGGCAATCAGCTCTTGCTCCCCAATTGCTAGGATCAACTACTGTGGATTAACCAGGTATTTATTGAATTATTTTATTTCACCTTAATATTTGTGCTTTTACCACAGCTATTAGGTAGCACTTTTGCCAGTCAAAAAAAGGCTTATGTTTGTAGTACAGTGATTTCCAGCCACTACACAAGAACTGTATAATCCATGTTTTACAATCATGGAAAGCTACACAGTATTTTTATTAGCACTCTCAGAATGGGTCTAGTTTATTATTGTTTTACCTAGGTCACCCACTTTGGAAAAGCTCTCAGCAAGAATGCTGAATGCAGCAAACTCTTCTTCTTGTTCGTTCCCTGCTGAAATGCTCCCTGCAAAACATCAGAGAGCCCTGCTGTGGAAAAGAAATACTTGAACATTACATTTCTTAAAACCAGTTGTCATGCCTTTCACACCAGTTATCATTGGCATCTCAGCTACAACTTTTGTAACTCATTGGCCAACGGCCTAGTATCAGCCTCATCTCAGAAAATACTCTGCCTCTGAATCTCTTTCCCTCATTCAGAGAGAGTGGGAGAAGCACAGGGATAGTTGGAGAAAAAAAGCTAGCAGAGATTTAACACTGCCTAGCTCTTAAATATAGTAAAATTTGAGGCGCAAACTAACCACCTTTTCCTGATTCTTTTCCTCTTCTCTATGCAAAATTGGGCACAAGTGGATCCATAGACAATACTGAACCATTAACTTAACACCTTTTGGCTGTAAACTGTGGTTTCTAACATGTCTGAATCCTTTATAAATGTTGACTGAGTAAAACTAATATTTGAGGGCCTTTAGAAGATACTGAGAGAGCCAGTTTGGTGTAGTGCAGTGTTTCTCAACCTTAGCGACTTTAAGAGGTGTGGACTTCAACTCTCAAAATTCCCCAGCCAGCAAACTGGCTGAGGAATTCTGGGAGTTGAAGTCCACAGTTCTTAAAGTTGCCACGGTTGAGAAACATTGGTGTAGTGGTTAAGGCACCAGGCTAGAAACCGGGAGACTGTAAGTTCCAGTCCTGCCTTGGTGGCAGCTGTGTGACTTTGGGCCAGTCACTCTCTCTCAGCCCTAAGAAGAAGGCAATGGCAAACCATTTCTGAAAAAACTTGCCAAGAAATCTGCAGGGACCAGTCCAGGCAGTCGCCAGGAGTCAACACTGACTTGAAAGGCACAAGAAAAGAAGATACTGGAATATTTTCAATATAGGCTTTTTCTATGGACTCTTTCCTACCTGTAATTAGGGATCAGTGAAGGACATCTTACTCTTATTGGAAACAAAATGTATGAATGGGGCATATCCCAGGCCCTTCTCAAGTGCTATTTGGGAAAGGTGAAAAAGAACCCAGAGATTCAGCAGGTTTTCCTTTTGGCTTTTCTTTTTCTCTCTTTTCTTTTGTTCTGAAAATTTTAATTTTCCTTAGCTCTTCAGTGATTTATTAGAGACAGCTGACTACCTACTTTTAAAATGGATTATAAAGAATTTCTAACTTGAAAATGTTTCACCTCCCTTTTGTCCTCACCATAGACCAATCATATATGTAAATGAATATACTGCATTTTAGTGCATGCAGACAATAAAAACAAATCAGAAATAGCATGGTCTAAAAAGAAATGAATTCATTTGTGATGTAAAACAAGCATTCTTTCAGATAAGAAATGGAAGGGAGAAAAGTCTCCCTGTAATATAGAACAATTTATGTAAATGAGGATGGTTTGATTATACTTGTGAGACAGCCTAATAAATCATTCAGTCAAATGAAATGCTAAAGAGTCTCCAGCAGAATTTTTGAATTAGAAACCAGATCAAGGCATTAATGTTGATTGAAACTAGTTGTGCAGGTAGGGTTATATATGCATACACCCACACCAGACAGCTGCACACATGGACATACACACACACACACACACACACACACACCCTTAAGGATATGTATGAGTTCGATCAATCAATCAATCAATGCTACGGGGAAAGAAATAGAAGCTCATGGTATACAAATCATTAAGAATATTTATATAATTTAAGATACTTAAGAGAAAAAGACATTATTTGTATAAATTCATCTTGTCATTTTTTAATATAAACTTGTGACTTCATGCATTTATATCTCTGTTGGTGCCTGGCATTTTTCTGTCCACAAATTGGGAGGAGAATTTTGAAATGTCATTTGTGCCTGTTCTAACCCTCCAGCAATATCAATATGAGGCGGATACTAACTCCAGATGTTGCTCATTCTGGCAGCAGAATAACATAAACATTACATGAGAATGGATTGTCCTCATGCAACATTTAGTGTAAATACATTTAACAGCCTGCTTCTTCCTAAGAAAAACAACATTTTTAAAATTTTTCAAACCCAAATATATTAAATCAAATGATAATTCCCTGCACTTAATACCCTTAGCCAGCCCATAAGCATCGTTCTTAGTAACCATAGCTCTGAAAGAAGCTAGAATCCTAGTTTCAGTACATCTAGAACAGATTATTGAATTAGATCTGTCTCAGCCTTGAAAAGTACTGTTATACAAAATACTGTATATCATTTTTATTGTTATGCTAACCATATGGTTACAAGTTCATATTGCCCAGTGTTATAACTGGATAACAAGAAAGCTAGGCAATTCAAGGAGGTCAACTTTTCTGCCAGTCTTCTCTGTACAATTTTAGCTGGAACTGCAAATGGAAGGAGGCAGAATATCTGTTGTTGCTGATTTCTGTTCTTGTTCACCAGTTGTGTACATAACCAGCATGTTATGATATGGTAGCAAATTCCATACTTAAACTGTACACTGTTTGAAATGCAGTAGAATCATCCAAGAATTGGAAAAAGCCATTTAAGCTATTAAATCGAACCTTAACTGCTCTATACAAGAACCCATGGTAAACCATTGGGACCAGTTGGATGATTATCTTCTGCCTGAACACATCTAGTGACGGACAGCATACATCTTCCTAGAGATAGGGTTCCACTGTCAAACTTTTGTGGTTAGGAAAGCTTTCCTCACATTCAACCGTTACTTATCTATCTCAAGTCTGTTATGACCTACTGAACATGACCTCAGATAAGGAGGAAGTCGTGTCATGGGCATCTAGGGACAATATTCTTGGCAAGGGTGATTCCAGCCGTGGTCAAGCCAACGACTCTACTCTGGTTGAGGCAGATTCAGCAAGCCCCAAGAACTCCTTGCCAACACCCAGTGACAGCCTCTCAGACCCGGAAGTTCAGCCACCTAGTCTGAAGCAGAGGCATGTAATAAAGATTGAACAACCAGGGAGCAGACCTTCATAGAACTGAGAGACTTGCCAAGAAACAAGCCAACAGAAGAGCCAAAGCTGAGGATTAAACTGCCTCAGCTGTCTGCTAGGTGGAGGCTCAGCATTTATTGGCCTCACTTCCCGGGAGCAGATGCTGAGAACAACTTTTCCTTGTTGTGTTTACCTTGCTGTGCCGTGTTTAGGATTCTGGATTCCAGCTCACCGTTGATCTATCATTTGCATTGGATTCCTGGTCTCAATCTGTACTAAGTCTGTTGATTATGTTTATAGTTGCCATTTTAAGATACTGGTGAAAAGGACTCACTCATTTTAGTCCACAGGACCAATTATGCTTAAATGTTGAACCCTTGAATATAGATACACTATTGGTTTGGCAGAAGAACTACTCAGAAATGGTTGCTGTGTGCTTCTCGCTATCATTACTCTCCCTCATTAATTTCATGGCCCTAGCTCAATCATGATAAAAGAACTCAAGTAAACTGTAGATATCTCAATCAATGTCAAAATGCAGCTTCCATACCAAATGAAAAGATTATGAAATTATTATCTATAACAAGGGCTTTATTCATCCTTGTTGTTGTTTATTCGTTCAGTCGCTTCCGACTCTTCGTGACTTCATGGACCAGCCCACGCCAGAGCTTCCTGTCGGCCGTCACCATCCCCAGCTCCCCCATGGTTAAGTCTGTCACCTCCAGAATATCATCCATCCATCTTGCCCTTGGTCGGCCCCTCTTCCTTTTGCCTTCCACTTTCCCTAGCATCAGCTTCTTCTCCAGGGTATCCTGTCTTCTCATTATGTGGCCAAAGTACTTCAGTTTTGCCTTTAATATCATTCCCTCAAGTGAGCAGTCTGCCTTTATTTCCTGGAGTATGGACTGGTTTGATCTTCTTGCAGTCCAAGGCACTCTCAGAATTTTCCTCCAACACCACAGTTCAAAAGCATCTATCTTCCTTCGCTCAGACCTTCCTTATGGTCCAGCTCTCACAGCCATAGGTTACTACAGGGAATACCATTGCTTTAACTATGCGGACCTTTGTTGTCAGTGTGATGTCTCTGCTCTTAACTATTTTATCAAGATTTGCCATTGCTCTCCTCCCAAGAAGTAGACGTCTTCTGATTTCCTGGCTGCAGTCAGCATCTGCAGTAATCTTTGCGCCTAGAAATACAAAGTCTGTCACTGCCTCCACTTTTTCTTTATCCTTCCTATACAGATCTTCTGTATATTCTTGCCACCTTTTCTTGATCATTTCTGCTTCTGTTA
The DNA here is from genome assembly GCA_023362775.1 of Charina bottae. NCBI lineage: Eukaryota > Metazoa > Chordata > Lepidosauria > Squamata > Charinaidae > Charina > Charina bottae. The sequence continues at coordinate 6,829,521 of JALMGJ010000001.1, read as the reverse complement.
GGTCCTTACCATCTTTGTTTTTGATCATACCCATTTTTGCCTGGAATTTACCTCCGATGTTTCTAATTTTCTGGAAGAGGTCTCTTGTCCTTCCTATTCTATTGTCTTCTTCCACTTCCGCACATTGCTTGTTTAAAAATAATTCCTTATCTCTTCTGGCTAACCTCTGGAATTTTGCATTTAATTGGGCATATCTCCCCCTATCACTGTTGCCTTTTGCTTTCCTTCTTTCTTGGGCTACTTCCAGTGTCTCAGCAGACAGCCATCTTGCCTTCTTGGTTTTCTTTTTCTTTGGGACTTTTTTTGTTGCCGCCTCCTGAACAATGTTGCGAACTTCTGTCCATAGTTCTTCCAGGACCCTATCTACTAAATCTAGTCCCTTAAATCTATTATTCACCTCCACTGCATATTCTTTAGGAATATTAGTGAGCTCATATCTAACTGATCTGTGGGTCTTCCCTATTCTCTTTAGTCTGATTCTAAATTGTGCAATAAGAAGTTCGTGCTCTGAACTACAGTCAGCTCCAGGTCTTGTTTTTACTGACTGTATAGATGTCTGCCACCTTTGGCTGCAAAGGATGTAGTCAATCTGATTTCGGTGTCGACCATCTGGTGAAGTCCATGTATAAAGTCGTCTTTTAGGTTGTTGGAAGAGAGTGTTTGTTATGCACAGTGAGTTGTCTTGGCAAAATTCTATCAGCCTATGTCCTGCTTCATTTTGTTCTCCCAGACCATGCTTGCCTGTAATTCCAGGTGTTGTCTGACTACCCACCTTAGCATTCCAGTCTCCTGTAATGAAAATAACATCTCTTTTTGGCATATTATCCAGTAGGTGCTGCAGATCCTCATAGAACTGATCTACTTCTGCTTCTTCAGCATCTGTGGTTGGGGCGTATATTTGGATCACTGTGATGTTAAATGGCTTACCCTGAATTCGAATTGAGATCATTCTATCGTTTTTTGGATTGTATCCAAACACTGCTTTAGCCACTTGATTATTAATTATGAAGGCTACTCCATTTCTTCTGTGGTCCTTTTGTCCACAGTAGTAGATCTGGTGGTCATCTGATGTGAAGTGGCCCATTCCAGTCCATTTCAGTTCACCGACACCCAAAACGTCTATATTTAATCTTGACATCTCACCAATAACCACATCCTATTTGCCCTGGCTCATAGATCTTACATTCCAGGTTCCTATGGTGTGTTGATCTTTAGAACATCGGATTCGTCATTCACCACCAGCACCGTCGGCCGCTAGCCGTCCTTTCGGCTTTGAGCTAGCTGCGTCATCACATCTGGGGCTAGTTGAACGTATCCTCTGTTCCTCCCCAGTAGCATTTTGACCATCTTCCGACCTGGGAGTCCCATCTTCCGATGGTATACTGACATATCTCTGGTTGTACTGATCCATTTAGTTTTCACGGCAAGAATACTGGGGTGGGTTGCCATTACCTTCCCCAGGGATCGTATTTAGTCTGACCTCTCTGCCACAACCTTCCTGTCTTGGGTGTCCCTTCACGGTTTAGCTCATGGTTTCATTGAGGTGCTCAAGCTCTAGCACCACGACAAGGTAACGATCTCCTTTGCTGGAGTTATTCATCCTTAAAGCAAAGTAAAACATGCCAGCACATTAAAATGCAGGCCATGCATTACCAGAGTTAACTTTTTATGCAGGTAGACGTACAACCCTAAGTCTAAGGCTAATGCACACAAAAATCCATAGACTCATGAATTACTTCACACAGACATACAGCTGGGAGGAAAGGCAACAGAAACTTGAAAGGAACCGGAAAATGATTCTCTACACATGTGATTTATAGTTTTTTGAAAAAAACACTGCCTATGGCTACTTGAAGATGAAATCTTGGATCAGTAACAGAGGTGGCTGAGATGTTTGTCAGTACAGTTATATATGTTGTTCATGCAAGTTATTCTTCTCAAAAACAACCTTTATGTCTTGAGATCTGTAAGCATTACAGATGCAATATATTATCTGGTGTATCTGTGAATGCATTCTGTATCTCCATCCATCCACATTTTCCATTATTTTTCCAGTGAACTTCCCCAACTGCAGTCCTTGACTTCTTACCCCATGGTTATGCAAAGAAGAAAATAGAAAAGTATAGATCAAATCTGGTCCTTGCTAGTATTACAGGCATTAATTAACTAGTCCATTGTGTCAAAACACTGCATTATTGGGGGAACAGGGGGTTAATGCCCCAAACCTTGCAATTATCTCTATTAAACACATTTTGCATGTATTCTGCATGCAATTTTCCCTATTCCTTTATTATGTGCAACTTTTTCATTTAACACATGCATTTATATACAATTTTGTGCCAAAGGAATCTCTCAAGATAGACGTTAAAGGATTTATTCATGCAGTGACAGATTGCCTTTTGGCAGATCACAACATGTTGCCTAAAAAGAAATGTGATAGATTTCTCCAGCATTCCTAGTGTATGTCAGCTGATGCAACCATTTTTCTCTTTCCCTTCCTTCTGTAGGCTCCATAGCAACTATGGTTTTCCTAGACCAGCGTTTCTCAACCTTGGCAACTTTAAGATAGATGGACTTCAACTCCCAGAATTCCCCAGCCAGCACAGCTTAGGATCACATAGTTTAAGTCCACCTATCTTAAAGTTGCCAAGGTGGAGAAATGCTGTCCTCGACCATAAGTAAGACCTTCTGAACATAAAGGACTGTGGCATGAAGAGAGAAAAAAAGGCAAGGAGATCTTGCTTCAGTAGGACCTCTTTCTAGTACAGGGGTGGGCAACCTCAGGCCCGCAGGCCGTATAAGGCCTGCGGGGCTCCTGCCTAAGGCCCGCAGGGCTCCCACCCGCAAACCCCGCCCCTTCCACATGATTGGCTCCCGCCCGCAAACCCCAACCCCCAGTGCTTGTGATTGGCTCCCGCCCGCAAACTCCGGCCCCCGGTCCACAGAAATCCCAGAAACCCCGCCCCCCCGCCTCCCGGTCCCCAGTTATAAATATCCAAATGGCCCTTGACAGAAAAAAGGTTCCCCACCCCTGTTCTAGTACAAGAGCCCTCCATCTTACGATGTTCATTTCAATTTTTGAACTTCAGTCCTATATGGCACAGTACCCATTATTCTGACCCTTGAACCACGGAATAAAAACCAATAGTATGACTCCTCTTGCTATACGGGATATATCTTACAATTTATATGGGATATATCTTACAATTTCTTTGTTTTAATAAGGATATCATAACTTAGTAAAATTATCAACTCTCATCACAAGATCACTATATATTTCATAATTCCAAGCCTAATATCTACATTAGCCTTCCCCAACCTAATACCCTTCAGAAATATTGGACCTCAATTTAATAATTCCTAGCTGGGTTCATACGTGTTGAACTGCAGCTTTTTAAATTCTAGCTGGCCAGTTGAAGTCCAACATATCTGGAAAGCATCAGGTGGGGAAACACTAAGCTATATCATATGCTGATTTCTCCTAATAAAGTACAACTTTATTTTATTTATTTTATTATTCAAATTTATCACCGCCCATCTTTACAGTAGTAGACTCTGGGTGGTTTACAACAATAATATTTGTTGTATTATGTAAATATAGCCTAAATTTCAATTGTCTGAGATCATATTATGCACAAAAGTAAGTATCAGATAGAACCATGAGGCTCCATACTAGCTACTCCTTTACAATATTTCTGAACACCTTTATATTCCCTTTGGAACATTCTACCCCCAGAGGTGAGGCAGGCCCCACCACTCCCGGCCTTCCGGAAGAACTTAAAGACCTTGTTCTGCCGCCTCGCCTGGGATGGGAAGGGTGACAGCTCCTCCTGGGGATGGCTGGTCCCATAGAGCCCTTTTAAGAACAATTTTATTCCCTTCTTGGATTTTATTTTTTATTTATTTGTATTACATGTATTGTATTATATTTTTACTTATTTTAATTATTGACTGTAAACCGCCCAGAGTCCCCTTCGGGGGAGATGGGGCGGTTATATAAATGGAATTATAAATAAATTAATATTCACTATTAGATCACCAAAGACTGACATCTTTGTCTAGTCCATAGCAAATTTCCCACTTTTATCTCCCAAATTTCCATGAATTTTAAATAATGAATTGATATTATTGTACATTTTTATAATAGATAAAGCATAGTCATTGGGGCTATAGGGGAGTGTGACTAAGAACCAGATTGCACAGCAGGGGCATGTAATGATCCCAATACATGTTTCTGCCAGATGAAACTGCTATTTCAAACAAAGTCTCAATTGGTGTCAGTAGGAGCTTTTATTCAGTGCTATTCAGCCAGCTACCATGGTTCCAATCCTAACAAGGGCACCTTGTAACTTTATCTAGAATACACTTAGGAGCTGTTTAACCACAACAGTTAAAGGCCTATGGGCTGCATTTACCCAACATGATAAGCTTGATTAGTTTTAACCTTAGTGTCAGAAGTACATCCCAGGAGCAATAGTTAATAGCCTCTGGAATGCATCTACTGCCATGGGTTGTAAAAGGGGGAGGGGGGAGGACTGTCTGAACTGATTGCTTCCTAGCAATGGAGACAAGATGAGCAGAGATGGAGGAACTGTTGTGGCGAACTCTCTATCAGACACCGAGAACAGAGCCTGGGAACCGTGCCATAAAACCAAAGACGATACAAGGATTGAATTTCAAGGGAAGGCGGGAAACCAATGTTCTGAATGGGGGGAAGAGGAACTCCAAGTCACTTGTGACTTTGCAGAGCAATGGACTGTATCTTAATAAAGTAACCTTCTTATATCCAAAGAGGCTTATAGTGAGGCTTATTTCTATTGAGATAACTGGACCCACGATTCTCACACTTAGCTAGCTTTCACAGATCTTAGCATGTTATACAAACCCAACTTTTTTGGTTAGTTTAGTATTCAACATATTGTGTGAACCCAGAAAAAGGGTTGTTCAGTAAGCAAATTAAGCAAGCTTGTAAAGCTTGGCATTCAACTAAAGAATGAGACTGCTAACATTTTCCAAACAAAAACTCTGTGTCCCACAAAAATTAAGTTTATCGATATTTTGTCATGCCACAAAACTTCTCTTACTAAATTCTTGCATGTGATACAGTCGCTAATAGCATGAACCCTCCTCAGGAAAAAAGCTGGCAGGGAGGACTACTGGGGAAGGCATGGCGAACTGAAGATTTCTCCATGAATGCAGATCTGACAACTGCAGCAAAGATCAAAGAACCGGTGAATAGACTGGTTCTTCAGAACCTCTCCAGATAAGAGGACGGGAGATCACCCACATGTGCTCTGGATGGCTGCTCCACACAAAGAGACCACAGGACAGCAGTCTTCCGCAGGTTTGAGCGCCAGGAGATGAAGGGATTAGCCATCTTGCCTGCAACCATGGCAGACACTAAGTTTGCAATCCTCACTTTCTAATCACTTTCAGAAATTGCCTATTAATCATCTTAAAGCTACTGGAGACCTTTGGAATGAAAAGTTTGAAAAGTCACCAGGTGAGTTTAGCTTCAACTCTGAACAAAAGAAAAAATAATTATAAGCTTAAGAACTTAAAAGAATTTGAAATAAACAGCAAAAAATAAATAAGATTTTGATCTAAGAAAGTTATAAATGGATTAAGGGTCCACTTAAATTTGGAATATTGACTCTTACTACAAGATTTTGGAATTAACTATACAAAATAAATAGCTTCTCGTGGGAACCAGATTTATTTTGGCTATCTTAGGTTATTGTAAGTCATTACAAGATTAAGTCACTATGATTTTAAAAACTGGACACTAGAGGGGACTAAAGATTTTAGTAGAAGGGGGGAAAAATACAACCCTGCTTTTGGTCTCGGTTAGTACTGGGACTTACAAAATGACACAAAATGTCATAGCATTGGAAATGCTAAAGGAGATCCTTGAAGAATGGAGCCAGAAATTAGTAGCTACAATATTAACAGTGTCAGTAATGATGTCTGACTCTAGACTATGTCCAAAAGATGTTAATGAGGGAATGACAGATGTGGAGCAAATTTTGTCTGACAAGATAAAGTATTGAAGGTGGAACTACAAATGACACGCCAAAAGAATGATTTGGAAAAGGACACTTTATTGGATATACAAAAGAAACTGGCTGAAGTTTTAAAAGAGTCTACCATGGTAGAGATGGGCGGGGATAAATTCAAATAATAATAATAATAATAATAAATTAAAAGGGAAATACAAATGACAAACCAAGAGAATTACCTGGAAAATGTTTTCTTATTGGATTTACACAAGAGGCTTCTTAAACCCTTGAAGAAGTCTGTGCAATGGGATAAAGAAGAACTGAAGAGAAATCAAATCCTATGACAGTATTTGAATGAACTAAAGATTAAGACTGTTAGAAGTAAAAGGAAGGAATATAAAGTTGGTTTATATGATAAAAGTTACAATAAAACATCTTTTTGCAAAGTTCTGGCAACAGTTTACGGACTTTTTGCTGACACCAGGATTGAAAAGTTGATGTTTTATGGATTTGCTTATATATAAGGGATGGGATATGGGATGAAGAGATATCTGTTTGGAACCTTATAGGGGTGTCTATACTTGCTGTAATGAAAGTTGGAAGTCACTTCTTTATATATTTATTTTCCTTTCCTTTATTATATTCTTTCTTTTCTCTTCTTTCTTTTTCTTGCACTTTTTATTCTTTCTTTCTTTCTATTCTCTTTTCTTTCTTTAAGTTTAATTTGTATTAGTTTTTACTATTGTAATCAAAATCCTTAAAAAATAATATACAAAAAAAGGAAAAAAGCTGGCAGAGTACCCAGGAAATAGCAGAATCTGGATCTACTGACTTTTCATAGCCTCTTACAAATATGTTCAGCTGGAAAGCAGTGCTCTAGTTTACATTACTCATTACTACTATAAGCAGGTCAGTTGCATATTGAAATCCTACAACTTACCTGCATTTAAAGTTCACTTCCTTTGCATTTTGGTTCAGTCTTAAATTGATTGATGCTGGGGATAGAAATTATTTATTTATTTATTTTTGTTCAATTTATATGGCAGCCCATCTCAAATAAATGATTCTGGGTGGCTAACAATGTTAAAAAATATAAAAGACAGAAAGACGGGGGGGGGAAAACCCCACACATAAAACAGTAACTGGGGTAAAAACGGATCCATCAATAACAATTAACAAAAACAAGGAATGGGCTCAGTCCCATCTCCTGACCCCCAGGTCTGGTGACAGAACCAGGTCTTTAAGGCCTTATGGATGGCGTGGTTCCCGTGGATGGCGATGGAGGACGGCAGAGGACGGCGGAGCCCAAAAAAAAACATCAACTTTCTGGACGTCAGCAGCCGGCTCTGAAGCAAAGGTTTCTGGGACATGTAGTCCAACCTGCGATTGAAGAGCCGGTTCCCTCACCCCTTCCCTAACCGCGCGGGTAATTTAGAATCTGATTGTATAAATATATGTATGATGATTGTAAGCCGCCTAGAGCCCTCCGCTTAGGGAGGGGATAGGCGGGGTATAAATGAGATAAAATAAAATAAATAAATAAATTATGGAAGGTCACCAGGGTCGGGTCAATCTGATATCTGGGGGTATGATGTTCCAAAGGGCAGGTACCATGACAGAAAAGGCAGAAAATTAAGGAAAAGTACATTCTATTGGGATGCTACTAATTCTATAACAAAAATGATTAGATAACAAGTTATAGGAAAGACCCCCTCCTTGAGACGCACAGCAATTGAATAGACAAAACTGGTCTTACTAGAGGTTTGTGTGTGTGAGTGCGCCTTTGAGTCAGTCTTGACTCCTGGTGACTGCCACTGCCTGGACTAGTCCCTGCAGTTTTCCTGGTAAGGTTTTTTGGAAGTGGTTTGCCATGCCTTCCTCCTAGGGCTTCATAGCTGGCTTTGTGCCTAGGGCAGGACTAGCCTGGTGTCTTAACCGCCACATCAAACTGGTTTTCTTACTAGAGATATAGGCTAGCTTATTTCATGTTGCTAAAACTGGGCAATAAAAAATTGCCAAATTTTAGCAGCATGCTTTTTACCATTTAAAGCTTAAGAAGTATTTTAAGTCTTAAACCTTCTATCTGTAACGTTAGCCCTTCCCAAATCTAAAAAAAAAAAAAAATGAAAAAATGTCACCACATTGCTGGACTTGCCCCTCCATGGCTAAGAGGCTATCATCCTCATCCTCATCACCACCACCACAGCCTCATGGCCAAAAAGTTGCCCAACCATGTACTGACAGAAGTAGACAAACCATGAGGTGCATGCATCTCCATCCTCCTTTTTACATCCATGAGACACCGCCGGATCTCACAATGCCATAAACCATTGTTTACAAAGATAATAGCTAAATTACTGTATGTATCTTACTAAGTCAAAGCCAAACAAGCCACATTATAGAGGTAGGTAACTTGTGGACTACATGCATCACCTAAGTCCCACCTCGTGACCCCTGGAATCCTTCAAGATAGTACCATCTTCGTATGAAGAATGACCCTCACCTTATTTGGCAGCTCCCTATAGAAGGCAGGGAATTTATGCTAAGTAAATAGACACTGGATCACTTGAAATTGAAATATCTTGGCATCAGAGCTCCTGCAGATGTGAAAGTGAAATAAAAAAGCCAGAGAGTGAAAGTTGCTATACTCAAGGAAATAGAACATAGCTTTCCAAAGGGTGTGTCGCGACACACTACTGTGTCGCCTGCGGTGTCCTGGTGTGTCGCGCGAAAACGCAGAAGCGCTGATGGGGGGAACCGTAAGAAGCGGCACCCCGCCAATCAGTGTCGTTTTCGCACGATACACCAGGCCACCGCAGGCCGCGCCGCAGCCACCGCCGCTGGTGTGTTTTGCCAACATGAAAAGTTTGAAAAGCTCTGGAATAGAAGAGCAGAACATGAACTAGAACAACTTTGCCTAACCTGGCACCCATTAGAAATGTGAAATTAAAACGTTGGGACCCTCAGTCAATGGCTAGAATAGGAAATATTGAGGTTTTAGCCAAAGGTACACAGAAGAAGGATATAGTTTATGCAGTGTTACAGGAAATCTGTATGCTTTAAATTATACATGACTATACTCCAGGAAATCAAGCCAGACTGCTCACTTGAGGGAATGTTATTAAAGGCAAAACTGAAGTACTTTGGCCACATAATGAGAAGACGGGATACCCTGGAGAAGCAGCTGATGCTAGGGAAAGTGGAAGGCAAAAGGAAGAGGGGCCGACCAAGGGCAAGATGGATGGATGATATTCTGGAGGGGACGGACTCGACCTTGGGGGAGCTGGGGATGGTGACGGCCGACAGGAAGCTCTGGCGTGGGCTGGTCCACGAAGTCACGAAGAGTCGGAAGCGACTGAACGAATAAACAAAATAGATGTAGTCACACATTATAACCATCGTTAAATAAACCTTTGTTATAATGTTGTGTGACTACATTACTGAAGTTTACTGAATTAGATAAGGCTAAAATCTGGATGATCGCTACACAGCAGCAAAGAGAGTTTTGCAGCCCAGAACTGGTAGCCCTAAATTAACCCAGTTATCTCAGTTTGCACAGTATAATGAACCATAAACGGTAACTGCTGATTGGATTCAAACAGCACTCTTAATTACAAACCAACCAACTGCATGTAATAGTATACGGTATATCTAATCCTTAGATGGTATATCTAATCCTCACTCCCTATTTAGAGATATGCTACTTCCATGGTACAGTTACAATATATGGCTATAGAAACAAATAAAACCTTTTAGTAGCCATTTTCAATCTGATGTATAATTTTTGCCACCCTTTCCATGGCTTGCAATAATCCTCAACTACTGCTAGCCAATAGGTGCAGCTGAATAGGCCTGCTATAAACTCAAATCAAATTGGTTTCTTTTGCTATTACAATCAAGGAAGTGGAACAAGAGGAACCTTCAATATCCTATGGAAACTGACTCGGGAAAGAGGGCCTGCTGTATAATCAAGAAAGCACATTGTGCCATCATTATCATCACTCTCCAGAGGTATGCATTTTATGAGTTACATATGCAAGTTACAGTGAAGGTCAATTTCTTAAAGACTTCCAATCCATTGTAAGAGTGAGAATAAAATGTCAAGAAAATGTGGGAATGCAGAAATGCAGTTTTGTTAAGGTCTGTTATTCTGCAGCTACATAAAGAGTTTAGCTATAATGTGAATTAACTGTTCAAGTCAGAGCAAGCCTCATCACTTTATGCAATCCTAAGCATTATTTTGAGAAATCAATTCCAGCTGAATTTAGTAAGACTATATGTTTTAGGATCAGGCTGCCAGACTCACCCAATGAGTCAGCAGCAACAACAAAAAGTTGTTTATTTACAACAAGCTCCCTCATTATAAGAGCCAGAATGAGATAGGGAGAAAGGATTTGTCCATTCAGAGAATGCATGTGATGGCACATGAATATAGCATGAAGCGTAGATGTGAATACAAATGCCAAGAGATTCTTGTCAGGAAGAGCAAAGCAAAGATTATTTTGAGGAGAAAGTTTTGATTTCACTGCAACACTATTCCCAATGGTACTAATTTACTTTCTCCTCTTGGAAACTTAATCCTAAATCATTCCTCCTAAGTAATTCTCCCCCAAACATCTAAAAAGGTTACTTACACTCATGCTGTCAATACACAAAATCTCATCTTCTCCCCTCATACCAACAGACAAAGGCATTATTTTTCTCCCTCTGGATTAGCCATACCCTCCCGCCTTTCTTTTACCCATACATGCTCATCCATTTACAAATACACATCTACACAGTTCCATAATCTATCCTTCAAATGCATAGCTCCCTATCAGTAACCCAGACATACCCAGAAATAGTGTTTTCCTTCTCTTTCCCTTTCCTTCACTTGCTCCCATGTCTTCTTCCCCTCCTCTGAAGAATAACCTTAGGGCCGTGTAGAGTCCCAGGACCCCTCAGGAAAAAAAGGAGAGTGCTTTACTGCTTCCCCACTTAATGAGGCAGCAACAACAATTCTTAAGTTCAAGCTTTAAAGAGTCATGATGAGGCCTAGGTAGGAACCTTAGTAATCCTGCAGGACTGCAGTGATGCCCATGAGTAAGCACAGCACGTACAGGATTATAGGCTGTATTTGGCACCAGTTTTGCCTTAGCAGGGAGCTCTCCAGCTCATGGAAATTGTGGCAATTTGCCTCCTAAATCCCAGTCATCTGAAAGCCATTTCTGAAAGCATGTAGAGTCTGTGAAGCAGACTGAGAAATGATGCAAAGGCCTGGGTATGTCAGCCCTTTGAGGTAGGCCTGGCCAGGAAACAAACTCCACAAGCATTTTGTTGTTGCAGAATCTTGAAAGCCTGACAGAGATTCTCTCTCTTCCCTCTTATACCAAACAGCATCAAGTCCAATCAATCTTGAGTTTCTTCCACTCCCTCCTCCCTTCCCAGGCATAAGCTGGTGTCTACATAATAGCTGTTAAATACCTTTTTCAGGGTCATCTCTGTACTCCTCTACAGGGTAAGAATGATGGCAAAAATTAGGTTCTCAAACCTGTGCATATTTCCAACAAGTTCAGTGTCATGACTCCAAGCATCCTTAATCTGCCTGATAAATTAAGTATGCATCCAGTGATTCAAAGTCTGTCATATTGTATTTACTGTCATTGATATCCATTTGTCTTCCTTTAATGAGGTAACTAGAATTGGAACAGCTGGCTGAGCATGTAAGTTCACCATTCTGAAAACTGACCTTAGGCTTTCTTTACAGGACTGAATGTTTATTCAGGGCTGATTGTTTATTTTACTTTCATACAGTAAATAAACTGCTTTAGGTCCGATAATTTGACTAGATCAGGGGCTTCAAACTTTGGCAGGCCATGGAATCTGTTAGCTAAAAAACATTCTTTCGAGAACCCCTGACCAAGAGGTAAAGCTCTAGTGATAGAAAATTCTGTTCAAATAAACTTTTCATTTGCCCTCAGCCTCTCATGGAACCTTAGGGTTCTCCAGAGCACCATTTGAAAAACCTTGAGATAGATGTCCAGCTAGGTCTTTGATAATTTAGGCTCATTCCTTTATCCATGGGGGAAAAAAAACTCAATTACTTTGATACCCACAGCTTCCTGCAGCAGATGGGAAACATAGATAGCCACCAGTTAAAACTTTATTTGTGCAAGTACCCCCGTTTCTTTTTCAAGTGCTCTGCCCAACCAGCAGTGTCATCTCTGTTGTGCCCCAGACAGTCTGTTCTTTAATAGTCTTTACCGCCATTCCCTGGAAAAGGTTATATAACTTGCTGCTCTTTCCATCTGACTTTTTTTTTATCCCAAAGATGTCCTAGAAAGATTTCTCGCCTGTCCTTATTGATTTGTTCCATCAGTCATCTATAGCATTACACAGCTGCCACTATCTATGTTCCATTTTATCCATTTCTAATTGCAACTGTTTCAAGCCTAATCTAATGGTTTCAACTAAACCTTTTCTCTAAAAATACAGTAATTTTGTGAATGTGGAATGTGCCTTTTGAATGCAAGACAACCAAGTTTCCATTGAGGAACAAATTTTTTCAAGGGAAGCTATCGTTTCATCTTTTTTTTTTACATCATAATATTCCCCATAATATTGAAACATTCCATTTTTCCCATCCCTATTCAGGTCAGTATAATTTTTTATATGACATGAACTTATTTTGCACATCTAGAAACCATGCGTGTTTCAACCAATTGCTAATTCTCATTTTTATAATGATTTCAAATAAAGCCAAATGGCAATTATACTGAGCTCATTTCATATATGGCTGAGATAAATATATGACCTACTGCCATATGCTTGGTTTAAGCATCACATAGAAATAACGCAATTGCGCTCATATGTATTAACTTATTTTTAATGATTATTATAGTAAAATTCATGTATAAGATGTTATATAGTAAGCATGCATTTATTTTATAGAAGTAGGAACCACTTTTTGTGGCTGTTCAGTATCTGAAAGCATTTTAACTGAAATGTTTTTTTTCTTAAGGAAGGGGTTGCTTGCATGTGATACATCATTCAGCTTTCATCCACTAAAAATTTAGTCTTGATAGCACAGATTTCAGGAAAATATTTCTTTCTTTCTTTCTTTCTTTCTTTCTTTCTTTCTTTCTTTCTTTCCTTCCTTCCTTCCTTCCTTCCTTCCTTCCTTCCTTCCTTCCTTCCTTCCTTCCTTCCTTCCTTCCTTCCTTCCTTCCTTTCTTTCTTTCTTTCTTTCTTTCTTTCTTTCTTTCTTTCTTTCTTTCTTTCTCCTGATGTAAAAGAGTCAGATTCTATAAGAAAATAAAGCAGCCCGCTGCTAGGGGAACAGCGTATTAAAGAAACTACTCTAATCATCGGCAAGAGCGAGAAAGCCTCCAACAATCTGAATGTAAAGTAGGGTTTATGTAAGTAGGAAAGTTTTCATTCTCATTTGGAAAGAACCCAGCTGCTTTCACAATAATGCTGCAAGAATGGAAAGCAGAGGCTTTATTTTAGAATGTGAGGTGCAGGAAGCAATTCCAACTAGAACATTTTAAAGCTCCCCTTTTAAATATATTTAAGAATCCATTAGAAATAAAACATGAGTTATGCATTAAAGTGTTGTGGTTATTCATAAGAAAAATAATAGTGGTATGAATACATATGAAATAGCCACCATTTGGAGTAAAACAAAAATAACTGTATTATGCATCTATAATACACCAGGCCTATTAAGCATCCTATAACCAGTGAGTTAGCCAGATAGCATTCCCCCCCCTTTTTTTTTTTGGCTTTCTTAAATGACACATAACAGTATATGTACTGTAAGAACAATAATGTGCTATAAAAATTAAAGCTTAGAAAAGAAAGATGTCTAGAAATTTATACTACAAACAAAACAACTGTAGAACATTTGACTGAGCTAAGCTAAACTTCTCTTCTTTGAATTAAAAAGGATTCATTCAACTGTAGAAGAAAAACACGTATCAGCCACCCATTCAGCAAATCAGACGCAGATTCATCCTTCCAATGCTAACCATGTGTCTTGAGTCTTACTAGTTTAGTATAATCAAAGGTTTCGAGTGCACATCTATATTATTGCAGCCCATAAGCCCTTGAAGTCAATATGAAAGCTTGGGAAGACAAGAAGTCATCCATGCGGCTACTCATTTTGGGGTGCCGCAAAGTCTGTCATTCTACCCCCTGCTATTTACATGAAGCTACTAGGAGGAGCTGTGCAGTGCAGTGTCATCATTAGGTTGATGTTACCCAGATATACATCTCTACTCTGGTCTGAACCAGATGAAATGGAAGGCTTGGCCTAGTATCTGGGGTCTCTTAGGGTCTGGATGGGAAGAAACAAAGTGAGATTGAATCCCTGCAAGATGGAGGTGCTGTTTTTCCAGAAACCTGGCCCTTTGCTTGTTCCTGTAACAACTCTGAATGGGAAAACACTCCTTTGAAAAAAGTAGGTCTGTGACGTGGGGTTCTTCCTAGACTTTTGGCTAATGTTAGATGGACAGGTAGAAGCCACAGGTGAGTGCCTTCCTGAAGCATGATCCCTAAAATTGCAGATCCCAACATCTCTCAATTGCATCAGTACTGCAGTGAAGTGGGGTGGCTTTTGAAGACCATGCAGAAACTAATATTGGTGCAGAAAGCAGTGGCCCACTTACTGGTGGGTGAGAACCAGTATTGCCACATAATACCATTTTTGCAGATGGTGCATTGGCTCACCATAGGCTTCCAAGTTGTCAGCCCTTCAAGGTAGACCAGAGTAAGCAACTAACAACATGTAAGTCAGTACTACTTTTTTTGTAAAAGCTACAGTAACAGAATCTTGCAAGTCTGAATGTGCTTCCCACTCCCTCCCTTTGTTTTGTGTGAACTAGGGAAGGGCCTATCAGAGACATTTCCTCATGTTACTGTCTTGGCCCGGGCTCAGGCCTCTTTTATCTGACCATTGCCTTTGTAGTGGTTCTTCCTTCAAGGTCATTCCCTCTGCCCTATACACAAGTACAATTCAAAATGCTGTTTTAACCTATGTGCCCTTTAGCGCCTCGCCATGTGAGATCAGAGGGGAAACTACAGTAGGTCACAGTGTTTTACTGTCTGCCCTGTTATTATGAAATAGTTTACCTCTGGAGATCTAGATGATGCCTTCCCTAAAAGTAATCCAGAGGATTGTCAAAATGGAGATTTTCCACAGAGCTTTGGATGTTGGGTTATGGGTTAAGTTATGGTTTTATGGTGTTTATGGACGTTATGCCTCAATTTTTTGTAAACTGCAGAATTCCTGGCAGAGTCAGCAGTATAGAAATGCGGGACAGGACAGGACAGGACAGGACAGGAAAGGGACAAACAGCGACTCCATCTTGCCTGAATCAAGTCTGATCATGTTTCTAACCATCCAGAACTGAGCCTCTACAGAATGAATTAAAACTTCTATAACATCTCCAATTCTGCATGGGTAGCATTATAAAGTTGAGTATTATCAGCATATTATCAGCATATCACCCACCCAGAATCATTAAGAGTCAAGCGGCATACAAGTTTAAATTATTATTATTATTATTATTATTATTATTATTATTATTATTATTCCTCACCCAAAACAGACAGATAGTGTAACCTCTCCCAGTGGCTTCATAGGGATATTAAATAATAGAGGAGAGATAGCTGAGCCCTGCAGTAACCCATCAAGATCACCCAGTAGCTTGACTGCTCTTCCTCCACCACTACCTACTGCTTACTAAGGTAGGAGCCAAATTACTGCAGATTGGTGCTTCCAATTCCCAACCCCTATAGTCAATCCAATAAGATATCATAGTCGATTATATTCATCACAGCTGCAAGGTCTAATAGGACCAAGAGGAACACATGGTCACTCTCAAGGTCTTGGCACAGGTTATCCACCAGAAAAACTAATCCTCTTTCCATCCCATGCCTGGATCTGAACCCTGACTACAAAGAATCTAGATAATCTACTTTCTCTAAAGCCTTATGTAACTTAGGCACCACCACAATATTCTCAGGAACCTTACCCCAAAAGGGGAGGTTGGAGATAAGATTATTGTTCTCAAAGAAGGTGGATTAAGAGATGGTTTCTTCAAGAGTGGGAACACCATCAGCTGTTTCAAGGCTGGCTGAAGTAATGGGTTCCTGAAGTGGTCAGAGAGGTGGACTAAATTATTTCCAGGAACACTTCCAAGCCTTACATTCTATTATTCTATTAACATTTACAGTGATATTTTAAAATGAATGAATTAAACTGATACAGCTCAGTTTAAAATGTAGAACAACAATATGCCTAGTAATTTTTTTAGCTATATGCTATAAAACAGTCTTCTCCAACAAACCTCAAGATATTCTACCAAAATTATTAACAATGTCTCTGCTGGATGGTAATTCTGGGAAGTGAAGTTCACATATCCAAATGAGTACTTTGGTTTATGAAAATGGTTGTAAGTCCTACCGGATGCCCAGTAGCATAGAATGTGGAGAAGAGTCATAAGCAAAAGAGGTTTACTATAAATAAGAGTCACAGTAACTTGAGAAAGTAGGAAAGTATATGTCAAAGAAATAACATCTGAGACATTGCACTGCTATTTAAGAAACAAAAGGGAAAAAAACATTTACAGTATAGCTTCATAAATGTGTAACCAATTAAGAAAATGTGACAAGCTGATCTGTATTTAAAATATCCAATTGCTTTGCAACTAGGCATAGAATGAATTAGTATCTGACAGCAGGGAGTCCCTCTGATCACTTCTTAGAGATCTACTTAAGAATTGTGCAGATAAAGATACAAATGCTTCCAGCGAGCACTGGATTTCAGCACTGGGAGTAACCAGCTGAAATAAAATAAAACCCATACAGAAGACTGGCTTGTGACAGTGGACATCAATAGAATGTTATAACTATATTTAACTACCTAGGGGACAAGACCTACCTATTTTTCTATTTCAGAGACTCTTAAAAGAAACAACACCCCCCAAAATTGATTTACTGTAACTCTGAGCATTAAGAGAGAAGGAGAAGGAGAAGGAGAAGGAGGAGAAGGAGAAGGAGAAGGAGAAGGAGAAGGAGAAGGAGAAGGAGAAGGAGAAGGAGAAGGAGAAGGAGAAGGAGAAGGAGAAAGAAGGAGAAGGAGAAGGAGGAGGAGGAGGAGGAGGAGGAGGAATCTGCACATCTATTTCAGGAGTTCTATCTGATCATGGTACTGTCAAACTTGACTGATCTGTATTTTAAACTTGGGTCTTTCAGACAAGAATCTAAAAAGACATCTGGGCTTTTTTTAAAAAAAAATCTGTACAAGCAAGTGACCTATTTTTTATTCATAGTGATATACTTAAAATTCATGGCCACACACAAATGTAAATCAGACATAAATCAGGAAGGGATGAAATGGGTTAGGAACAAAGAAGGGCAGAAAGACAGGTCTAAGTAGCATAAGAGTTGCAGGTAAAGCATTCTGATTTACATAAAAAGAATAAAAAGTGTGATATTCTGTCACTGAATATATAATAAAAAAAAGGAATTTGGTTCTGCTATCTAATTAATTTGTTAGAGGTAGAGTGAGTGGGAGAGAAATGCTAGTGAAGTAAATGATAAGATATTCATTTCTTTAACACTGCAGTGGTTCAGAAGTAGGAATATAATTCTCTTGGATAAGGAAATAATACTGTGGGTACACCCATTCCTGTGGAGTCCTTCTCTTTGATTGGTACACCCATTCCAACAGATATCTTAATACATGGGAGAGCTCATCAAGAATATGATTGTTTAATGCTCCAATTAAGATTGATTGATTGAATTTATATGCCACCTGCTTCAACCATTTTCTATCAGTTTACAACAGAATAATAAAATCAGCACAATATAAAACTATACAATCATAGAGTTGGAAAAAATCTTTTAAGTCATCTAACCCCTTGCTCAGTGCAGATGCACTCTGATAGATGACCATCCAGCCTCTGTTTGAAGATCTCTAGCAATGGAGAACTCACCACTTCACATGACAGCCTGTTCCACTGGCTGACAGCTCATATAGTCAGGAAGTGCCTCCTGACATCTAGTATGAACCTGTTTCCTTTTAGTTTTAACCCACCGGTTTTGGTCCTGCCCTCTGAGGCATTAAAGAGTAAGTCCACTTCCTTGTCTATATGGCAACCCTTTAGATATTTGGCACTGCTATCTTTTCTCTGCTCAGTCAACTATTTTGTGGGCTAAACATACTCAGTTCCTGGGACCGCACTATCCTTCAGTCCTTAAAATTTTCCAATAGCAGTTCTGCAATCATCTCCATTCATTGCTTCAGTATTCCGGGATGTAACTCATCTGGTCCTGAAGACTTGAATTTGTTTAAGTTAGCTAAGTTATCTCTTACTCTTTCCTTGTCTATCCAAATAAAATATAAGTTAAGTTCTGCCTTATCACTGTCACCCATTACCAATTCACCACTTTCTTCTTACAGTGGTTTTATATCATTTTGGCCTTTCCATGTTTGTTTTTAATATACTCAAATAATCCTTTTGTTGTTGTTTTTTATGTCTCTTGCAAGCCTCAGCTCATCCTGAGCTTTAGCCTTTCTACAGTTCCTAGAGTTTCTGGAGACTTTTATTCTTTTATTATTGTATGTTTAAATGCCATTCTTCCCATTCTCTATACATAACCCTTTTTCTCTTCAGCATTTTAGAAAGTTCTATCTTTATCCACACTGGCTTTTTTATATTTCTCCCATTTTTCTAACTTGTAAGAATTTATTGTACCTTCACTATCTTCTTCTGTAGGATTGTTCCATCCTTTCTTGACAATACTCTTCTTCAAGCCATTGGATCTAACCTACTTTTCTTCTGGATTCATCAAAATCCATTCCTCTGAAATCCAGAATGCTGGTGACTCTTCTCAGTTCCTCCTCCTCTGGATATCACAGATTGAAGGATAATGTGATCACTTTCCCCCAAAGTAACAGTCATCTTTATTTCTTCATCCAACCCTTCCTGGATACTATTACTCCAGGATAGTAAATGAAGTTGCAGCAGCTCTGCAGGGGGGTCAAGGGAGTCATGTTGGAGGCTATATAGATTTGGATGGGGAGGAACCATCTCCAACTCAATCCTATCAAGACTGAGTGACTGTGGACGTTTGGGCCACCCTGATCTGTGGATATTTCAACTTTGACCTTGCACTTCCCTAATCAAGGGTGATGTGCAATTTGGGAGTCTTCCTGGACTCACAGCTCCTGCTTGATGAGCAGGTGTGTTGTATATATTTTTTATGTCTGTAGAATATGTGGCTGAGTTTTTAAAAAGCCAGGCCTCAAAACTTTTTTTCTGTTTGGGCTCAGGAGCACATGTTCACCCCCCACTCAGGAATGTTATTGCCCCCAGGTGCCGGCCAGTCTGAGAGTTTCTGACCAATCAGAATTAGCTGTTAGAGCTTTGCCCATATTGGGAATCTGTTGCCTAGGTGTTTTGGTCACATGGTGGATCCTGTCCACTCAGAGGCTGGTCAGGTAAAGGTTTAAAAATGTAAATGCCTTTTGTCCTTTTGTTCTCTGCATTCTGCTCTCTGCTATCTAAATGGCTATGTTAATCAACCATGCCATGCTTTGGCTAAAGAAGAAGATTCAAGGTTTGTTCCTATGTTTTTGTTTTAAATAAAGCAACGTTTTTACTACAAACTTATCTCTTGGTTTTTCCATAACTCTGATCACAAATTTTATAAAAATACAAAAGGTTATGGGCCCAGCAATTGCTTCTGGATCAGAGACAAAACTTATGGAAAAATAAAAGAGAGAAGACAGCTGACCTGTTTTCGTCTGCATTTGGAGAGGCTTCTTTGTTTTTTTGAAACTTGCCGGCAGTTACAGGAAGTTTCCATTGGAGGCGGAGTTTTGCCTCGTGTTAGCAAGCCTCGTGGTGTTTTTTGGATTACTACAACAGGGGAGAGAAGGAGCCATGGCTGCTGATGGAGCTTCAAATTTTCAAGGTATGCCCCTGGAAAGGCTCTCTAATTCTAATTATTTGAACTGGTCTTTGAAAATGGAAAGTTTCTTGAGGAGAGAAAATTTATGGTCTGCAATTTCTGAACAAATTCCTCAGAATCCAGATCAAGCCTGGTTGAGGAAAGATGAGAAATGCAAAGCCTCCATTATTTTGGCTGTTCAGGATGATCAGCTTATTCACGTGAGAGGCAAAGAAACTTCCAAAGACTTATGGGACTATTTGCGTGATTTATATGTGAAAACTAGTCCAGGCAGCAAGGTTATTTTAACGAAAAAACTGTACAAGGCTCACTTGCCTGAGAATGGAAATTTGCCTGATCATCTCCACAAGCTTCAGAATTATTTTGTGGAACTTCAGGAACGTGGGATGGAATTTACCCCCCTGATGAAAGCCTACATTATGCTTTCTTCATTGAATGAGTCCTGGGACACTTTAATTTGCTCCATGGAGGGAATCCCAGAAGCTGATTTAAATCCATCGTTTGTGTCTACCCGGCTGCTTGCTGAGTGGGAGAAGCGACAAGAAAAAGCTGCCTCCATTTCTACAATAAAGTCTTCTCGTGGCCAGCAGAGGGAGCGGAAGAGCTCTGAATTTCAAGCTTCTGCATTATCCAGCAGGCGATGCTTTACCTGTGGATCCCCTGCTCATCTGCAAAAGGACTGTGTTCAAAAGAACAAGACTTCTCGCAAGAAAGAAGAGACTTCTAGAAAGAAGATTCTTCATGCAACAGTTGTTGAGAACTCTGATAATAAAGATTTGTGGGTTCTTGACAGTGGGGCCAATTCTCATATATGTCACAATAAAGATTCCTTTCTGTCTTTGTCTAAAACTAACAAACAAAAAGTTTCCTTAGCAGATGGATCTGTATCCAAGATCGTGGGTGAAGGTGAGATCAATCTTCCATGTTTGGGGGAAACTGTTAAAAATGTTTTGTTTGTGCCTAATTTTCAAAGCAATCTCTTGTCTGTGGGGCAGCTAGTAGCCTCAGGTTATGTTATAACTTTTAAGAAAGAGGGTTGTGATATTAGAAAGAATGGCAAAATGGTTGCAAAGTGTTTGCAGAAAGATTCTCTGTACATTGTACAAAATGCTGAAAAGCAGCAAATTGCTAAAGCTAAGGCTGTTTTTGAAAATAAGCCCTTGCACGATCAGTGCATCCATTTATTACATAGGAGATTTGCTCATGCTAATTTTAAGTACATTTCTCAAATGCCTAGTTATTCTGCTGATTTAAAATTGAAGTCTTGTGATAAATATCTAGACTGTGCAGTTTGCAAGGAGAATAAAACCACAAGGGCTCCTGTGAAGAAGTTTTCTGATAGGTCCACCTCTAGGCCTCTAGAGATCATTCATTCTGATGTAATAGGCCCATTTTCTCCTAGTCTTGGGGGAGCAAGGTACATTTTGACCTTCATAGATGATTTTTCCAGGTACACATTCATTTATTTGCTGAAACACAAAGATGAGGTCTTTGATAAATTTAAGGCTTTTGTGGCTTGGGCGAATGGAAAATTCCCAAGGCCAGTGTCTGCTTTGCAATCAGATCGAGGTGGAGAGTATCTATCCTCAAAGTTTAAAAGCTTTTTGTTAGAAAAAGGGATAGAACACATTTTAGCTAACCCTTACACTCCTGAACAGAATTCTGTTGCAGAGAGAAAAGGCAGAACACTGCAGGAAGCAATGATGTGTTTGCTGAAGGATGCTAGTTTGCCTTTTAGGTATTGGGGAGAAGCTGTTAATACAGCGTGTTATGTGCAGAACAGGCTGTTTAGCAGTGCAATTCAGGATGTCCCTTTTCATTTGTTCTATGGTGTGAAGCCTAAAGTAAGCCACCTCAGGGTGTTTGGAAGCACAGCTTGGGTCCACATTCCCAAACAGCTGAGGCGCAAGGGGGCTTCCAGAACAAAGAAAGCAATCTTTGTAGGGTATGAACAGAGTCAGAGAAGCTACAGGTTCATACTGGATAATCAACTGATAATTAGTAAAAGTGCTTATTTTGCTGAGCAGAATTGGGATAAAATAAACTCTAGTTCTTCAGTTGATTTATCCATGGGGGAGCAGCAAAGTCTTGCTGATGGTGATTTGCAGGAATCACTTAGTGAAGTCAATGATCAGGAAGCTGACTTGTCTGGAAAGTCAGAGGTTTCTGAGGGCAATGGTGGGAAACAGAGTGTAAGTCCTGTCCTACCTCGCAGGTCTGAAAGGATTAATAAGGGAGTTCCTCCTGATCGTTATCAAGTAGATGTTGTGAAGGCTTTTCACATTCACACAGAGCCTGAGTCTCTGGAAGAAATTAAAGAAATGCCAGCTGAAATAGCTAAGTGTTGGCATGAAGCCATGCAGCAAGAGTTGGATTCCTTAAAGGAAAATAAAACTTGGAAACTAGTAAGTTTGCCTCCTAATCAGAAGGTTTTAGGTTGTAGGTGGGTGTTCAAACTGAAAAAAGATTCTGATGGCAAAATTCAGAAGTACAAAGCAAGGTTGGTAGCAAAAGGTTTTGCTCAAAGAAAAAATGTGGATTATGACAAAACTTTTGCTCCAGTGACAAAAGCTGAATCTATCAGGTTGCTTTTAAAGGTTGCTGCCATGAAGAAACTGTCTGTTTATCACTATGATATTCAAACTGCTTTTCTGTATGGTGACTTGGAGGAAAAATTGTTTATGCAACAACCTCCTGGTTATGAAAAAGAAAAACATCTTGTGTGTGAGTTGCAGAAATCCATCTATGGTTTAAAACAAGCCGCACGTTGTTGGAATATTAAAATGGATAATATTTTGCAAAAATTTGGGTTTCAGAAGGGAATTGCTGATCCTTGTGTGTATGTAAAAAATGATGAGCAAGGTGTAATGTACTTGTGCTTGTATGTGGATGATTTGTTGCTGCTCACTTCATCTGATGAACAGAAGCATTCCTTTGAGGTTTGTATGAAAAACAATTTCACATTGAAATGTCTTGGAGCAGTCAACAATTACCTAGGATTAGAAATTCAGAGGGAAAAAGATGGCAGTTTTCTCATAAGCCAGAGCAGTAAAATTAAGAAGCTGCTGGAGGATTTTAAAATGCAGGACTGCAAGTCTGTCTCCTCCCCCATGCTTCCCGAGTTTCTAAAAGAGGAGGGGGTGAAGGGGGATGGTGAGTCATCTGAAGGAGATAGTTTCAGATCAGCCATTGGCAGTCTTCTTTACATTGCAAACAATACCCGTCCGGACATTGCTAACAGTGTGTCCATTTTGAGCAGGTTTGTGGAAAATCCCACATCTGCTGCAAAGTCCGGGTTAAAAAGGCTGTTTCGTTATTTGCAAGGCACCAAAGATTTTTGCTTAAGGTTGTCTGCTACAGACACAGAAGAAAAGTTAGAATGCTGGTGTGATTCAGATTGGGCTGGAGATCTCAGTGATAGGAAGTCTACTTCTGGAAGTGTAATTCAATTTGCAAAGTCCACTATTGCTTGGTTTTCCAGAAAGCAGACTGTAGTAGCCATCAGCACAGCTGAAGCTGAATTTTATGCTTTAGCACAACTGTGCAATGAAGTAATTTGGTTTACTCAATTGTTGCAAGACATTGGAATCATTTTAAGCCAGCCTGTAACAATTCATGAAGACAATCAAGCCTGTATCCATTTGGCTTTATCTGAAAGTTCCAGAAACCGCACAAAGCACATTGATGTGCGTTTTCATCTTGTTAAAGATTTTCTAGCCAAGAAAAAGGTTGTTTTGAAATACTGTGATACTAAATTAATGTTGGCTGATATCTTAACCAAGCCTCTAGTTGCCAGTAGGCACAGTGAGTTAATTACCAAGCTGGGTTTGTTTCCATATTCTTTCTAGTCATAAAAAAAGGGGAGTGTTGTATATATTTTTTATGTCTGTAGAATATGTGGCTGAGTTTTTAAAAAGCCAGGCCTCAAAACTTTTTTTCTGTTTGGGCTCAGGAGCACATGTTCACCCCCCACTCAGGAATGTTATTGCCCCCAGGTGCCGGCCAGTCTGAGAGTTTCTGACCAATCAGAATTAGCTGTTAGAGCTTTGCCCATATTGGGAATCTGTTGCCTAGGTGTTTTGGTCACATGGTGGATCCTGTCCACTCAGAGGCTGGTCAGGTAAAGGTTTAAAAATGTAAATGCCTTTTGTCCTTTTGTTCTCTGCATTCTGCTCTCTGCTATCTAAATGGCTATGTTAATCAACCATGCCATGCTTTGGCTAAAGAAGAAGATTCAAGGTTTGTTCCTATGTTTTTGTTTTAAATAAAGCAACGTTTTTACTACAAACTTATCTCTTGGTTTTTCCATAACTCTGATCACAAATTTTATAAAAATACAAAAAGGTGGCAGTTGTGGCCAGGAAGGCCTTTGACCAGCTTCATATGCTGTGCCAGTTGCACCCTTTCCTAGATCAGGGAGCCCTTCAAACAGTCACTCATGCGCTGGTCACCTCAATGCTAATGCAATGCACTGTACATGGAGCTGACCTTGAAGATGATAAAGTTGTGGCTTATTGTGCCTTGAGGGCCAGTATATACCACAATTTTAAAATAATTTAGACATTATAAACCATAATATACAGGGTGAGGCATTGATACTCAGGCCAGGAGAATTTGATACTGAGGGTACAGTACAGCTTGATAGTCATGTTGACATGGTTTCCTCTCATCTGTGAGATGGCATAAAAGTATATCAACATAAAATGTGTTACCTTCATTGCAATTCCTAGTATGATTCAATAATAAGGATGACAAATGGTGCCGTCCTCATTGTTTTATACAAAACAAGTTAAGAAAAGTGATTTGTAGAATCTCCTGGCTTCCTTTCCATTCCCAATAAGTGTCACCTACCAGCAAGAAAACTATTTCCAATCCAATTTCCTCACAAATTCAGGGTGGAGTGAGAATCAATTAAGTATAAGTGAGTGCTGAAAACAGCTGGATTAGCCACTTGTCAAGTTGCCTAACAAACAGGTTGCAGGTGCTGAGGTACTCCTTGCCTGTGATCTGAGAGTTGGGCTGTTTCTGATCATGGGTCTAGCACACTTCTGAAAGAGCACTAAACTTGTGTCCAAAAATATAACAGATTACAGGTCCCAGAATGAAGAAGGGGCGTGGAGTGAAGTGGGAGATGGCAATAGATAACTAGCAAGTTCCATGCTCAACTAGTGCTGCAAGAGAATGGTAATGCCCACAATGAGTGGCTGTGGCTAGCAACACCCATAGGGTAAACAAACTAGTGTCCCCAGCAAAGTAACAAAAACAGTAATCAGTATGGGAATGCAAAACCCTTTTATGGGTAGGAGCTGTGGAAAACTGAAATGCACTCATTGGTGACAGAACATGCAAAACACAGCTGGCAGAGCCCAGCATTCTTTCCCATTTAAATCAACCATCTGTGCAGCACAACTCTTTCTATGCTCTCTAATTGCCAACCCTGTTACAGTATTTTTCAACTTTCTCCTAAGATTTCAAGGGTCTGGAAAAGAGATTTTACTATCCTCTGACCATCCCCCTTGTTTGTGAAATGTCTTCATGGATTCTTCCAATGTGCCCTTTTGTCCAGTTAAAAGTCCAAATGATATTGCATTTGCAATCTCATTTGTGAGTGCAATGAAGACAGACTTGTTTACATCCAGTGCACTGTTCTTCATCAGCCTTGCCTTGCGTCATCCCAATTTCTGCTGAAATAAATCCTTCTTAAAGAATCAAAATAGTCAATATAATTATTGACCAGAAGGTGACTCATACATCAGCTAAGTATTCAGCTGCAGCACTTTTTTCATTTTCACAGGTCCAGTAAAGATTTAGGCAGTTAGAAATAGGCAAATTGGCTTCCATCTTTATTGTAAGGAAGAGCATATTGAGACAAAAAAAAAAAACAATTTTCCCTATATATTCAAAACCTTTTGCTGTGGTCATCTCACAGCTGAAAAACTGAAATTTTGTATCCTTTGAAGAATTGTTTCAAAAATCCAAAGGGTGTTAAGTGTAATACCAATGAGTATTGCCTACACAGAGAATTTATTCTATGTATTTTAGATAAAAATAAGATGGAAGATCTCTTATGTACATACACACATAATAGGTCATTTTTCAAAACTTTCAGTCTGCTTTTTTTTAAAACAACACACATTTATTTGTTCGAGGTATTTGTATTTTAAAAAGTGAAGGAATCCAAGTATCTAAACACATTTTTTCCCAAAATGTTATGCTTCACAATAGCATTACATGGAATACTGAATACTGAAAAACAACTGCTTATTTTGAAAGAGTGAATTTTGCTATATATACTGTATGCAACTAGTATAGGTCCAGTATAAAAGCATCACTTCCCACTAAGAAGAAGCAGCCATTTTTAAAATAGCTATAGCTATTCCAAATTTCCAAATAAATTAACAGAGTCATCTAAAAAAACAAAGCCATGGCTATTCTAATTCTTTTCTATGAAGATCTTTTATTTGCCTTGTACAAATATGCAAATGATTGTGAGATGAAGCAGCTGAGAAGGGCCCTTCTCAGTAACTTCTGAATCGGTACTTCCACTTCCTAACTGGAATAAGAAGGCAGAAAATATGGGCAAGTTGAATGCTTTATAATTTTAGGAAAGAGAGAGAGAGAGAGAGAGAGAGAGATTGATTTTATTGAAAATTTTAAACACAAGAATAAGACTAATACAAACTAAAATAGAATGCAAAAGAAAAGAGAAAAAGGGGGAAATGAAAGAAAACTAAAGGTGCAAAAAGAAAAAGAGTAGCATAAAAATAGAAAAGAAAGGGAAAAGATATAAAGTGGCTTCTAATCTTTACAGCAGTTTTGAGTACAATTGTAAATTGACCTCTCTAAAGATACATTGTGACATTCTTCTTTCCATAATCTATACTATCTAATCATCAAAACCATAAATCATAAGTTCATTTTTTTCTTTATGCAAAAACTCCATAAGGTGTTTCCAGTCACCAATAAACGTAGATAATGTCTTTTCTCTAATCAAAAAGTCAGTTTGGCCATTTCAGCAAGTTCTGTCATCTTCACCAACCATTCTTCTGTCATAGGTATTGCCAAATCTTTCCAACTTTGTGCGTACAATAATCTCACTGCTGTTGTCATATATAAAAACAATGTTCCATGACTTTTTTCCAACTGCTTATCTATCAGTCCCAAGAGGAAAAGTCCTGGTTTCAGTTGAATGTTAATCTTTAAAATCCTCTGAATCAGTGTATGTATTTGAACCCAAATTTTTTTAGCTTTTTTGCACATCCACCAACCATGATAAAATGACCCTTCTTGTTGTTCACATTTCCAACATAAATTCATAAATTTGAAGTACCTTTATACATTCTGGATCATTTTTCTGGTGTCATATACCAATGGTACATGATTTTATAAAAATTCTCTTTAAGATTATAGGTAAAGGTAAAGGTTCCCCCCGCACATTTGTGCAGTCGTGTCCGACTCTAAGGGCCGGTGCTCATCTCCGTTTGTTAGCTGAAGAGCCAGCGTTGTCCGAAGATGCTTGCATGGTCATGTGGCCGCATGACGCGCACGGAACGCTGTTACCTACCCAGCAAAGTGGTACCTATTCATCTACTTGCATTTTCATGCTTTCGAATTGCTAGGTTGGCAAGAACTGGGGCGAGTGCGGGAGCTCACTCCGTCACGTGGGACTAGGGATTCGAACCTCCGAACTTGTGATCTTCTGATCAACAAGCCTGGCATCTTACCTGCTGAGCCACCATGACCCTTCTTTAAGATTATAACATAGTGTAAATTTTAGTCCTTTCAACCCCATATTTTCCCATTGTTCCATCTGTATAAATATATGTCACAATTTTTAAATGTCTACCTAAAATTAATTAATTATATATATATATACACATACACATACACACACATACATACATACATACACATACACATACACACACACACAGAGAGAGAGAGAGAGAGAGAGAGAGAGAGAGAAAATGAGGATATATGATCATGACTACTGTTATCTGCTCATAAATATTCAATACTATACATGAAAATACTGAAGGCTGAGACATAGTTTCCAGGTTTAGTTGAGTCTTGATGACTTTCTTTATTATAACATAATTAATTATTGGTTTCACTAATACTGTTTTGACAGTACTGTTTGACAGCATTGCCATTGTTTTCAGTCTTGGCTGACCAAATCAGCATAGAAGATGTCACTTTTAAAGTATATGAAAGGAAAAATATAAACATAGATGAAGTGTCTTCTAGAAAACTCACAGTCTGGTTCATAAAAGCCAGGGTTTATTATGCAGCTGGAGCTAATGCTATTTACATGAATGAAATCTGATTATCCCCACATTTTGGCATAGTCATTTTTGGCTTTTGTAATCCCTTTAGTAAATACCATGTGGAGCTTAATAAGATGTATAATTGCTATGCTTCACCTAGTCTGACCTACTGTTCCATTAGAAATCCCCCAGAAATAATACAGTGTTAAGGAATTTCCTCTTAAATGAAGGACAAACATCCAAGTCGCAGCCTAGTTCACACCATATGCAGCACATATGCTTTTTGCTTGTTCAATTTATATGTACTGCAAGGAAAACACAGATGTGCTAGAGTTTTGTCAGCAAAAAAGGATACAATACACTGTGGCTCATCTACCCAAGGACAACCACTGCTGAATGAGAAGCAATATGCTTTTAATTCCTCTCTCTTTTTTCTAAATTCACTTCTTATTTTTCCCTCCATGTTGCATGGCTCAGTAGCTGAAGTCTTTTACTGGGCAAAGAGCGTCAGGCATCTCTCTGTATCATCTCTTGGCTCCTATGTGGAATACACTTGCTTGGATCTGAAGATGGTGGAGCTGAAAATACAGTTCCACTCATGGGAGGCAGCCACACTCGTTTTACCAATCCCACCACCATCACCATGCCCTACTGACTCTTAAAAGTTGCTTTAAAAGCTCTTTGCAATAAGCATACTTCTCTTATTAAAGCCAGACCAAATAGTTCTTGATGATATTGCATGTTTTGCTTGAAGTTGAAGGCCAGCCTGCCAAACAACCCTGCTTTGTGATGGTGATGGTGTGGGGGAGCCCTTCAGTCAATAACCATTTTGTGCTTTAAGGACGGGAATGGGTGGCCTATATGGCTTCCATTCTGAATTCATCTGAAAAAAATCAGTGCTACACAAATCAAAACAAATCCTCTCGGGTGAAATTTTAAAAAAATGTAGGCAAATGGTTGAAATACGCAAAACTCCAGCTGCTTCCAAGAAGGAACAAAAATGTGTTGAAAATAAGCAGATGTTCTACTATGGAGGACAAATAAAATAAACTTCCTGTGATAACATATAGTGATAATATTAGAATCAATCACACTTGCCTGGACAAAGCATTATAGTTGGGAGATAAATCTATTCAGCTTTACTGCTACATACCTCATACTAGTTTTAATAAGGCTTGTGAAGGAGCAAGGCATAAAATCTCCAACTGAGCTGAAGGAAAAAACTGTATGACATCTGGGAGCGGTTGACTGATCTGCAAAATGCAATGCCAGGCTCTTTTTAAGGAAACATGAACAGGGATCAAAATGTTCACACACCAAAAGCATTTGATGAGCTGAGCCATGTCCATGTTTTAATCAGCAAGAAGGTACATTAGATTACTGATCAAGCCTGAATTTTTAAAAAATGAATTGAAAATCTCTTAACCAGGTCACTCCAGGCTTGGCTGCCAGCTCGACCAGTCAGATTTCTCAGAGAAGCTGAGAACTGACTGAATTTCCCTTCCTTGCAGTGGATTGCAGAAGTTGTGGTCCACTGAAGTTTTTTTTCCCCTGGAGAGGGGGAGACCAGAAGATTACTCGTGGGGCCATTGGGATTGCCTACCCTTGTTTTTTCTGTAGTTTTCCACCGCGGAAGGAACAGGGTAAGTGCAAGGCAATGGCCGAGATATATCAGGCTCTCGCAGGGGAAACAAGTCTCTTTGAAGAGACACAAGAGCGCCCAGCCGCTTTTAGATCACTTTAGGAATGTTTTTTTTAGATTAAAATATTTTTGAAATCTAAGATCTATCTTTTGGACTTTGTTGAAAATGTTGGCTAACTTTGTGCTTTCTTTGCTATAACTGATTCTGGTGGAAGTTTGATGGACTCTATATTTGCAACATAATGAAACGTCTGCATTTTTTTTTTACTTCTCTTTTGTATTAGAGGGATTTAAGAGACTCTGTAATTCTTCGCTTGATAAACTAAATGACTATTCATTTTTTGAGAAACTCTTTGTTTGGATTAAGCAGCTTGCAGCTTGAAGAACGAAAGCTCGCAGTTTGAAGAATGAAAACACAGGGTAACGTGTTTTTTTCCTTGTCTTCTTTTTCTACATCCTCCCTGGTTGGATTTTGCTTCATTTGGAATATATTTTTTATTTCTCCTTCTATAAACTGTTTAAAATATTATTCTCTCCTGTATTTTGGATTATTGGAGCTTTCTTTTTTCTTTTGACTTTAAAAAAAACCAACAACAACGAAGTTCTGCTTAATAGATTCTGCTGGTAGTATTCCATGGACAGATTACATGATTATTGTTTTGACTAGAAGGGTTGTTGTTTTAATTTGAAGGACACAGGAAAGATGGCTTTCCAACTTGTACCTGAGGAGCTCAGAAGAGAGATTACTGAGGCTTTTTCAAATATTCAAAGGTCGTTGGAATTACTGTTCGTAACTCTGCAAAACAGAGAGAAAGAACAGAGAACAGAAACGGAGACAGAAAGGAAAAATGTTTTTCAAGTGGAGGAGAAACAGAAGGAGGAAATTTTGAGTATATTAGTTCAGAAGAACATTCTGAAGGCTTTACACTACAATCTTGGTATAGATATGTTGTGGCAGTGGAGACAGAGTGAAAATATGGGTGCACAGTTGGATGGATGTTGTGAAATATGTGGAAAGGGAGAGAAGGTTGCTCTGATATTCTATATGAGATATAGAAAAGAGCAGGCTGTATATTGCGAATCTGTCACAGTGTATTGCGATTTTGGCATAACCTAAACAGAAGATATGAGAAACTGTATGGATATAAAGGCTAATGAAAATATGGACTTGAATTGTTATGAGAAATTGTATGGATATATAAAAAGTGATATTCTAAATGTAAGATGCTAAATACAAACACAAGTTGATATTATAGAATATTGTTTTCCTTAGAGATATATTTATGAGAAGATAATGATATGATGGAATTAGAATGATGGTTACTACAGGATGATATATATCAATATGTATTGTATGAATATTATAAGAATTGATATATTAGCTATTAGGTTAAGTGATATGATAGATTATGCACTTAGTTTAAATGGACACTACTACAAGGAATGGAAATTACAGATGGATAATTGAGATTCAAGAATTCCTTTTTTATGGAGATATATATATATATTAGAATTAAATTATAGAAATATATATGTATGAACACTATAAGAATAGCTAAATTATGTATTAAGTTACATAACATGTTAGGTTATGAGTCATAATATGAATAGAATATATTGTAGTTTATTAGAAGTAAATAAGGCTTTTATTTGTTATACTAATTGGTCTTTATTGAAGATATAAATATGTAGTAATGAACATTCAACATTTAACTACTACTTCAAGGAGTGGAAGCCAAAGATGGATTATTGGGAGACAGTAAGATGAAGGTTAGAAGATTGGATTAAAGAAATCAAAAGGCATATGACAAAGAAAAGTTCCTGTATACTGTATGAAGGACTAACATTTAAAATCAATTGTTGTACTTTAAGTTCAAAGATAGATTGGAGGACATCTATTTTCTATATTTTCTTTGCTTATTATTTCTTGACTTCACTTTTTCTTTATCTTTTTCTTATTTTGTATTTCTGTTTCTATTTCTTTTTTCTACTTTAAATTTTATTATGTATTGTAAAACTTAATAAAATTTAATTAAAAAAAAAATCTCTTAACCAGGTCAAGTACCTTTTGTATACTGATGTCCTATGGAAAGCAAGTTTGTGCAGCTGATTTAGCAAACATCTAGACCTAATCTCCATAACAATGTTGTGACAATACCACATTCATGTTAGAAAATCCCCACATGTCACTGAGTCAAAGTAGTTCACTCCGGAGGAATGGGCCCAAATCCTATAGAGTGATATTATTGTACACTTTCCAGTGTGCTTGGTTGCAATTAGTGCAGCTATAGGAAGTGCAACAGTTACTGCCTCTAAGGGGGAAATTACTTTTTCACATTGTTACATTGCATGTTGTACAGTATGTCAGCCCTTTGAGGTAGGCCAGACCAGGGAACAGACAATGCAAGAACTGCTGGAACTCTATTGTTGCAGGATATAATAACAGAAACTTGGAAGTCTGTCAAATTTTTCCTTTGCCCCCTCATATACCAAATATAATCAAGGCAAGTTATCTTGAGTTTCTTTCTTACCCCCTCTTCCTTCCCAGGGCTAAGTTTCTATTTATTTAATGGTACTTGCATTCCTTCTTCAAGGCCATCTCCATACTCCTCTGCACTGGATGTTTTTATTTATGAAATAAATGAAACAAGCACCAAAATGTTAGAGATATCTTTTCACATCAGCATTTACCATTTAACCTGTTCCTGTCTTTTCTAAATAAATCCAGAGTGTCCTGTTTTATCATTTTACTGTTTTTCCAGTCACCCGACTAGCTTCTAGAAAATAGAAGTTACCTCAGGTGATTGAGAAATTGATAGCATAGTGCACCCCTGAACTTAAATTCTGCTGGTAAGCAAAACTTATAACTGCTACTCTACTTCTGCAGTGCTGGTAAAAGGAGGTATGGAAACTATTACAGTGCATGGTAAGCCCTGGTTTAGTTGAAGGGGCATTCCTTCCTCTGTAAAATAACCCATAAACTGTTGGGCCTAGGCTGTAAGGAAGTAAAGTGCTCTAACAGAAATAGACAAAAACACTTAAGGTAATATAAGGGACACAGCTTATTTTCGAACTGCAGTATGAAAACTAGAGATTGAATTCGTGTGGAGATCAGATTTACAATGGGAGGTCATCCATTTCTGCCTTCAAAAATCGCTACTGTCCCATCCTAGTGAATGGGCAACTAGGCTGTGCAAATAAGCCCTCAGACTCCCATTACTGATCAACAGAACACCCATGAAGTTCTGATAACATTCAGCAGCAAAGATATGCAAAAATTCAGAAAATGGGAAAGGGGGTAAATCAATTTTCATAGAATTTGATACCCATTTATGGCAGGCTACAGAATAAAAAAGCAAGTTTAATAGTTTTCAAGTGATTTAGACCTGCTGTCTATTATAGCTGTAGGTGCTATTTACTGGAAAAGCAGACAATAGTCTTGGAAGGGCAACACAGTTTATTCTTGCAAGAAAAGTTAATGTGTTCTTTGAATAAGTTCATCTCCCATGTGATCCTTTGCTTTTCATAAGTTCTTTTTAGCATTTTCCAAGCTCTCATTCCCTCTAGTAATCTGCAGTTGCTAGAATTTCATTTTGCTTTTAATACCATTCCTCACAGAGGATCACACAGCCTGCAGCTTTATTCATGTGACATAGCTCTGAAAATAATGAAAGGAGTCTATTTTTTTTATTACATATATTGATTGTCAGTAACTAAAGATGCTTGCCAAGTATACGTTGTTCCAGTGAAAACTTTCCCCACTGTAGATAATTCGGTAAGAACATTCAGAGAGGAGAACACAGCAGCTACAGGTTGCACTTCAGTCCATTCTAAAATACCAGAAAAGTAAAACAATCCTATAATGTTCATTAAAAAAAGAGGCTGTACATGGATATGCTTCAAAGCTCCCCACCCTCCTATTATTTTGTTATTGTAATTATGTCTCTAGCACACTGACAGATAAACCTGGGAGTAAAAGATTTAGCCTAAGCATCATGTTCCTATTCTTGTATTACCAACCATAGTTGGAGTACAATACATTTATTGTATTTATTATCCTTGCCCCCGGAGGCGAGACTGGCCCCTTCACTCCTGGCCTTTCAGAAGGCCCTTAAGACCTGGCTCTGCCACCAGGCCTGGGACAACAGAGGCGGTAGTGCCTCCTGGGGTTGGCTAGCCCCGTAGCAATACGATCTACGCTACAATCCCTATCCATCTTGAATTTTATCTATTTATATTGTATTTTTAGAGACTTTTATTGTATAGTTTTTAACCTTTGATTATTGTAACCCACCCAGAGTCCCTTGTATGGGAGATGGGCGGGGAATAAATTGAAATAATAAATAAATAAAATAAAAATAATAAATTTACTCATGCTTTTTAACAGTGTTTGACAAGTCTAGACCTTTAAGCTGTGTATCCTCTAAGGATGTATGTCTATATCCTCTTATGTGGGTCAGCAAGACAAATGTATATCTAACAATGTACTGTATATGTAAAACATCTCATTTATTTCTGATATTCTAGGCAGTGCACAATCATGTACAGTACATTCACTTTGTACTAGGAAATGCAGTGTTTATTCATGGTTTAATGAATAAACCACCACTGGCTAGGTTTGCATAAGATGCTAAGCCATAAACCATGTTCAATAAACCACAATGGTTGGATACCCAGAAAATACTAAGTATTTGAATGAAGCCAAGAACTATGAGCCTGTAGACTTAGCCTTAGGCTTTACCATAAGCTTACTCAGCACCTTTCAGTACATTTTAATCAGGTGACTGTAGGATTAAAGTACATCTACCATAAAGTTCTGCATTCCTTTGCTGTAAAAGAAACTAATATGCACATACTTGAATGTTCAGAAATACCAGATAAAAAAATCTCAAAATTCAGGAGGCAAAGAATGCAATCTTGTTTCTCAACTTTATTTAAAAAAAAAACACGCTAAATCACACTTTCAAAGTCTGATATCCACCAAAAGTGTTGAAATTAAAATACTGGCTCACTAGGAATTCTAGGAGTTGTAATCTGAACTCTATCAGGAAGGCACCTGATTGCCAAAAAATGTTCTAAAGGCTGCAGAAATCTAAAACTACCGCCACCGTTTCTCCTTTTTTTTATACAGCACAATGCAGAATAGAACAAGCCTCATGGAAAAATAGTGTTTTCAGCCAATAATTCTGCAAGTTCTTTCCTGTGTATAGACTTTTTCTGCCAGTCAAAGCTAAAGTGGGGAAAGAAAAGGAGAAATCCACACATGCTAAGAAGACACAAAGTCTCCCAGATGAACTTTTGGAGTACTGCCACTCAGTGTCTTTGGAGATTTGCAACTACCAAATCAAAACAAGGATTACTTAACACAGAGAAAATTCAGAGTATATTTACTTATTAGTAGGCCCTACTGAATGTAACTGAATTTTTATAGCAACTGAATAACCATACCATATACTGACTACATTTGTTCATAATATTAAGCAATATTTAACTGTGGTTTAGTGACATGGGCATAGTATACCACGCTAAGCCAATAGCCTAGTCTAGACCAGGGTTTCTCAACCAGGGTTCCGTGGAACTCTAGGGTTTCACGGGAGGTCACTACGGGTTCTCCAGCAAAGGAGATCGTTACCTTGTCATGGTGCTGGAGCTTGAGCACCTCAATGACACCATGAGCTAAACTGTGAAGGGACACCCAAGACGGGAAGGTCATGGCAGAGAGGTCAGACTAAATACGATCCCTGGGGAAGGTAACGGCAACCCACCCCAGTATTCTTGCCGTGCAAACTAAATGGATCAGTACAACCAGATATATGTTGGTATACCATCGGAAGATGGGACTCCCAGGTCGGAAGATGGTCAAAATGCTACTGGGGAGGAACAGAGGATACGTTCAACTAGCCCCAGATGTGATGACGCAGCTAGCTCAAAGCCGAAAGGACGGCTAGCGGCCGACGGTGCTGGTGGTGAACAACGAATCCGATGTTCTAAAGATCAACACACCATAGGAACCTGGAATGTAAGATCTATGAGCCAGGGCAAATTGGATGTGGTTATTGGTGAGATGTCAAGATTAAATATAGACATTTTGGGTGTCAGTGAACTGAAATGGACTGGAATGGGCCACTTCACATCAGATGACCACCAGATCTACTACTGTGGACAAGAGGACCACAGAAGAAATGGAGTAGCCTTCATAATTAATAATAAAGTGGCTAAAGCAGTGCTTGGATACAACCCAAAAAACGATAGAATGATCTCAATTCGAATTCAGGGTAAACCATTTAACATCACAGTGATCCAAATATACGCCCCAACCACAGATGCTGAAGAAGCAGAAGTAGATCAGTTCTATGAGGATCTGCAGCACCTACTAAATAATATGCCAAAAACAGATGTTATTTTCATTATAGGAGACTGGAATGCCAAGGCGGGTAGTCAAACAACACCTGGAATTACAGGCAAGCATGGCCTGGGAGAACAAAATGAAGCGGGACATAGGCTGATAGAATTTTACCAAGACAACTCACTGTGCATAACAAACACTCTCTTCCAACAGCCTAAAAGACGACTTTATACATGGACTTCACCAGATGGTCGACACCGAAATCAGATTGACTACATCCTTTGTAGCCAAAGGTGGCGGACATCTATACAGTCGGTAAAAACAAGACCTGGAGCTGATTGTAGTTCAGAGCACGAACTTCTTATTGCACAATTTAGAATCAGACTAAAGAGAATAGGGAAGACCCACAGATCAGTTAGATATGAGCTCACTAATATTCCTAAGGAATATGCAGTGGAGGTGAAGAATAGATTTAAGGGACTAGATTTAGTAGGTGGTAGATGGGGATAGCTTTGATGGTGTGGTCAGTGAGCTAGAGCCAGGCATCCTGAAGAGTGAGGTTGAATGGGCCTTAAGAAGCATGGCTAATAACAAGGCAGCAGGAGACGACGGTATCCCAGCTGAACTGTTTAAAATCTTGCAAGATGATGCTGTCAAGGTGATGCATGCCATATGCCAGCAAATTTGGAAAACACAAGAATGGCCACCAGATTGGAAAAATCAACTTATATCCCCATAACAAAAAAGGGAAGCACTAAAGAATGTTCAAACTATTGAACAGTGGCATTTATTTCACATGCCAGTAAGATAATGCTCAAGATCCTGCAAGGTAGACTCCAGCAATTCATGGAGCGAGAATTGCCAGATGTACAAGCTGGGTTTAGAAAAGGCAGAGGAACTAGAGACCAAATTGCCAATATCCGCTGGATAATGGAGAAAGCCAGGGAGTTTCAGAAAAACATCTATTTTTGTTTTATTGACTATTCTAAAGCCTTTGACTGTGTGGATCATAACAAATTGTGGCAAGTTCTTGGTGGTATGGGGATACCAAGTCATCTTGTCTGCCTCCTGAGGAATCTATATAACGCTCAAGTAGCAATGGTAAGAACAGACCACGGAACAACGGACTGGCTTAAGATTTTGAAAGGAGTACGGCAGGGTTGTATACTCTCAACCTACCTATTCAACCTGTATGCAGAACACATCATGTGACGTGCTGGGCTTGATGAATCCAAGGCTGGAGTTAAAATCGCTGGAAGAAACATTAACAATCTTAGATATGCAGATGATACCACTTTGATGGCTGAAAGCGAGGAGGAGCTGAGGAGCCTTATGACGAAGGTGAAAGAAGAAAGTGCAAAAGCTGGGTTGCAGTTAAACCTCAAAAAAACCAAGATTATGGCAACCAGCTTGATTGATAACTGGAAAATAGATGGGGAAAAAGTGGAGGCAGTGACAGACTTTGTATTTCTAGGCGCAAAGATTACTGCAGACGCTGACTGCAGCCAGGAAATCAGAAGACGTCTACTTCTTGGGAGGAGAGCAATGGCAATTCTTGATAAAATAGTTAAGAGCAGAGACATCACACTGACAACAAAGGTCCGCATAGTTAAAGCAATGGTATTCCCTGTAGTAACCTATGGCTGCAAGAGCTGGACCATAAGGAAGGCTGAGCAAAGGAAGATAGATGCTTTTGAGCTGTGGTGTTGGAGGAAAATTCTGAGTGTTCCTTGGACTGCAAGAAGATCAAACCAGTCCATACTCCAGGAAATAAAGCCAGACTGCTCACTTGAGGGAATGATATTAAAGGAAAACTGAAGTACTTTGGCCACATAATGAGAAGACAGGATACCCTGGAGAAGAAGCTGATGCTAGGGAAAGTGGAAGGCAAAAGGAAGAGGGGCCGACCAAGGGCAAGATGGATGGATGATATTCTGGAGGTGACGGAGTCAACCGTGGGGTAGCTGGGGATGGTGATGGCCGACAGGAAGCTTTGGCGTGGGCTGGTCCATGAAGTCACGAAGAGTTCACGACTGAACGAATAAACAACAACACTAGGGGTTCCCTGGGAGATCACAATTTATTTAAAAAATTATTTCAAATTCAGGCAACTTCACATTAAAGAGGTAAGTTTCATTCTTTATTTTTAGTTTAAGAACACTGTTAGTGCATATAATATATATATATATATATATATATATATATATATATATAATATAATAAATATAATATAATATAATATAATATAATATAATATATATTATATGCACTAACAGTGTTCTTAAACTAAATATATATATATATATATATATATATATATATATATATATATATCCACCTAATGCGAAGAGAAGACTCACTGGAAAAGACCCTGATGCTGGGAAAGACGGCAGAAGACAAGATGATTAGATAGCTTCACCAATGCAATGAGCATGAACTTGAGCAAACTCCGGGAGACAGTGGAGGACAGGAAGGCCTGGCGTGCTATGGTCCATGGGGTCACGAAGAGTCGGACACGACTAAACGACTGAACAACAACAAAAAGTGCATATATAGAGGCCTACCCATGAAATGAATATAATAATTTTGTAACATCTGGCCTATATTTGAGCCTGAATGTGCAGTGGTTCCCCAAGGCCTGAAAAATATTTCAAGGATTCCTCCAGAGTCAAAAGGTTGAGAAAGGCTGGTCTAGACCTTTTCTGCAAGCCAAAGTTTGTTTAATTGTGACTTATTGGATGAAACAACTACATTTACAGTAGAAGCTAAGCTGACAACCATGCTTTAAAAGTCACAGTGGCTAATCACAAACCATGGTAAGCCATAATGTGGCTTGGCTTGGCTTGGCTTAGTGCGTATATAATGTTGGTCAAATTCACAGGTGACAACTCAAACAGACCATTAAGAAGTTCAAAAGGATGTATCAACTGTGTGAATGCACAACATATGCACACACACACATATATACTGTATGTGTAAGTGTATGTGTATGTGTATGTGTATGTGTAAGTGTAAGTGTAAGTGTAAGTGTATGTGTATGTGTATGTGTATGTGTATGTGTATGTGTATGTGTATGTATATATGTATATATATATTTCACCCCACTCTTGTTCTGTGTAAATCAGGTCACTGTATTTAATGATCAAAGCATATAAGAAAATTTGCTTCATGGCTAAGCTTGCACATTCCAAGCCATTGTATGGTCGGTTTGGCTTAGCACATTATGTGAACCCAGTCATGGTGATTTATAAACAACATATAGGTTTTGTGATATAGTGGTTAAAGTACTGAACTAGGATCCAGGGAGAGGTACCCTAGTATTCTCTAGATAATATGGATTATACATTCCACAATCCTCTGCCACTGAAGCTGATAGGTTATATAATTCACAGGATCCAGAGGGCATCAGGTTGCCTATCCC
The DNA here is from genome assembly GCA_023362775.1 of Charina bottae. Classification (NCBI taxonomy): domain Eukaryota; kingdom Metazoa; phylum Chordata; class Lepidosauria; order Squamata; family Charinaidae; genus Charina; species Charina bottae. The sequence continues at coordinate 6,789,884 of JALMGJ010000001.1, read as the reverse complement.
TGATGAATGGGTTGTCTCAGAATCAGGACCTCACTTGATCACTTGGTGACTCTGGGCCAGCCTAACATCCTTGCAAAACTGTTAGTGCAGGAATAAAATGAATGGTGAGTCCTCTGTGCATGACTCCTTGAGTTTCTTATAAATTTAATAAAGATTTTTTTTAAAAAAATGCATCAATCATAGGGTTTACAGTTTAGTGTGATGTGTAAATACAATAAACTGTGATCTAGTTAACAATCATGATTAAACAAACCATGGTATGACATGCTATATTAACCCAACCATATTTTGATCTCCATCTTGCTAGCCTTACATATAAAATACAGGTAGATGTGTAAGTGGCATGACAGCATGTGAGGAAAAATGAATGAAAAATTAAAAAAACATAAGCAGAGACTATGAGCAAAATAAATTTTGCTCATATATATATATATAACAATTTTTGAGTAACAGTTTATTAAAATCCCATGAACTTTCATCAAAAGTCTTCAGATGCTCTGAAAAACCCCTTTCATACAATTGCACTTCTTTTTGAAGTTGTTTTTAAATTTAATTTCAAGTATATTTTGTTCACAGGACTACATACTGTAGTAGCCTATCATATGGGTTGGTAGAATATTCTATTTAAGGACCTAGATTTTATTGCAACACAAAAACTCCTGAAATCTTCTTTCTGGGAAGATTTTGAGGAAAGTAAGTCACCGTTTGTGAGTTGGGCGGCCTTATAAATCTGTTAGTTGTTAGTTAGTTAGTTAAATAAATAAATCAGACATGAACTGTTAAGGTAATTTTTGATCTATTAAAAAGTAATAAGTCTGAAAAAATATGCATTTTAATTCTAATGGAATTCAACTGTGACATTGCTCTTATAACAATATGTGCAACTTCTTCATAAAATTGGTACTGTACTGGAAGGTTGCCAAAATAATGCCAATCTTTTAAAAGGAATCAAGAAAGGAACTGTAAAAATATTTGTTAACCTAGTGTAAATTTCTTGATATTATTATCTAAAGCAAAATGGACAAGTAGAGATAATGAGATTGCCTGAGGAGGCTCTAACCTTAATCAATGTTCTGATTCTTTGAAAGTTACACCAACACAGAAATAGAAGCTATGCAATACAATTTATATAATGTGTCCAAATATTCTTTTCACAACACTCCTGAGCAAACAAGTAAAGATACAAATCAAATGATTCAATGATGTCTTAATTGAATAAATGAACTTGGAATATTTCATTAGCAAATCATCTAGAGACAAATGAAGTGACGCTGGTCAAATTCACAGGTGACAACTCAAACAGACCATTAAGAAGTTCAAAAGGATGTATCAACTGTGTGAATGCACAACATAGTATATACTGTAAGATTCAGTATAAGTAAGCTACCCAATAAGATGGATTGTAATTAAGACAGAGGGAAAAGGCAGTTCTTCACACAGTACATAGAATATATCTGTTGTGTTTTTGTTTCTTTTTTTCTTGTTCTCTGTTTCTTTTCCTTTTTCCCTTTTCTGTATTTTTCGTTTTTATTATATTCTATAAATGAAAGCAAACAAAAGAAAAAGAAATATGGGAACTCCTGTTCAAGTGAACTCAACTCCTCTGCTCTCTTGGTTAAACTCCATGAGAGTCTGCAAAAATAGCCTTTGCATACATGTGAATGTTTTCATTTGAGCTTCATCACTGAAAGTCTGGCGTTCATCTTCCTACCACACACAATAGCACTTATTCATGGACAATCTTCTATTCCTCTCAGGGCTCATCCACACAGGTCCAGGGACATGGTTTCCTCCAATTCTTTTGACTAGAGGAGGTCCCTCTAGAATGAAACCAGAAGAGTTGCTGCCATCTCATGAGATGGTGGCAGCAGCTGCTCCCATTGAGAGGGGAAGAATGGGTGCAGAAAAGGAGCTTTAGGCTAGTTGTGGCCAAGCCAGGAACTTCTTCTGAAGGTAGGGGAATGCTGGTCCCCAAAGCACTGCAAGAAGAAGAAAAGGAGGCAGGCAGAACCAGTGGAGCTTCCTCTGCCAGTGGGTACAGGAAGGACGGGATAATTACCTAAAACTGGCTTAGGAAGGAAGAAAGGACAAAGAGGATTTGGGGAAGTGGTCCAAAGCCCCAGGTGAAATCAAGCCCTTTGTATACAGCTGAACTGGAGCAAACGCTAATGCAGCTGCTGCCAAGGGGACTGCCAGTTTGCAGCTGCAACCTAAAGCAACCATTCTCTTCTGGGTTTTTTTTTTTGGGGGGGGGTATAAATGAGAATATTGACCTCCCCTGACAAAAAAACACACACCTCAAATTGCCAGGCAAGGTTCTGTTTTCTATGGCAGCCAAAGCAGAAATGGACATGGAGGGTTAGAACCCAGTGGCCAAATGGGAGAAGGAGGTCACTCAGTGAACCAACTGGACTCCAGCAGTCACCAACCATGAAACAAGCAAATAATGTTCACATAGGAGGTTTTATTTTGTCTTCTGATGGGAAATGCCAGATCCTGGCAGATCACCTTGATTAGCTTCAGCAGCTGGCTCGTCTTGAGATGGATTCTCCAATGCTAGGACACATCCTCAGCCAAGAGTAAACAGGCTGTCTTAGAGCTGGGGGAAGGGATCTGTGTGGATGAGCCCAAGAAGACAGGGAATAGCTGTTCACCACTCCTACATGTTCAAATAGTGATTGAAATTTGGCTGAACTCCAAATTAACAAACTATATTCTAGAATGTTGTGTGAACCCAGCCCTTATGATTTGCCTATTTAATTTATCATGGGGATCTAGAAAATTAGGTTGAGTCCACTGTGTTTAACAAGGAGATTTGGAGATTAAATATTTTAGGGCAGCAGAGGTAACACTGAAGAGAAATGTTGATATAGCCAACTTCTATTAGGGCTACCAGATCAAGGTTGCAAAAATCCAGATCGAGGGCATTTTAAAAGTTGGCATTTTATATAACACTTAGCTTCCAGCTAGTGGTAGTGCAATTTTGCAGTTGAGGTCTAGATTATATCCCACTGTAAAAGTAGAGAAAGAAAGAGAAAATTTAACTTAGAAATTGACTTTTTTGGCTTTTATTTTGTTTCTATTCCAGTTGGTTGTGCTAATATCAACAATGCCCCAATGCACTTCAGTGGACCATGAATAAGATGTGGTATTTGAGAACTTTTCCTATTTTTCTTTTCCATTGTCAGTCTTTTTCAATTGAAAGCTGGAGGATAGCAATTATCATATTTTATTGACCTTAGAGCTGCTCTGGAAGTCCTTCTTTTTCAAATACAAAGTATAACTGCTTTAAAAATTTAATACAGAGCATTTATTGGGTTATATATGCCTCTTAGTTTTATGTTTTGTTTTAAAGAATGGATATTAAAGCCTGAAATATCTTAAAGCATAAATAACAGTCATGTTGCTAATTGACACTGAATCTGTCCTATATTTCTAAGTTTGATTCCTGTATTTGAACACACTCAGCAGAGTTCATTAGTACTTCAGGCTCTGTAAATACCTTGGCTACACTTTGCTGTTGGTTACCTCATTTGATTTATCTTCCAGCTCATTTTAGTCTTGTCATTTCTGCATTCAAGGGCTGATTCTTCTTAATATATAGCATAAGCCTCATCCTATTTTAACAGAATTGATTTTTACTTGCAAAACATAATCTTCCCTGTTTAGAACATAGATGGGAAAATCTCTTCCTTTTGAAAGTTCATAGATCAGCCTAAAGCCATTGTGTATGCTCAACAGAATGAGGTCACATGGTGAATTAAATGATATCAGATGGTTGGCAGGCCAGAGTCAAAGAGAAATTTAGAGCACTGAAGAAACCAGCCCTCTTTCATGCTCTGTGTTTGCCCTGTTTCTTATTGACTTTATGCATATCTATACATACAGTACCTTGGATTCAGGGAGCAGAGAAAAAACAGGGAGCTGATGATTTGCCATGCTGGTTCACACAGGTTATCATGAAGGCAAGATGCCAGTACCCTCTTCCAACTGAAACTCAGAAGAATCAGCACAACTAGTTATAGCTACTGCCTGACTGGACAACCAGGGGAAAACCTGACCCCAGACAACCTCTGATTCTTCAGAGCAAGAGGCACCTCTTTCCAAACAGGTTGCATCCTCAAACCTGGATCAGCTTTTGTTTGGATACAGTTTTACTTTGATCCCAATGATTTGGAATTTTCTCCCAAAGTCAGGTGGAAAGAGAGCTGGGTGGCCCATGCATATTTATGACTTCAATAATCTGTTAAACACGTATGCTGGCAATGTATGCTATCCATTAAAGTGTAAATGTTATACTAAACGATAAACAGAAGTGACTGTGAAATCATCATCTTTCTATCTCCAGCAAAACAGGCTGGCAAACATTTCAAAATCATTACAATCAACTAGCTTCCCTCCTGCTAGAATGCTGTTCTATTAAAAGACACTTGGAGAGATATTTAACCTCTCGGGTAAATCATTAGTCCCTTAGGCCTGCCAAAGCGCAGCAGAATTTCTGTCTTCTGTATGTCCTACCTTATCTTGTGTCTACTGAATGCTATGAAGAGTGCCACAGCAAGTCTATTTCATTCTTAACTGTTCAACGGAACATTCAGTGTAGCTAGATAATAGCCATTCTAGCATCCCATAGTGCCACCATGACATGTTGTAAAACAAAATGCTTTAGATGATAAATAATGCAACATTACTGTGTTCACATTATTTTAATTATATTATTCTGATTTGACTCTTAACTGAAGACAAGTCCAAACGTGTGGGATTACTAAAACAAATTGCTAACCAAACACACAGGTATCTGTATATACATGCACATATCAATATAGACACATGCTTTTCAGATATTGCACATAATTGATAAGGCTGGGAAAAACACATTTCAGAAATTGCTTACCCTTCTTCCTCTTCCTCTGAAGTGCTACAAACAGAATGACTATAACAATGGCTAAATGTACAAATGCATGCATTGCAGAACTAACATTATAAGTGCTGTACAGGTAGTTCTCATTTAGGTACTGCCTGGTTTAGCAACCATTCAGTTACAATTGTGATAAAAAAGTAAACTTTATGACCAATCCTCATATATACAACCTTTTCAGGTCTGTAAAGCAAAGGAAAGCTGAAGTGAGATCATAAGCACAGTTGCACTTCCACTTAGCAACTGCTTCACTTAACAACCGAGTTGCCGGTCCCAATTGTAGTCACTAAACAAGGACTACCTATGGTTCTTACTTAATGTTATTGGTTTTTAAAATTATCGAAGAAAATTTATTATGGTTGTTGTGGGTTTTCCGGGCTGTGTGGCCGTGTTCTGGCAGTTCTGGTTCCTAACATTTTGCCAGTCGCTGTGGCTGGCATCTTCAGAGGACAGGAGCACAGCTAGAAGATTCTCTCTGTGCCCAAGTGGAGGGTGTGTGTGTTCCTGCTGGTGTTTATAGCTGCTGAGAGGGTGTGTGTCTTCTGTGGGTCATTTACAAGAGATTAGGAGAGGGTTTATTGTGGTGATTAGGGGGTGTGGTGTTGTCGTGTGTGGGATTAGCACATCTATTGTGTGAGTTGTTTGTATATTTCTGTGGTTGAGTAGAGTTCATTGACCTTTTGCAAGCTGTTTTTTTCAGGACTGGCAGCCAGGTTTTGCTGATCTTTAAGCTTGCTTCTTTTTTATTGAAACTGTGTTGGTGTTTATGTATTTCAATGGCTTCCCTGTATAGTCTAACATAGTGGCTGTTGGTGTTGTCCAGTATTTCTGTATTTTCAAATAAGATTTGGTGACCAGTTTGTTTGAGAGCATGTTCAGCTATTGCAGATTTTTCAGGTTGCTGTAGCCTACAGTGTCTTTCATGTTCTTTTATCCTGGTGTGGATGCTGCGTTTTGTGGTCCCAATGTATACTTGTCCACAGCTGCAGGGTATGCGGTAAACTCCTGCAGCGGTGAGGGGGTCCCTTTTGTCTTTTGCTGATTTTAACATTTGTTGTATTTTTCTGGTGGGTTTGAAGACTGTTTGGAGGTTATGTTTTTTCATTAGTTTTTCCATGCGGTCCGTGACTCCTTTAATGTAGGGCAGAAATATTTTGCTTCTGGGGGGCTGTTTTTCTTCAGTTGAGTGCTGTTTTTTCAGTTTGATAGCTCTCCTGATTTCATTCTTGGAGTAGCCATTTGCCTGTAGGGACCAATCCAAATGGTTGAGTTCAGAATTGAGAAATTGAGCTTCACAGTTCTGATTTGCGTGATCCACTAGTGTTTTGATGATGCCTCTTTTTTGTTGTGGGTGGTGATTGGAATTTTTGTGTAGATACCGGTCTGTGTGGGTGGGTTTTCTGTAGATTTTGTGTCCTAATTGCAGGTCCAGTTTGCGTATGACCATGACATCTAAAAATGGTAGTTTGCCTTCCATTTCTTTTTCCATGGTGAATTGTATATTCGGGTGGATGCTGTTGAGGTGGTTCAGGAATTTCTCTAATTCTTCTTCCCCATGACTCCAAATGGTGAAGGTGTCGTCCACGAACCGGTACCAGACTGTTGGTGTGAGGGGTGCCGATTCTAAAGCCTGTTTTTCGAAATGTTCCATGTAAAAGTTTGCTATAACCGGGCTGAGGGGGCTTCCCATGGCAACTCCATCTGTTTGTTCGTAGAAATCCTTATCCCATTGAAAGTAGCTGGTCATCAGGCAATGTTGGAATAGCGCCGTGATGTCTTTTGGGAAGATCTGTTCGATGAGTGCCATGGTGTCCTTTATTGGAACCTTGGTGAACAGGGAGATCACATCAAAGTTGATTAATTTGTCTGTGGGGTTAAGTTTATGGGTGCCGATTTTGTTTATGAAGTGTCTTGAGTCTTTTATGTGGGATGAAGTCTGTCCACAGTGGGTCTGTAGAAGAGTAGCCAAATGTTTTGATAATTCGTATGTTGGAGAGCCAATGGCATTTACGATGGGTCTGAGTGGGATTGCGTCTTTGTGGATTTTGGGGAGTCCATATAGTCTTGGTGACAGAGCTTCTGTTTTGCAGGTACGTTGAAGTACGTTGAGGGGGAGGGAGGAGCTCTTGATCAGTGTGTTTGTTTGTTTCGTGATTTTGCTGGTTGGGTCCCTTCTTAGTTTTCTGTATGTGGTGGGGTCTAGAAGTTCTCTAATTTTATCTTTGTACTCATTTGTTTTCATAATTACCGTGGCATTGCCTTTGTCCGCTGGTAGGATGATGATGTCAGGATCTCAATTGAGGGTCTCGATGGCATTTCTCTCCTTCTTCTATGTTGCTTGTGGGTGGCTTGGTGTCCTGTTCTGACTAAGACTGACACGGAAGCGTTACTGAAATAACTTTATTTACAAGATACACAAGCCGCCCAGTTTACACAGTCCTCTTCTTCTTCTACAGGCTGGATAGCAGCGAGTTCTGGGAATACTCCTGGCCAGACACGAAGGAGCCGAGAGGGGACGGGCGCTGTAGAAGAGGCTACAGCCAGCGGCGAACCGGAGGTGACAGGCAAGGTGTCCGCGGGCGTGGAGTTCGCTGGGCTGTCGGGGCTGGTGGGAGTCTGGGTAGACCGGGGCCCGACAAAGGCAACCCACTGGTGGCCGGCGTCAGCTGGCCTTGACTGCTGATCTGGGCTGGTGGGAGTCTGGGTAGACCGGGGCCCGACAAAGGCAGCCCACTGGTGGCCGGCATCGGCTGGCTCCGGAGCGGGGAGCAACGGAGAGTCGGTGGTTCAGGCAGTCAGTAGAGGAGCAGGCAAGGGGGCAGCGCTTACCCCTATGCTGGTTTCTTCCATAGGGAGCAAGAACGGAGGCGTGGCAACCGGAAGAGACTCGGGCACGAGGCCTGGCATGGCAGCAAGGTAAGGCCTGGATTCTAGGCTTGGTGAGGCGGCGGGGAAGCCCATGGAGTCAGGGTCCGGTGTGGTGGTAAGGCAGGGCTCTAGAGCATGGTCTGGGGTGGTAGCAAGGCAGGGCTCGGTAGCGAGGTCTGAGGCTGTAACAAGGCGAGGCTCGGGAGCAGGATCCGGTGCAGAGTCCAGAGGCTTCTTCACAGAACGGGTAGAACGGTTGTCTCCGGCAGCTGAGGTAAGTTGCACCGGCCTTTTATTTCTTTTTTCGTGCCTTGGGAGAGCAGGGGCCAATTGGGCTTCACGTTGCTCAGCCCGCCTTTCTGCTCTCTGTTGGCGCGCGCTTATTGGCGGAGGCGTATTTCTTTCAGAGCCTCGGCCAATCAGCGTTTCCGGGTCCCCAGTCAATTTCGCGCCAAGGCTGCTGCCTCCTGTGATTGGCTCCTCTTCCGGTTCGGAGTCCGGCATGTCGGCTGGCTGCCAGGTAAGTGGACGAAACCTCACACTTGGCTTTCCGTGGGATCCTTGCCATTTCTCCTCTTATTTCTTCTGCTTCCTCTTCTGGAAGATGATGAATGGCTGATTCTACATTGGCAATGATATCTTCTACAGGAATTCTGGTGGGTGTGACTGCAAAGTTTCCTCCCTTGGCTAAGATGGAGGTTTCCTCAGGGGAGAGTTGGCGTTCAGTCAGATTTATGATGATATGTGAGGTCTCTAGTGCCGGTTTTGGTTGCCTTTTTTGGTATTTGTCGAATTTTTGCTTTTGTCTGGCTGTGTGGTCCGTAATGTCCTTTTCCATTTTTCTGTAGGTGAGAGCATCAATTTTGTCCCAATCTTCGTTTTTCATTTTTTGGCTGAGGTCGATGTGCACTGATAGCAGTTCCCTGTCTGTGGTGGCCAGTTTTCTGCGTGTTGTGTGAATTCTTTCGCGGAGGAGGGATTGTTCCAGGCGGTCGTAAATGCAGCTGGCTTGTGGAGATTCGAAGGTCCTTTTTGTTTTGAGGAAGGTTGGAATGGTCTTAGTGTCTCTGCATCATAGTAGAAAAGTTAGGGAGCATAGTAGATGTGCTTTCTTGCTTCTGAGTGATTCTAGTCTTCGGGTTTGTCGGAACGTTTCCTCCCCGTAGAGGCATTCAATGTATAGTCGAAGGCTTTCACGGCCGGAATCTGATGGTTGTTGTGGGTTTTCCGGGCTGTGTGGCTGTGTTCTGGCAGTTCTGGTTTCTAACGTTTCGCCAGTCGCTGTGGCTGGCATCTTCAGAGGACAGGAGCACAGCTAGAAGATTCTCTCTGTGCCCAAGTGGAGGGTGTGTGTGTTCCTGCTGGTGTTTATAGCTGCTGAGAGGGTGTGTGTCTTCCGTGGGTCATTTACAAGAGATTAGGAGAGGGTTTATTGTGGTGATCCCTAACTTCTCTACTACGATGCAGAGACACTAAGACCATTCCATTTTTTGATGTTTCTGATCCTCTTTGAGACTTCTGTTTTTTTAATCAGTTTGGTTATATATAAATTTGGCAATTTTAGCCTGTTTGGCGTTAGTCACAGCTGTGTTATTACATATCCTGGTCAGCATCCTGAGGAACCGTGTGTGTGTCTGTGTGTGTGTGTGTGGGGGGGTATCTTACCCAACCTGGTTCTCATAGCTGGCTGTCTTGAGAAGGTTCCCAATACCTGGGATGATTTAGCCCATCAAAAACTGTGAAGCAGGAATGAGGAGCTTCACGGAATCTTCAGCTTATCTTTAGGATGAGCAGGCTCAGAAAGGCTCCAGTTTTTACTGGTTTACAATCTAAGGCCTCTTGCTGCATGCTTTGACTTGCAGTTTAAAAAAGTAGTCTTCACTGGCCACATATTAGATATCCACATATATGAAGACTACTTTTTTTTAACTGCAAGACAAACCATCCAGCTTGAAACCTTAGGCTGTAAGCCAGTAAAAACTGAAGCCTGTTAATCACTCATGGCAATTATTATTAAACAAACAAAACCGTGATGCTTCACCAACTGTAACTTCTTGTCTTGTGTCTCCTTGATGCTGGTGGTGATTTTCCTCCTGTTTTGGAGGGGGGGGGGGGCTCCAGATTATAAAAAAATGTCCTTTAATTTATTTAAGAATAATTTATTGGGGGATCCTTAAGGGAATATTTTTTCTGTATGACCATCCAAACTACTTTTAGCTATGAAATGATATGGTTTCCAACATTTCACAGTCATACAGAGACATGATTGTCCATTTTTTAAAATACCTCTCTATCCATGGCTATATTTATTAATACACTTCAACAGATTAACAAAGTTTAAATTATTAATGGATTTTGTCCCAACAAAGCATACTATGTGAATACAACTCTTATCACTCGAATGATGGGTGACACAAATGGCTTCCCTTCAGAAATTACTTAAATTAGCTTTCCCAATGTAGCTGTTTTTTATGTGTAGATAAATAAAGATATAAGTGTTACAAATGCACCCATTCCAAATGCCTATGTATGAAGTCTTTCTAAAAGAGGCAATCTCTGACAGTGCACCCTTTGCCATGATTTTAGGTATGCAGATACGGCTGCAGAAAGTCAGGCTCAGATTAATGGGAGATTATGCCAAGAATTAAATAAAGAGCAAGATCGCAAACATGTAATTTCTGCTTTGATAAAATTTAAAATTTGCAAGGAGTCATGTATTTTCAGAAAAAACAAAAATTATTGTATAACACAGACACACACACACAAAATAATTAGTCTTTTTTTGTTAAAAAATCTATTGTGATCATTTAAAATGTCAAGTATAATATAACGAAATATAATGAATTCCATTCACAACTTTCATAATAATGTAGTTCAAAAAGTACCTTAAAATCCATTTAAAATATCAAAATGATAGAGGTAAATGGCAACAAGGCTATGATCCTATTACCTCCAGGCAAAGAGTATGTATGTATGTATGTATGTATGTATGTATGCATGCATGCATGCATTTAGATTTGTATGGCTGCCCAGCTCATTGTCGTGACTCTGGGCAGCTAATAACAATTAAAAAATACAACCTGGAAACAACAGGTGAAGTAAGTGATGCGGTTTCTGCCCTGTCTCAGTGCCTGGGGGCTGTAGGGGCCTGGATGGGGAACAACAGGCTTCAGCTGAACCCTGGCAAGACCGAGTGGCTGTGGATTGATGGCCCCTCAGTATCCGGGAAGTTGTCATCTTTGGTTCTGGATGGGGTGGCACTGCCCCATTCGGAACCGGTGCGGAACTTGGGGGTCCTCCTGGACTCACAACTCCTGCTCAAAAAGCAGGTGGCAGTCGTGGCTAGGAGGGCCTTCGCACAGCTTCGGCTTGTGCACCAGTTACGCCCATTCCTGGACCGTGATGCCCTCCGAACGGTCACTCATGCCCTTGTCATCTCCCATATAGACTACTGCAATGCGCTCTACATGGGGCTACCCTTGAAGAATATCCGGAAGCTACAGCTGGTACAGAATGCAGCCGCGCTGACAATTTTAGGTGCACCAAGATCAGCACACATAACACCTTTGCTCTGCGAGCTGCATTGGGTGCCGGTTTGCTTCCGGGTCCAATTCAAGGTGTTAGTTATTACCTTTAAAGCCCTACATGGCATGGGACCAGGATACCTGATGGACCGTCTTATCCCCATAACATCGACCCGCCCCACCCAATCATGCAGAGAGGACTTGCTACGGACCCCATCAAGAAAAGAACTCCATCTAACGGGGTCCAGGAGGCGGGCCTTCTCTGCAGTGGTGCCCACCCTCTGGAATATCTTACCCCCAGAGTTGAGACGGGTTTCCTCCCTCCCGGCCTTCCGAAAAAATCTGAAAACCTGGTTCTGCTGCCTAGCATGGGAAGGAAAAGGTAATAGCTCCTCCTGGGGGTGGTTAATATCATAATACCCTCCCTAATTCACCAGATTGGATTTTATATTTATATTTTTATGTTATATTGTATTTATATTGTATTTATATTGTATTTTAATCTTGTTTTTATTGTAAGCCGCCCAGAGTCCCCCGTTGGGGGAGATGGGCGGTCATATAAATTTGAGAAATAAATAAATAAATAAATAAATAAATAAATAAATAAAATAACAATAAATACATACTTGGCAGCTGGAATAAACCTATGAACAATCATCAATATCCAACATAACTATCTTACAGGCTCTGCCATACCCTCTACCTCCCATGCCCAATGACATAGGCATATCTTCAAGGCCTACAAAAGGCCAGTAGCGTTGGGACTAGTCTCATTTGGGGGGGGGGATGTTCCCAAGAGCATGTGACATGACAGAAAAGGGTCCCTTCCCAGGTTCCACCAGATGGCACTCTCTAATGGACAGGACCCAGAACATGCCTTGTCTGCCAGATCTGATGGGATGGGCAAACACACTCAGGGAGAATTGCAGAAATATACTGGCACAATACTCAACTAAAATATCATTTTAATTTTAAATTTATAACCATTTTAACAGTTTTTCATATTTATCTGAATACATATTAGTCGGATAGGAGAATAATTCAAAGCTTGTTCTCAAAATGTGGATGGGTTATTTTTGTCAACTTGGATGCCCAAACTTGAATTATCGAGTTGACGTTAAAGCAGTCTAAATTTTAATTCAAATACCCTTCATAGATGAGCATGGATTTTTGAAATAAATCATGTGGATAATCTGTCCAGCACATGTAATGTGATAAATATACAAGATACATGTAATAATGTAAGACTCTCTGGAAGCACTAATTAAACATAAACAATACAATATTGTAAACCAGCCAATTCATGTTTTATTATAAACTTTGCTTTTTCTGGTTGTTTTCTATGTAACAGAATATGAAATACCACAAATAGATTCAATAAATACCACACAGTGGGCTTTTAGTCTAAACATATGCCCTTCAGAATACAAACATTTATCCCAGTCATAAGCTTGTTTATAGGAATCAATACAGGAACTCACACTTTTTTTTACCAAGAGAACATCAGAGAAATTCCTCAAGTATTTTCCAACCCTATGCTCAGGAAAGACATCTACAGATACGTGCATAACACAAGATGTCAGGAGATTATTCCCATAGTGAACAGGTTCTCTTACATCTTTTAGTGTCTGTATCCAGGCTGATATGTCTTTTAAACTTGAGAGCGGATGACAGGTGTGGAAAAACTCGGCAGCATTTCTTGCTGACACTTAGCAGAAAGGAATATTTCTGTAATGAAGTTCATGTCTGGAGTTTCATTGCAGAGCACTGAAACACAAGTTTGCATGTAGCCTATAGCAATGCAATCCTTGTTAGATTGAAGTTGCAGAAAATGTGTTTTAGGTAGCATTCAGTGAAGCTATAGTGAGTAGCGTATCTTGTGGTCAGGTTCTCTGGGCTTTGAAGGATTAATAACCCCCTTTCTGAATGTTGCACTGAGAAAGCCTTGCAGACACAAGGTGAAAGATCACCAGAAAACTTGATTAGTACCTTGGTATCAATCCCTTGAAGCTGGGGAACCTGACCATAAGTCATGTACCACAAACCTAGGACACATTTATTCCAAGAAATTCAGTGAGCAGCATGTGATGTCAACCACATGGTTTCCTCTTGTGTGCCTGATCTGTGTTTAATAAATATGGTAAGTTAAACCATATTAAAGAGCAGGTTTGGTGTAGTGGTTAGGGCCCCAGGCTAGAAACCGGGAGACTGTGAGTTTCAGTCCCACCTTAGGCACAAAGCCAGCTGGGTGACCTTGAGCCAGTCACTCTCTCTCAGCCCCAGGAAAGAGGCAATGGCAAGCCACTTCTGAAAAACCTTGCCAAGAAAACTGCAGGGACTAGTCCAGGCAGTCACCAGGAGTCAACACTGACTTGAAGGCAACCCCACCCTCCCCCAAATACCCATATTAATAAATGTCCTGTCTAGTTTTGCTATAAGCCAACCCAACAGATCAGAAATGAGATATCTGAATTATTATTAGGGCATTACTGTAGTTTGACCACAGGCAGAAGACGGAACCTACAGTGGGGCAAAAAAGTATTTAGTCAGCCACCAATTGTGCAAGTTCTCCCACTTAAAAAGATGAGAGAGGCCTGTAATTGACATCATAGGTAGACCTCAACTATGAGAGACAAAATGAGAAAACAAATCCAGACAATCACATTGTCTGATTCGGAAAGAATTTATTTGCAAATTATGGTGGAAAATAAGTATTTGGTCACCTACAAACAAGCAAGATTTCTGGCTCTCACAGACCTGTAACTTCTTCTTTAAGAGGCTCCTCTGTCCTCCACTCATTACCTGTAGGAATGGCACCTGTTTGAACTTGTTATCAGTATAAAAGACACCTGTCCACAACCTCAAACAGTCACACTCCAAACTCCACTATGGTGAAGACCAAAGAGCTGTCGAAGGACACCAGAAACAAAATTGTAGACCTGCACCAGGCTGGGAAGACTGAATCTGCAATAGGCAAGCAGCTTGGTGTGAAGAAATCAACTGTGGGAGCAATAATTAGAAAATGGAAGACATACAAGACCACTGATAATCTCCCTCGATCTGGGGTTCCACGCAAGATCTCACCCCGTGGGGTCAAAATGATCACAAGAACGGTGAGCAAAAATCCCAGAACCACACGGGGGGACCTAGTGAATGACCTGCAGAGAGCTGGGACCAACGTAACAAAGGCTACCATCAGTAACACACTACGCCGCCAGGGACTCAGATCCTGCAGTGCCAGACGTGTCCCCCTGCTTAAGCCAGTACATGTCCGGGCCCGTCTGAAGTTTGCTAGAGAGCATTTGGATGATCCAGAAGAGGATTGGGAGAATGTCATATGGTCAGATGAAACCAAAGTAGAACTGTTTGGTAGAAACACAACTCGTCGTGTTTGGAGGAGAGAGGATGCTGAGTTGCATCCAAAGAACACCATACCTACTGTGAAGCATGGGGGTGGCAACATCATGCTTTGGGGCTGTTTCTCTGCAAAGGGACCAGGACGACTGTTCTGTGTACAGGAAAGAATGAATGGGGCCATGTATCGTGAGATTTTGAGTGCAAACCTCCTTCCATCAGCAAGGGCATTGAAGATGAAACGTGGCTGGGTCTTTCAGCATGACAATGATCCCAAACACACTGCCCGGGCAACGAAGGAGTGGCTTCGTAAGAAGCATTTCAAGGTCCTGGAGTGGCCTAGCCAGTCTCCAGATCTCAACCCCATAGAAAACCTTTGGAGGGAGTTGAAAGTCCGTGTTGCCCAGCGACAGCCCCAAAACATCACTGCTCTAGAGGAGATCTGCATGGAGGAATGGGCCAACATACCAGCAACAGTGTGTGCCAACCTTGTGAAGACTTACAGAAAACGTTGGACCTCTGTCATTGCCAACAAAGGATATATAACAAAGTATTGAGATGAACTTCTGATATTGACCAAATACTTATTTCCCACCATAATTTGCAAATAAATTCTTTCCGAATCAGACAATGTGATTGTCTGGATTTGTTTTCTCATTTTGTCTCTCATAGTTGAGGTCTACCTATGATGTCAATTACAGGCCTCTCTCATCTTTTTAAGTGGGAGAACTTGCACAATTGGTGGCTGACTAAATACTTTTTTGCCCCTCTGTATAGGCTGCCCTTCCACAATCCCAGTATTGCATTCCTGGCTCTGAGAAAATGTAATGAGGTTTTTTAGCAGCTGAGGATGTTAGCAGGGAAAACATCTTAGGAACAGTAACTATGTTTGGTGGGAAGGAGGTCTCCTTATCCATGGAAGTCTTTGCAAGAAATAAAGCCTGAGTATGTGCTTCCAAACATGAGCAAAGGAGATGATCTCCCCACTCTCGGAGACACGTGCAGCCTCAAGCTATTCCTCCAATATTCCAGCCCAGATCCTGAGCCACAGTAGTAACTTTAACAGGTTCATTTTAGCAGTTTTACTGCACTTTCCCTGCCTCTTAAGGAGTGAAGTTCATTAGAGTGGGGATGGTGTTTATATAGCTTGCTTCTCTGAAAAAGATTATAGTGACTAGGTTTACAGCCATAATGCGGTTTGCTTTGTTTTGCTATGCCTATGTACAGTGGGTGAACTCAGCCAGTTCAGCAAGCCAAGCTTAAAGCAAGTCATTACTTAGTGCAATATGTGAACTTAGCCACTATAGAATGATTATCAAAGAAATGAGGTGCAAATCTACTGCATCTCTGCATGACAGTGATAGCACATTAAACCCTTAGAAGAGAAGCTCTACTTTTCCCTTCTGTTTTTTGAGTATATCAGGAGTCTTATATAGTTTATTCAAAAAGAGTGGATGAAAGAGTCTGCTATCACCAAGGAGTACTTATCTCCCAGACTTAAACTGTCCTGGATTTCTTTTTTGCATAAATACACATGCATCTCTTCCGATTGGTAACACATGCATTTTGCCAGCAATTTGACTGTCTGAGTCAAATAAAAGTGGAAGGTGCCAGAATAATAAATAATTCATTGTAAAGCACAGCAAGCCTGTCACACAAATACTTGGAAAAAGGCACTAAGCAAGGATGCGTATCTCCAACTCAAAAATTAGTACATGTCATTAGAAACCGTAGGATGCTATTGGAAGAGAACAAAACTTGTAACAAATAATTAATGATATTTAAAATTATCTTTTTGCTACTTGGAAGGAAAGCTATGGCAAACCTAGACAGCATATTAAAAAGCAGAGACATCACCTTGCCGACAAAGGTCCGTATAGTTAAAGCTATGGTTTTTCCAGTAGCAATGTATGGCTGTGAGAGTTGGACCATAAGGAAGGCTGAGCGCCGAAGAATTGATGCTTTCGAACTGTGGTGCTGGAGAAGACTCTTGAGAGTCCCTTGGACTGCAAGGAGGTCAAACCAGTCAATCCTAAAGGAAATCAACCCTGACTGCTCATTGGAAGGACAGATGCTGAAGCTGAAGCTCAAATACTTTGGCCACCTAATGAGAAGAGAGGACTCACTGGAAAAGACCCTGATGCTGGGAAAGACTGAGGGCAAAAGGAGAAGGGGACGGCAGAGGATGAGATGGTTAGATAGCATCACCGATGTAATGAACATGAATTTGAGTAAACTCCGAGAGACAGTGGAGGACAGGAAGGCCTGGCGTGCTATGGTCCATGAGGTCACGAAGAGTCGGACACGACTGAACGACTGAACAACAACAAAAATTATCTTTAAATTGTATGGGTTTAAATAGTGATTTGCACAATAAGGTTTAAATAAGTTATTTCAGGGTTGTTATTCTGAGATAAGAATTCCTTTCTACATAAACACAAATTCTGGGCCACTTCTTCCATGCACTCATATCTGACAATAAAGCAATCCATAGAAAACTGTTCCTCTACTGACTGTAAAGACTGGGGAAGCCTACTCAGGTATAAAATAAAGACACCCCAAAAGTTCCTCACCTAAAAATTAATTGTTTCAATAACTGTATTATTTTAGGATAAGGTAAAAAAGTAAAGTCCCCCATGAGTTGAACTCGAGTTCTGGACACTTCATGAATACATCCATAAGATTTTCTTGGCAATAATATGGAAGTGATTTGTCTTTGCCTTCTTTTAGGATATTTTATTACCCAGTCCTGGTATTTCCAGGTGGTTTGGATCCAAACACTATCCAGATCAAACTCTTAGTTTTTTCAAGATCAGGCAAGGTTGCTCTCATTTGCACTGAACTTAAAGTGAACTACTGTCCTGACTTCGAGTGAAGGAACACGCTGAGACTTGGTGTAAAGGCTCTAGTGTTTTATTGTTCTACTCTGCTAGACAGAATCCAGCTAAACTAAAATGAACTAGTAATGCTCAGAGACAAAGGCCCAAGAAATTAGGGCGGTGCCTTCTTCAGCCTCTTGGGAGGAAAGCAAAGTGATTCAGTACTGCGCATGCATTTATCCCCCTGGAGGGAGCCCCCTCCTTCTTCACCAGTTATCTCCCTGACAACTACTTTCCATTCTTTTGTCTTCACTGTGTTTTTTTTTTGTCACAATCTCACTTTATATAAAACTGCTAAGTACACAATCATACAAAATATTTCCCGGGTGCTGCTAATTCAAACCTCAAAGCCATAGCTTCATTTACAGAGTGTAGGTTTATAAAAGGTTAATATTAGCACATGATCATCAAAAGCTGAAACATGATTAGCAAGTAGCAGATGTCTGATAACCAGTTGGAGAACCAGTGTGGTGAAGTAGTTAAGGTGTTGGACAAGGAGTGAGGAGGCCCACGTTCTAGCTGATGCTCAGCCACAGAAGCTCACTGGGTGAATCTGGGCCAGGCACTCTTTTTCAGCCCGAACTATCTCATAGGGTTGCTGTTGTGGGGGAAAATAGGAGGGAGCATCACATATGCCACCTTGACCTCCTAAACAAAAGGTGGGATATAAATATAATAAAATAAATAATATTCATCAACAAAAAACTAATGAAGCTTATCAACCTGTAATGTATTCACTGTACTCACTGAGGGTTCTCATTCAGTGGAATGAAAGGCCAGGTACTTTAGACTTACTTTGTCATGATCTGAATTTCTAGATTTCTATTCCAATTCAAATGAACACAAGTAGAAGTTTCTTTTAGACCTTTCTATATAATATAGCAAAGGTTCAGTCTGAAGTATTGCCAAGTGTAGAGAAAACGTGGAGCAGTATAGGGCAGGCTGCTGCCATACTTCAGTGAACCCAAATGCGCCTGGACAGGATTCCAAACAAAATTACTAGGTATTTTCAATCATACCATTCCTTTTCTGAAAAATATTGGAGATGATGTTACCATGGTTCATAACAGTGGAAAGTTGTACAATCTTGATTTGATGGCTACTGATATCCACACAGTGGCAAGGGGATGCCCATGATGAAATGTGTGTTGTGACGCTACAACCCAAACCCTACCCCTTACGTACTTGTATGGAACACTGAAATGCAAGCACAAAAGGGCGCAGCTTGCATTGTGACAACATAAAAAATGTTTCATCATTCTGGCATAAAAATATGGATGCCTATGGCTATGGTGATCAATGTTAAGCCATATTTTGTAATATCAACAGAATTAAATAACTGATCCCTTTAGAGGAGAATGTTAGGGAATACAATAATTCCTTCGTTAAGTGCACTTCAAAATAACCACATCAAGACCAATGACAGACTATCTGCAGTATGTTTTTCCTAATCTTATGTGCCTGAATGAGTAATGCATTCAAACAATCTTATTTCTTAATTAACCAATATTAATGAGTAATCTGGCCAGATTTAGGATACAATATCTCTGTTGGATGTAATAAAGCATATAAAGTTATACTATACCAGGGTTTCTCTTCTGAGTCTACTTTATTGTCATCTTATAAAAAGAAGTAATTAAATCAGAAAGGTTTTCACATGCCTCTTGCATACATAATATGAAATGCAGCTTTCAAATGCATTCAGGATTATGAGTAATTCACTTTGTAGCATGTTTGTGCATTCTACACACACATGTACTGTATCTGTCTCTGTACACTTTGAGAGAACACCCATATATCTGTCTTGCTGTATTTTCTAAAATTTTCTACTAATGGTAATCTACTTATAGAAGGAACTAAAAATGCTTAATAGTTTGTCATTCCCTAAGGACAATAATGGAAGATCTAAGATGCTCTGCAGGCAAGGACCAAGAATCTCTGGCTTTCATTCAGATAACACAGGTTCCTCCCATAATACTTTTCTTTAAGTTTCCTAACAGCTTTCTCTAGTCTTTTATATCTCTTACATTTTATGTCAGTTACCAGGGAACTTAATGCTGTTGTTAAATTGGTGAGAGAATGAGCCCTAATCTAAATAGAGCTTTACTACAAAGTCTTTCAGGAAAACAAAATATTTTTATATATTATATGATCAAACTGCAAAGCAGATTTATTCAAAGTATTTATTTAAAAGTTGCATAAAATACTGGGAACTTAAACTTGGAGAATATGCAGCAATGGAAAAACTAACAGTATATATACACAACAGTAGTCTAACCAAATTTAAGCAAAAATGGTTCCCATACATACAATATATCACACAGCATGGCAAATATAATCACTTACAGTCCAGCTTCTAAGGGGGCTTAAATATCTAAAAAAAAAAGGTAAAGGTTCCTCCCGCACATTTGTGCAGTCGTGTCTGACTCTAGGGGCCATTGCTCATCTCCGTTTGTTAGCCGAAGAGCCAGCATTGTCCAAAGATGCTTCCGCGGTCATGTGGCCGCATGATGCACGCGGAACACTGTTACCTACCCACCAAAGTGGTACCTATTCATCTACTTGCATTTGCATGCTTTTGAATTGCTAGGTTGGCAAGAGCTGGGGAAAGTGCAGGAGCTCACTCCGTCATGAGGGGCTAGGAATTCAAACCTCCGAACTTGTGATCTTCCGATTGACAAACCTGGTGTCTTACCCGCTGAGCCACCATGCCCCTCTTCTTAAATGTCTACAATACAGCAAATCAACAGATGTACAAAAAGGGGGAAGTTCAAAACCCAACAGTTGTTTTTCTTTTTTCCCTTTACTTTTTCTTTTCTTTCTTTTAAACTATTTTTTGGAATTTTAATTTTTGTTAAATATGATCTGCTTATCTATTTTTCTCTTTCTTAAAATGTAAAACAGAGAGAGAGAGAGAGAGAATGTACTGTATGTATCTGTGTTTGTGTTTGTGTTTTTGTGTGTGTGTGTATATGTGTGTGTGTGTGTGTGTGTATATATATATATACATACATACATACATACATACATACACATACACAGTATATATATATATATATATATATATATATATATATATATATATATATATAAATTTCTTTGAGGTTTTCTTTCTGAAATCATCTTATACGTAGGCTGACCATACATCCCGTTTTGAATGGGACAGTCCCGTTTTTTTAACATTTCCCGACCGTCCCATCGTTTTACTATAAATGCCAATTTTGTCCTGTTTTTTTAAAATTTGAAAGTTCCTGCGAACCTGTCAGGAGTGAGCCTGCCAGGAGCGGGTCAGCCCCTGCCACCATGCCAGACTCGGAGTCGGAGGAAGACAAGCCGACCTCCGTAAGAAGCTGGCATGGCACAAAACAGGAATCCGAAGCAGAGCTGCCATTTGGAGGCAGCCCGGAAGAAGTAGCCCCTCTCCAATTGGAGAGGTGCCTGGCCCTCGCGGTTGTTGGGACAGGCTTTTTCTATGGAGGCTTCAGGGGGAGGATTTTTGGGCAGGTCCCCACTATCTGATTGCTCTGCAAAGCAGAGGAAAGCAACTCAGGGGTGATGGCCATTAGTGGACTGGGACCTCCAACAAGGGGGGGGAGGAGGAGGAAGCGCGAGCGAGAGCCGAGAGGGAGCGCAAGTGCCCCCCTCGTGAAACCTGCCTCAAGTTACCTGGTCTTCCACCCAGCACCAGCACAGGGCAGCCTCTGTCAGCAGAGACCAGCAGGTGGCTCGGCAGGGCCGAGCATGGATCCGGCCCATTCTTGCTCCTCTGGTGGTGCCTGCCTTCGGGGTGCCGCCTGCTTGGCAGAGTGGCCGGTGGCAGCTGCGACTCAGCCCATGCCTGCGTGGGATGGATGGATGAGCACCCCCGCCCAGCTCCCCTCGCTGTTCTCCCCGATGCTGCCCACCCAGTCTGTTTCTCCCACGTGGCCGTCCAGTCTTCCTCGCCGCCTCCCCAGGGCGGGTGGATCACCTGCAATGGAGGGGGGGGCTTCGCGGTCGCCCCTGCTCTCTGGCCAGCCCTGTTTGAGGTGAGGGGCGCAGGCATGGCTTCGGCTAATGGGACGGGGAAAGGAGGCGCGGTGGCGCTCACCCTGGCCTGCTTGTTGGGGATCCCCTTTTGCTTTCTCGGGGTTCCTTTTTTACAGGGTTTACAGAGTCTTACGAGAAAGGGGGCAGAAGCCCCCCTCCATAGCCCTTTCCTTCCTCCCCCTTCCCTCTTCTTTTTGTTTTCTTCCTCTATTTTTCTTCCCATTTTCTTCTACTACTCCTTCTTCCTTGTCTCACTCTTTATCCCTTTCATTCTACTTCCCCCTTCCTTCCTTCCTTCCTTCCTTCCTTCCTTCCTTCCTTCCTTCCTTGTCCCTTTCTTCCTCTCTCCCTCCCTTTTCATTTCCCTTCCTCCTTCCCTTCCTTCCTTTTTCTCCTTTTTCCACTTCCTCCCTCCTTCACATCCCTTCCCTTTCTCCTTCCCTCTTTTTCTTTTCCCCCTTCCTTCCCCCCTCTTCGTTCCTTTCCTTTCTTCTCTGTCTTTTTGTCCTTCTCTTTTCCTTTTTCTCTTCCTTTCTTCCTTCTTCTCCCATGTACACTATTTTCTTGTTTAGCTGGCCACCTTAAAAGGAACAAGAGG
The DNA here is from genome assembly GCA_023362775.1 of Charina bottae. Classification (NCBI taxonomy): domain Eukaryota; kingdom Metazoa; phylum Chordata; class Lepidosauria; order Squamata; family Charinaidae; genus Charina; species Charina bottae. Next base: position 6,767,714 of record JALMGJ010000001.1, on the reverse strand, counting down.
GGAAAAAACCCAGGATGTATAAGATGTCCCTGATGTCTGAATTGTTGAATAGCACAAATAAACCAGAAGTTGACCAGAAGTTAATATGTTCATGTAATAAAACTTTTTCATTTTAATGAAAACAAAAATATTTTTATATATACAGTAATCTGTTTAAGGACCAGCAAATGGATCTTAAAAACTCTTAAAAACTTTTTTTATCATCTTACCTTTTCATGAATACGGAATATTACATAAGTTTAACCCCATCCCATTTTTGCCATCCCAATGTCCCGTTTTTGTCTCAAGGAAATATGGTCAGCCTACTTATACATAAACTAAAAAAAGCAATATGCACAATAGAAAATATGTGTATGGCTTTTTAAAAGCAAATTATAGGCATGGTAGAGTTGATCCCATACTAGCTAATTTCATTTGGGAAAAACACCATTTGCTACAATGGCAATGTTTGTGTGAATGAAAATACAGTAGACTATAAACTATAATGCAGATTTAACCCACATAAGCAGTACAATCATTCCTACAAATGATACGGATTCACCAATTTGGTTCACTAGTTCTTCAAAAACATTATATAAAATGGTTTGAATAATGTTTACTCACAGATAACTGAAAACTATTTTTCAGTTTTCATAATTTAAATGAAAACATTCTTAATCACTTAACTTCAAACAATGCAAAATTTCTAAATTATGCCTTGTTCAGTTTCTTTGTATATTATTTAAAAACCAATATTTTGATACTGGTAGTTGAGACACTCTAAATTCAGGCATGAATTTATGATCTTTTTAACCTTGGAACAGAAACAATGATTTTTCATATGTACACAGAACAGATTGTGTTATAAAAAAAAAAAACCTCTATCAAAATATTATACTGGAATTTTATTACATTAAGCATAATCCTTAAATTGTAACACCGAAATGAGGTATCTTGCTACTTCGGTACATACATCAAACTTTATACCTGTTTAGAAAGCTGTTTATTGTATCTTTTGAAGATCTCAGGAAAAATCTCCCATCTTTTTTGGCTCAGCCCCAGCACAAATGCTTAGTACTGGAGCAACTAGCAGCTTAAATTCATCTAGTTTCTCTCAGGGGAGAGTTACATCTTTCCCCATCGTCATGGTCAGACCACGCCCTGGTGACCCTGAGACTCTCTTGTGCTACCCCACTCCGCAGGGAGGCGGGACCTATTCGACTGGTCTGCCCCCGGCGACTGATGGACCCAGTGAGGTTTCAGAAGGAGCTGGGGGTTATTCCCGAGGACTTGCTTCACGGTCCAGTGGAGGTCCTGGCTGCAGCCTGGAACAAGGCAGCAGCCGGAGCCCTGGACAAGATCGCGCCTATGCGACCTCTCCGGCCCTGTTCGGCCCGTCACTCTCCGTGGTTTACGGATGAGTTGAGGGCTTTGAAGAGGGTTAAGAGATGTCTAGAGCGCCGCTGGAGAAAGACGAAGACGGAATCTGACCGAACACAATCTAGAGCCGCTGTTAAGGCCTACCTTGTGGCGGTAAGAGCGGCGAAACGTGAATATTTCTCCGCTCTTATTGCGTCCGCAGAATGCCGTCCGACGGCCCTGTTTAAGATTACAAGATCGCTTTTGGGTCGGGAACAAGGGGAGACCCATCTACAGGGCCGATCGGAAGAGTTTTCTGAGCATCTGCAGGACAAAATCGCTCAGATTCATTCCAAGTTGGACTCCAAGCGTGAGACAAGATCTGGGGAGATGCCAGAGGCTCGTACTTACCATGTTATCTGGGAGCAGTTTGATCCTGTTGGGCCTGATGAAGTAGACAGGATCCTTGGGATTGTAAATGCCACCACATGTCAACTTGACCCATGTCCCTCCTGGCTGGTGAAATCAGCTAGAGAGGTGACATGTGGCTGGGTCCTGGCGATTATAAATTCGTCCTTGAGTGAGGGGGTGTTCCCGGCTGCCTTTAAGGAGGCGCTGGTGCACCCCCTCCTCAAAAAACCGTCTTTGGACCCTACTATTCTGGGCAATTTTCGCCCAGTCTCCCACCTTCCCTTTTTAGGAAAGGTGGTTGAGAAGGTGGTGGCATTGCAACTCCAGAGGATTCTGGAAGAAACGGATTATCTGGACCCTTTTCAGTCAGGTTTCAGGCCAGGATATGGGACAGAGACTGCATTGGTCACGCTTATGGATGATCTCTGGCAAGGGCGGGATGGAGGGAGTGCGTCCATCCTGGCTCTCTTAGATCTCTCAGCGGCTTTTGATACCGTCGACCATGGTATACTCTTGGGGCGGCTCAGGGAGTTGGGGGCGGGCGGCGTGGTTTTGCGCTGGTTCACCTCCTTCCTCCAGGGCCGTTCCCAGTCGGTGTTGATAGGAGGAGAGAGCTGACCCGCGACCCCTGTCTTGTGGGGTGCCGCAGGGATCGGTTCTCTCTCCTCTCCTGTTCAACATCTACATGAAGCCGCTGGGCGAGATCATCCGTCACCACGGGATGAGGTATCACCAATATGCTGATGATACCGTTATACATCTCCATCCCGGGTGAAGTAGGTGATGCGGTCGATGCCCTATCTCAGTGTCTGGAGGCTGTGGGGGTCTGGATGGGGAACAACAGGCTTCAACTGAACCCTGGTAAGACGGAGTGGCTGTGGATTGATGGCCCCCCTAGATCCGGGAAGTTGTCATCTTTGGTTCTGGGTGGGGTTGCACTACCTCACTCAGATCCAGTGCGGAATCTGGGGGTCCTCCTGGACTCGCGACTCCTGCTCGAAGAGCAGGTGGCAGTCGTGGCCAGGAGGGCCTTTGCACAACTTCGAGTTGTGCGCCAGTTACGCCCTTTCCTGGATCAGGAGGCCCTCCGAACAGTCACTCATACCCTTGTCATCTCCCGCATAGACTACTGTAATGCGCTCTACATGGGGCTACCCCTGAAGAGTATCCGGAAGCTTCAGCTGGTACAGAATGCGGCGGCGCGAGCAGTTACGGGTGCCATAAGATTGGCACATGTAACACCTCTGCTACGCGAGCTGCATTGGTTGCCAGTTTGCTTCCGGGTCCAATTCAAGGTGTTGGTGATTACCTTTAAAGCCCTATATGGCATAGGACCAGGGTACCTGAGGGACCGTCTCGTCCCGATAACGTCAGCCCGCCCCACCTGTGCGTGCAGAGAGGGCATGCTTCGGACCCCCTCAACAAGAGAATTCCATCTAGCGGGGTCCAGGAGGCGTGCTTTCTCTGCGACAGCCCCCGCCTTATGGAACATCTTGCCCCCGGAGGTGAGACTGGCCCCTTCACTCCTGGCCTTTCGGAAGGCCCTTAAGACCTGGCTCTGCCGCCTGGCCTGGGACAACGGAGGTGGTAGTACCTCCTGGGGTTGGCTGGCCCCGTAGCAATAAGACCTATGCTACGGTCCCCAATCCATCTTGGATTCTATTTTATTTTATTTTATATCTGGATTTATTTTTATACATCTTCTATTTTGTATGGTTTTAAATATTTTAAATTTTTAAGTCTTAATTATTGTAACCCGCCCAGAGTCCCTTGTATGGGAGATGGGCGGGGAATAAAATAAATAAATAAATAAATAAATAAATAAATAAATAAATAAATAAATAAATAAATAAAAATAGTTTGGCTCAGCAGAAGTTGTTTTGGGCTGTAAGTTTTCTTGACTTAAGCAACCATCTGGAAATAATTGCATGAGGAATTGAAGCAGTTGAAAAGGCATGTCTACTGATTATTCTACACTGTCAAAGTAAGAAACAACAATCTAAGGCTAAGATGATAAACCTAATTTTATCAACTTCTCAAGTACTGTTAATTTAACCTGACATTGCCTCACAGCATTAACATGTGCTGGCAATATTGAAGGAACATTTATGATCTAATTATACAACTTGGCTTGCAGACACAGGTGGGGGCTTTTGTTGTGTCTGTATTTCTCATTACTAGTCTGGACTGAACCAATATAATCTTGATTTCAGAAAGCATATTCATTAAAGAACTATTCATTTAAAAAGCTAACAAAATAATGATTATAAAACTCTTTTTGCAAGGCCTTCCAAGCCAAGTTTTCTTGGAGTCGCAGATACTGCAGATGTTCACACAATGTAAGATTAAAGTCTAGAGCTGTGTAACAATCCAGATTCAAAGCACAAAATGTGATTTGAAGCATGCATCACTGTGCATGTAGCAACTATCAAGAATACCTTTAAAAATCTTCTCTTTTTGTAGATTCAGGAAACAGGAAAAGATACTTGGTTTAAGACGTTCTAAGCAAATACTACATAAATGCCCACACATTGTTCAACACATTTTGCTCTTTGAATCCAGATCACTGAATAGCCCTCTTAAAATTTGGCGCTGTGCTATAAAGCAGCAGTCTGGAAGACTAGCATTTAAAGATTTGGGCTAGATAAATTTTCACTTAAGGTCAGATGAACTTAAGGTTCTCAGTATAAAGTTGTTTCTAAACATGGACATGAATAATGTTTAGAGATATTTCAAGAAGGAAATTGCCTTTCTTTATTAGTCTCTTCCTGCTCACACAATGCCTTATGCCAGAGCTTTCCAAACTTTTCATGTTGGTGACATACTTTTTAGACATGCATCATTTTGTGACACAGTCTTACAGCAGGGCATCATTTTGCGACACTCTCTTACAGCAGGGCACAAGGCAGGCACAAGGACCTGCAAGAATCTTGGCAGGGCTCGGAGGCAGCAGCAGCCACGACACACCCAGACACTGCAGCCGACACACTAATGTGTCGCGACACACAGTTTGGAAAGCTCTGCCTTATGCAATACAGTAGTTTGTCCATTTTAAATTGACAGCTATATACTAGAACAGAGCTTTCCAAACTGTGTGTCACAACACAAAAGTGTGTCGCCACACCACCCGGAAGCGGCGGCACGCGCGTGCGCGGCAGCATCAGTGTTTCCGTGTTTTAGCGGAGGCTGCCATCGCCGCCATGCACGCGCGCGCCGCCACACGTCCCCCGCGCCGCCGCCGTGCATGCGCGCGCTGCCGCACGCCCCCGTGTGCCACCGCCATGCGCCCCCCCGCACCGCCGCCGCCGCCACCGCCACCGCTGGTGTGTCGCCAGCGGCGGCACTTTGGAAAGCCCTGTACTAGAAGTTGATATTGTCCCTTCAGGCAATATTGATCATGAATGGAAGACTATCTGAGGTAGCTTAGTAGGCGAACAGGTTCCAATAATTTATATCATGTAGGACAATAACCATTATGTGAAGCCTGCATTTCTGATGCTAACACTGGTTTGGAGAACAAAAAATGCAGTAAAGAAATGGAATTCTGGGGACTATACTGCAAAAGTGATACAACCACATACAAAAAATTAAAATGGGTGGTGGAAGAAAATTGATAATGAATTAATTAAATGTTAATAGAATTATTTTTAATACAGTAATCATAATCCTGTCAAATCTCAATTGGTTAATTAGAACAAAGGGATAAACAGTTACTAAACATGACAGAATATGAATTCAGGAACAACCTTTGTAAAGAAGTATTTTCCTTGGAAATATGTTCTTTTGTGGAGTCCTTGGTGCTCTCTGAGCCTTGTTGTTTTCTTGTAGACGTTTCATTGCCAGGCTAGGCAACATCTTCAGTGCGAAAAGGGAGTGGGACTTGCTCTTTGTTTATATACCCTGGCTTGTCCTGCCTGTGTTGGTGGGGGTGTTGTACTCTCCTTGGTAGTTCCTTGGTTGGGCTGTTTGCTGCTTGGTTGATTGACTGAGTTAATAGTTCCTTGATTAGGGTCTATTGTGTTGTTTGATTGCTCCTCTGGTGCTAATCTTGGTGTTAATCTTTGCCTATTTGAGTGTTGATTGCTGGCAACAAACAACACAATAGACCCTAATCAAGGAACTATTAACTCAGTCAATCAACAGCCCAACCAAGGAACTACCAAGGAGAGTACGACACCCCCACCAACACAGGCAGGACAAGCCAGGGTATATAAACAGAGAGCAAGTCCCACTCCCTTTTCGCACTGAAGATGTTGCCTAGCCTGGCAATGAAACGTCTGCAAGAAAACAACAAGGCTCAGAGAGCACCAAGGACTCCACAGTTCAACCCTGAGCTACAAATATTCTCTTCGATTGATATGTTTTTTTTCTGAGACATTTGGCAGGACTCAGTGTAATTACTGACTTTCTGAGATTTTACTGTTGTAAAATCTTTTCTTTAGGCCCTATTTTTTCCTTTGGATTTTTTTTTGGGGGGGGGGCTTTATTGTTGTTCAAAATAAACACTTTGTATAAAAAGAAGCATATTCCAAATGTCCTGTCTTTGCTGAGCAGTTTCAGAGAAGTTATTTGGCAGCTCTTCACTTGAATCAGGACCTGGTAAAAGAGAATCTTGAAGAAAATATATGACAAGGTATTAATTGATCCTGACATTTTAGGATCACCTTAATGAGAAGTAATAAAAGCCTTAAACATCTCTGTTCTAGTATATTATATATCCTGGATACAAATTTAATTATTAAAAGATGTTTAATAAAATATGTGTTCAATTTAGAATCGACTCCAGCCAACAACAATCCGCAAACTCAGTTTGTTTCACTCATTTACTCTTTACTTCAAGGAAAAGTTCAGCTGGGGTAAAGAAATGTGAACATTCATTCCATTATCATGTATAGACCAGCCACTGTGCTAGGTACCAACTTGCATCTTGAGCAGATTTAAAGTACATTTATTTCATTTCTAAACATCGGGGCCTGAATAATGAAACAATGCAAATGGAAAAGCTAGCAAATGAAACATTTCCCTTACTAATCACAAAACAATTATCTCAAAAAGCTAATTTTGATAGGAACAGAATATGGAATTATCAAAATAGGAACCCGCTAGGATTTGGGGTTTTTAATTTGCATTTTTCTTGTTAATAAAGCTGAACATTAAAGTGGAAAAATACAGAGATCTTTAAGAATAGCCACAAGATGAATAAAAGATACAAATTTTAAAATAGAATGAGGACATTAAAAAACAGATATAAGCTTCTTTTCTTTCCTAACAAAAATTATCTTGTATATGAGTCTCTACGGCTCTCTAAGCTTTCAGTCTGTAAAATATATTGAAAATATGTTAGTATCAGGTAGAAGTTTTAACCAGCAACTTCTTCTGAACTACGCTGTATCCTTCTAGAAAGGATTAGCTAACTTCTGAGTGAGATCATCAGAGAGGGCACTAATCCAGTTCCATATACTGTATATAGCAGCAAATCAGTTAGCTCTTAGTGATCTTGAGTTGTTTTTTCCTTGATCAGTATCTCTAATACACAGAATTTTACCTGATATTTAGAATTACCACCATATAGGCAAATGTGGTGCTACCTTTGCAGACAGGAAGATTCTAGTGTTGGCAGGGCAGAACAGGAATGTTCCCCATACAGGAAGTGTACAATTGTCTCCTGACTTCCATTAGGATATGTACTGTAACTAAATTTTTTTTTGCAAAGTCTTCGTAGGGTTTTGAAGCATCACCAGGACAGAAACAGTAGTCATCCATAAGCCAATTAGTGGCTTATCAGTGGCTGTTCTTCGCTGACCCAAAAACAGAGAAACCCATTACAGCTGCCATTTTATCCTGCTCTTCAACCATCAAGCCTTCTTCTCGTCTCCTTTTCTTTTCCCTCTGTTTTTCCTTTTTGTAGGCACTGGCATTTTCTTCCTCTTTTCTGAGCTTCTTCATCCTGTCCTCAAAGTCATAATTCTTCTCCTCTACAGTATGTTTTACTTGTTCATCTCAAAGAGTTTCTTCAGTGGATCCAGAGTGGAATGTTCCATTCTCATGGCCATACCCAGGTTCCTCCAATACAGTATTTTTTGCCACTAATCTCCACTACACAATCACAGACATTACAATAATTTCCTCCTATCTCAGACTGAGAAGTAGTTTTGGTAATAATAATGTTTCTTTCCAATTTGGATTCCCAGTCCACTTCGAGTCTCAATGCGTAGAAGCTCACACTTAACAGATTGTACTGATTTGCCATCATTCTTCTGTCTGTGCAAGTTTCTTATATTCATTTTTGTCCCACTTTTGGCAGAGGTCTAGGTGTTTAGTCCCACTGTTCAACTCCATTTTACCTCTGAAATATCTGGAAAGCAACTCACTAATATACAGAATTAGCAGGCTATCTAGATTGTGCCCTCATTTGGACACTCAATTCATAGATTCCGAGAAGGTCCATATTCAAAATATGTATATTCAGGGAAGACACCTGCAAAGGCACATGCCAGTCTTACAGGGATTTACTGTGAAAACAACAACAAAAATGCCATTTCCCAATTCATTAAATGGTGTGGAAGTTGGATGAAACTGGGCCGTGACTGAGGCATGTACTACTGACACTGACTAGCTATAGAATGAGAAGTAGAGGCTCTGATTTGCCTTGACAAGACACTTTGCACCACGAAAACAATTAGATGATACAACACAATTGGTCTCAATGAGGTGGCTGCTTTTTATATCCCATGTTTGCTCCAGGAGCAATGTGCACAGCACTCCCTATTCCAATTTTTCTACTACAATCCTGTCAGGTAATTTGGACTGAGAGATGGACTGGTCCAAAGTGATCCAGTAGGCTCCCATGCCTGACGGTGGTCTTGAACACTCCCTGGTCGTAGTACAGAACTTTAATGCACCACATTAGTTCTTGAACATCTCCCATCATCAGGTCCTCATTGTTTGGGAGTAGGTTATTTTCTTGAAAAATTTTGCCATGTTGTTATTATGTCTTGTAAATGCAGATTAATCTTAAACCTAATTAGATCACAATATTCAAAATTAAACATTAAAAGAAATTCAGCACATATAATCCATTTTTATAGCATGCAACTTGTTGAAAAAGTAAAATATTGCTCCCAAACTATATTTGTTTCACTATTTGTATAGCTTTTCCCCTGTATCTCAATTACAGTCCCTTTCAATCCAGATCTGCCATCATTTAAATTATCACACTTCACAAAAACCAGTGAAATGCTTTCTGTGTCTGTATGTATACTGTATATTTTTTTAATTTATCCCTTTATTATTTTTATAAATAACTCAAGGTAGCGAACATACCAAATACTCCTTCCTCCTCCTATTTTCCCCACAACAACCACCCTGTGAGGTGAGTTGGGTTGAGAGAGAGTGACTGGCCCAAAGTCACCCAGCCAGCTTTCATGCCTAAGGTGAGACTAGAACTCACAGTCTCCTGGTTTCTAGCCTGGTGTCTTAACCACTAGACCAAACTGGCTGTCATATTTATTAAATATTTAATAGTCTCCACTCCTCCATCCAGGTAATTAATGAAAATATTTCATAGCACAAGACAAATCTCTGCTACAATTCTGGCTGAAACTTTTCCAATTACACGGATTTGTAATAGTTATAACTGCAAGTGTTAGTCCAACTAATAGTGTAAGGAATTTGGATCAGGTATACATTGACGTAACAAAAGAGTTACAAAGGTGTTTTTCTGAACCCTGCATGGCTTCTTAGTGGAATATAGTGTTAAAATTTAAAATCAATTTAGCTTCTGTTTAAAAGGAAACAGGAATATCATTGCAATTTTTATAAAACAAATCACTCTTAACTCTATTTTGAAACAGGGATATTTTATTTAATAGAGCTAACTGTCATTAAAATACTGGGCATATTTTTTCAGGTTGCACAGAGCAACTTAGGTGTCTTAGCAAGAATAAAACAATTATGTAACTTTGGTTTTCCAAGGCTCCTATACTAAATTGAAGGGGATACTATTGCCCTCTTCAAATTATTTTGAGTCCATTTCAAACTATGATTGCAGAATCAAAAACAAGCCATTGTTGCTCTTCTTCCACTTTCTGTCTCTTTTCATTCTCTATTTTCATTCTACACTGTCACCTTGAAATCAACACGTTGTATCTGCCGTTGAAATGAAACCAGTGTTCTGATTCTCACTTAGAGGGAAGCACTCACTATAGCTTTGGTAGCAAAACAAACTAGAATTAATGTTGAATTTGAAATAGAAAGGAAAGCTGTACATGAGAGAAGGGAACATACAAATCTAGAACTTATTTAAAATCTCTCAAAGCACACCTTCTTGGGAAGATTGGAAGATTCCCTGAGCTACTGAAGAGATTACATATAGGACAAATATTTCCGAAAGCATAAATGTAAGATTTTATATTGCCATTTTGAATATACCAAATAATTTAAAAAATAAAAATAGAGCACAGCATCATGGCGGACCAGCAGGGCAACAAGCCCCTAGCGTGGCAGGCCGGCTTCAATGATGGCGAGTTCCAGCACAGGGGAGTGGGTTTGGTGGTGTGGCAGATCTTGGCGTGGTGGGCCGGCATGGCGGCGCATTGGACCCGGGTGGTGGAGTGGCCTTGGCGGCACGTCGAGCCGGCCCTGGCAGAGGACGTTCGTGGTGTGACCGGCAGCACAGAGGGTCCCGGCGCGATGAACCGGTGATAAAGCTGGTGGACCAGCGAAATCAGTGCGGCGGAGCTCGGCGACAGGGGACGATGAGCTTTGGTGACTCTAGGTCCCTCTGCCAGAGCCCCCTGGATGAAGACCTTGGTGGTGGTGGGGGCAGTGAAACTTTATGGCCCCAGGCCCCTTCCAAGAGCCCCCTGGATAAGGAGGGGGGACCGCAGGGGGCACAGTCGGTAGATCCCAGCAGCACAGGGGACCCAGTTGTCACGACGGGCCTCAGCATGATAGGCCCCAGTGGTGAGGAGTGGCGAGTTTGGGGCTGAGTGCTGGTCATCTTCTCCCAGCCTACCCAGAGATGGTGGAGAGCTACCAGGATCCCTCCAGTGTGAGTGAGGTACTCCCTCCTGGGTGTCACAGATGTGGGAGTCCAGGATCACATGATTGTATGTAAGAGTACTCACCCTGAGTGAGAGACAGGAGGTGTATAGGAATGGATGAGGTGTCCCCCTGTTGACCAGTGAGAGAGGCTGAGGGGGGGCACATGAGAATGTGGTCGATGGTTAGACTCTAACAGCGCTGAGAGTATGAGCTGGTGCACTGCGGGACCTGCCACCGGCCTGTGGTTGATTGAGTGTGTGGGAGGATGTATGAGTATGTATGAGAGAATTTCACTTGGCGGGATCCAGGAAGTGGGCCTTCTCTGCAGTGGCTCCCGCCCTTTGGAACACTCTGCCCCCGGAGGTGAGGCAAGCCCCTTCACTCCTGACCTTCCGGAAGAACCTGAAGACTTGGCTCTGCTGCCTTGCTTGGGGTGGGAAGGGGAATAGTTATTCTTGGCGGTGGCTGGTGCCTTAGAGCTCTCCTCACTATATTACATCGTTATGGCCACTTGGATTTTATATTTATTTTTATTTTATACTTTTATTTGGTAATTTGTATTTATATTTTAGATGGTATTTATGTTTACTGTTTTAACATTAGTTTTATTGTAAACTGCCCAGAGTCCATCTTCTCGGGGGAGATGGGCGGTGGTAACATTTGAAAAATAAAATAAATATTAAAGCAGTATCGCAGCATCGAAAAAAATTACCAGCATGAGAAGCAATTATAAGCTAGTCATTTGTTTGAACATGGACAATGATGAGAATGCCTCGTATTATACACAATTGCAAGCTGTTCAATATCTTCCTGTGAAGATGAAAATTGGAGAGTTTTGTATGTTAAGAGGAAGCTTCTCTTGTCTTGTCTTTGGCAGCAGATTTCTATAAAATGATATTGCATGCAAAATACTGGATAGCCAATAATAAAGCAGGAGAAAGTGATAGAACTGCTACTAAAAATACACTGAAACTAACTATAATATTCTCTATACTTACAGACTTGGTGTCATTACTGAAAATGCTTGGAAAATTTTGTACACTAGTGATACAGCTCAACACCGCCTGGGACTGGCCCTGGAAGAAGGAGGTGAACCAGCACAGAACCATGCTGCCCACCCCCAACTCCCTGAGCTGTCCCAGAAGGATACTGTGGTTGACGGTATTGAATGCCGAGAGGTCAAGAAGAGCGAGAATGGATGCACTGCCTCCATCTCGCTCCCACCAAAGATCATCCATAAGCACGACCAATGCAGTTTCTGTCCCATGACCCAGCCTGAAACCTGACTGAAAGGGGTCCAGATAATCCGTTTCATCCAGAATCCTCTGGAGCTGCAACGCCACCACCTTCTCAACCACTTTCCCCAAAAAGGGGAGGTGGGAGACTGGACGAAAGATATCATTAAAGAACTGTGGCTTGCAAATATTAAATATATCCAAGGCCAAGTGACAGATCTAGGCATGTTTCTTTGAGAGTTCAAATGTAGTAACAGCTGCTTTTTAGCATTTTACTCTGAAGATGTTTAGCAGTATTGTGAGTTATGAATTTTTTTCACATTTAGACCTAGAAACTAACATGAGAAAACATGTACATCTGTAATCTGAAAATGTATCCCAAAACCAGTTGCCTGGGTTTTGTCTATCACGTGTATCTTCTTTAGAAAACAAATATATGGTTTGTAAATATAATTTGATCCTTTTGCTGTAATATAAAACTTGAGCTAGGGTTATATTTCTTCACTGATGGAAATCCTCCAGAAAATACCATACTGCCTGAAATTGGTACAGTAGATATATTATTTAGTATGTTTATTGACTTAGTAAAGAAAACTAAAAAAAAAGTTAAATTGAAATGATAGGGTAAATATCAGATGTTTGTTTTTATGTTTAAAGAAGTAACTGATTAATTAGTATAACATATTCAATCTAATTAAATGCCTTACCCAAATTATTTTTATTGTATTTTTCAATTTCTCAATATTTAAACATCTAATAGTTCAAATAATAATTACACTTTTCCCTTACATCATTTAGACCACATTAAGAAGGTAACTATGAAGTTAACAAACTAAGCATTTCTGAAGAGCTCTATAGATGAATTATGAGCTTCCTACAAATACTAAACAGAAAAAAAACCCCATTCAATTTGATTAATATTTTCATATAATTGCCAATTGAACTTCTGTCATACTTTTAAAACAATTCTAAATAATCCCCTTTGGTTAGAATGTTAGCTTGAAATCGAATGTTATTTTTGTACAAAACACTCATATTTAGATTGAATTAAACATGATATACACATATTCAAAAAGGTCAGTGGACAGTATTTTTTTTCAAAATCATATTAGACTTTAAAGCTACGAGGCTCACAGGGTTGTTGTTGTGGGGAGAATAGGAAGAGGAAGGAGTATTAGGTACTGTATGTTCCCTGCCTTGAGTTATTTATAAAAAATAATAAAGGTGGGATATATATATATATATAATAAATAAATAAATAAATAAAAACAGCCTGTCTCTTCAAATATCTTTCTGTTTATTACTGGATTTTAAAAAAAAATTTCAGAAATAGTCTTGTGCTCAGTTATTTTCTATTCTATCCCAGGTGTTGCACTTATGTGTACAATTTTAACTTTGAGGATAAAGCTCTTTATCTCCACCTAGATAATATTTAAAGTAGAAATTTGCTTTATGTGAAAAATGTGAACAGTAATTTGTCTTCCAAAGAAGACATACCCTATGAAAGAAACAATAAGTCAATCAGAAGGAATACCATGTTTTATAAACTATTTTTTAATGAAACAGCTGTAATTATAGTCAAGAACATACTGAACATTAAGACTGAAGTCAAATACTAATAGGTCACTAAAATATAATCAGCTTTTTCACTTTCCCATATTTCAATAATAGTAAGTACAGACCTGCTGTGAAACTTCAGTTAAAGTGTATTTCTCTGCAGGTAACCTTCACAGCATTGGAATATGACAGACATTTAGGCTCCAGCATTAATGCATACTAGTTCCACTTAAATTGTACGTGTCCATGGGAAGTACTCACTAAAATAGCACAATGAATGAGGAACACCAGAATACTGGAAATAACTTAAGCCTGAAACTGGCTGTATATTATTTAATGGCCCAACTGGCCCCTTTAAACATTTGTCTAGCCACACAGCAGCCACTTTGCTGTAAGTAAGTTTGATTCTGCTGGAGATGATACTAGAGGGCCAATAATATAAGCCTCTTAAGATCCAGCCATCACTCTTTCAAATCAAAGAACTCACTGGTGTGGTTTCAGCCTTTCTATGCATGTATAACCCTGGCTGTTCTCCACATATACTATTGGAACAGTGCAATTGTTTGTAAAGGGTCTGCACTGAGCCGAAATATTATGTGTTTGTAATGTCACTATACTCTTCTGAGCCAAAAACATGGTTGCGGTATTGCCATTTGGTAAGGTACCAGATCTGAGCTACTAAAATCTGGGCAGCCACAAGTTGACAGCAAAGAGTTACAGAACAATCTAACTCTTCAATCTCATCTAGTAGCCATTTGGAATTTTGTGGTCCTTATCTGATAACCCTAGAGGTGCGATGGCTCAGCAGGTAAGATGCCAGGCTTGTCAATCGGAAGATTGCAAGTTCGGAGGTTCGAATCCCTAGCCCTGCGTGCGGAGTGAGCTCCCGCACTCGCCCCAGCTCTTGCCAACCTAGCAATTCGAAAGCATGCAAATGCAAGTAGATTAATAGGTACCACTTCAGTGGGTAGGTAACAGCGTTCCGCACATGTCATGCCAGCCACATGACCGCGGAAGCGTCTTCGGACAACGCTGGCTCTTCGGCTAACAAATGGAGATGAGCACCGACCCCTAGAGTCGGACACAACTGCGCAGGGGGAACCTTTACCTATCTGATAACCCTATCATTTTGTATTATAGCTTTTTAAAATAAAGTTTTAATAATAAGTAAAATACAGAAATTTGTCATATTTCAAAACAAAGACTGGTTTTATAGTCTTTTGTTCTACTAGTTAATAGTATAATATTAATAGAAAAATGCCTACAAATGTGGGTGATTTAGCTGGGAGCACACATTAAGAGCCAGATGAATAATTAATGTCATCCCCAACAAGATAATGGTGGTGGTGGCTCCTAATATAGCTGTTTCTTCAGCACATCTGAGATAACAATTGAAAGGGGAGTTGAAATCTGGCAAATCACAATAAATGACTGGTGGATTACATAGGACGTAATGAGTAGCAAGCTATGCAAGGCTGATTATGTTTGCTTATATGTAAAATAATTATTCTGATGAACAGTAGTACATTTAGCATTCAGTGTTGATTTTACAAAAGCACTAGAAAATGTGATTCTCTTGAATTCTGTAGTGTTTATCTTTAAACAAAGGTGTCGCCTCAGCAGTGTATCATGTCAACTGAAAAAAAAGATCCTTGAAAAAAGAATCTTTCAATTTTAACTTCAGATATTAGCATTGAAAGGAGTGTAACCCCTTGCTGTTAAGAACTGCTACTTTATCAGTCATTCAGACTACATGTGATTAATTATGGTTACTCATGATTAAACTATTTATTTATTTATTTTCTATCCCACCTTTATTATTTTTATAAATAACTCAAGGCGGCAAACATACCTAATACTCCTTCCTCCTCCTATTTTCCCCACAACAACAATCCTGTGCTTGAGTTCTGTCAAAATATTTAAATTCTGATTCATCACACCATTTTACTGGGCTTAATATTTATCTTTTCTGTATGTTATTCAGAGCAGTGATATTAGGGACACCAGCTGAAGTTTTAAGGAGGAAAGCAAAGCTGTTTTTCATGCATGACACTGTGGAATTTGAACATCTTCCTTTTTGGTTAACTGGCTTAGGAAAAAGAACAAGAAAATCTCAAAGGAAAAAGTGTACTTTTCTATAGTCTTGTTTTGGTATTCATTTAAGTTCAGTTAAGGCAACCAGGTTCGTTCCAAATTAAGTTTAGCCATCTTGTTGAGGAGGCGGGTATGAGCCACACCTATTCTCAAAAGATACCCAAGGCTACAGCTGTTGCCACTTTATTTCAAAACAAGGTTCATAAACAGGTTACACAAATGCAATAAAATTATGGTGCCAAAGCACCTGCACCCCCAAAAGACAAAACAAATGAAAAGCCCTGGCAATTAAACTAATGTAATATAAACAAACTATTACAGTTAAATTATCCTCCCATGCATTAAGCAGACTGCTGCTGCTTCAGAAATTGAGGATCATAATAATTACATCACACCTTTTTTTTAGTAGAGATCTTCTACAGTTTTGTTCAAAGCATATTTTAAAATAAGTAATATGATCTGTACTTCCCAGAATGGCTAGATGGAATTCCAAAAAATAAACTTAACTTAATTGCAGTGCAGTTCTCAGAGCTCAAAGAAAGGTATCAGAATACCATATACCACAGCATATCATAAATATATTTAAAACTGCATATTTTAATAAAATGTATTTAGAAATGCATAGTTTGTGAAAAAATAGATTGAAATGTGTGGTTAAAGAGGATTTTTGTGTAGCTGTTTGTTGCTGTTGTTTTAAATAAAGATCAGTATGAACCAGAATTGAGTGGACATACAATTTAACAAATGCAGGCACTGGTAAGGTCAGAAAGAGTGATTCAATTACCTCTGTTCGCACAACATATTAAGTCACAATTCACAGGGTCATGATGCTTCCAGTCTCTAGAAATAGAACTAGGTGGCAGGTGTGGTTTATCTGGTCAGAAATAGCATAATTTTTTCTAAATTTATTTTGGGAATAAATAAAAAGTTTCAAATCTCATTGCCACCAACCCCCAAATGTGAGTTATTGTAACTGATGTTACCTTCTCTCTCTCTCTTTTTCTTGGTAGCTTAATCATCTTAGGCATTCAGCAGGTGTTATATTTTGTCTTCCATTTAGTCAGAACACCAGCTGTTTATAGACAATTAAAACTTTTTTTAACAATAACACAGTATGAACAGATAACACGGGATATAAGTTGTTTCTGTTTAAAGGAACAGAACTCTTATGTTTAAGTACAGAATGACAGTTCCATTTATCAGAAAAGCTACCACAGTCTTCTCTTTTTCCATCAGTGGGAAGAAAAAGTAGTGGGACTGATCCAGTAGGAGCCTCTCCGCTATCGTGCCCTGTTTTGTACATCCTGCAGATACACATGAAATTATTTCTAACCGTGTAGAATCTGTTGAAATAATTAGCCTCTTTTTATCTCATGTGTGGAGATTCTACCAAATAAGACCATTCTGTGTCCGTATTTTTATTTCAGTGAAAATAAGTGGTAACATGCCAACAATCACAAAGATTGCTAGAACACTGACTGAAGGGGAAGACGACTTGTAAGCTACAACAAGCAGAAGTTTACTATATTGTCTGGGGCACACCACAATGAATTCAAGCTACACCATCACATTTTTGATTAGATGATGTGTGATTAATTTATAGTATATAAATACTATACTAGTATTAGTATAATAAATACTACTATTTATAGTATTTGTGTTATGCAAAATCAGAAAATTGCTGCTCTTTTGTTGTCCATATGCTTTTCAACCTTTAAGTTTACTTCCGTCACATACTGCAGTAGCCTCTGAAGGAGGAACAGATTTCACCTACAGATGCAGCCTCTTTGAGGGCTGTTGCCTGAATTCTAAGGTAACTACAAATCACAGGCAAATAAACTATGGTTTGATATATGGCTTGACACTCTGCTGAAAACAATGGATTGTTTTAGATACTTTGGTTTGACAGTTTGGTTCACAATGGCTTTTTGGTTTGCTTTTGGCATAGCATGATGTGTTAACCCAATGGCTGTGTTTAGCATAGTAGAGCATTAATAAACCACAATTTAAAATCCTGGTTCAGCATTAAATATAATCAGTTCATTGCTTGATTTTATCTATCTATCTATCTATCTATCTATCTATCTATCTATCTATCTATCTATCATCAAATTTATATGGCTGCCCATCTAACAAAAAGTGACTCTGGGCAGCATACAACAATTAAATAAAACAATAAATATATAAAAACAATCATTATTAAAACTAGAAAACAGTCATTATTAAATATTTGTTTATTTATCAAATTTATATGGCCACCCACTCCAAGCCTGGCTGGCAACTCGACAAGTCAGAGTTGGCTAACTTTCTATCTTGTTTGCAGGGGTCTACAGACCACTGAAGTTTCCCCCTGGAGAAGGGGGAACCAGAAGATTGCTCACAGAGCCATTGTAATTGCCCACTCCTGTTTTTCTTTGTTGTTTCCACCGCGGAGAAGAACGGGGGTGAATGCAGTGAAATGGCCGAAGGAGGATCCTAGCTCTGCAGAGAACGTAAGTCTCTTGGGAGACACAAGAGTGACAGCCAGCTTTTAGACCACTTTATATTAGTTTTCTTTTTTAGATTAGTACATTTTTATTATCTAAAATTTATCTTTGGACTTCGTTCAAAATGTTGGCTAATTTTGTGTTTTCTTTGCTATAATTAATTTTGGTGGAAGTTTGATAGATTTTATTTTGGCAACATAGTGAACAAGTTTTGTATTTTTCTGCCTTTCTTTTGTATCAGAGAAATTGGGACTTAAGAGACTTTGTTGGTATTTCTCACTCGACAAACTAACTGACTTTTGAGAAATTGTTTGTTTGGGTTAAGCAGCTTGCAGCCTGAAGAATAAAGAAGAATAAAGAATAAAGTATAGAGAATGTGTGCCTCTCTACCTTTTTTTTTCCTTTTTCTACTTTTTTTTAGAAAGGACTATCTTTCATTTGGAATATATTTTCATCTTTCCTTTTACAAACTGTTTGAAATACTGCTCTGTGGAATTTTTTCATCTCTTACTTTAAAAGCTTTTCTCACTTAAAGAAATAGACATTATTGATAAATAATAGAACAGCTGTTCCCTGCTCCCTGAGAAAATTTTTTGTTTTGGCTACGGCAGCTGATTACGATTTGAACAACAAATAATGGCATTTCTCACAGCACTTCAGGATTTTAAGGAAGAAACCAGCAAAAATTTTTTGCAAATTAAGAAATCCATAGAACGTATATTAATAGTTTTGGTGGCTCAGGAACAGAAGATACAAGGGACAGATTTAGAAACAGAGGAAAGACCTTTCGAATCAGTAGAGAAACAGGGAAAGAGGACTTTGAATGTATTGGTACAGAAGAAGATTATGATATTTTACAGGAAGTGGTCTATTAAATGTTTGGGCATAAATACATTGTGGCAGCTGAGACAGGAAGATTTTAATATGCAAATTGATAGATATGGCAAAATAAACATTTTGATATCCCACATGAGTTACAGAAATAAACAAGTTGCATATTGTGATATTGGCATAACCTAAACAGGAGATTTATTGATATTGATTTGGAATGCAAGGTTAATGAAAATGCGGATTTGGTATTGTACACAGAGTAAGCACAGATATGAGAAACTTACAGATGCATAAAAACATGATATTTTAAGTGTAAGATACAAGATTATAAATAAATATGTTGATATTATATATTACTCTTTCTGGAGACACATTTATGAGAAGACAATGAGATGATGAGATGGAATTAGAATGTAGGTTATTACAAGAATATGTTGTATGTATTAGGTTATATGTTATGTTAGGTTTTGTATCTTTGCTATATTATGTATTATGTTATGTAATATGTTAGATTATGTATTAATGGAATATATAGTCATAACATGAACAGAATATACTGTATTTTATTAGACGTAGATAAGGCCTTTATTTGTTATACTAATTGGACTTTATTGAAGATATAAATATAGATGTAAAAATGGAAAGAGCAAATGGAAAACATTTAATTGATGCAACAATGAACATTTGATTACTATTCTAAGGAGTAGAAACCAGAGATGGATTGTTGGAAGATATCAAGAAAGGCGAAACCTATATGAAGAACAGAAGATTGGATTATAGAAATCATAGGGTATATGACAAAGAAAAGTTTCTGTGTATTGTATGAAGGACTAACATTTAAAGTTAATTGTTGTACTTAAAGTTCAAGGATAAATTGGAGGACATCTATTTTCTATATTTTCTTTGTTTGTTATTTTTTGACTTCACTTTTTCTTTCCTTTTTCTTACTTTGTATTTCTATTTCTTTTCTTTTGTATTAGCTCTTAATATGTATTTTAAAATTTAATAAAACTTATGAAAAAAAAAATTTATATGGCCACCCATCTCACAAAAAGTGACTCTGGGGGGACTTCATAAACAACGGGAAAATATTTTGGACAATAAATTTACATTTGTTGTACTTAATTGTGTTTAAATCCATGCTTTCTCAGATGATATTTTTTTCATCTCTCCAGTTTGGGTTTTCCTGATTATGGAATGGAAACAATTTTTCTATCCTTAATATAAGACTGTCAAAGAAAATGATCTTACTGTTTCTGCTGGACATTTCAGCTGTTTTTAACCATGTTAACCATGGTATTTTGCTACATAACTAAGAACATTGGGCTGTCAGATTAGGGCAATTTATAAAGCTTGTAAGGTATATAAAGTAACAAACATCTAACATATGTTTCAGCGAAAGGTCTCCAAACAACTTGCTTCTTTTTATCCAATAATTGAAGCCAGTCATTGGAGAAGCAATGTCATGATCATAGAATTGTCCTGTTTTCAAATAAAATTTCATAACTTGGAACTTAATTAGTAGTTTGAAAATGTTTGATGCTTTTCAAAGTGGTTTGCAATGTAAATAAAATACATAACTTTGATAAATTATATTAGCCACTTGAAAGAAAATAACAACAAAGAACAAATTCTTCCTAAATGAAAGAATTCCACAAGATTCATCAAGAAAGCCATACTTCTTTTGATAGCCAATTGAAAATAGAATATAAAGCAATATATCTGTAATCTAAGTAGATAAATTCAGTGTAAGTAATAAGATCCATTTTACTTTTTAATTTGAGATGTGATAGGAGTTCCTGGATTTGTTTGTAGCTCTTCATACAGTAATTGGTCTATCTCTGAACTACAGCTGGCAACTTCTTAATGAAGCATATTGAGGATCTAAGACTAGGGATGCACAATGTATGGCCAGAGGATGACATGCAGTACACTATGCTAGAACATGCACCCTCAGAGTCCCTCCACAAGCTGCAGATTAACTGTGAAGTTAATGTGATAGAAAAAGAAAGTTATTAAATACATGAAAAATCATTATGTTAAACGTGTCTCACTCGTTTACATCAAATTAAATTTACAACTCTGGCCTGCTCACTTGTTGGGACTACATTTTTTTTGGCACACCACTTCAAGACTAAGCTCCCCAAAAGACTGATTCTGGTTAGAAAAGCCTGAGTTACCAATTACAGATGAACCTTACTCAAACCACAAGTCCTCTGGGCTGGTCCAATATTTAGTATTTTTATGTAGTATGTGCTGATATATTTTTCCCTACAACAATAACCCTGTGGAAAATACTGGACTGAAAGTGTAACTAGTCCAAAGATACCCAGTGAGTTTTCATAGCTGAAGGAGGCCTATAACCTAGGTGTTTCTGCTCCTAGTCCAATACCTTAACCATTACCATACACTGGTTCTCATTCTTGGTTGTTCTTTGGTTCTGGTTTGGTATTGCTGGTTTGTCATCCAGCTCTTCTTTTTTCTTGAACTCTAATTCCTGTTAGTTCTGACTTGCTCTTCAGCTCTGAATTCTGCCTTGCTTCTTGACTTGGCCTTGTTTGCCCTGTGTCTGAATTACTCTTCAGCTCTATTCCCATAGCTTCCAACTCATCTCAGACTGCCAAGCCCTCATTATTATAAATATGTAAATATGGCAGAAAAGAGGAGCTAGAATGTTCACTCGGTAACTAGGCAACAAAGTTCTTCCCTCCTTCTGCTCTCCTCCACAACTGTAACTTCTGCTACAATGGGGCTATTCTTCTGTTGCTGCTTGTCTGTCAATCCTTTGGTTCTAATCTTAAACATATATCTATACTGTGTGAATATATCAAACAAACATTATACATAAAAGTTGACACAGTTTCAATCTCTTCATTGTGTAATAGTGTTGCTGTGCAATATACTCATGAACACCTGTTTTGTTATTCCCAGACTTTAAACAGTGAAAGCAAAACTGTTTTCATAATAGTTAAATATGGAGTAGCACAATATGTTTTTATAATTAAAGATTGTTGCTTATATTGTTCATCCTATTTTTTTTAACCAGAGTGAGAATGGAAGGTAGGGAGAGTGTGACTATTACTGTGGAGAATTGTAGTCACAAAAATGTTAACATTAGAATGGGGGTGGGGGGGTGACAGTTTCATCCCAAGGGAGAAACTTAAAAGTGATTGCCTATTTAGAAGTTTGTCCTAGTGCAGTATTTGCACACCCAATCACAGCAGAGAAGCAATATTAACTACAAGCAGCTATGTATGATAAATTTGTTTTTCATCTAAAACTAAAGCCTGTGTAACGCAACACTCCAACAGAAGGAAAAAGTCCTTACTTCTTTTGCCAATTGTTTTTGTTTTTATTTTTGGTGCAGTTACATTTAAGAACAAATCACAGCAGTGACAGGAACTAAAAGAGAGTTGTAATAATTGAAGTTGATTTTGGACACCCATTTATTATTCTCTGGCATATCAGCAATACTACAGGAAACTATTTTACAGATGAGAATGCATGATGCTCAAAGACTTGTAATGTTATCAGATTTCCAGTATCTCATGAACGGTTTTCTCTTACCAAGACGTGTGAGCAGTAATGAAATCCAGATGTATATCTAGGACACTTGTACAATTATTTAGTTTATAATTTCCTGGACAGATTTTATGAGTTGAAATTTACAATTTGTTTCTTAGCTTAAAAGAACATCATGCCCCTGAGGAATGACTCATAAGGTTTGTGTCATTCACTTCTTCATTTCCTTTTTCAAGGCTTAATATTACTGTTAAGACAACAAAACAGGACTGATAATTAGACCTATAAATATGTATCCAATAACAATCAGGATTCATTCCCCTTTGGCATAAAATGCCAGATGAGGGAAGCATAGGGGAAAATGAATTGATATTGCAAAACGTAGGGAATTATTGCAGTTTTACACCTTTACTGAGATCCTACAGAGCATTTAACATTCTTTTTCCACCTAAGCCCTGGCAAAATTACTCTTGATGCGTTGAATTAAGGCCTGCTGGATTTTTAAATAAAATAGCTTCTTCAGTTTAAAAAAGTGTGTGAGATGCAGCAGAGACTCCCTTTCTCTTTCTTTTTTTAATGCTTCCATGGGTATAAAAGGAAAGATAATATTCACTGACTTCCACAACCCCAAAAGTCTCCATATGACACTTTTCACAATACTTAGTGATAAAAGCAGGCACAGGAGAATTGCAAATTGAGAAAAATACTGTCTCCTTTTTGTACTCCAAGTAGAGAATTTTCCATGTAACTTTGGGTCCAAACCAGAGTTATTTATTACAAGAAAGAATCAAGTGTAAACATTCTCTATATAATTTATATAGTATTGTGCCCAAGCCTGCTCCAAACAAAATGTCAGTCATCTTCAGTCAAATCTATAGCTTTCATTTCATTTAAGTAACTTTAGTAACCAAGAGATCCATTCTCATAAAGCTGGCATTCAGAAAGTAATGAGATTAGGGTAGCAAAGCAACAGCAGCAAGGCCAATATTGTAAATCAAAAATATGCTTTACCTGTCACCATTATGACACAGTTCTGTGGGGAAAAAATTGTTTCCTTTCAGATTTGCTGAATTTTCCTTTATCTTTGTCAATAAATGTTACCAGAGGTTCATATGAGTCCTGCTAAAGAAGTACTGAGAGAACAAATATTGCCACCATTTGATTCTTTTCTCATTTATTTCATAAACAAAATAATCCAACAAGAGATGTGCTAGTGTGAGAAAAGAAATGCCTCCGTAGATTCAATAACTGGTTGTACCACTTTAAGCTTCAATAACTGCAACCAAACACATCCTGCAATTGGTGATCTGTCTCTCCTATCACTGTATAGGAATATTGGCCCATTCCTTCATGGTGAACTACTTCCACTCAGTAACAGAGTTATGTACTATATAGTTGTAATCGAAATTATTCAACCAGCATTGCAAATCAGGTTTATTGTCAAAATTTACAGACTTTCAGCTGTTTGCAATGAACAAATCAAACAAAAGCAATTGAAATAGATCAACACAACGAATGCTTCAAGTGGTTTCCCCAAATTCAACTGAAAATGCAACTTATAATGACTTCTCCAGTCTCAAAATTATTTAACCCCCTGAATAGAATTCGTCACAACAGCACACATACAGTATGCAAAACAGGTGTTGTCTCAAGCACACCTGATGCAACTAATCAAGGGCTTCATTAGTTGCACCAGGTGTGCTTGAGCTGGAACACATGGAATGCCTGAACTGGCTAGGGGTTTGCTGAGTGTCACGTTTGACTGCATGTTAGAAGTATGGCTAAGTCAAAAGAATGGTCCAAAAGGGTAGGAGAAGAGATCATCGCCCTTCACAAACAAGGAACAGGATACAAAAAGATAGTGAAGGCACTGAATGTACCTAGAGACACCATTGGAAACATAGTTTGCAAGTTCAAAGTTAAAGGAACAGTGGTTACACTACCTGGACGGGGCAGAAAAAGGAAGCTGTCAATGGCTGCAACCAGATTTCTGAGAAGGCAGGTTGAGAGAAACCCTTGAGTGACTGCAAAAGACCTGCAGCAAGACTTGGTGGCAAGAGACACTGAGGTTTCAGTGAGCATAGTAAGGTGTGTACTAAACACAGAAGGTGTCCATGCCACAACTCCAAGACGTACACCACTACTGACCCAAAAGCAGAAAAAAAGTCGGCTCCAAATCATACAAATAAGCCACAGAAGTTTTGGGATTCTGTTCTGTGGAGCGATGAAACAAAACTGGAACTTTTTAGCCCGATGGATCAGCGGTATGTCTGGAGGAAGAATGAAGCATATGCTGAAAAGAACACTCTGCCTACAGTTAAGCATGGTGGTGGCTCGGTGATGCTCTGGGGCTGCTTTGCATCCTCTGGCACTGGAAACCTGCAGCATGTAGAAGGCAAGATGGATTCATTGAAGTATCAGGAAATCCTAGGAGAAAACGTCATGCCATCTGTAAGGAAGCTGAAGCTTGGGCGTCATTGGACCTTCCAACAGGACAATGATCCCAAGCATACCTCAAATTCCACTAAGGCTTGGATGCAGAAGTAGTCCTGGAAGATTCTATAGTGGCCATCACAGTCACCTGACTTGAACCCCATAGAAAATCTCTGGTGGGATTTGAAGAAGGCGGTTGCAGCATGCAAACCCAAGAATATTACTGAACTGGAGGCCATTGCTCATGAGGAATGGGCTAAGATTCCTCAGGAACGCTGCCAGAAGCTGGTTTCTGGCTATGCATCTCATTTGCAGCAGGTCATAACAGCAAAAGGGTGCTCTACTAACTACTGAAGATGCTTGCCATGAAGGGGTTGAATAATTTTGAGACTGGAGAAGTCATTATAAGTTGCATTTTCAGTTGAATTTGGGGAAACCACTTGAAGCATTAGTTGTGTTGAGCTATTTCAGTTGCTTTTGTTTGATTTGTTCATTGCAAACAGCTGAAAGTCTGTAAATTTTGACAATAAACCTGATTTGCAATGCTGGTTGAATAATTTTGATTACAACTGTAGCATTAACTGCTTGTTTCAGATCCTACCATAGTACTTCAATAGGGTTTAGGTGTGACTTTTGATTTAGCCATTCCAAAATACTGAATTTGTTCTTCATCCATCCTCTCATAGACTTGCTTGTATATTTAATATTGTTGTTTTGATATATGTCAGCTGATAGACAGATAACCTGCTATTTGTTCTCCTACAGAATTCTCTGATACAAAGCAGAATTCATGTGTCCTTCAGTTATAGCAAATCATCCAGGTCCTGAGGTAGCAAAGTATCTCCAAACCATGACACTTCTATGCTCATGCTTATCAGTTGGCATGAAGTTCATATTGTGAAACACAGTGTTTGTTTCCACCAGACATAACCAACATCATGGAGCACCAATATTTCTTCTTTTAACTCATCTGCCCATCAAATGTTCCTTTAGAAGTCTGGAGGGTTATTCAGGTGCTTTCTGGCAAACTTGTGATAAGCACAATGTTCTTGTGAACAATTAATTCTGTCCTATTTCATTAATCCCATTGTTTTAAAGTAATTTTATTAAAGCTTACAATTACACCAATAAAAACTAATACAAACTAAAAAATTAAAGAAAAAATAGAATTCGCAGAAAAGAAAAAAAGAAAATAGAAAAGAAAAAAATAAGAATATAGTAAAGAGAAAGAAATATATAAGAAGTGAATTCCCCCTTCATCACAAGTATAAACAATTTTAGTAACCTATCACCTTCTCTTAAAATACAACAAATGATCTCTTCTTCGCATATCCCATCTCTTATCAATAAGCAAATCCATAAAGCTTTGTCATTTCAGTCCTGTTGTCAGCAAAAGTCCATTAAGTGTTACGAGAGATAACAACGTATCTATTTTAATCTTGATCAAATAAACCATCTTTATATTCCTTCCTTTCACTTTTAACAATCTTGATCTTTAGTCCTAGAACTCGATTTCTTTTCAATTTTCTTTGTCCCTTCTCACAAAATTCTTCAAAACTTTAACAAGACTTTTTCATAAATCTAATATAGGAAAATTATCCAGGTCACTCTCTTGGTTTGTTATTTGTATATCCCTTTTAATTATTAAGAAATCAGCCAGTTTCTTTTGTATGTCCAGTGTAACATCTTTTTCTATGTCATTCTTGTAGCCGGTCATTTTTAAATCCACTTTCAAATCAGTCTTGATCTTGTCAAGTAGAACTTGCTCATCTTCCATAACATCTTTTAAACACAGTCTGTTATAGAGGCAGACACTATTAAAATTAACTTCTGGGTCCATTGTTCAAAAATATCCTTCAATATGTTCAATGTTGAAATATTTTGCAATATTATATAATTGTAAGTCGAGTTTGGGTGTTTTTCTCCTTTAATTATCTTTAATTCCCTCTAGCATATTAAAAAGCATATTAAAAAGCAGAGACATCACCTTGCCGACAAAGGTCCATATAATTAAAGCTATGATTTTCCCAGTAGTAATGTATGGCTCTGAGAGTTGGACCATAAGGAAGGCTGAGCACCAAAGAATTGATGCTTTCAAACTGTGGTGCTGGACACTCTTAAGAGTCCCTTGGACTGCAAGGAGGTCAAATCAGTCAATCCTAAAGGAAATCAACCCTGACTGCTCATTGGAAGGACAGATACTGAAGCTGAATCTCAAATACTTTGGCCACCTAATGCGAAGAGAGGACTCACTGGAAAAGACCCTGATGCTGGGAAAGACTGAAGTCAAAAGGAGAAGGGGACAGCAGAGCATGAGATGGTTAGATAGCATCACCGATGTAATGAACATGAATTTGAGTAAACTCCAGGAGACAGTGGAGGACAGGAAGGCCTGGCGTGCTATGGTCCATGGGATCACAAAGAGTCAGACACAGCTTAATGACTGAACAAGTTTCCTCTAGTGTCCAATTTTTAACTTCTTATCTTATGTTTTTTTTTAAATTCAAAACAAAAGCATTTTCCCATGGGAAGGATTTTTTATAATTAATTCCAAAATTTTATTTCAAATTTATCTGGACCCTTAGTCCATTTGTAACTTTCTAAAATTTTAATCACCCTTTTGCTGTTTATTCCAAAAAAATTTTTTTTCAGTTCTTAAACTTGTAGTTAAAACTTATTTCACTAAGGATTGAAGGAAACTCACCCGCTGCTGTAAAACCTGTCAATCCAAAGGTTCCTAATAGCTGAAAAGCAGTTAAGAAGCAATTTTTGAAAGTGATTAGAAAAGGAAGTATGCGAACTTAGTGTCCTTTCAAAGGCACCAACCATGGTTTGAGCAAAATGGCTATTCCCTCATCTCCCAGAGCTCTAAACCAGCCGGAGACCACTGTCTTGTGGTCTCCTCACGATGAGCACCTGTGTGGAGCACCTGTGGGCGATTTCAAGTCCTCTCCTTGTCAGGAGAGAAATTATCAAAGAACCTGTCTACTCATTCCGCCATGGTCATCGGCTCCTTCAGTCTGCCATTTCTTCCCTGAAAGTCCAGTCCCATTGTTATTTCTGATGGTGGAGTCATGAACAGTGACTTTGGTCAAGGTGACAGAGGTTTGAAGATCAATGGATATGGTTCTAGGATACTTTGTGATTTCCTGGTTCCTTTTTATGTTCCAATCTTATCATGATTTTGACTGGATTCCAAGTCTTCTCCATCACAAGACATCTCTCACTGTAGACTGATGAAGCTCCAGAGCTTTAGAAATGGTTTTGTAACCTTTTCCAGACTGATAGGCATGAGTAACCTTTTATAGTGGTCTTCAATTAGTTCTTTTGAACAGGGCATAATGTGCCTTTAGAATCTGCATAATGAGATCTTCCTCAAGATCTTCAGTGAGGGGAGCCAAAGTGAGATTTATATAGGGTAGGGCTGGCGCAAATCAGCCCTCATTGTTTCATGAAATATTCCCACAATAGGCCCTTGTTATCCCTTTAACTGACTTGACTGAACTAGGGGAGTGATTATTTTCTTACACTTGCATACTGCAGATTGTATGACTTGTTTATGAAATAAATGAGACTAGTCCAAACTTTGGTGTAATTTATTCACTCATACTCCCTTTATATATCATTAGGACACACATGAAATTTTGATTATATTCACTGGCAACTATACATAAAAATTCAGGAAGTTCATAAAGGGGCAAATACTTTTTCAGAGAACTGTATACTGTAACTACCCAGTGGTGAATATGGATATATCCACTAATTGCATTGGTTAGGAAAGACATCCTATGTCTCCTAGCAAGAGTAATACATTTTTATATTTCCCGATTGCTACTATTTCATGCATTTACCAAAATATCCTGAACTATAAGGGCTGAAATTCTGCTTCCTATAGCAAAAGAAGTAGCGATACTGAGCAGTTGTCTATGGGGCACTCTCACCTTGGTTGGTAAATGGTATTTCTCTTTGCAGTATGTGTGGCAAGCTTTTGATGATATGAAATGCTGCTGAATACTTCTAATGCTAAACAGAAAAAGAGAAGATATATTCATGCATTTATTTATATATTTATCAAATGTATAAAGCTGCCCAACTCGTAACAGCTCTAGATGGTGTACAAGTTAAAAAACACACCCAGTACAATAAAAGCAAAGAGATGATGATAACTTGGGGATTAATGCACTGAATATATTAAAATTCCATCACCTTCCAGCACATACTCTCCTAACTCATTGCCTTGGGAAAGAGCCAGGTCTTCAAAGCCTGTTTAAAGGCCAGAAGGTCAGGTAATGAGAGGACATGATGAACTGAGGACATGATGAGCATTTTTGTTCCTTAGAGTTCTGAAACCAGATGTTCACAAGGTCCAGTTGACATTATTCATTTTAGCCAGCAAGCTGCGTTGATGATTCATGATTATTCACAAAAGCATTGCATTCCTCTTTAAGGATTACCTTATTTCAATATAGTGTTTTAGAACAGCATGTTTTTGCTAACACTTTAAAATACTGAAAAGGAAAAAAATGTAGTAGATTAATCTTATCCACAAACCAGTTTCAAATTAAGCAGAGACACTACATTCCAAATACTGAGAGAGAACTACAAAGAAATCGCTACAAAATGTATTGTTCTGGTAGTCATATATTGCTGTCACTTGACAGTCTTCACATTTCTCTAGAGATGTGGCTGCTAGCCATTACAGTCCAAATGCTCAATAATTTTTCTAATACTTTCATCCAGGTGTTTCTATTGTCATATCACACCCATGGTGAGTTAGTTTTAAACTGTGTACAGTTGTTTTAGGGAGCCAGTTTCCACCACAGTTACTTACTATGTCCTACTTAGCCTTTCAGACAAATCTGATTGCTGACCACTGCAGAAAACAAAATATGGAATTAGGTGGTCTTGGTCTAATTAAGTATCGTATTTAAAACATTCACAGAGTAATATATTATTACTATGTATCACATTTTGGACACAAGTTTATACACTGAAATATATCTAATGAAAACGTATTTGCTTCCCCTCTTTATATCCTCTTGTTTTGTTTCCTAGCCTCTTTATGAAAGCAACCTATTTTACCTTTGTTCAAACTGTAGAAAGCTGAGAGGGAAATTTTCTGTATTGTAGAAAATCATCTTGCCAGAATGACAAATGCAGAGTAACCTTTACTTACTGCTTTAAAAACTTCCTAAATGACATGTTTCTTGATATATTAACTATATCTGATAAATTATAGGTGTTTTCAGCAGTCAGAAGCTTCATAGATAATATCTATTGCCATGCACAAAAGAAGTTGCCTGTAAGTGTCTTCTGTCACTTTGGTCAGCATGTCATTGCTCCTTTAAAAAAACCAACTTTTGCCAGTTACTGTATATGTGGGAAAAACTAAGAGAAAGAAAAAAAGAGAAAACATTCTGTTGAATATAACAACAACAATGCAATTATTGTTTCAATTTCAGTATAAGCATCAGCGCAAGAAATTGGGAAGAGTGTGAATAGATGACTTGGGAAAGATAACCTCTGTGAAATTGACACTCACAAAGCTGAAGGTTTACAAGAGAAACTACTGCTTTAGAGAATGAAACTATAGTTGGCCTAAGCACCAAGCAAAATCTACTTTCTTCCAAAGAGGAATGGAACAGGCAATACTTGTTAACATCACGGCAGCAGAATCATATTATCTTGACTGGTCATTTAGGCCAGCTGATTGGCTATCATAATCAGTTTTGGTTATTTTAGGCTATGAATCCCTTCCCTCAAAGTGGAGTAATTTATTTTTCAAATAAACATGTATAGGATCATGATGCACCTTCCCCTTTACATTAGAGCGTGGTGGCTCAGCGGGTAAGACACCAGGTTTGTCGATCGGAAGATCGCAAGTTCGGAGGTTTGAATCCCTAGCCCCTCGTGATGGAGTGAGCTCCCGCACTTGCCCAGCTCTTGCCAACCTAGCAATTCAAAAGCATGCAATGCAAGTAGATGAATAGGTACCACTTCGGTGGGTAGGGAACAGCGTTCCGCACATGTCATGCGGCCAC
This sequence comes from Charina bottae, assembly GCA_023362775.1. Lineage (NCBI taxonomy): Eukaryota > Metazoa > Chordata > Lepidosauria > Squamata > Charinaidae > Charina > Charina bottae. Next base: position 6,736,721 of record JALMGJ010000001.1, on the reverse strand, counting down.
ATGACCGTGGAAGCGTCTTCGGACAACGCTGGCTCTTTGGCTAACAAACGGAGATGAGCACCGGCCCCTAGAGTCGGACACGACTGCACAAATGTGCGGGGGGTACCTTTACCTTTACCTATGTTAAGTCCAATCAGTAGCTGCCTTGCCACTAAGGTTTTTGAATGGGATCTCAGTAACAAAGGCCACCATTTAATAGGCGTCTTCTGCTCTAAAACCATTGCTTCAACCTATAGTTAGCCTAATCGAGAAAACTGAATGATCACATGGAACAGATTAACTAGATACAGCCCTTGTTCAGCTGGCAGAGGGATTTAACTAGATACAACCATATTACATTCTTTTTTCAAAAAATGTCATTGGATCCATTTTAAGAAACTATTGGCATTTTATTTTGTTTGAAAGAAGGCAAGAATATTCCATATAATGGATCTTTTCACCCATAACTACATTGCGTAATTTGGCCTTTGGAGATGAGCACCGGCCCCTAGAGTTGGACACGACTGCACAAATGTGTGGGGGCAACCTTTACCTTTACTTAATGTGTGTACATACATTCATGTGTGTGTGTAGTTTTCCATTATCTAACTATAGGCACCGGGGTAATCCTTTCAATAAATATAATGCTCATGGAGACAGGCATGCCTTTCCTCCCTCTGGCATGACTGCAACCAAATTTGCCTCACCTCCCCTGTCATGGCTAGAACACTTAGGAAAAGTCCCCATTGGCAACAAAGGGTTTTCCCCCTCCTTAAATATTCTAGCTGGGGTGGGGGTTGAAATTCACTCTAGTCATGTCTTTAAGGAAAGAGATAAACTTTTATTTGCTGTTACTGTGCTTCTTGTAAATGTCTCCAGGCAAGTCTGTAATGAGGTAAAGTTTGATCCTGCCAGTGAGGATTCATGGCAAACTAGACATCCCTGAGGGAGCGGGGATGGCATTGCGGCAGAGATCGGCGGCCAGATGGTGTATTCTGGCCAGCAAAGTCTCTTTGGAAAAAGAAGAGATCAGTCATGTGTACTCTGGACAGCTGCTCCTCATGAGTAGACTGTAGGAACCAAGGTTTTTGTGGTCGAGCGGCTGGGAGTCGAGGGATTTCAACCAAGTTCACAGCCAAAATGTAGCCTATATGGACATAAGGTTCAGCCAAGCCTCATTTTTAAATCACTTTTGGATTTACTTTTTAATTGCTTTTCAACTATTAGGAACCTTTGGAGTAACAAGTTTTATAGTACTAACTTGGTGAGTTTCCTTCAATCCTTAGTGAAAGAAGTTTTAAATGCAAGTTTACAATTTTTAAAAAAATATTTTTTTGGAATAAACAGCAAAATGGTGATCAGAATGTTGATTTTGGAAAGCTATAAATGGATTAAAGGTCCAGATGGATTTGAAATAAGATTTGGAAATTAATTATAAGAATCCTTCCCATGGGAAACTGCTGTTGTTGGATGCATTGAAGGATATTTGTGAAGAATGGACTCAACAATTAATTTTAAAAATGTCTGCCATTATAGATAGACTGTGTTTAAAAGAAGTTATGGAAGAGGAACAAGTTTTACTGGACAAGACTGAGACTGATTTGAAAGTGGATTTTAAAATGACAGGCTACAAGAATGATACGGAAAAAGATGTTATACTAGATATAAACATGAAGCTGACTGTTATCTTAATAATTAAAAGAGGTATACAAATAAACCAGAAGAGTGACTTGGATAACTTTCCTATACTGGATTTACAAAAGAGACCTAAAGTTTTGAAAGATTTTGTGAGAAGGGACAAAGAAAAAATGAAAAGAAATCAAGTTCTAGGACATTATTTGAAAGGATTAAAGATCAAGATGTTAAAAGTAAAAGGAAGGAATATAAAGTTGGTTTATAAAGATGAGGTTTAAAGGAAGAAGATATCATTTTTTGTATTTTAAGAGAAGGTGATAAGTTACTAAAATTGTTTATACTTGTGATGAAGGGGGAAATCATTTCTTTATATATTGCTGTTACTGTGCTTCTTGTAAATGTCACCAGTCAAGTCTCTAATTATGTAAAGTTTGATGCAAAGCTACTGTACATTAGCTTTGTACATGTACATTACTGTACCTTACTTTGTACATGTACTTTGTACATGTACATTACTGTACATCTCATGATCACTGCTGGCAATAATTTTCATTATTAAAAAGGTTACTATGACTGTGATTTTATTAATCTTGTTGTATATTAATGATTTGTTTAAAAAAAACTTTGGATAAAAGATTTTTTTGTTTTCCTTTCAAGAGGCACTATTAATAGAAGAAAAAAAAATCTAATACCACTGGCAGGAATTTACAATTACTAACAAAATGTAAAGAAATTATGCTGTTTTCAAACTGCTAGAGGAGAATTTAATTCTTATAATGAACTCATAGATCATTTCTGGAAGATTAATAACGAGCTATGGTGCATTGGTAGGTATTGGCAATATCTTCAATAATTATCCAGAGAAGATCATCATTAATACATCAGAAGTATCTACAGGCAATCACACTTTACAAAGAAAACATAGAAAGAGAAAAATATTTTCCATTTTCCTTGTTGAATTTATAGATTATTGTAATGTAATTGTGATGCAAACATTTTAAAATGCTGCTGTTATGAAACATAAATAGTTTGATAATTTTAGCATTCAGTTACATTTATAGATGTTGTTCTTTGGTTTATCCCACTTACAGTAGTTGGAAGATGTGCTTGTTTTGCACCGCTCTTACCTAGTTCTTACAGCGAAGCTTATAAATACTTAATTTGATGAGTGGTTTTGTTTTTCAGCCGGCTTGTCACAGAACCTGACATTTGTTTACTTACATGTAGAGATACATAATTACATTAAAAAATGGCATAAGGAACAGCAAATGCAGTTTGATTGATACTTCTGTCCCCAGAAAATATTTAGTTACTTTATCTTCTTTCTTACTGAAAACACTGTGAGGCACATATCATTGTTCTTCTTCCCTATCTTTCCAAGATATTCAATAAACAGTACTGCCAACCTAAAATATAATGTTCCTAAAATTAATATAAATATACATTGTGTGTATAAATTTATATGTATCAATTTGCACCATACATTTGGATTCTAAACATGCATTTATAGAAAGGTATGAATGTCTTTTTTAGCCATATATATCAACGTGCAATAGTTAGTCAATTAACTGATTAAATATCTTTTTATCAATTAAATAAATGCCCCCAACCAGATAGGCCACTAGTTATTTTTAAATATGTCCCAGCAAGGGCTGATCTATGATGCTATCAGGGAAGAAGAGAGCCAGTTTGGTATAGTGGTTAAACTATCAGGTTAGAAACCGGGAGACTATGAGTTCTAGTAGCATCTTAGGTACAAAGCCAACTGGGTGATTTTGGGTCAGTCTCTCCCTCTCAGCCCTAGGAAGCAGGCAAGGGCAAACCACTTCCAAAATCTTGCCAAGAAAACTGCAGGGACCCATCCAGGCAGTCGCCAGGAGTCAAAAACTGACTCGAAGGCACCAAGGTAAAAGGTAAAGGTTCCCCCCGCACATTTGTGCAGTCGTGTCCGACTCTAGGGGCCGGTGCTCATCTCCGTTTGTTAGCCGAAGAGCCAGCATTGTCAAAAGATGCTTCCACGGTCATGTGGCCGGCATGACGCACGCAGAACACTGTTACCTACCCACCGAAGTGGTACCTATTCATCTACTTGCATTTGCATGCTTTCGAATTGCTAGGTTGGCAAGAGCTGGGGCGAGTGCGGGAGCTCACTCCGCGCGCAGGGCTAGGGATTCGAACCTCCGAACTTGCGATCTTCCGATCGACAAGCCTGGCATCTTACCCGCTGAGCCACCACGCCCCTATGCAGTCGCCAGGAGTCAAAAACTGACTCGAAGGCACCAAAGGGTTGCACTAAAAAGCAACCTCAGGGTGCTGTAGGTCATATATGGGTGGGGAACTGGTAAGATACAAAAATTGAGTATAGGTGGACTTGTTGCACACCGTCTGCAAGTCACCCTCTCTCAGCCCAACTCACCTCACAGGGTTGTTGGGGGGGGGGAAATAGGAGGAGGAAGGAGTATTTGGTATGTTCACCGCCTTGAGTTATTTATAAAAAATAATAAAGGCGGGATAAAAATTAAATAAATTAAATAAATAAAAGCTTGATAGGAGTCAGAAAAAATCTGTTTAAGATCTTCCATGTCTCACGCAGTAGATTATGGCACCACCTAGGAGCTTAATCAGAGAAAGCCGAAGATATGGAAAGGTTCCGGAGTGTGTTTACACAAAGAGTGAGATAAGCAGACAGTTCCCAAGAGAAAGTTGAAACAGAAAGCTGAAGGTTCAAATCAGCCAATTCAACGTGTAGGAAAATGCTAATATCTTCACATTTCGTACAAAAATAATAAGAGGAAGACAGTTATTTACTCCCAATCCTCCTTAATAAACAATTAAATAAATAATTATTCCTTAATTCAAATGCAACTTATGGAAGGGAAATGAGCTGGTACTGAAGGTGCACAGATGATTTAAAGGCTAGGTCCAAGTTGTTCACTAGAGTGACATTATTGACTAATACCTATTTGCATACCTACACACTAACACGGAGAGCCAGTTTGGTGGAGTGGTTAAGGCATCAGGCTAGAAACTGGGAGACCCTGAATTCCAGTCCCGCCTAAGGCACGAAGCCAACTGTGTGACCTTGGGCCAGTCACTCTCTCTCAGCCCTAGGAAGCAGGCAAGGGCAAACCACTTCCAAAATCTTGCCAAGAAAACTGCAGGGTCCAGGCAGTCGCCAGGAGTCAAAAACTGACTTGAAGGTTAATTTATTTTATTTATTTTTATAATTCGATTTATATCACCGCTCCATCTCCCCCTAGGGGGACTCTGGGCAGTTTAATGTCTGTCTGTCTGTCTGTCAGTCAAGAAATACCCTTTCATTTCTGAGTTGGTAACTTTCTATAGCATATATGGACAATATATAATTAAGCCCTTTCACTGATGGAATAAATGCCAACAGCAGGACAGGAAAGGGCTGATTCCAGTTTTTTTCATTTCTCATGCAATTGCCCATCAAAAGTATCTTCATAGAGCAGATCTGGGGGGAAAAAGAGTTGCAGGGGACAGAGAAGGAGACACTCCCATTTCCATGAATGGATGGAAATCCATCGGCTGTTGTCCAATGCATGTAAGTGCAAATTGAAAGAGTGTTAATTCCCCTTTCAGTACCATGGTTCTATTTAAAAAGGTAAGGTAAGGTAAGGTTTCCCCTTCCAGTTGTATCTGATTCTAGGGGGCGGCACTTATCTCCGATTCTCGGCCGAGGGAACCAGCGTTGTCCATAGACACTTCCGTGGTCATGTGGCCAGCATGACTGAACGCCAAGGCACACAGAACGCTGTTACCTTCCCACCGGAGTGGTACCTATTTATCTACTTGCATTTTTACGTGCTTTCGAACTACTAAGTATATACAGTATTTAAGCAGATTTAGGTCACAATCCAATGACTTCAGCTAGAACTAGTATGTAACATAGGACTGCCACCCTTCCAGATCAGGAGTCTTCTTGTTTCTGAAGGAGGAATATAGTATCAGTTTCCATTATTGCTTCTCTACAGACTTCCGAAGCTGCTTTTCCAAGATTGAGGAAATCCAATCTTGGTATGCCTCAACAGGGGGAGGGGATGATAGCAAGGCAGGGCCGGGCCGGGCAATCAGTGGATCCTCAGCCTCCCTCTAAGCCTTTCCTACACTCTCAATGCCTGTAAAATCTAGACCAACGTTCAGCCTAATGCTTGCAGAGGTTATAATTTATTAAAGTTTAAATTCCAACAATGTTGTGGCTTACAGAGCCTGATGTCCAGGTACTAATTGCTGACACACCCCAGTTTTTTGTCCTAGCTCCATTTCAATCTGGCCTTAGATCTGGACTTTGAATTAAGACAGAATGAGACATATTGGACAGGTGGGAGTGCATCCCTGTCATTCTGCCATACATCTCATTTGCTTTTAGTACCATCAACCATGTTAAAGTGCCTATAGTGCAGAGCTTTCCAAACTTTTCATGTTGGTGACAGACTTTTTAGGCATGCATCATTTCGCGACACTCTCTTACAGCAGGGCACAAGGCAAGCACTAGGACCTGCGCGGAATCACAGCAGGTTTGGAGGCAGCAAGGCACAAGGCAGGCACTTGGACCTGCGCAGCAGCAGCCGCGACACACCCAGACACTGCAGCCGACACACTAACGTGTCTCGACACACAGTTTGGAATGCTCTGCTATAGTGGTTTCTCACATTCTCCTGGAGTGTGCCTGTATGACCTCCTGGTAATTCTGTGCTGTTAAACATCTACAGTGTAACACTGAGGAAGAAATCTGGGAGATTGGAATTCACTCCCCCTAGATATATAGGGTCATACTTTCTGGTTTCTTCAGAACCTACTTTGGCCCTGGTGGTTCAAGTGCATTTGCATTTGCCTAGCTGAGACTGCACCAACTACATCCATGCAGATCTGGCCGAGTCATACATTTTTTAGTTACACCACTTTCAGATTATTCCAATGAACTCTACATAGGGTTGCCTTTGAAGAAAAAACAATTAGTACAGAATGCTACATTCCATTTATTAACAGGAATTGCACATAAGCACATGATTCCATTACCAAAATAGCTGCACTAAATTAAAGTTTGGCTCTGGGTCCAATTCAACATTCTGGTAATGATTTTTAAAGCCCTGAATGGTTTGGGGACATAATATCTGAAGGGCCATTTTCCCCCATATGAACTTTCCTTTCCACTGAGATCATCCTCCAAATCCTTACCATATGTCCCAGGAACTCTAGTTATCTCTCCAGGATTAGGCTGTGCCTAGACTCTGACTTTTTTTCTGAGAGAAACCCATGCAATTTCCTCATTAATACAAACACCCTATTTTGGCAGATGGCCTTCAAAGCATAATTCTATACCTGTTTGTTTTTTCAAATTGTTGCTTTAATACCTTTAATATATGTTATTGCTGTTGTAGTAATGCCACTGACATTTTGTTGATCTATAGTTCTGTGTGTTGATTGATATTGTGGGCTACTTGTCCACAATGTATTAACACTTCTTGAAAAAGAAAAGTGAGGAATTTGGAAAAGAATATACAAATACAAAGATACAAACAATATGCAAATTTTGGTGTAATGTGGAAAATATTTGCTATGATGAGTGTAGGAGTGGGGCGTCTTATATACAGGAGAGAGAGAGAGAGAGAGAGAGAGAGAGAGAGAGAGAGAGAGAGAGAGAGAGAGAGAGATAGAGAGATATATAGGCTGAGGCATCTATGAGCAGTCACACCACACTGCTGATTCATATTCATATTGTGATTAACTATAATTTCAAGTTCCTTTTCACACGTAATATTGCCAAGCCAGGTACCAGTCAATCTATATCTCAATTTGATTTCTGTTTAATTCTCTTATTCTCTGGATAGGACAGAATTCTCACAATCTATTAAGGAAGTTTCCTGATCAAAAAGTGAGATAAAATAAGACTTGTTTTTCACAAATCCATTCTTACTTCTAGTAATCACCTTGCAGATAAATAAGTTTGTGTTCTTTTCTGGAATCTTTACCAGTATTAATGTTAAACTGATTCATCTGTAGTCTCTTCCTTTTCCCCCCTTCTGAAGATAGGAACAATATTTGCTCTCCTTCGATCATCTTGAATTTTACCTGTTGTTCAGGATTTCTCAAAGATAAGACATATAGTTTTGGCCAGACCTTAAACGGATTCTTTCAGTATTCTAGGATGCAATTCTTCTGGCCTTGAAAATTTAGGATGCAATGGCCAAATTGGCTCCTTTCAGCTCCTCAATTCTATGTAAAGGAAAGCTCTTGTCAACTGCCCAATATAACACATATTCTTTCATCAAAGGAGAGTGATCTAAACTAGAAGTTGAATGATTCTGCTTTTTCTGTGTTACCTGTTATAATTTTGCCATTTTTATAAGAAAATTTATTAAATTTCAGAATATAAGTAAAACAATGTAAGAATAGAAAGAAGTTGAAGAAAGAAAGAAAAAATAGCAAACTAAAAAGTGCAGAAACAAAAAGAAAGAGAAATAGAAAAAAGAGTGACTTCCGACTATCTTCTGTACAGATACAAGCGTAAAAATACATCAACCTCTTACTCTATATTATCTATAAAACACATTATTTCTATATTCTTATACAATTCTAATCATCAAATCCCAAGTTTAAAACTTCATCTTTTTCAGTTTCAAGCAAAAAGTCCAAAAGTGGTTTCCATGTAGAAACAAAGTTAGACAAATTATTTTCTTTAATCAATACAATCAGTTTCGCCATCTCTGCCAGCTCCATTAATTTCACCATTCATTCTTACACTGTAGGAATTTGTAAGTCCTTCCACCTTTGTGCATATAAAAATCTTGCTGCTGTTACGTACAGAAACAGAGTCCCAAATTTTCTTTCAAACTGTTTATCCATTAAATCTAAAAGAAAAGCTTCTGGTTTCACCTGCATGTTGACCTTAAGAATCTTTTGAATTCAAGTACATATCTGACCCCAGTAAGTCTTAGCTTTCTTACAAGTCCACCAGAGATGATAAAAAGTACCTTCACCTTGAGAACATTTCCAACATATATTTGTCATTCCCTTATACATCTTTGACAATTTGTCAGGTGTTAAGTACCAACGATACATATTATAAAAATTATAATGTTGCCATTTTTACTGAGTAGCTGGTATACTGGTTATTCTCTCTTCTTTTCCTTCAATAACTTCACCATACTGAAAATGTGCATAGCCAGAAAATCTACCATCAGTTAAATAAATTAGATTTAACAACAGTGACGTGGCTGAACTTGCCCAGTAACAACAGGTAGTCCTCAACTTATGACCATGTGTTCAACAACCGTTCAAAGTTATGATGGTGCTGAACGAATGGTGGTGATGACTATTCCTAGGAGTTCCAGCCATCCCAGCACCCTTGAGGTCACATGATTGCAATCTGGGCGCTTGGCAACAGGCTTGCACTTACAACCAGTTGATGTGCAACATGATCACCATTTGCCACGCAGGTGGAGGAGACTTACCCCAGCGACTTGCAACTTTCCCTGCTGGCTTCCCCATTGACTTGGTTGTGGGAAGCTGGCAGGAAGTTGCCTCAACTAACAACCATGGGATTTGGTTAACAATGACAACTGGAACTGCAGGGATTGCCATTGTGAAGAGATGTGGTTGCGCTTTACGACCTCATCGCTTAGCGATGGAAATTCTGGTCCCAATTGCTGTCGTAAGTTGAGGACTACCTGTATTGCCTAATCTGTTAAATTTATTAATAGCAGCAACTCAAATGAGAAGAAAATAAAAATATTATTTTAGATATTAATTTGTAATAATAATTAATTTTAATTAATAATTAATTTTTCTCTATATATTCAAGCACTGTCCTGAAATATATGGGGATGGTTGATCGTATTGATGAAAACACTCAGCTATTTATGGAGGCCACATTACATCACATATACACATTTCATAAAGGTTACACTTACTGCCAGAATCAGTCTTTGAATCAAGAGTCTAATGTCATTATAATGCCCATAGCAGCTGTAACAATAATAATCCAATGAAATATTGTGAAACGTTATAATGAATTATAAACACATTTTTAAAATCTCCAGCTCAAGTGCTGCTGCTATATCCAGTTTGGTTGCAAGCTGGCGATCAATAGTATCACCCTAGGTAGGCAAGTAAAGCAGCCAATTGCCAGCCTTTAGTTGCACCACTTTTTTTGTTTCTGTACACAAAAGGAAAAAAACCCTTTGGATATCAGCAGAAAAATGTTCATTCAATATATTCTTTGTGTTTGTGAGACATTGGATGACGTCCTATGCATTCATGTAACAGATTCCGCCTAGGCATATGGCATGATAAAACCTTACAATTTTGTGGTAACTTCCTTATCTACTAATTTGATTTATGCATTAGATGACAGATGACAGATGGGTATCTTTACCATTCTATTGCAAAGAAATCTGAAATTTTAATTTGCATTACCAGAGGCAGTCTAATACTTTTTTAGGTCAATGAAAGATCGGAAATCATGAAAAAGATCACCTTTTTTAAACTACTTCATTCTCTCTTGATTAAAGAAGTTGATACAGTGGACATCAAATGACATGCTACCCTTTTGCAAGTCACTAATATTTACGTTGCTGATCACAGTGTTTTCAAATGCAGTTGCCATTTCATTTATGTTGTGTTGTTCTAAAACCCAGTATATAAAATATGCATGCATCAAACTAGTTCCACAACTTAGTGTTCTTCAGGGATATTGCTTCCACATGAATTTAACAAATCTTCTTTGATTTGGGGCACAAAAAATATTTATTACCTTAAATTTCAGAATGGCAGTGTGAACAAATGTCAGTGTATCATTGTCACTAAAACACTGTATTGTCCTAAACACAGATTGTCACTTTGATATATAATGCTTCTATTTTAAAAAAAACAGAAAATAGGAAGCAGGCCAACTGCTTAAATATCACAAAGTATTCAAAATAAGGACTGTAATTTTGAAAAAGATCACGTTATGTACATGTTTAAAGGAGAATATAACCCAAAAACTCACATAGCTATAAGACAACAATGTATGATCCAACAAGCATCAGGGACAGCAAAATTGAATTTATCTAGTTGCACTACTTTGGGATTCTGCATCCCTACCTGCTCATTTCTGTGACCTCACTAGCTGCTACTGACATTCTCCTAGCCAAAGTACCAGGTTGTATCATCTTGTACCAATAAAAAAAATTGCATGCATATAGCCATCTTTTTAAAAGACTGGTATTTCAGTGAAGAGGAATGAATATGTCTATAGGGCAGTTGCCTCCCTTTTACTTTTCATAACATGTAATAAAGTGTTATCCCAATCCCAACAACACAACATGATTATAATATGAATATATTTTAATACACATTATGCAGGTAACAAAACAGCTTTATTCCAGCTGTCATCTCATGTTCATTGGAACATGAGATAACAAAGTCATGTACTGTATGTGAGATGGGCACATAGATAAATACACAATTCTATTTAAAGGATGTGTGGATTGTATTATAAACATCTGAGTATCATAATTCTATGCTAGATATATTTATGATGCTACATATTGCAGTAAAGATGTTAAAAGATCTTTATTACATTCCTTGTGATCCAGCAATCAATGAGGTACAGAAGAAGAGCCACATTCTGATAAGAGACATCTGAGTCCAAAGGAGGGATGGGGGTGGAGAAAGTGTCTCCGAAGGGACCCTCCCTCCTTCTCTGGAATGTAAACACAGGGGAGGGGGGAAGCCCTTTCAGACTTGCAAGATTCTGTTACTGTCACCTTACAATAAAGGTAGTATTAGTATTATTATTTTGGTTTCCTGGTCTGGACTACCTTGAAGGGCTGACAGGCACCCTTTGTTTAAAATACTGTAAATTGTTTATTTTTTTTAAATATGAGCATACTGTAGTAAAAATCAGACAGACAAAGCTAAGAACTAGGAGCTTTATTGGCTTCAACAGAAATAAGCATCTTCTTATACTTAACAGAAAACACTTCCAATGCAGAATCCAATTCCACCTCTACCCAACTCTGCTCAGTGGATCTTCCCTCTCCTTCCCATTTCAGAATATCTTTCAGTTGGGGAAGAAAGTAAGGGATGCAAGGGAAGATAAAATCACACTTTATTTTTTTACTGAGACAAGGAGCTCCATCAGTGGAAGGGGTTCCCTGTATTCCATCTTTAAGTTAACCTTAAACAAATTTAAGCAAATTTAACCTTTAAGTTAAGGTTAACTTTAAGTCTGGTTAACCTTAAACAAATTGCACTAAAGCAGGGGTGGGCAATTTTCCTTGGTCTGGAGCTGCAACTCATTCTCACAATGAAAAAGAAAGAAGCTAATGTTTTTGGAGTTTTTTTTCCTTTTGGGGTGCACACTTAAGGCTTTGAATGGGTGTATCTGGCCTTTGGGAGGCAAATTGCTTACATTTCTGTGCTTATAAACACTTTCCATCCATCAAAACAGACAAATTATGCAATTTCAGTCCTTTTTTGTTACAGTGGGTTGAAAGTTTGGAAACAGAAGCAGTTTGTCTCAGATTGGCCTGGAACTCCCATTCCTACTCTTATTTTTAACCAAGAGAGAAAAAAAATGTGCAACTCAAATTGGCTGTTTGTATCAAATTTTAATGGCATAATCTCAGATTACTTGGAGAATGCCAATGGGTTGCTATAATGTAGTATCTAGGCCACCATTTATGGATTGCCCACCTTGGACTAACCTGTACAGTATTTATTATATAACAGAGAAGCAGAAGAATCACAGGTCACATTAATACCTATTGTATTAGCCACTAAAGGAATATTCAGACTTTGCACTTTTATGTAAAGGACAGTAAGAACATGAATGGATTACCTGAAAGAGGTATTTACAACAAATATATATCCAATCTTGCACAGAGCAAGATTTTCCTACTAGAAATCACTGTCCTCTTTCTTCTGAGGATGAAATTTGTGTTTACAGCCATAGGCACAGATTGTATTGTGTTCAGTGAGTATCCTGATCGCTAAACATGAACAAAAGTATTACTCAAATGTTTACTCAATGTAGTGAATATTAATTAAAAACACAAAATTAACAAAATACACAGTGCAAGATTAAAACCTCAATTAAAAAATCAAAATAATTCTACCATGACTATTTAATAAAATACTACAGTACTTATCAATAATATTAAAACCAAAGGTTTCAAACATAATGAAATAATTTCAATGTTCCTAGTAAATTTTGATGGAATTTTATATTTAGGCACCTACATGGTTTGTATTATGATTCTAATTTTGAACAGGTGGCCCACAGTTGGATACCAAGTTCTTTTAACATTTTGCAAAAGTAACCTAACAAATATCTAACTTGCTAATAAAGTACCAATATAGTTCAGGATGTCACAAACCAAGTCTGAGTCTAAAACACTAGAACATAAATCATTATCAAACTCTGAATATTTGAATTGAATACTCTATTTCAAAATCTGCAAGAGGCAGTATCTGAAACTTAAAGTAATGTCAAATTCAGGAAGCATGCCATAACTTAATGTGAAATATCAATTGTTTTAAGTCAAGTGAACTGTATTATGTATTTTCTCCACTCCCACAAGTTTCATTCCAATACTCTGGAGGAGGCAACAAAGTGTACAGCATGTTTTGTTCTATATCTTTTGGGCATGTTTCATTTTTCCTTCTGCAGAAAACTGATACAGAACACACACATACCCCAAAAACCCTAAAAATGCAGTGCTCTACAATATCATTTTTCTTAAGCTAACCTGATATAGTCTAAAAAAATTCTAAGTGTGGGTAGACGAGAATATTTAAGTCAACAAAAGAATAAATAACATATGAAGCAATGACCTAAATACTAAATTAACTCCAGGTTTTTGACCACAGATGTCTCTAAACAACTTTAAAAGTTGAATTACAGATTAGTGTATTCTCTGAGATGCAAGATGTGCTGGAATTCTATATTTTAATGACCATCCAGAAATCTGTAGAAGTCTTAAGGATATAATGACCAAAAATGCCTAAAAGATGGTTCCATGTTATACATATATACCTAAATATCTTAAATGTCATTTCACACTATGATAGGTTTATTATATAATACATTCTTTGGTATGGATTAATGTGTCCCCACTGAGAAAAGGCATAGTAACTATTACACTAGGTTTTGAATGCATGATTGAGATAAGAATTAGAGTAGCTTTTCCCAACTAGTGAGCCCAGATGTTTTAGGGCCATAAATATAGAATTATAAACTAGCACAGTAGCAAAGAAGTCTGGGTGTTGTCATTTAACATGTCTTAGTGCACTTGGTTGAAAAAGGGTGGATTAAACCTCAGAAAAAGGCTATATTACAGTTGCATTTTGTGTTGTTTTTCTATTATCAGTTCTCTGCAGAAACAGAAAATAAAAAATATAGACAAAAGGACAAAGTTAAAAAGATATATCTTTACTTTTTCTAAAACTAAGAGTGTAATGAACAATTAGAGGAAAAATTGGGCCTTTCTGAGAGTGAGTCTTCAGAAAAGCTTCTTTTGTACATCTTTAAAAAGTTTCAGAATACTAGCTAACCAGGAAATGAGATGAAACCTTTGTATGATTTAGTGTTTAACCTATTAAATCCATCTATTCATGGAATCTTCCCAGAAGTTCATCCTATAAACAGAAGCAGGAGACACTGTGGGATGCCAAGACCCAAGGAGTGGGAAAAGTTACAAGACTATCAGGAAACAACAGAAAACAGTATCCTTGTATTATTTAGATTTAATAAATGATGGAAGGTGTGCATATGTCTTCCTCTGTCCTACTCAGTATCCAGGAGGTTCCTTGAAGACTGGCCTTTTTACAATTACCTCTTTCAATTTTCTTTTCTTTTTTGTGGGTGGGTGGTCCTTCAAGTCAGTATTGACTCCTGGCAAATGCCTAAGGAATTCTATGCAGTTTTCTTGATAAAATTTATCCGAAATGCTTTGCCATTCTCTTCTTTCTAGGGCTGAGGGAGAGTGACTGGGTCAAAGTCACCTAGATATGCCTAAGGCAGGACTAGTTTATCATGAGACCTTGGACCAGGTACTCTCTCTCGGCCAAATCTAACATATAGGTCATTGTATGAAAGTAAAGTGGTGCTGGAGAAGACTCTTAAGAGTCCCTTGGACTGCAAGGAGGTCAAATTGGTCAATCCTAAAGGAAATCAACCCTGACTGCTCATTGGAAGGACAGATACTGAAGCTGAAGCTCAAATATTTTGGCCACCTAATGCGAAGAGAGGACTCACTGGAAAAGACCCTCATGCTGGGAAAGACTGAAGGCAAAAGGAGAAGGGGACGGCAGAAGATGAGATGGTTAGATAGTATCACCGATGCAATGAACATGAACTTGAGCAAACTCCGGGATACAGTGGAGGACAGGAAGGCCTGGCGTGCTATGGTCCATGGGGTCACGAAAAGTCAGACATGACTTAACGACTGAACAACAACAACAACAATGAAAGTAGAAGGAATTATTCCTGTTACTAGCATTGTCTCCTAAAACTCGAGGAAAAATTAGATTAAATGCAATAAACAAAAAGCAATACTAGATCTGTACCAATGATCCCCCTTGATCACTTATTTTCCCTACCACTCATATGACTTATATGTAAAGTGTTGAAATGTTGTATCATGTGACATACTGTACATAGAGGAACAGCGATCATTTCAGAAGAAGAAAGGAGGAAAAGATGACACACATAACTGACACTATGATAGGACTAGTGTTCAGTTAGCATCTCAGTCTCAAGTTTTTTTATATATTATAGATTTGGCAGTTGGGTTGTGATGATCACTGGCAAATAAATATGCTTACATGGATCAGTGGTTCTGAAATATATCAGCAATATCTGGATTCTATTTAAAATCAGGCTTCCCACACTAAATAGACATAACTGATATATATGATTCCTGCTTGTTCTCTTTCTTCAAATCATTCAGCTCTGCCTTTTCCATGACTCCTATTACTTTACATAGTTCTTAATATAGCTAAACTAAAATGTAGCTAAATTACATCCAAGCTGCGTTGGCTCACAATCTTCTACTTTCCTGTTCTTCTTTTCCCCCCATCCTGCTGTTTGCCCCATGTCCCCCCACACTGTTGAAATCGAGACTGTAAACTCATTGGGGCCAGGACTTCCTTTAAAGTGCCATGTACAATGATCTATAAATAACAACATCAGCACTATGAGAGGTGACAAAAATGTCTAAGTATTTCTATAGCTGAAAATTACTCCTTGTCTGAAGCTTAAATGTCAACAGTACTGAATATATGTTCCAATGGTTTTAATATGCTATTTTAAAATGTGAGTTGCTGTTCCTGTTTTCCAGTGATTCAATTCCCAAATGTAGCCACTATTTCTGAGGGATGCCTTTTCTCCATATTCTATATTAGTTTAAATTATATTAAGATATATGCAATCCAAATCCTTTGCAACTTTACTTCCAATTAATTTCCACTGATTTCAATTGTACTTATCTCCAAGTACATTTGTAAAAAGCTGCAGCTATAATCAAATAATCTTCTATGAGTTAAAATTAGTATTAAGAAACCAGTTGTTTGAGGTTTTTGAAAAGGGATAATACATCACAACCATTTAATCCTCTCACCAAAATTGTGAGATGGACAGAAAATCCCTAGATACTGGAAATTTTTGATTACTTTGAGATTACTACAAAAATTCACAGGTCTTTATTATTCAAGCTATTTTAATTAAGTTTCCCCATCCCAACAAGCCTTACCACAATCACTGTAGTGCAGTGAAACTTAACATTACACTGCACGTATCTTAGATCATTCTAGAACCATTTTTGTTCACATTACCCTCTTAAACAGTTTTCTCCTTTTCTATTGATTATATTGCCACATCCACAATAAAATCAAATGATACAATGCAATTATATTATTATAGGGACAATAACAGATGAGAATTTGTTTTGTTTCATTCATTGTCGCATCTTGGAATTATCACCATAAATTTAGCCTGAACTTGACTGAAATCTGAGCCCTTTGCAAAGATGACTTTTTTAATATACTGGACAAAGTCTAAATATCTTTCTGTAGAAAACTCTTCCATAATTACCCAGTTCTCATACCATTATTATTATTAACATCATTCTTGCCAGCATTACAATTCAAAATCCTTCTTAACGGATCTAGGTTTATAATCTCAAAGCAGCTTGAAATAATTAATGTGGGGAAGGAGTTCTATTTGCAAAGACCCCATTTCTCTGAAACTTGTACTTTGTTCTGTGACAGGCCCACTATGAGATTTTGTTAAGAAGTCATCTTCCCTCTAAAAAAACAGAACCAAGCCAGAGAGAGCTGAGACATCACTCTCCCCAAATGCAGACTGGAAGCCCAGCTTCCTCGGAGGGGAATTTGCTCCCTGTTTGGACCGTACACTGATGCTTCTTAGAGGGAGGGAGATGTCACCACTTTTCTTCATGGCTGTCTTGGGAAGAAGATCCAGAGCCCAACAGGGGGAGAAGAGCAGAAGGGAGAAGCAAAGGAGGGGAGGGGGAGATGCAGCAACCGAAGAGTGTTGTATTTTTGCCAGAAGCCCCTCAGAGATGCACTGCTCTTTAGGGAACCTTTTCTATGCCGCCAAATCTTACTGTACCTCGTTGTTGCGGCGCTGCTTGTTGCTGCTGCTGGCGCTGCCGCGGCCGCCCGGGCTGCAAAAGTAACGAACCGCACCGGCTCAGGGCGACGGTGAGGAGCAAGAGTGGAAGCCAAGGCGCCCGCCCCATAGCGGCTAACCCCGCGCGCGCTCTCCCGCTCTTGTTCGGCCCTCCCGGCGAGCGCAAGGAGTATGAGAGAAGGCAGACGTTGCGCCTCGGAGGGAAAGAGGAGGCGGCGAAGCCCTGGCTGCCACCAGGGAGGGGACCGCGAAGGGACACGCCCCTGTCGCCGCTACTTTTGCTCCCCTGCCCTCAACTTGTCCCAGGGGGCTGAGAAGTCACAAGACAATGAACAATCGGGAAAGTCTTCCAAAGAGGGAGGCTTAGCGTGAGTTAAGGGGGGGGGGGAGAGAGAGCGTGTGAGGGGGTGCTGTGCGCGCCTGGAGTGAAGCGGAGATAAAAGAGCAACTACTCGAACTTGCCTAGAAAGTGAGGGTGGGGGTCTTTCCAAGCCACGACAAGCCGCAGAAGAGTCTAAAACTTGGGCGCTCTTAAAGTCGGTCTTTAAGAGCGGGAAGACATTTCATAAAATCACCCCCAGAACTCCATGGCCCCGTAGAGTTCTAGCCGCTGAACGAAATCCAGGGAATACGTGCGAAGTAAATGTCTTGGGCGAAGGGATCTGTCTTTTAAAGCGCACGCACGTGTCTTGGGGGGGGGTTGCTTCTGGTAGACTAAAAGAGAAAGTGGCAGAAGATTTCTCTTGCACCTTGCGGCATTCCAGATGCAACTTCTGGAACAGGTTAAAACAATCCATTTAGGGACTAAGATGAGCACCACATAATACATTTAAGGTAAAGTTAACTACTCAGTGGTTTTGGAAGTGTTATCCAAGTTGGTTTACCGCTGCCTGCAATTTCCATTCGAGTGCTAACCAGGTCCAACCCTGCTTAGCTTTTTCAAGATCAGCCAAGGTCAGGTTGAACAGCAGTGGAGGCCATGGCTAGGGGAGCCTTTGCTCGGCTTTGACTGATGCACCAATTGCATCCTTACCTGGTGCAGCAAAACCCAGTGACAGCTAACTCATGTTCTCACCACCATCCGCATAGACGACTGCAATGTACTTTACATGGGGCTGCCGTGAGAGACTAGCCAGAAATTAGAATAAGTCCCAAATGTAGCGGCCCATGTCTTAGCTGGTTCCTGATGCTGGCAGAATATTATACTTGTATTGTGGGCCCTGCACTGACTGTTCTCAGTACAACTTAAACTGCTGGTGTTAACCTTTGTGACTTAGCACCTGGGTATCTATAGGACCACCCCCTCTGACCGGATTCCGCTTGGCCTGTGGAGGGGATCCTTGCTGTCCTGTATTTTCCAGGATGTCTGGGCAATCAAGGCTAGAAAGCGCTGCCTCTCCTTAACCAGGCCAGTGCTATGGAATGGGCTCCCCACTGAGATCAGATGGCCTCCTCCCTGGTAGCTTTTGGGAAGTAATTTGCTTTTTTTGAAGACCCTTTCAGCCACATCGCCTGCCCCTCTTGTTCTTATTATTTTTCTCTTCTGCTTCAGCTTTGTTTTCGTTATTTGGACTGAATGTTGTTTTAATTTTGTTGTTGTTTTTACTGTGACATTATAATTGCCGAGAGTAATGAAATAGTGATCGAATAAAAATCAAAGAAACAGGGACTTCCAGTGGGGACATGGCGGCCTAAACAGCTGTGCCTGCGGGGTTAGCGGGCGGAGCTGACAATGCGGCAATTTTTTGGGGGCTCAGGCAGGTTTTCCTGAAGCCCAGGAGTGTTCTCCGGATAAAGGAAAACACCTGGAATCACCCCATCTGCCCTCCGGACAGCTGCTTGTAGTCAGAAGATCTCAAACAGCGTTTTGCGTTCGACTGGTAAGGGCTAGCAGGGAGGCGGGGATGTCATCACTTTCCAAGCCACGCTGTAGCCTTAAAGGGACAATAAGACCAGCCACCCCATTTCTAAATCACCAAATATATACGTTTGTGTGTGTGTGTGTGTGTGTGTGTGTGTGTGTGTGTGTATGTATGTATGTATGTATGTATGTATGCGTACCCTAAGAGAGGCTTTCTACAGCGAGGAGAAGCTGGCCCTCTGGGTGCTTATTGTTATTTTTGGGATTACTTTTATAAAAAATTCCTTTTTAAGTTTTGGACCTAGTTTTCCTTTGAAATATTAAGGAGGATTGGGAGTAAATAATTGTCTTCCTGTTATTATTTTTCTACTAAATGTGAAGATATTAGCATTTTCCTACACATTGAATCGGCTGACTTGAACCTTCAGCTTTCTGTTTCTACTTTCCCTTAGGAGTTATCTACATATCTCACACTTACTTTGTGTAAACACACTCTGGAACTTTTCCATATCTTCGGCTTTCACTGGTTAAGCTCCTAGGGGGTGCCATAATCTACTTCATGACATATGGAAGATCTTAAACAGTTTTTTTCTGACTCCTATCAAGGTTTTATTTATTTTATTTATTTTATTTTTATCCCTTTATTATTTTTATAAATAACTCAAGGCGGCGAACATACCTAATACTCCTTCCTCCTCCTATTTTCCCCACACCAACCCTCTGAGGTGAATTGGGCTGAGAGAGAGGGACTGGCCCAAGGTCACCCAGCTGGCTTTCATACCTAAGGCGGGACTAGAACTCACAGCCTCCTGGTTTCTAGCCTAGCACCTTAACCACTAGACCAAACTGGCTCTTTTATGCAAGACATTCAGGACATCGTGGAAAGTATGAGGTCTAAAATGTGTCATCTGGTTGGGGATGTAGTGGATGAAATTGAGGAAGATGGCTGTTGTGTGTCTTCTGAGCTGTGTGGCCGTGTTCTGAAAGTTGTGGTTCCTAACGTTTCGCCAGCATCTGTGGCCGGCATCTTCAGAGGGCAGGAGCACAGACAGAAGTGATCTCTCTCTGCCCAGATCGCTTCTGTCTGTGCTCCTGCCCTCTGAAGATGCCGGCCACAGATGCTGGTGAAACGGTAGGAACCACAACTTCCAGAACACGGCCACACAGCTCGGAAGACACACAACAGCCATCGAACTCCGGCCGTGAAAGCCTTCGACAATACATTGAAATTGAGGAATTTAATAGTGATAGAAATGTTTCTTCTAAGAGTGAGATCAGGATTTCTATTGAGATGCTGGATGAAGATTGGATAGTGGAGTTGGAGAAATTTAAGGGAGAGAGAGATCTGCAAGCAGCAAGTGGAATTGATTTCATGGTGGAATGCCATGAAAAAGAAGGGGTAATTATGTATGGGAGGTTTTCTGAAGAGAAGTTGGAAATTTTGAGGGGGGCAGTTGGGCTGTTTGATTTTCCTAAAAAAAACGCTCTGTACACATTGTAGGGATATGTAAATGCTCTGGTTTATTTTGAAGTGGGATAAGTGTTAAAGAATGTTTATTCGGATTGCTGTTAGGGTTTGGCCAATGTTATTTGTTTTTAAAGATTTGGATTGTTGTACTATTAAGTATAATGGCAGACAATTTATGTGCCTTTTAGTTTGATTTTTATTATTGTTCTTGTTTATTCGTTCAGTCGCTTCCGACTCTTCATGACTTCATGGACCAGTCCACGCCAGAGCTTCCTGTTGGCCGTCACCATCCCCAGCTCCCCCACGGTTGAGTCCATCACCTCCAGAATATCATCCATCCATCTTGCCCATGGTCGGCCCCTCTTCCTTTGGCCTTCCACTTTCCCTAGCATCAGCATCTTCTCCAGGGTATCCTGTCTTCTCATTATGTGGCCAAAGTTCTTCAGTTTTGCCTTTAATATCATTCCCTCAAGTGAGCAGTCTGGCTTTATTTCCTGGAGTAAGGACTGGTTTGATCTTCTTGCAGTCCAAGGCACTCTCAGAATTTTCCTCCAACACCACAGTTCAAAAGCATCTATCTTCCTTCGCTCAGCCTTCCTTATGGTCCAGCTCTCACAGCCATAGGTTACTACGGGGAATACCATTGCTTTAACTATGTGGACCTATGTTGTCAGTGTGATGTCTCTGCTCTTAACTATTTTATCAAGATTTGCCATTGCTCTCCTCCCAAGAACTAAACGTCTTCTGATTTCCTGGCTGTAGTCAGAGTCTGCAGTAACCTTTGTGCCTAGAAATACAAAGTCTGTCACTGCCTTCACTTTTTCTCCCTCTATTTGCCAGTTATCAATCAAGCTGGTTGCCATAATCTTGGTTTTTTTGAGGTTTAACTGCAACCCAGCTTTTGCACTTTCTTCTTTCACCTTCGTCATAAGGCTCCTCAGCTCCTCCTCGCTTTCAGCCATCAAAGTGGTATCATCTGCATATCTGAGATTGATAATGTTTCTTCCAGCGATTTTAACTCCAGCCTTGGATTCCTCAAGCCCAGCATGTCGAATGATGTGTTCTGCGTACAGGTTGAATAGGTAGGGTGAGAGTATACAACCCTGCCGTACTCCTTTCCCAATCTTAAACCAGTCCGCATGGTCTGTTCTTACCGTTGCTACTTGGTCATTATACAGATTCCTCAGGAGGCAGACAAGATGACTTGGTATCCCCATACCACCAAGAACTTGCCACAATTTGTCATGATCCACATAGTCAAAGGCTTTAGAATAGTCAATAAAACAGAAATAGATGTTTTTCTGAAACTCCCTGGCTTTCTCCATTATCCAGCGGATATTGGCAATTTGGTCTCTAGTTCCTCTGCCTTTTCTAAACCCAGCTTGTACATCTGGCAATTCTCGCTCCATGAATTGCTGGAGTCTACCTTGCAGGATCTTGAGCATTACCTTACTGGCATGTGAAATAAGTGCCACTGTTGGATAGTTTGAACATTCTTTAGTGTTTCCCTTTTTTGGTATGGGGATATAAGTTGATTTTTTCAAATCTGATGGCCATTCTTGTGTTTTCCAAATTTGCTGGCATATGGCATGCATCACCTTGACAGCATCATCTTGCAAGATTTTGAACAGTTCAGCTGGGATACCGTCTCTCCTGCTGCCTTGTTATTAGCAATGCTTCTTAAGGCCCATTCAACCTCACTCTTCAGGATTTCTGGCTCTAACTCATTGACCACACCATCAAAGCTATCCCCGATATTATTATCCTTCCTATACAGATCTTCCATATATTCTTGCCACCTTTTCTTGATCTCTTCTGCTTCTGTTAGGTCCTTGCCATCTTTGTTTTTGATCATACCTATTTTTGCCTGGAATTTACCTCCTATGTTTCTAATTTTCTGGAAGAGGTCTCTTCTCCTTCCTATTCTATTGTCTTCTTCCACTTCCACGCATTGCTTGTTTAAAAATAATTCCTTATCTCTTATGTCTATGAAGGTTCTCAGTCATCCAGGTGGAATTGTCTGTAGCTTGAATCATGTCAACTGGATTTCTATTTTCTCAGTGGAAACGTTTCACTCCTTATCCAAGGAGCTTCTTCAGTCAGTTCTTCAGTTCTTCAGCTCTTCCTTATCTCTTCTGGCTAACCTCTGGTATTTTGCATTTAATTGGGCATATCTCCCTCTACCACTGTTGCCTTTTGCTTTCCTTCTTTCTTGGGCTACTTCCAGTTTCTCAGCAGACAGCCATCTTGCCTTCTTGGTTTTCTTTTCCTTTGGGATGTTACCGCATCCTGAACAATGTTGCGAACTTCTGTCCATAGTTCTTCCGGGACCCTATCTACTAAATCTAGTCCCTTAAATCTATTCTTCAGCTCCACTGCATATTCATTAGGAATATTAGTGAGCTCATATCTAACTGATCTGTGGGTCTTCCCTATTCTCTTTAGTCTGATTCTAAATTGTGCAATAAGAAGTTCGTGATCTGAACTACAGTCAGCTCCAGGTCTTGTTTCTACCGACTGTATAGATGTCCGCCACCTTTGGCTGCAAAGGATGTAGTCAATCTGATTTCAGTGTCAACCATCTGGTGAAGTCCACGTATAAAGTTGTCTTTTAGGTTGCTGGAAGAGTGTTTGTTATGCACAGTGAATTGTCTTGGCAAAATTCTATCAGCCTATGTCCTGCTTCATTTTGTTCTCCCAGACCATGCTTGCCTGTAATTCCAGGTGTCGTTTGACTACCCACCTTAGCATTCCAGTCTCCTGTAATGAAAATAACATCTCGTTTTGGCGTATTATCCAGTAGGTGCTGCAGATCCTCATAGAACTGATCTACTTCTGCTTCTTCAGCATCTGTGGTTGGGGCGTATATTTGGATCACTGTGATGTTAGATGGCTTACCCTGAATTCGAATTGAGATCATTCTATTGTTTTTTGGATTGTATCCAAGCACTGTTTTGGCCATTTTATTATTAAGTATGAAGGATACTCCATTTCTTCTGTGGTCTTCTTGTCCACAGTGGTAGATCTGATGGTCATCTGATGTGGCCCATTCCAGTCCATTTCAGTTCACTGACACCCAAAATGTCTACATTTAATCTTGCCATCTCACCAAGAACCACATCCAATTTGCTCTGGCTCATAGATCTTACATTCCAGGTTCCTATGGTGTGTTGATCTTTAGAACATCAGCTTTGTTGTTCACCACCAGCACCGTCGGCCACTTGCCGTCCTTTCTGCTTTGAGCTAGCTGTGTCATCACATCTGGGGCTAATTGAACTTATCCTCTGTTCCTCCCCAGTAGCATTTTGACCATCTTCTGACCTGGGAGTCCCATCTTCTGATGGTATACCGACTTATCTCTTGTTGTACTGATCCTTTTAGTTTTCATGGCAAGAATACTGGGGTGGGTTGCTGTTTCCTTCCCCAGAGATCGTATTTAGTCTGACCTCTCTGCCATGACCTTCCCGTCTTGGTGTCTCTTCACAGTTTAGCTCATGGCGTCATTCAGGTGCTCAAGTTCTAGCACCATGAGAAGGTAACGATCTCCTTTGCTGGAGTAAAATAATAGTAAAGGTAAAGGTTCCCCCCGCACATTTGTGCAGTCATGTCTGACTCTAGGGGCCAGTGTTCATCTCCGTTTGTTAGCCGAAGAGCCAGCGTTGTCCAAAGACGCTTCCACGGTCATGTGGCTGGCACAACACGCACGGAACGCTGTTACCTACCCTCCGAAGTGGTACCTATTCATCTACTTGCATTTGCATGCTTTCGAATTGCTAGGTTGGCAAGAGCTGGGGCGAGTGCGGGAGCTCACTCCGTCACACAGGGCTAGGGATTCAAACCTCCGAACTTGCGATCTTCCAGTCCACAAGCCTGGCGTCTTACCTGCTGAGCCACCACGCCCCCTTATATAATAGTATGTGTATGTGTGTGTGTGTATGTGTGTGTATATATATATATATATATATATATATATATATATAATATATATAATAGTATATTATATAATATACTTATATAATTGTATACTATTATATAATAGCATATATATACTTATATAATAGTAGTAGGAAGGGAATAATGAAATAATTTTTATCTCTTGGAGGTGAGTTGTTTAGGAGGTTTATATGGATATTTTTCTTTATTTTAATATTAGGGGAGGGAGTAACTGTACATAATGATTTTTATAATGTGCTAAAGTGGAATGATTTATAGAAATAATGTGGTTTGGTTTTAATATAGAGTAAGAGATTGATTATGGAAAATTTTTGTATATCCTTGCTGTTAAAAGTCAGAAGTCATATCTTTCTGTAATTTTGAAAAAGTTTTTTCTCTTGTTTTTTCACATCCTTTTAGTTTTTCTTTTGTTGTTGTAGGTTTTTGTTTTTTTCGTAGATTTTATCTTTGTTTTGAAACTTAATAAAATCCTTATAAAACAAGTCAAAGAAACAAATAAAGAAGTGTTGTTTGTTTTGTAGTGTGGTAGAACAGGGGTCTCGCAGCCCTCCAAGCACTTTTTATAGACCACAACATTATTTGTAGATTCTCAGCAAGACCATAGGATTGAGTCAAAACACCGGCTGGGCTGGGCTGGGCTGGGCTGGGCTGGGCTGGGCTGGGCTGGGCTGGGCTGGGCTGGAAGTGCTCCAGGAAGTGGAAGAGAACCTCAGCCTAACCTAGCAAGTCTCCCAGTAACAGGTCACTCAGTTGGCACCTTTGTTGGTCAGGTCACTCAGTTGGCACCTTGAGGCTTGTCATGCTGAGCAGCACCACTTTCCAGGAACTCCTGCCTGCTTGTGCCCTCTGTGGTGGTCACTGTCCTGGCAGAGGCAGCCGGAAGGTGAGAATTGCCTAGGGAAAATGGACTGAGAAGCTGGCACTATTCGAAGCAGAGAAGGAGGAATTAGCTGAGGAGGAAAAGGGCCAGGTCTGGCTGCCCCACTGTGAAGATTTCTCTAATGGGCAAGGAGTAGGAAAAACACTGAGCGAGCAAGCTAGATTGTATCATCCAAGATATAATTTTGAAGAAAATTGCATATCAACCCAGTAATACAATCAAATGTTGGTGTTCAAGTTAATAAAAAACACTACCAGGTAAATGGCCAGAGTGGCATGGCTCTGTTTCTCAGTTTGGTATCACAAGTTGTTCTGTCTCGCAGAGAAGGGTTTTGTTTTTTTTAATAAATGTATGTTTAGTGACATATTGTGATACTCTTCATTTTTGATTCACAGACACTTTTGTGCTAACATATGAGAAGACTTCAGTGTTGTGATTGTGAATGAATTAATTAGGCAACATTCAGTCTGAGCCTGAGACCCTGATCTTTTTTTTTAGATTTTTTAATCCCACCTTTATTATGTTTATAAATAACTCAAGGGGGGGGAACATACCTAATACTCCTTCCTCCTCCTATTTTCCCCACAACAACAACAACCTTGTCAGGTGAGTTGGGCTGAGAGAGAGAGAGTGGCCCAAGGTCACCCAGCCGGCTTTCATGCCTAAGGCGGGACTAGAACTCAGTCTCCTGGTTTCCCATTGGCTCCTTCCTAGGGCTGAGAGAGAGGGGCTGGCCCAAGGTCACCCAGCTGGCTTTCATGCCTGAGGCGAGACTAGAACTCACAGACTCCTGGTTTCTAGCCTGTTGCCTTAACCACTAGACCACACTGACAATCTAGTACAAAAGTATAATTTAGTTTCATACAAGATCAAGAAATATAATATTATTAGGAAAGTTAGTTATGGAAGTGACATTAAATTGCAACAAGGAACTTTAAAAAAAATGGATTACATGCTTCCAAGCTTCCAAGTAAAAAAAAATTATTAGAAATAAAAATACTGCAAAAGAAGGACAAAGAAAGATTTTGACAATGAAATTGAGATAACAAAGAAGAAGTTGAATGTCAGAGCTGCAAGAGAGGAAATGTAGTAGAAGAAATGTAAGGGGGGGGGCAGGACAAGATAAGAAATCACATTGATATAAAAGGTCTTAAAATGAGACTACTATAGTTTATGTGTTTGAAATTCCCAGAGAAAGCAATTCACTTTGTATGCCACAACAGTGTAGGATAAGAGAAGTACAATAAAAACAAATATACAGTAGATGACAGAGATTGTACTTTTAATCATATGTCGATGAAGGTTCTCAGTCATCCAGGTGGAATTGTCTGTAGCTTGAATCTTGTCAACTGGATTTCTATTTTCTCAGTGGAAACGTTTCGCTCCTTATCCAAGGAGCTTCTTCAGTCTGAGCAAAGTTTGTAAGGGAATCCTTAAATATGTTTCTAGGGTGGCTGTGTGACCTTGCACCTAGGGCTAGGTCATGGTTATTTGAGATGTTTATTTCTAAGTCCCTTTATCATCCAAAGGAGGATCGTTAAGATTACCTTGCAGTTGTTGAGATTGCGAAATGGTCTTAATCTTCCTAGGCACAGAAGACAACGCAGGAAGGAAAATAGGGGAAAGATTGTGTCTGAGGCCCCCACCTCTTTCAAAGAAGGATTTTCCAAGTTGGCATAAATGGATTCCTTGACCCCTCTTTCAAACCACTTATCTTCCCTGTCTAAAATGTGAACATTAATGTCCTCAAATGAGTGTCCTTTTTCCTTTAGATGAAGGTAAACTGCTGACTCTGGTCCTGTGGTGTTACTCCTCCTGTGTTGGGCCATCCTCCTGTACAAAGGTTGTTTGGTTTCTCCAATGTAGAGCTCAGAGCACTCCTCACTGCACTGGATTGCATACACTACATTGCTTTCCTTGTGTTTTGGAGTTTGATCTTTGGGGTGTACAAGCCTCTGTCTCAGTGTGTTGGTGGGTTTGAAATATATAGGTATGTGGTGTTTGCCAAATATCCTTTTTATCTTTTCAGACATGCCAGCCATGTAAGGAATGACCAGGTTCTTCCGTTTACTCTGAGTCTCAGCCCTGTCTGTCGCTGTTTTAGGTCTGGTAGACTTAGATTTAGTGAAGGCCCAATTTGGATATCCACAGGCCTTCAGAGCTGTTCTCAGGTGCTGATTTTCATTCTTTTTGGAATCCATGGA
Source organism: Charina bottae (assembly GCA_023362775.1). NCBI lineage: Eukaryota > Metazoa > Chordata > Lepidosauria > Squamata > Charinaidae > Charina > Charina bottae. The sequence goes on along the minus strand of JALMGJ010000001.1, from coordinate 6,709,073 downwards.
GGTGGGGATGGTTTCTGCTCTGTGTGACAATGTCCTGATGAGTCCTAGTTTGTGCTATAGTGGATGGTGGGAGTCAAACATCAGATATTGATCTGTGTGTGTGGGTTTCCTGTAGATCCCTATTTCTAGCTTGCCACCGGTCCCAATGAGGACTTCACAGTCAAGGAATGCCAGTCTGTTGTCCTTGGTGTCTTCTCTGGTGAACCTAATGTTGGCATCTATGGTGTTTATATGGTCCGTGAAGGCCTGTACTTCCTGGGCCTTGATTTTAACCCAGGTGTCATCCACATACCTGAACCAGTGGGTGGGCGCTGTTCCCTGGAATGTGTTGATTGCTTTCTTCTCCACTTCTTCCATGTATAAATTGGCCACAATGGGTGACACAGGAGAACCCATGGCACAGCCGTGTTTTTGTCTGTAAAAGTCACCTCTGTATGAGAAATAAGTGGTGTTGAGACACAGGTCCAGAAGATGGCAGATCTGGTTTGGGTTGAGATGGTTTCTCCTTTCAAGGGTGCTGTCCTCTTCTAGTCTCTTCCTGACCGCGGATAGAGCATGAGTGGTGGGGATGCTGGTGAAAAGGGAGGACACATCGAAGGAGACCATAGTTTCATCTGTATCCAGTTTCAGGATCTTTGCTTTGGAAACAAATTCTTCCGAATTATGGATGTGGTGTTCAGAGTGTCCAACCAGAGGTGCTAGTATGGTAGAGAGGTGTTTGGCAATGTTGTATGTTACCGAATTAATGCTGCTGACTATGGGTCGAAGGGGTGTTCCTTCCTTGTGGATCTTAGGGAGTCCATAGATGCAGGGGATGGCTTCTCCAGGATACAGACGGTGGTAGGTAATCTTATCGATGGAGCCATCATGTTCCAATTGTTTCAAACAATTGTTTGTACAAATTATATAAATGAGTGGATAAGAACAGAACAAAAAAAATAGGAATAATGAGGACATAATGAGTTGCAAGCCTGAGTTCCAATTTGGATTTTGATATATGCTAAAAAATCAAGTTCTGAATGAATTCAGCTTCCTTGTGATATATTTTCACTCCAGTTCTAAACATATTTATTCTGAAGTAAACCCCACTGAGCTCAGGAAATCTTTTCTTTTCAGATAGATATGGATCTGCAGTCAACTTATATTAATTGTCTTATCATTATCCGTTTACGTGTAACATTCATTCCTTTAGTGTGACTATTTTACTATGTGAAATTTAATTAATTTACACAGTATGCAAAGGCAAATGTAGACTTGCCATTGATGCAAATCCAGCAGGGAGCTTTTCCCTCTTGATTGCACATGAATGATGTACATTTACAGACACAATCTTTCAAATACTTTATATTTTTAGACCTATGCCTAGGTAGCATATGGTATGAAATTACATTTTGATGAAGGATACATTTTGCTCAGATTTTAAGATGAAAATGATCTATGATTTTGATGGGATATACGCTGGCTTAAAGGGGAAAAACCAAGGCTTGAGAATAAACAGACAAGAGTGCACCTTTAGGGCTAAAAGTATTTTACTTGTAGCATAAGGCAATAATGCAGATACAGTACATTATCGCAAAAAGGAAAAAGTTGAATATACATGGTACAGCATTGTAAAAGAAAAACAAAAACAAACTTATAAGCAGAGTTCCGTGTATTGATCCCAGGGCCAGAGCTCCTGCCAAGGCCTATACCCAAGGCCAGGCATAGCTCACTGCCCAGTCCTCAGAAGTAGAATACACGTGAAGAACTTCATGGCTAAAGACACAAAAAATCAAGAAGCATAGAACACCGTTTTGCATGGTTTGATATTCAGTTCTTCTAGCTTTCTGATTGGCTGGAAGTTAGCTGTGACACACACTAGGCCCAAAGCATTAGGCCTAAAGCACATAGCATGACCTGCTATTGGGTAGCAATGCTGCATCTAAGCAAGCACGTGATTTCCCCCCTCCCTTGCTCTAAACAGAGCAAGGCTGTCCACAGACGGAATCAGGCTGAGGATTTGTTTTCATGGGAAGGTCCCATTGCTTGTGTGGGCACTAGTCATAACAATACACACGTGACAGTTGTTATCTTGCACCTGCACTTCACGTCACCATGAGAGGCCTTTGCTTTGTAGAGGATGCAATTTGCCAAAACACTTTTGCTTTGTAGAGAAACCCAATTTACCAATTTCATATGAGAAATCTGACAGATTTATACTTCCCCTACTAATTGTGAACTAGAACAAAATTCTCCTTCAGTTTTCACACTTCTGCAGTACGGATTTCCAATGTTTAAAAAAATGAAGAAACAAAAGTATGCAGGATTTTTTTTTAAAAAAAAAAGATGTTTTTCCCCTCAGTCTACACATTTTTTATAGAAAATTATGAATGGGATATTAGAATAAATATGCACAATATGTGTGAGAGTTGCCACCAAAACTGAAGTATAAATGCGAGAGAATGAAATGTTGAACATTCAAACGGCATGGAAATTGAAACATGCAGATTTTCCATCCCTAGAAATGGCACCTTGATAAATCATGAAAGTGGTGATGAAATGGATGAACAGTTTGCAGCTGAATTGTTGATTGAATGTACATTTTTAATGTATCTTGATTCCACTTTATAGGAAAATTATTTTTAACTTTCTATACGAGGTTTCAGTAATCTATATTCCAAGGAGAAAGTGGGGAAAAAAATCTGCCCAAACAATTGTTGTGCTATAAAGATCACATTGCTGTAGATGAAATACTCAGACCCAAAGTTCTACCAACAAGCAGAAATGAGTGTGTGTGTATGTGTGTACATATGTGTAGGTCTCTGTGTATCTATATGCTTGTGTATGTTTATGTGTATTTATGTAGAGTGTATATTACAGGTTGTGTACATACATATACGTAAATACATATAATAAATAAAGGTCTGTCTAGCCCAGGACTCTATTCTCACAGTGATAACAAGTACAGCACAAGTCCTATCACATCCTATTCCTCGTGATACTTTACTTACTTACTTACTTACTTACTTACTTGTTTATTCAATTTTCAGCTGCCACAATCAGTTGAAATTTGGCAGGTTACAATTAATAATTTGTAATTAAGCATCCACAGTGTAATCAAAGTAAAGTTAAAGATTCCAAAATAAAATAAAAAATATAGGTTCCAAGAGGAATACTGTAAATAAAAATGATTTTCAAAGCCTAGTTGGATGGTTACATTCATCTATCAACATCTCTCTTAATTCTATTTTTAATATTTCCTAAAACCTAATAAGGTGGGGGCTATTCCAATTTCTAATTCTAATTAATAATAAATAATTATTAGTTATTAATAATATTAATAATTATTTTATTTATTTATTTATAAAATTTATATCACCGCCCATCTCCCTCCACTGGAGGGACTCTGGGCGGTTTACAACAGAACTTTTAATTTTAATAATTATTTTTTTAAATAAACAATTAATTAATTAATTAATTAATACTTAATAATTCAATTCTAATAAGGTGGGGGCATGGTGGCTCAGCGGGTAAGACGTCAGACTTGATCGGAAGATCGCAGGTTCAGAGGTTCGAATCCCTAGTCCTGCGTGACGGAGTGATCTCCCGCACTAGCCCCAGCTCTTGCCAACCTAGCAATTCGAAAGCATGAAAATGCAAGTAGATTATTAGGTACCACTTTGGTGGGTAGGTAACAACGTTCCGCATGCGTCATGCCGGCCACATGACCATGGAAGCGTCTTCGGACAATGCTGGCTCTTCAGCTAACAAACAGAGATGAGCACCGGCCCCTAGAGTCGGACACGACTGCACAATGTGCGGGGGGAACCTTTTATTCCAATTTCACAGGAGAGAAAACAATGCCTGCAAACCTATACCACTCCGAATTCACAAAAGTGGGGAATTACTAACAGTAATTGAGAACTTCACAATGGATAGGTCAAAACCAGGTAGAGGGTATGAATAGAGATCTTCAGATATTAAGTATACTAAATCCACTTCCAAAACTCTTTATTTCTACACTTGGCAGTCATTAATAAACGTAACCTCACAGGTTTGGTTAATACCTGTTGAAAACCAAGCAAGGTGGTAATATATCTTGGGAATGTGAATTTTACTAATTAGCTACCATATTTACCTGAAAAGAAGAAAACTCCAAATTTAGAATGATTCTGCCTTCCAATGGGAGGCTTAGAAAAAAAAGGGTTATAAACACAGACAAATCCTATGTGCTATCCAGATTCCAATTTTTCAATGACTGTCACTATCTCCCACTAAATCCAAACCTGAAGATACTTTTCCAGACATGTACACTTGTACACTTTTGTGCATATATGTATGTATACTTATACATTGGCCATAGGCCAGGATCTGGATGAAAAAATAAATTAATATTGACTTCATAACTCCTGATTAAAATTAATGGCCTGTAAAATAATATTCACTTTGTAAAAATTAATTATCTTCCTTCTTCACTATCCCTCCCCCAGTCCTACTGTGTTACATCATCATGGCAGGGGGGGATTGTTCCTGGGAATGATGAGTGAAGAACACAAGGAGTGTATACCAACAGTATATATGCCCAGGAGGGTCACCCAAGGCTTGAAGGTCATTCCAGCTGCCCAGCTAAGTCAAGCAGGCACCTATATTGGCAGCAGCGATAGAGGAAGCTGCTGGAGGTGGATGATAACTTTAGTGACAATGGCAAAGGTATCAATTCATTACTGTGCAAGGGAAGGGAATGGTAAACCACTCCTATATTTTACCAAGGAAACCACAGGGAGAGAAAATATAAAATTACATCAGTCTGTGCCAGGGGATCGAGCAAAGAAACACACTGAGCTGATATTCCAACTCTCAGTCTTTATTGCTCTTACCATAAAGCAGAATCTTGCCAGACTAAACCTATCCTAACTACCCTAAGGGTAAATACCCCAGGAACTCTAAGGCGGGGCTACTCTAACTCTCTTTGTCTGCCGGTCAAGGCTCTGAAGGCTGTGAGAACACTTATCTCCTTGGAACGTGCTCCCTCTTTCCTCTGGCCCAAAATCCATCACAGCCTGTCCCGTTAGATCAAGCAGAGAAGGCATGTTATGGGTTCCATCTGCCAGGGACTTGCATTTAGTGGGTCCCAGGAGGCAGGCCTTCTCTGCTGTGGCTCCCTCCTTGTGGAACATTCTCCCCTCTGAAATTAGGCTTGCTCCTTCCCTGGTATCATTTAGGAAGTCCCTCAAGACCTGGTTATGTTGTCAGGCCTGGGGAACTTTGGGAACGGGAGACATTCTTAGATGGCTCTATTATGACCGACATATTCTTGCTCTCTCTGTGGGGTTGGTATATTTTAAATTTTTTTGATATATTCTTCTTTTAATAATTACTTTTATCTTTTTGTAATGATTGGGTTTTTTTTACTTATTGCTGTTTTTATTTAATTGTTGTACGCCGCTCAGAGTTACCTTGTGTTAGATGGGCAGCCATGTAAATGTGAGCAATAAATAAATAAATAAATAAAATTATTGACAATATAGTGCCAGATGATGGGCCCCTCAGGTCAGACAGCACTCAGAGTGCTACTGAGGAAGAGCTGAGGATCTTTCAGAGTACTAATGCTTTTTATGACGTGGCTAGATTAAAGCCTTCAGGACATCTGTTTGCTGATGTTTGTTTGTTTGTTTGTTTGTTCGTCAAATTTTGCCACCGCCCATCTCCCCCCCCCCCCCAAGGGGAAATGTTGTCAATGATGTCATGCAGGAAAAGAAAATCCAAAGTTGCAGAGACATAATTACACTATGACCATGGAACATAAAAAGCATGAACGTGGGAAAGCTCAACACAGTGAAAGATGAAATGAAATACACATTGACATCTTAGGTATCAGCAAACAGATTGACTGGGATCGGACACTTGCAGTCAGAATATTTTATTTTATTTTATTTTATTATTATTTTATTATTTTTATTTTATTTTATTTTTATTTTATTTTATTATTTTATTTTATTTTATTATTTTATTATTTTATATTTTATATTTTATACTTTATTTTATTTTATTTTATTTTATTATTTTATTATTTTATTATTTTATTTTATTTTATTTTATTTTATTATTTTATTATTTCTCAGGACATGAAAAATAAAGAAGGAATGGTGTTGCTTTCATAGTTAGGAAAGGTATAGCAAAAACAGTACTGAGCTAAAGTGCAATCAGTGACCAAATAATATCAGTTAGACTTCATGGACAACACTTTAATATGACAATTATTCAAGTTTATGCTCCAACCACTGATGCAGAAGAGGAGGAGGTTGATGTGTTTTATGAACAAGTTCAATTTGACATTGACAGAACATGCAAGCAAGATGTGCTGCTTGTGATCGGAGACTAGAATGCCAAATTTGGAGATATTAAGGAGGAAAATGTAGTTGGGCTGTATGGCCTAGGACACTGATTGGAAGCAGAACAATGTATCAATTTCTGCCAATCCAATGATTTCTTAATTGCTAACTACCAACTATGCCTGCATACATGGATATCGCCAGAAATCAAATTGACTATATTATTGGTAGAAGGCAGTGGCAGTGCTCAGTTAGAAGAGCCGAGACATGGCTAAGTGCTGACTGTAAAACAGAACATGAACTGCTCCTGTGCAAGTCCCAAATTAAGCTAAAGTGGAAGAAGAAAGCCAACTGGTTTCCACAGTATGATCTTAAGCATATGCTCACCATTTTCAAGAACATCCAGAATCATTTTGAAGTCTGAACCTCATGGGTAGGGAACCAGAACAACTGTGGGATGAACTTAAAGAAGATTTTAAGGACCCATGTGGCAGAGGAGTAATTGAAACGATGGAACACGTCATTTTATATTGTCCTCTCTATGCAGATGCTCGCCAGGAATTATTATCTCAATGTTTTACTAAACATCCAGGTCGTTCGGATTCTTTTTATCTCAAGCTGTTTTTATCAGACCAATCTGATTTTATTTCATTGACCATAGCTAAATATTGCTCTATAATTTGTACAGCACGCCGCAATATCCCTTCTAATTTTTCTTAGATTTTTTTAGATTTTTATGTGTTTTTTTTATTCTAATCAGATGTGATTCTTCTGTTTTATTTGCTGGTCCATGACCGAATAAAAATTGATTTGATTTGATTTGATTTTAGGGATAAATGTGAAAAGAGACTGTCAAAGATCAAGAAACAGAAGAAAGGATACTGGATGTTAGAACAAACCATGGAAATTGAAAAGAAGAGAAGCTAAAGCCAAGAATAATCTCAAGAAGGAACTTCATAAAGGATTTCAGAGAGCTGTTAAAAAAGACAAGTAGCATCATGACAACAACATCTATAAAGATACAGAACAGAGTAACAGGCACAGAAAATCAAGAAAATTCTTCAAAAAGAAGGAGGTACCAACCTCAAATGGGTAAACCATTTGGTAAGGGGGCGCGGTGGCTCAGCGGGTTAAACCGCTGAGCCGTTAGACTGCCGACCACAAGGTTGGCAGTTCGAAAAACCGCGTGGCGAGGTGAGCTTTCGCCATTTACCCCGGCTTCTGTCCACCCAACAGGTCGAAAGCTGAATGCGAGTAGATAAATTGGGTACCACTTACGTGGGTCAATTTGCTGGCGTCCATCGGAGGGTCGTCCTCAAACCAAGAAGACCTGGAGAATCCCGATAATGGTGGCGGAGAACGACGGATCTGGAACAGCAACTTCCTGGACGTCAGCAACCGGCGCGGAGCAAGGCATTCTGGGGCATGTAGTCCGATGCCTGCAGCTGAAGAGCCGGTTCCCTTCCCTCCTCCTTCTCGCGCGGTAAACTTGATTGTATATGATATGATTGTATAATTTGAATTGACATGATTGTAAGCCGCCTAAAGCCCTCCATTAGGGAGGGGATAGGCGGGGTATAAATAAGATAAATAAATAAATAAACCGATGGATGCCAATAAACAGATAGTAGCTAATTCAAATATGACCAAAGATGGAAACAGTATACTGAAATTCTGTACAGTAGAAATGTCAACATTCAAGATACCTTAGAAGATATTCCCTATTTACAAGAACCTCTAGTACTAGAAGATGAAGTTAGATCAGCACTCTGGTCATTACCATTACAAGAACTGAAGGAATAACTGCAAAAATATGGCAAGCAGCAGCAGAAGAATCAGTAGAGGTCCTAACCAAGCTATGCTAACAAATCTGGAAAATAACACTGTGACCAACAGATTGGAAGAGGTCAATCTAGATAACAGTACCACAGAAAGGAGACTTAACAGAGTGTGCAAACTATCACATAACATTGTTAATTACACATGCTAGCAAAATAATGCTTAGGGTCATTCAGTGCAGGTTAGAGGTCTACATGAAGAGGGAGATTGCAGACATTCAAACTGGGTTTAGAAAAGACTGAGGAACACAATTGCTGGTGCATGTTGATTCACTGAGAAAGGCAGAGAATACCAAAAAGAAGTCAACATGTGTTTCATTGATTATAGAAAGGCCTTCAATTGTGTTGATCATGTGAAACTGTAGAATGTGCTTTGAGAAAAATGGAAATCCCAGAACATCTCATTGTCCTCATGTGAAACCCATATACAGGTCAGGAAGCCACAGTATGGGCAGGACATGGTGAAACAGATTGGCTCAAAGTCAGCAAAGGAGTGAGACAAGGTTGTGTACTCTCTCCTTATTTATTCCAGCTATACACTGAATATATATGGATTGGAAGAAGATGAGCATGGTTTTCAAATTGGAGGAAGAAACATCAATAACCTATGCTATGATGATGATACTACTCTGATAGCTGAAAATGCAAATGCTCTGCAAGCTCTAGTAATGAAAATCAAGGAGCACAGTGAAAAAAATGGACTAAGATTAAATATGAAGATCAAACTCATGACAGCTGGTATAACAACCAGCATTAGAACTGACAATGAAGATAATGAAATAGTGGATAGCTTCTGTCATGTAGGTTTGAGTGTCAACAGTAAAGGAACTGGCAGTCAAGAAATATACCATAGACTGCTTGGTAGAGTAGCAAAGAAGGCCTTGGAAAAGATATTCAGATGCCATGAAGTCTGTAGCAGAAGGTCAGAATCATGCTGGCAGTGGTTTTCCCTGTGATACTCCATGGAAGCAAAAGTTCTTTGAAAAAGCAAGACAGAAAGAGCCTTGACACTTTTGAATGGTGATGTTGGAGAAGACTCCTGAGAATACTATGGACAGCCAAGAAATCAAATAAATGGATCATTGAACAAATCAACTCAGAGGTATCACCTGATGTACAAATGACCAGGCTCAAATTATTAACTACTTCGAACACATTATGCAAAGATTTAGCTCCCTAGAGAAGGCTCTAATGCTGGGAAAGGTGGGAAGAAAGAGAAGAAGAGGATGACCATTAGCAAGGTGAATAGGTTCATTTACAGCAGTGATGGAGGCACTGTTGGAAGACCTGAAGGACCAGGTTGGGGACAGATCCTCCTGGGAAAAATCTATCAAACACCAATTTGATTGCACATAATCATATCTTCAATATATGTGGAAACCATTATCTCTCACATGCACATGCCCTCTACAAGCACACTTACATTCACAAAGCTACTATGAAAATCTGGATTTAACAAACATAAATCTATGTGTGTTTATAGTAAATCTGAGTATAGTAGCTCTGGTTCTCAGATAAGTATAGTTAGGATTTTGAATCCTTTTCAATCAGCTTCATTTCCTCTTGTTTCAGATGCATGCAGTATTCTCTGAGCATACTAGCTTGTACTAGGCCTGTGCACATTTTGAAAATAATTTGGGAGAAATGCTACAGACCTCACATAAGTACACCACCTCTTTCCTCTTTATTAAAGCAAGCACATTTTTTCAGGCTTCTACATGAGACTGGGGAGGAAAAAGCATTTACTTTAATATTTTGCAGAGAGAGGTTCTCCTCACTCACCCAGGGTTTTCTTCCAAATTATTTTTGAAGGGGGCACAGTCCTGGTATATACCTACTACTGTAGGTTGTAGGATAATAACCAGTGAGTACAGAAGGAAAAGAAATGTTGAAGACAGAAACAATATAATAACTGATTATCCATGAAAAATGTTAGATATTGCAGATAATATGGGTTTTTATTACTATGTTCATACCCCCCGTCTCAGGCTCTGAGATTACAAACCTGATTAAACAGCTGAAATCGAATAAAGCTCCAGGATATGACTTTATTTCACCAGAGGTCATTTGCAACAATTTAGATTGGTGGACACCTGTCTTGGCTTCCCTATTCACCTATATTGACAATTATGCTAAGGTCCCTGATGATTGGGGTCTAGCTTTGGTGATTCCAATCTATAAAAAAGGAGGCAGAGATTTACCTGCCAATTATCGGCCCATCAGCCTTCTCAGTGTGGTTAGCAAATTGTATGCTAGACACCTATACAATAAGCTCCTGTATTGGATTATAACTGAGAATATCTTGCCTGATGAGCAGGCAGGCTTTAGAGAAGGCCGCTCAATCTTTGACCATACTTTAACCCTTCAACATCTAGTCGAGAAATATTCCTCCAGAGCTCGCTCAACACTCTATGCAGCGTTTATTGACCTTAGATGTGCTTTTGATTTCATTGCTAGAGCCAAACTATGGGAGAAATTGAACTCTTCCTCAATTGATAGAAGATTACTTGTTCTTATATATAAACTTTATGAACATTCCCGGATGAAGGTACAATGTAATATGTATGGACATTGCACCAAGGAAATCCCAGTCAAGAGAGGAGTGAGACAAGGATGTATTCTAGCTCCCCTTCTTTTTAATCTATATATTAACTCTCTTATAGACAAATTGAATAGCCCATCTTTTCATCCCCCAAAACTCGGAAATAGACACGTCTCTGTTCTTCTATATGCAGATGATGCTGTGTTGCTTTCTCGGACACAGATTGGCCTGAAGCGGGCACTCTGTATGCTTGCTGAGCACTGCCGAGAAGAATGGCTGGAAATAAACTACTCAAAAACCAAGGTTATGGTTTTTGCCAAGCATCCTAAGGCACATGTCTGGCGGATTAACAATCATCTAATAGAGCAAGTTAAAACCTTTAAATATTTGGGGATTGTTTTTCATGCCACGGGTAACCGCAAATTCCATGCCAACTATGTCAGCCTGAATGCACAAAAAACAGCAGCAGCACTACAATATTTCTATTTCTCCAAAGGAGCTCAATATATACCAGCAGCGATAAAAGTTTTCTCAGCTAAGATCAGAGCTCAGCTCCTTTTTGGAGCTCAGTTGGGCCCCTACAGGTCATTCCTTTCTCTTGAAAGAGTCCAATCCAAGTTTTTAAGATCCATCTTTCAAGTACCTCGCTGCGTCCCCAACGTGGTGCTTCGCCGTGAAGCTGGCGTATTAAAAATAGAAACTTCTGCTTGGATTTACATTTTTACTTACTGGCTTAAGCTTTCTTTTTTCCCAGTAGGCCTGGCCCCTTTGATTATGACTGATAGTTTTCAATCTTCTTGGTGCCAGACAATACATGCCAAATACATGCCAAGCTGCAACTATATGGCTTTTCAGGGGCAGCCATCATCTTGCTGGGCTATGAACGTGCACTAGCTGATCTCAGACAACGGGCCATCGATCTAGAGCTACAATCCGATTTATCCGTTTTACCTAAAAACATATTTTTGGGCCACTCTGCACGTCTTCTCCAACCAGCTAGATATCTTAGCTGCATAACAATTCCAAAATTTAGGAGGGCCTTATCCTTGGCTAGATTCAATGCCCTTCCAACAATTGTTATTGAAGGGAGATATCGAAATATCCCTTTTGATCAAAGACTGTGCCCATGTGGCAGAGGAGTAATTGAAACAATGGATCATGTCATTTTATATTGTCCTCTCTATGCAGATGCTCGCCAGGAACTATTATCCCAATTTTTTATCAAATATCAAGGTCGTTCGGATTCTTTTTATCTCAAACTGTTTTTATCAGACCAATCTGATTTTACTTCATTGACCACAGCCAAATACTGCTCTATAATCTGTACAGCATGCCACAATATCTCTTCTAATTTTTCTTAGATTTTTTAGAATTTTAAGTGTTTTTTCTGTAATTTTACCTTAATAATTTTTATCTTTATCTTATTTTATGCTATCAATATGACTTTTTATATTTATTTTATTTCTATTTTAGCGTAACTGTTATGTTAGGGTTATGTTACTAGTTGTATGCTGGTCTATGACCGAAATAAAAATTGACTGACTGACTACTATGTTCATATTAATTACATCATCAATGTAAAGTTGTCTGCGTCATGGCTAAGCTAAGAATTGTTTTGTGAATGACTGTTATCAAGAAAGCAATTACCACTGTCTGTATCCTCAACTTAATATCTCCATCTGTCTTCGCTGTTTACTATTTTTTCCACCACTAGCACATAATTATGGGTGTAGATATGTAGATATACTTATATTTCAGAATGATATTCTAGGTATCTGATCAAGTGCTGCATGAAGCCTTATTCCACAATAAATATGTTAAGGTCTAACGTGCTAAAGATTCTTGATTTGAATTTGTTGCTATTTTTGCATCGTTTCTAGCTCTAAATAATACACTGGTTATCCTTTTAAAACTAAAATGGCCTGCTAGAAAGCTTCAGCCATTTCAAGGTCCTTGGCACATACTTTAGTTCAAGCAGTATGAATTTGGTGATCAGTGCATGGCTACCGGAAATAAACAGCACAAAATAGAAAATCAACCAGAGCAACCAATAGCAGTTAGCAATGAGGGAACATAGCTGTTTTAGAGAAAGTGCTGTGAGAAATGTAAGATATAATTAGTGCATGCATGTATGCATGTATGTGTATGTATGTGTATCCAAAAAGAGAAGGGAAGAGTATTTCACCAGCTGGAAATAGCTCTTATGCATACAGGCAATCTTCTTTCCTGGCCTCTCAACAGTTCTATTTCTCCTCTGTATTTTTTCCATATAACAGTCATGCCCATAACTCTGTGGCCTGAGGTTATAATAAGCTCGTTACTATCCTATCTGCTGTACAGCTGTGCTGCGTGGATCCCACTAGGACTCCTTCAGGAAAGAAAGGCTAAACCAGTTGTTTGTCCTATATGGTCTTCATGAGGGAGCCTAAAAACATAGTTCCATAAAGATATGATCATTTCTAAGGTTCAAACATTAACTTGTGACAAATGTGGTGGTTGTAAGCCACCAGTAAACTGTTGATATCCATTTCCAGAAAGAATAATAAAAGAGGCTTCATTCTTTCCCAACTTCTGGAAAAGACCCAGCAGGTAGTATGGCCAGAGTAGAATTTCTTGGTGAGGTGCAGGCCCATTGTAGCCAAGGATGGAACAGTAGCTGAGGATGACCAATTATTATTATTATTATTATTTTTAAAAAAAGCAGCCAAAGAAGAAAAAGTTAAACACCCTGGTATTTATCACCACTCAGTGGCAGTCATGGGGGGAGGGGGGAATCAGATTGATGAAAGCAGAGTCATAGTTTCACAACACAAGCCTGCCCCTTTTCTACATGTGTCACAACATCTGACATGCAAAAGTGGCAGAGCTTGCATCACAATGCCATGACAAAATCAGAATGACAAAAGTAGCAAGATCTTGTTGATGGCACTGCCACCAGTCCTGTACTCAGAAGAGCAGCTTCCAGCAGCTACTGTACACTTCTTTTAAAAAAATCAATGGATATTACATAGAGCTCCATATGAGATGTATGAGGCCTTAATATTGACCAGTGGGCTATTCTAGAGAAGAGCATGCTTACATATTTGTCCAACATACTTTTCTTTGAGCAATCAGTGTTCTTTGAGTCTGTTATTATTTTAAAAAATAGTTTAAAGCTTGGAGGTCTAACAAGGAGGAATGTCTCTCCATAATTGTTTCCAATAGGATTGATTGATTGATTGATTGATTATGTGACATCAAGTAGTTTTTTACTCCTAGCAACCACATAGAGTGGGGTAAGTAAATTCTTTAGTCATTCCTACTGAAATTGGTAGAATTTTTTTTTTTTTTATTTTATTTTTACAAAGCTGCCCTTCATCTGCTTCTTTGCAGGAGTGCAGGTCCCTCTCTTAATGGAAATAGGAGCTGGAGGGTTGCTTTTTCATCTGGACTGTTTCAGGAAGGAAAAGTGTTAAACTTTTGGGAGTAGCCTCGCGCCTCGGAGCAATCTCATGCGAATGACCGGCAGCCGCAGTGAGCAGCAGCAGAGCACCAGAACAGCCAGAGGCGCAGTGAGTGGGGGAAGGCCTTGGAGGGCCTCGGAGCAGCCCCGCATAGGAGCAATGGAGCAACGGAGGCGTAGCGCACCAAAAGAGATAGCGCCTGGCAGCTACGGAGAGCGGGAGTGGGAGTGGGCTTCGGGCAGCCTCATGACGGAGGAGCAGGAGAAGGCCTTGGAGCGACCTCTCAGCGCACCAAGATAGCCAGGATAGCCAGCTATAACCAGCGGTGCAGCAAGTGACTGGTGGTCCGCAGTGAATGGGGAAGGGCCTCGGAGGACCTTAGAGCGGCCTCGCGGCAGAAGCCCTGGTAGCAACCTCGCGGTGCGCCAGGACACCCAACAGCATCGCAAATGACCGGTGGTCCCCGCAGCCAGCACGTTGGGTGCTGGAAGAGCTGGGCGGAGCCCCTCGGGGCTCAATGGGTTGAGAAAACGATGGCAGGACGGAGGTGTAGTGTGGTGACCTCTGGCGGCTACAGCAAATTTGGATGGTGGCTCGGGAGTTCATGGCCACCATGGCGGCCATGGACCTGTCCCAGATTATTTAGGACCTGACTCGAGACAGTGGCCTCACACCGGACTTAGTTTTCTTGTCGGAGCAGTGGCAACGTGATCTGAGGGGAGAGTTACATCTGTCCCCTTTGTCATGGTCAGATCACGCCCTGGTGACCTTGAGATTCTCCTATGCTGCCCCCCTCCACAGGGAGGCAGGACCAATTTGACTGGTCTGCCCCTGGTGACTGATGGACCCGGCAGGGTTTCAGAGGGAGCTGGGGGTTATATCCGAGGATCTGCTGCACAGTCCAGCTGAGGCCCTGGCTGCTGCCTGGAATAGGGAGATGGCCAGGGCCTTGGACAGGATTGCGCCTGTGCGACCTCTCTTGTCCAATAGAGCCCAACACTCCCCGTGGTTCTCGGAGGAGTTGAGGGTTCTGAAGAGGATCAAGAGACATTTAGAGCACCGCTGGAGAAAGGTAAGGACCGAACCTGACCGAACACAAGCTAGAGCCGCTGTTAAGTCCTACCTTGTGGCAGTAAGAGTGGCAAAACGTCAGTATTTCTCCGCTCTTATTGCATCCACAGAATGCCGCCCGACGGCCCTGTTTAAGATTACCCGATCCCTCTTAGGGAAGGTGGATCTAGAAATCCACCTACAGGGCAGTGCTGAGGAGTTTTCTTGGCATCTGGAGGATAAAATTTGTTCCAAGTTGGGTGCCATGCATGGGGCAGGGTCTGGGGAGATGCCTGGGGAGGGTACTTGCCTGGTTATCTGGGAACAGTTTGATCTTGTTGGGCCTGAGGAAGTGGACAGGGTTCTTGGGTCTGTAAATGCCACCACTTGCCAACTAGATCCCTGTCCCTCCTGGATGGTTAAGGCAGCTCGGGAGGTGACATGTGCGTGGGTCCAGGCGATGGTGAATTCATCTTTAGGGGAGGGGGTATTTCCAGCAGCCTTTAAAGAGGTGCTGGTGTGCCCCCTTCTCAAGAAACCATTGCTGGACCCTGTTGTACTGGACAATTTTCGTCCAGTCTCCCACCTCCCCTTTTTAGGGAAGGTGGTTGAGAAAGTGGTGGCGTTGCAGGTCCAGAGGATCCTGGATGAAACTGATTATCTGGACCCTTTTCAGTCAGGTTTCAGGCCCGGTTATGGGATGGAAACAGCTTTGGTCATGCTTATGGATGATCTCTGGCGAGGGTGGGATGGGGGAAGTGCATCCATCCTGGCTCTTCTTGACCTCTCAGCGGCTTTCGATACCTTCGACCATGGTATCCTTTTGGGTCGGCTCAGGGAGTTGGGGGTGGGTGGCGTAGTGTTGCACTGGTTCACCTCCTTCCTCCAGGGCCAGTCCCAATTGGTGGTGATAGGGAGTGAGAAATCTGGCCCGCGGCCCCTCCTCTGTGGGGTGCCACAGGGTTCGGTACTCTCTCCGCTCCTTTTTCACATCTACATGAAACCGCTGAGTGAGATCATCCGTCGCCACGGGGTGAGGTATCATCAATATGCTGATGATACTCAGTTATACATCTCCATCCCGGGTGACATAAGTGATGCTGTTACCACCCTTTCGCAGTGCCTGGAGGCTGTAAGGGTTTGGATGGGGAACAACAGGCTTCAGCTGAACCCTGGCAAGATGGAGTGGCTGTGGGTTGGGGGCTCCCAGGTATCCAGGAATTTACCATCTTTGGTTCTGGATGGGGTTGCACTGCCCCAGACAGGCCCAGTGCAGAACCTGGGGGTTCTCCTGGACTCATGACTCCTGCTCAAAGAGCAGGTGGCAGTGGTGGCCAGGGGAGCCTTTGCGCAACTTCTTGTGCACCAGCTACGCCCTTTCCTGGATCAGGAGTCCCTGTATTTATATTGCACTGCCCCAGACAGGCCCAGTGCAGAACCTGGGGGTTCTCCTGGACTCATGACTCCTGCTCAAAGAGCAGGTGGCAGTGGTGGCCAGGGGAGCCTTTGCGCAACTTCTTGTGCACCAGCTACGCCCTTTCCTGGATCAGGAGTCCCTCCGAACGGTCACTCATGTCCTGGTCATCTCCCGCATAGACTACTGCAATGCGCTCTACATGGGGCTACTCTTGAAGAGTATCCAGAAGCTACAGCTAGTGCAAAATGTGGCTGCGTGAGCAGTTTTAGGAGCCCCTGGAAGGGCACATATAACACCGTTACTGCACGAGCTGCATTGGGTGCCAGTGTACTTCCAGGTCCAATTCAAGGTGTTGGTTATCACCTTTAAAGCCCTACATGGCATGGGACCAGGTTACCTGAGGGACCGTCTCACCCCTGTTACATCAACCCGTCCCACCTGGTCAGGCAGAGAGGGCATGTTATGGACCCTGTCCATGAGGGATTGTCGATTGGGAGGGTCCAGGAAGATGGCCTTCTCTGCCATAGCACCTGCCCTTTGGAACAAGCTACCCCCAGGGGTAAGACAAGACCCCACTCTCCCGGCCTTTTGGGAAGAAATAAAAACATGGCTATGCCACCTGGCCTGGGATGGGAGGGGGGACAGCTATTCATGGGAATGGCTGGCCCCGTGAGGGTTCCAAGTTTAAGATCTTCCCATCTTGAATTTTATATTCTACATTTTATATTTTGTATTTTAGTTGTATTTTTATGAATTTATATTGAATTGTTTTAGCAACTTGTCATTTTTATTGTTTGTAAGCCACCCAGAGTCGTCGTATGCGAGATGGGTGGCAGATAAATTTAATAAATAAATAAACTTTCACTTCCCCTCCCTCCCAGTCTCATTGCTATTCAGCCTCCCCTGTGGGTATTACCTATTTTTAAATATGCATTAACTGTATTCACACAATTAATGTCACCTCTAGTTTAGCCTTTTAAGATAGCTTTAATAACAATATTCTCAGATGATCAGATGAACACTTCTTGGTTTTCACACTGATGCAGCCAAGAGAAACTAGAACCAGCTCAGGATGACATTTGCTGCTTTCAGTTTAAAATGCCTTTAAAAATAGCCTTTACCATCATCATTTAACTACTGCGTCTGTTGCATAGGGATAGCTGCCAAAATTGCTAGAACTGATTAATGTAGGAGTTAGTGACTACTAATTTTATTCTTTTATGTGTCTACATTTTTCTATGCATTGGACTTGGAAACTGTGAGATTTAATCAACACATCAACAAAGCTTTATGGGCTTTTGCCAAAACCTGATGAGTTGCAAAACTAATAAATATTAAATTAGACCAGATCTGTCAAATTCTATTGACCCGCTTCTCAGAACATTGATGTTACTGTAGACTAACCTTGCAATCATGGAGAAAACCAGATGGGCTACATCTACCAAATAAAATTCCAGATATTGTCCATCTGCTTCAGTTCCCCCGATCAGATTTTTTTTAAAAAAAATAAAAAAATAAAATAAAATAAAATAAAATAATAAAATAATAAAATAATAAAATAAAATAATAAAATAAAATAAAATAAAATAATAAAATGAAATAAAATAAAATAAAATAATAAAATGAAATGAAATAATGAAATAATAAAATAAAATAAAATAATAAAATAATAAAATAAAATAAAATAAAATAAATAATAAAATAAAATAATAAAATAAAATAAAATGAAATGAAATGAAATGAAATAAATAAAATAAAATAAAATAATAAAATAATAATAAAAAAATGAAATAAAATAAAAATTAAAATAAATAATAAAATTAAAATAAATAAAATAAAATAAAAAAATAAAATAAAATAAAATAAAATAAATAAAATAATAAAATAAAATAAAATAATAAAATAAATAAAATAAAATAATAAAGGTTGTTCTAGTGATAAACCTCGTTCAGAAACATTTCCCAAACAGTACTGTATTTGGAATCAGGTGCAATCTGTTTCAATCTCAAAACCCCTCAAATTGGAAAGTGAGCTGAATTTTGATGAAAGTATTTTATCAAAAGTAGAACCAGTTAGTAGAGCCAGTTTGGTCTAGTGGTTAAGGCAACAGGCTAGAAACCAGGAGACTGTGAGTTCTAGGCCCGCCTTAGGCATGAAAGCTGGCTGGGTGACCTTGGGCCAGTCACTCTCTCTCTCAGCCCTAGGAAGGAGCCAATGGCAAACCAGGAGACTGAGAGTTCTAGTCCCGCCTTAGGCATGAAAGCCGGCTGGGTGACCTTGGGCCAGTCACTCTCTCTCTCAGCCCTAGGAAGGAGCCAATGGGAAACCAGGAGACTGAGAGTTCTAGTCCCGCCTTAGGTGTGAAAGCCGGCTGGGTGACCTTGGGCCAGTCACTCTCTCTCAGCCCAACTCACCTCACAGGGTTGCTGTTGTGGGGAAAATAGGAGGAGGAAGGAGTATTAGGTATGCTCGCCACCTTGAGTTATTTATAAAAATAATACAGGGATAGAAAATTAAATAAATAAATATAGTATCTTGGTCTTACAAAACTTACAAAAAGACATGATTTTTTCTGTTTTATTTACTTTTTAAAGGCAGTAAAAACAAAACAAAAGCATGAAACATTTATAAGCTGGTAGGGAGGAAGACATGAGTTTGTGGCCCTTCCTCAGACACAATCTTGCTGGCAACAGGAGATGGGTGGAAAAGCAACTTCTGGAGACCATCAGAACTGAGACATCTGTAGTATAGCACTTGCATAACCACCACAGAATTGTACATTAAAGTCATGATACCTTAAGCAGCATTTTAGGACTTGGGTTCTAGAGCAGGAGATGGAACATCACTAAACCCTGCTTGTAGGGGTAGTGCATGAGTACCCTATGCTATAACCTGGGAAGGGGGAAGGCACAAAACCCAGGATTGGTAGAGAAAAAGGTACAAAACGTTTGGCCCAGTTTTTGAATGCATACAGCAACTTTTTTTTTTTTTGCTGTTTCCTCAAAACCCATATTGAAATGTTTGTACCACCTAATATTTTGATTAAACAAAGTGGTACAAAATTTAGCTCTCTTATATTATAGCTGTATTAACATATATTAAGCCAAGTTTTATTTAATCAAGGCCCTTTGAATAATTTATTTTCAAAGCCCTTTGAATAAGCATAATTGGCTGGTTTCACATGTTGCCATAAGCCATAAACCATGATTTACAAACCACAGTGGTTGGATTGATACAATGCAATAAGCCAAAACCAAATATATCACATAATGATTTAACATGAAACCCATCTTTCTGTAATGTATATCAATCAGTATAGTGCACAAATGAGTCTTTTTCTCCAATTTTGTTCCTGGAGTAATTTATGGTTGCATTAAAGCAAATTGCTAATGCACTCATAATGATATAAATTGCCAAAGGTTACAAGGAAGGAAATAAGTCTAATACCATTACAATTTCTTGTTGAGACTATCAGGACTTGCTTTTTGAAGAGCTGATACACCTACAGTAGTAAAGAGTATAAGTATGACCTAGAAGTCTCTAGTTCAAAACTTAAGCTATGACTATACTGGAAAAGACCCTGATGCTGGGAAAGACTGAAGGCAAAAGGAGAAGGGGACGGCAGAGGATGAGATGGTTAGATAGCATCACCGATGTAACGAACATGAATTTGAGTAAACTCCGGGAGACAGTGGAGGACAGGAAGGCCTGGCGTGCTATGGTCCAAGAGGTCACGAAGAGTCGGACACGACTAAACGAATGAACAACAACAACAACATACTGTACTCTTCTCAGAAGGTTAATTAATGAAGACATCTAGGAACCTGCTAGAGCCATGGTGGCCAGACCACAAAGGTCTAGTATGTTATTTCCATCTGTTAACAGATTTACACCTATCATGATATGGTCACTTTGAGAAATACATTGGAACAAAGATTCTTTTATTCTTTTATTATCACTAGAGATTTCTGCAGTCCAGTGAAGTCTGTTATGGCCATTTATATACCATAAGAAAAAAATTAAAAATAAATGGAAAATACCCCAGTATGAAGTTATAATTAATTACATCTTAGAATAATCTGTAGGTGTGTGTTATACAATGTTAATGACCAAGTACTTTTCTTGAATGATTTATTCTAATTGCCACTGAAATCAGAAAAATACGAAATAATTATTTAAAAAACAATTCCCCAAGTAATTATGATCTATGGATCATGGATACAACCACTAAAATAATGCTTGCAATGTAATGTAAAAAAATTATAATAAAATGTGTCAGACAGTATGCAAGAATAATGTTTTAGTTTGAGAAACACTGAGAAATAAATAAAAGGAAGAGAGGATTGAACAATTTGATGTTTTCTAGACCAGCTTCTAAGCCTTTACAACATATACACATTTAAATGTATCCTCAATACTTCCAAACTGTCTTTACAGTTTTTGATCTATGCTGTTATAGCACTATAATCATGGAGAAAATGTCAGTCAATCAATGTTCTGCTTCCAAGTTAGCTATTAGCTGGATTTCCTTTGTATCTTTTGTACCCATCAAATACATTGTGTTTTAAAAGAATAAGAATGCCTTCACTTTCCCCTCTATAAAAATAACTAGCTAGCATCCCACAATCCATTTATCTGACTATATGTATTCATCAACAATTGTCTGATGTTTTTTTAAAACTGTCCCTTCCGAGAGATTATTCTATGGACCTTTCCCACTTGAGAGCTGAAGTGCTACTTATCCACCCAAAGGCAGAAAACTATTCCAGCTTGAAATGTTCTGTCCCCATTGCTAATCCCTAGCCTGCTTCTACAGCCTCTGTTTGAAGTCACTATTGTCATCTGACTTCCCTCCAAATTGTTGGGTGACAAAGTCAAACTGATTTTATACACCCTGTAGCTGTCTTTGGATGGTGTTGGAGTAAGGGGAAAAACATTACTTTAACAACATGACTAAGGAGAACTTAACTATGTCTCACACATGGGCATGGAACAAGATGAAAGCAATGTCATGGGGACATGGCTGGGGGGGGAAGTATATTGCCAGGGCATGTTTGTGCTGTTGTTAGGTACAAGTAGGAAAAGGGTCGGTGAGGAATGGTGCTGACTGAATTCAGCAGCTCCATGGGCATGGAGATATTGCTGTAACTATATGCAGAAGCCTATCTGAGTGGCTAAAATTATGACAGTATAACAACATTGCCTGGGATGGGAACGGGAACAGCTCTTCCTGGGGATGGCTGGTCCCATAGAGCCCTTTTAAATACAAGCTTATCGCCTCCTGGATTTTATATTTAATTTACTTGTATTTATATGATTGTTGTATGTACTATTTTTATCTATTTTAATTATTGTCTTTTTGTAAACCGCCCAGAGTCCCCTTCGGGGGAGATGGAGCGGTGATAGAAATGGAATGAATGAATGAATGAATGAATGAATAAATAAATAAATAAATATAGCAATAAGCATGTATACTGATGCCCTTTGGAGTAGCTATGAACTTGATAGCATCATGCTAACCTACCTTACAGAAACCCTTTTAAGTGAGAGGGGATGGAGTGAAGGACAATCAGTTTTAAATTATACATATGGAAACACCAGGACATTGGAAATTCTATAAACCTCAGGGGGAGGGCAGCAAGAGAAGACACATTGCAGATGGCTACAAAGTCCTTCTTTCAGATGGCAGTGGAAGCTAAGCTTCTCCTAGCATGGCGAGGCTGGAGCATGGGGGGAAATCCCTCCCCTCCCCCCAAAAAACAAAAGCCCTGCAGAGGTTTCTGATATAATAGAAGCACTGTCAGCATTGCAAATTTGAAAGGAAAACCCACATTTCATTATTTGGCAAACTGCTAACAGAGGGAGAAAATACCCAAACTTGCATTGTTGGAGATTAATAATAACAATAAGTATGATGCAACAATTATAGGAAAAGAACACAACCCTTCTAATAAGCCACACACTACCACATCACACAGTTGTCAAACACTACCACTTACCCAGGAAGCAATCAACCCACAGATAAGGCAGAACCACCACCTTCTCAGCCAAGTAAACGATTTACCAACAACAAGGCATAAATCACCTGGACCATCCCATCCAACCATGCACAAAGCGGGCAAACAGAAGGCTATATAGCTCCTACCAACCAATGAACCTCACTTCTGCAAGACAGTTGCATTGATATTTCATAGTAAGATAATGAAATATTTGTAATCCCAAAACCAAGCATGGAGAACTCCAACAATACAATGTGCCAACTCTGAGCTGCACTTATTCACTACCATAATATCCAACCTTGGCAGAACGCTTGTTACATTAGGCACTCAGGCGTAAGGTTTCACTGGTACCTGGTAAGTCCCTTGGCCTGACGTTCATTGACAACACAGAGAGAAAATATGCTGGCCTGCTTCACCAACACTAAGAGCAGCTTTATAGACCATGCTAAGCCACCCTTTGTATGTATGTGTCTGTGTGTCTCTCTGTGTGTATGTATGTATACACACACACACATGTGCACGTACATACATACCACAATTGGTTGGACTCCCAAAACACACTAAAAAAAGAAATAATGATTTATAAGCCAAAAACAAATCAGCTACATTACGACTTACCACAATGTGTGAATTTCCTTATATTCCTTGGCAGATTTGAAATGTGACTATGTAGTTGACCATGTATATTTTAATTTAACAGTCGGGATCAACTAAGCCACCATTTATCATCTCTAAAAACATCAGGAAGCGCTTATGAGGAATTGAAAATCTGCTCTGAAAATAACTTCCCTTCTGTTCCTGGAGAAATTAAGTTTATCACCCTTTGCATCTTGCCTATTTGTACTTTCTGAGACTATGATGAAATTTGCAAGGAGTTATTTTCTTAATGGGGTTAAAGAGTAATTTAACATCTCTATTTTATTTGCTTCTTCTATGCTTTGTTGTATTTTGGAGATCATAGCAATATTGCACTTCTTTTTACTCTCTATTTCAGTTGTGATGTTCATAGGGCTTATAATCATCCTTTTACTTAATGCAGTTAAGCTTGTTTTGGGGAAATTATTTATATAATAGTTAATTGTATGCAACTAGAAAGTATTTAATAGAACAGAATAGCTGGAGACACTTGCCTGAAAAACAGTCTAGAAGCTCATAATGGAGTTCTGTTGATGTTGCTAAGAAGTCTCCACTGTTGTTTTCCCTATGTTTATTGGAAGAGATGAAAAATAGAGTGCAAAAGATAGCATCCCCGGTCATATGTGTAGTGTCTCCGTGGGTACATTATAAGCATGTAGGGTTTCTTCATGGGGAAATATTCTGTCCTCTATACATTCATTTCGGACATTACTGTTGTCTGGGGTAAACTGCTAGGTATATAGACTACCCACAATATTTTTCTGCTCCTTAACTCACCAACACATACTCCAATTAGCAGGAAGCCCAATCACATAGCTTCTGCTTATTTCAATGGACAGATTTCTCTCTCATGGCTCACAAATGCTTGCCTCCAGTCTACTGTTCTTAATGTTATCAACTATCTGCCACCTAAGGAGACCAATCCTGAGTTAGTCCCTTCTGACTGTGATAAATGCATTGTGTATGCATTTATCTATGTTCTCTTAAAAGTTACTTACTTTCTTACTTACTTACTTAGCCTTATATGATAGTACAATCCAAAAGGACTCATTTTTCTTTATGATTTTTCTAGGTCCTGGGGCCCATGCAAAAAGCTGAATGGAAAGAGATATGGGAAAAATAAAAGTTATGCAACAATGCAGAGTTAAACTGGAGAATCCATAAAATCCATTGATAGAGCTGGCCATTAATTTAAATAGATTTAATAGGGGATTGGGTACATTAATGGAGGATTTCTATGAATAGCTACTGCTCATGAAGGCAAAAAACCAATTGGCAGCAACTGGATTTTTGTTGCCTTTCAATACAAGTTGCTGAGATACAAAAGGGGGAGAATGGTATTTTCTTCACAAGTGGTGTCTAGGCTGTACAGTAGTCATCTCCTTTGAAACTTGCCTTCCAGTGACTTCTTGAAAAGGTCCATGAAATTTCATAGCAACATTATGGATGTAGTTTTGTCATTTTGTTTGTTTTTATTTCTCAATCTAGCTTATTCTTGACTTCTCATATTTCCAAGGGATCTCCCATAGAAGATCAACCATGCTCAGAGAACTATTTGAAGGAATAATGTGGAGAAATAAGGGCTCTGAAGGCTTATAGACAGAAGACAATAATTATCCTACCACCCATCTTGTCTACTGAGGGGAAATGTCAGCTGCAGAAAACGTTAAGCAAGGGCTTTAAGGAAGCTGGTATTTTTAACACTGCTGATGCATCTAGCATTATTGATGATGCTTCTGGTAACTTAGAGTTACCCCACTTCCAGAGCCTATCAACATTCCTGAGACAAATAATGTTCCTAATTTGGAACTTCTGGTGCTCTTTTTGTGCTTTTATAGTAATGTTGTTTATTACAATGTGATGTATTATACAGTATAATACATTATATGCCACTTTCATAAGCCACTTAAATTCATCCTATTATCAATTAATTGGATAGAGGATTGTTATATAGGTTCTATTTTAATAACTGATCATGCTCCAGTGACATTATAAATGGTTTTTAGAAGGAAGTATCAAGCTGGCTTAAAACAGTATTTTAATATGATCCTACCAAAGAAAGGAGATTTAACAGAGTGTACAAACCATCATACAATATCCTTAATTTCACATGCTAGTAAAATAATTCTCTTCGATTAGTAAAATAATGCTTAGGATTATCCAATACAAATTAGAGCCATACATGGAAAGGGAGATACCAGATGTTCAAACTGGCTCTAGAAAAGGCCAAAGTACATTATTGCTGATGCATGCTGAATAACTGAGAAAACCAAATATTATTAAAAAGAAGTCAATATGGCAGGCAGTGATCAGGTGCCCAGACAATTGGTTCTTTTTAAGATCCAGAGACAATAATCACACCGGTGAGTAAAGAGATTTTAAGCTTTATTATTAACTCAAGCAAACAGATTTAAACAGAAATACAATTTAGGCAGATTAAACAGAAACAAAAAAATCATAACATAAAAAGCGTAACATACCAAGCAAGATGATACCCAATCTCCCATCAGCTGTCAGGAGCCCCTCAATAATGGCAGTGGAGATACCTCAAGGCAGCTCAATTTCCACAGTACCCAGCACTCAGGCCTCTGCTCCCAGCAAACAAAAACAATCCCCAGGTTTTATCAAAGTCTAGCCCTAAAACCTCATGACTCATGTTTCCTTGGTACTGAGACTGCAGGACCTGATCTTGATTAGATAGTTCCCAGGGACTGGGGCACCTGTTTATGACATAATCAAAGAGCCTGGGAAGATAATACAGATGATACAGATAAGCTAGTGCTAACATAAACAATCTTGGGGTTTTCTCTTCTCTCCCCTCCCCACTTCTAAGTAAAAGTGAAAAAACAAGCCAGCTACACATTATTATGACTCAGAGTGAACTCTAAGTTTCTTTATGTGAAGGAGAAATCAAAATATGTCACTTAAACTCCTCGAAATACAATGGTCTTCTGCGATTTCCACTACAGTTCTTCACTGACAATGGAAAGGCTTTTGACTGTGTTGACCATGTCTAGCTGTGAAATGTCTTTAGGAAAATAGTAATCCCAGAACATTGCATTGTCCTCACGCAAAACATGTATATAGGACAGGATGCCACAATCCAGACAGAACATGATGAAACAGACTGGCACCAGGTCAGCATAGGAGTGAAACAAGGCTGTATACTCTCTCCTTATTTATTCAACCTATATGTGGAATATTGAGGGAGGTGGGACTGGAAGAAGATAAGTGTGGTTTTAAAATTAGAGGAAGAAACATCAATAATCAGCACTATGTTGAGGACACTACTCTGATAGCTGAAAATGCAAATGATTTGCAAGCTCTAATAATGAAAGTCAAGGAGTGCAGTGAAAGAAGTGGGACTAAGATTAAACATAAAGAAGACAGCAACCAGCATTAGAATGTATGATGAAGATAGTGAAATGGGGGATAGCCTCTGCCTTTTAGGCTCAACTGTCAACAGTAAAAGAACTGGCAGTCAAGAAATACTCCACAGGCTAGCAATAGAGTAGCAATGAAGGCCTTGGAGAACATATTCAGATGCCATGATTTGTCTATATCAACAGATTATAACTTATACCTAAGATCAGAACAGTGCAAGCAATGGTTTGCCCTGTGATATGCTAGGGAAATGAAAGTTGATCTTTGAAGAAGCAGGATAGAAAGAGAAATAATATTTATGCTTATGAACTTTGGTGTTGGAGAAGACTCTTGAAAATACCATGGTATCTGAGAAAATAAACCAATGGATCATTGAACAAATCAAGCCAGAGTTCTCATTTGAGGTTCAAATGACCAGGCTCAGATTATCATACTTCAGACACGTTATGTAAAGACCCAGCTCTCTAGAGAAATCTATAATGCTGGGAAGGGTGGAAGGAAAGAGAAGAGGATGATCATTAGCAAGGTGGGTGGATACAATTACAGTAGAAATGAGTGCACCCTTGGAACAGGTTAGGGACAGATTGTCACAGAGAAAATCTGTGTGATTGCTAAGAGTCAATAGCACATAATCAATCAATCAATTAGATGATCTATAGTCTGTTGATCAACAACAAAAAGAATTTAAGATTTTCTTTAAATATATAGGCAACAAACTTGAGGATTCTCTGGGAGGTTTTTAAACCTCTTATGTGGGGTATACATAGCATATGGAAGAAAAAAGAAAGAAATACTGTAATTTGGAAAGACAAATTAAGGAAACTTTGAATACTAATGCAAGAAGCTATACCTCAGAATTTTATAATGACTTCAGTCTGCTAATCTGGAACTTGATCATTTGTATGTTTCTGAAATGAAATCATATTAATCAGGCTTATTGGACAGAGATACAATTTCACTGAAACAATTGAAACAACACAAGTATAACACCTTTGCTCCGTGAGCTGCATTGGGTCCCAGTTTGCTTCCGGATTCAATTCTAGGTGTTGGTTATTACCTTTAAAGCCCTACATGGCATGGTTCCAGGTTACCTGAAGGACCGTCTCATCCCCGTTCAATCGACCCGTCCCACCCGGTCCTGCAGAGAGGGCACGCTACGAACCCCGTCTGCAAGAGAGTTCCATCTGATGGGGTCTAGGAGGCGTGCCTTCTCTGCAGTAGCCCCTGCCCTTTGGAATATTCTCCCCCGGGGAGTAAGATCGGCCCCCTCTCTCCTGGACTTTAGAAAAAACCTGAAGACCTGGCTATGTCATCAGGCGTGGGAAGGGGAGGGGAATAGCCAGTCTTGGGGTTGGCTGGCCCCTTAGATCTGTTTCGACCAGCCTTGTTGATCAGTGGAATAAGATCTACCACCTTTGGATCAAATTATATGATGCTGTAGGTATATATATATATATATATATATATATATATATATATATATATGTCTGTGTGTGTGTGTGTGTGTGTGTATGTATGTATGTATGTGTGTATATATATATATATATATATGTGTGTGTGTGTGTGTGTAATTTTATATTATTATTATTGATATTTATTGTTTTAATTCTTTTAAATTGTTGTGAACCGCCCAGGGTCCCTCCTTGTGGGGGAGATGGGCAGGATATAAATGTAATAAATAAATAAATAATAAATAAATAATATCTACAATTCCATGTTACTGTATATTACATAGTGACTCAGGGAGAATTCATTTACAATTATTAGACTTTTATATTTGTCTTAATAGTCTGGATTTAGAGGCTCTATATGAGCAGGTCATAATGTTTTAAAAAATAGAAGAATTTCTCAAGATCATTCAAAGGATTAAGTTGTACTATTAATATTGCAGGCAGTATACTTAATTCTATGAAATATTGGGCTAGATGGGTTTCTACTAAAATGACAATAAAATATATTATAAAATATAAAGAAGGTTTGGCTTTTATATTGGTAGAGATCTATAATAAGTCTTTTGAAAACGAAAACCTTGTATTAGAACTATCAGCTTTATTTTGAAGCCTAGTAAGGCCATTAAAAATAATGTGAGTTATCATCCAATATCATTCTTGAATGCAGATGCAAAATGTTGCAGAATATGACACCATCAATAATGTGTCATACACAATCTGGTTTCATGAAAGGATGTTAAGCCTCTAACAATATGAAATTACTTGTTGGTATTTTAACAATACAAGCTGAGAATCTTGAAACTGCTGTAGTGGCTTTGTTAGAGATGAGAAAAGCTTTTGACAAGACACAGACTAAATGTTTGCAATATGTTATGAAAAAATAGAGTTCTGTTTAACTATACTGTATTTCATGGATTAAAATCTATTAGTACTGTATATTTTAATTTATTTTAATACTTTAATATTATTATATTATTATAAATTATTACAAGTAGGATTATTTCCCTACAAATTAAGATGTAGCATGGAACCTGTTAAGGATGTCCTTTATCTCCTCTCATATTTAACTTGGTTCCGGATCCTTTGGTTTGTTTTATCAGGCAAACTAGAAACCTTCAAGGTGTATAGTATGAAAAACAGATCCCAAGTATCAGCTGAAAATGTCTATGCACCCTACTTTCTTCTCTACTTCCATTAGCAATACCCACACAAGCCTAAGCCCAGTCAACCTACCAGTCCTTCAAACCCCAAATTCTTCAAACTCTGAATTTGTGGCATGGGCAGGGTAGACTTCCTACAAGGGGCCTGACCTATCCAAGCATATTTCCATAGGTCAGACTTCTGCACAATGTGTTCGTGTATGAATGATCATGCGTATATCTGAAATAAACATTATTTCTTTGTCTGTATCCGATCTGAGTTTGCAATGGAGACTCTTCACCCTCCTCCCTTTCTCAGATCCTGGAAGAGATGAGGAGTCCTCTTCCCTGACTCTGCTTCCTGCTCACATAGATTTCTTTGGAGGGAAGGAGTGGGGATAGTTTGAATAGACAAATACAGAGAATCAGTGGAAAAGCCTTCCAGGAGGTAAAGGAGAGAGAAGCACTAAGTTCTTCTAAGAATGAGGGAGGGGAGAGAAAAAGTCTTGAAGGTGCAGGTGAAATGAAAGTTCACCTCACATGGTGAAAAGCAAACAACCTGATACTAGATCAAGCCATTACCAAAGCAAGAAGCAGATGGAAACTTTATCTCTTGCCCCAAACAGCCCTTTATGTACAGTACACTGGGTAGGAGAATCGCACGAAATTGAACACTGATTATTTATTTATTTATTTATTTATGTTTATGCGTACACAATTAACAAAACATCTTTAAACTTAAAAAAATAAAACAACAGAAAAGAGACAACCCCAAACAAATTCAAAACACAAGTTAAGAAAGTAAAGAAAGAAGAAAAAAAATCTATCTTATATTTTATACTTATCAATAGTCACTGGTTTAGAACAGTGATTATAATATAGATAAGCCTGCACCTGATAGACAGCAGTTGCTGGAATTCTTTTGTAATGGCTTCATCGCTTGGCTACAATGAACCTGATTATCTGAGCCTTAGCGTCCTGGCGTGGTGGGCTCAGTGGGTAAAACGCCAGGCTTGTCGATCAGAAGATCGCAAGTTCGGAGGTTCAAATCCCTAGCCCTGCATGCGGAGTGAGCTCCCGCAATAGCTCCAGCTCTTGCCAACCTAGCAATTCGAAAGCATGCAAATGCAAGTAGATTAATAGGTACCACTTCGGTGGGTAGGTAACAGCGTTCCACGTGTGTCATGCCAGCCACATGACCGTGGAAGCGTCTTCGGACAACGCTGGCTCTTCGGCTAACAAACGGAGATGAGCACCGGCCCCTAGAGTCGGACACGACTGCACAAATGTGCGGGGGGAACCTTTACCTTTACCTTAGCGTCCTGGGAAATATATTCTTAGAGTATTCCTCCTTGCCAGCCAAGCAAGATCTGATATACAGGTGGCTAGGGCTGAACAACAGTAACAAATATATGTTACTGTATGCACATATTTAGGGACCTTATTTGTAATTTTAAAGATGCTTTACTTAATTTTGCAGAGGTTGTACTACAATATGGTAAATTTTCTAGATATACAATTGGAATGAAACTATTATTATTGCCAATTGATAGTAAGGTTTATATGGAAATACATAAAAAGTGGGAGTTTGTTTATTGTTCAGATTCTCTTAAATATTTGGGAACAATTATTCCACACACACACACTCCTTTCTAAGGAAGAGGCAAATGTTTGAGACTGTGAAACACCAAGTAATAATGACACTCAAATGAGAAAATGGGGAGTTTAATCTTCCAGACATTCAATTGTACTTGATACATATTAATTTCTGCTTTTTTAAAATGAAAATGACATTCAATATGTACCACTATGGACACAGCTAGAGAGTTATGCTTTGGAACTTTTGATATCCTCGCAAGTACTTGGTTTTAATTATAGTAGAATTTAGCTGTATTCCCAGCATTAAAGGCAGTTAAGCATGTTTGGATGTTATTGGAAGAGAACAAGAAGGAAAGATTCTTGCTCTCATGAAAAGTTGACTTTATGGAAGAATCCTTATTTTAAATAGCGTTTTAGTTTGGGGTGGGTTGGAGGGGGGCAAATTTAGATTTAAAATTGGGCTAACATCCTCAGTCATCTTATTTCTAATTGTACACATTATAATAGTCTAGTATTTTCTTTAAGAACCTCTGAATTATGTCCTAAATAACATTTTGTAGTAGCCCATTGTACCTATTCTTCATCTGTGTATAGGTGAAGCAGAAGATCCATTTGAATTCCCAAGTTGGATGGGACTTTAGTACCATTGTCCACAGTGAGATTTATACTTGCCATCTGTTATCTGAGAGGGCATTGTAGTGATTTGCTTACTTTTGAGTAATGCATTATTCTTGTGTAATACAGTATGTAAATGTGATTATATTTGAATCATTAACAGTAGTGTACCTACCAGTACATGAATAAATGGACAGAGCTATATTAGTAACATGAATTTTTTTTGTTGTCAACAGAGGAAAAAGGGCTCCTGTTATTTCCTAGACCTGCCAGTTTTAATGTTTGCCTAAACAGATATAACAAGGTGTCAGAAGTGTTTAGAATAGAGAGAGCTGAGATACTGTAGATCAGGGGTCCCCAACCTGTGGGCTGCAGCCCACTAGTGGGCTGCAGCCTGTTAGGAAGTGGGCCGCGGGGCTCCCACCTGCAAACCCTGCCCCCCAGTGCATGGGATTGGCTCCCGCCTGCAATCCCTCCCCCAGTGCACGTGATTGGCTCCTGCCTGCAATCCCTCCCCCCGTGCACGTGATTGGCTCCTGCCTGCAAACCCTGCCCCCGGTCCATGGAAAAATTTTCTTCCACGACTGGTCCCTGGTGCCAAAAAGGTTGGGGACCGCTGCTGTAGATCATCTGAACCTCCAGAGAAGTTGGTGTTTGAAGGCAACATTGCAGAAAACTGGAGAAGGTGGAAGCAAAGGTTTGAGATGCATTGTATGGTTAGTGCAGCTGAAAAAAAAATACTGAAAAACTTCAAGCAGTTTTATTCCTCCATATTACTGAAGAACAATCCACATATGTGTTTAATACCTGCTTGTTTGATGTGGAATTGTTTGCTAAATTTCAAGTTTATTGCGCACCAAGAAAGAATGAGGGGCATTTTTTTCCCCACAAGGACACAACAGTTAGAACCAAATACAGATATTTCTATGAATGATTTGAAATTATTGGCTCTACAGAAAAACAACTAAAAACTATATATGCTAAATGTTATCTAGATAAACTCAGAATTAAGCAATCTCAAATTGTTTCCAGAAGCTAGGAAATCTTGTGACAAGTACAGTTTTTATCACAGTATTCAGGCTTATCCAGCAGATGGAAAAGTCTGTAGAAGATATAGCAAGTCTAATTTTGTTGCAAAGTTGTATAGCAATAAGGGCAAAAAGCTGCAAATTAAGGACTGATAAAGGAACAAAAATAATAAGAGGAAGGAGAAGAAAAGGATCCAGGTTCTCATTGGGAATCTAATTTCAAACAATTTGGAAAAAGATGGGCACATTGCTTTATATGTGAATGGTTCTAAGGTGGTAAGTTAAAAATACTGTTGTATAAATTAATTATTGTTTATAAGTGTTTATATGATTTTGCAAGCTAAACATTTGGGGGAAAAAATTAAATGCCAGATTGATAATTACTCTGGACTGAAAATTAAGAGTATTAGGGGAAAAAGAGCTTCTTTGTGAATATAATGATGCAAGTTTTACCCTGCAATTTCAAATGATGGATTTTTATTCAGAAGCTGTTTTAGGTTTAAAGACCATAACTAAGATGAGTTTGTACAACAAGTAAACTTAGGAATTGGGCAACAAAAAATTCAGAGATTGTAAAGAGATAATTTTAAAGGCTGGTTGCTTTCCAGGTTACTACTTTGTTAAATTAATTCTACAGGTCCATCCCATTATTTGCACTCCTAGAAATATTTTTCTTGTGTTGAGAACTAAACAACAAACAAAATTCAAATGAATGGAGCAGCTGTGTGTAATAGTTACGGTTTGTAATACCATGACTCCCTAAAACAATAAAATGAATTTGAGCAATATCTCATCCCCTTGATTAAAGCTATTGATTTCATTAAGATTAGAGTGGGGAAATAAATAAATATACCACTTAATTCAATAATTACATTTTAATCTATATTTTAAATAAACAACAATAGAACCTTAAAACTTTACAAAATAAAACAGTTTCATTGGAAATAAAAACAACAAAACAGTAAAATTTAAAACCATGTTTTTAATGGGAAGGAGGAACTTGCTTCCTTTGGCATAATTCCTGAAACTGGGTTTTAATATGAAGATTGATTTATTGATTGATTGATTGATTATGTGCCATCAAAACATTTTCAACTCCCAGTGACCACATAGATTTCCTCCATGACGATCTATCCCTAACCTGGTCTTTCAGGTCTCCCAAAGGTGCATTCATTGCCCCTGTAACTGAGTCCATCCACCTTGCTGCTGGTCATCCCCTTCTTTTTCCTTCCACCTTTCCCAGCACTAGAGCCTTTTCCAGAGAGCTGGGTCTTTGCATAATGTGTCCGAAGTAGGCTAATTTGAGCCTGGTCATTTGTGCCTCAAGTGGGAACTCTGGGTTGATTTGCTCAATGATCCATTGTTTTCTTTTCCTGGCTGTCCATGGTATTCTCAGGAATCTTCTCCAAGACTAAAATTCAAAAGTGTCAGTACTCTTCCTATCCTGCTTCTTCAAGGTCCAACTTTTGCTTCCATAGAGTATCATTGGAAATACCATGGCTTGCACAGTCCTGATCTTTGTAGGCATGGACACATCATGGCATTTGAATATCTTTTCCAAGGCTTTCATGGCTGCTCTACAAAGTGCTAGTCTGCAGTGTAATATGAAGATAGCTACTCTTATTTACCAAGGCCAGGAGAAAAGAGAAGACAAGATTATTTGTTTGCTTGAAAACAGCTTCCTTCAAAATGCTGCAGCTTACAAAACAGTGGCAGGCTTCAAGGGGCTTTTGGCACTGTCTCTACTCCAGCACAGTATTCTGAGATAACAATCAAAGCTCATTTCCTTTCCCTTTCCTTTTATCCAATTTCCTTTGCAGAGTGAAAAATATACTCAGGTTTCATACAGGGCTCTTGAACTAGCATGTGGCTTTTAATTCAGGATACTTTTGTATCAGATCGGGAAGACTATTCTGAAAAGAGTACTGCAAAGAAGGGGTACTCTGATGATCCTCCATCCCCATACTTTGAAAAACACTGGGTTAATGTTATGGTAATAGTGGGGAAAAAAGAAAGAGAACAATATTTGAGGATTTTTAATCATGTTATACTGAAAATATATTAATCTAAGGTAGAAATAAACAAGAGAGTATGAAAGAGTAAAAGAAATGTAGAATAGATGCAGAGAAAGAATGAAATTAAATATGGCAAAATGTAGATTGAATTGACAGAAATAAATTTCTAGGTTATGTTCTTCCTGTAGATGGTGTAAAACTTGATAAAATTAAAATTGAAGCTATTGTTGGAATGCCTAGTTTATGAAATAAAGTGAATTACAGAGTTTTTTAGGGATGATTACTAATTTGGGTAAATTAAATAGATCATCTACAGGTTAGGGATAGATTGTCTTGGAGAAAATCTATGTGGTCGCTTGGAGTCAAAAACAACTTGATGGCACATAATTAATCAATCAATCAAATAACTGATCACAGTTACCACATCTTATTGACCACTTTTGTTGCAGAATGTTGAGTTTCAGTGGCTAGATATACATAAGAAGGCATTTGCAGGGCTTAAGAATCCGTAAACTAAAATATCAGTTCTGAGATATTATGATGTTGATAAAATAGTTCCTGTTTCTGTTGATGCTAGTGCTACAGGTTTGGGAGCAGTAGTGCTTCAGGATAATTTACCAGTAGCATATGCTTCTAAAGCCATGACATCATGTCATGGCTTGTTTTGTACCCAAGGGTGTTTATTCAGACTCAACAGGAAGTCCCCCAAGAAAACACTGCACACATAAAGATTTGCCTCTCCCCTTATTTGTTTGGGGGGTATTTTTACTTATAAACAATTATTTACAGTAGAAAAGTGTTCTCTAGCTATCTATGTGTCTATCTCATACAATCCTAGTTTGTATCTAACTAACCTATATTCCCACTAGACTTAGACTATGTAACTATTCCTATCCTTCTCTAATACATATAGTAGGCTAACTATGCTATCACTGTTACTATCTAACTATAACTATTACTATTTGAAACTAACACTTCTGCTACTATCTCTAGCACAAGGCTCCTTTAAGAGGGCAGCGTTCTCACTTGCCCCTCTCCAGACGTTTGCTGCAAGATTTCACTGCTGCTTGTCTTTTCCTTCAGACCTTCCATGTCTCTTTGGGAAAACAAACGCTTTTTTCTTCCCTTGGTTGATGTCTTCCTCCTGTTTTGGCTGCCAGCTGTAAACTCCAAACATACACCAGCTCTTCTTTCACATTCTGCTCTCTCCCTCGCCTCCTCCTCACTCTCTCCTCTCTCCTTCTCCTCAGCTGTTCCAAACAAAGACTTTTCAACAGTCTCACTGCCATCCTTACACTGATAGAAGTTTGAAGTACAGGGGAGGAAGGCGATCACAGGTGCCTGTAATCTTACAGCCTGTTCTTTCACACATCTATGCAACAGAAGTATTCCCAAACTGTGAAGGAAATTTTACCCACTGTATCTGGTTGTACAAAATCTCATCAGTTCATTATGGAAAGATAGTGAAGATAGAGACAGATGATCATAAGATCTTAGAAGTAATTTTTAAAAAGTCAGTGTATAGTGCATCTCCTAGGATTTAGATATGGTTGTTAAATTTGCAGAAATACCAGTTGCAAATTATTTATAGAGCAGGAAAAGAATTAGGCTGTTGACAAAATGTCAGTTCTCACTATCCAACACATGGGGAGGGATTTGATACTAGAAAAGTTGAATTAGCAGGATATTTGTTTATGTATTATTTGTGTGTTTCTAATTCTAAATTGGGAGACTTTTAAAACTGTGTTGGAGAATGGTATTTCATAACCCTTGAATGATTTTATTTTGAAAGGCTGACTTCAGAAAAAACAGAGAATGCTGCAGATGAAATGATACCTCACTGGATCTTTACAGAAGAATGAAATGTTTATGAGGACTCAATTTTTAAGAGTAATTATATAGCAGTGCCACAGAAATTAAGAACAAAGTTCATGAGAATCACTTAGGAACATAAGCATGTGAGAGAAAGGCTAGAGATACAATCTACTGTGAGGTAATTTGTGCTCAAATAGAGGTCATAGTTTAAACATGTGGAGTACATCAAACTTTTATAAATAAAAATGGTAAGGAACCAGTTGAAAACATGAAAATACCTATTAAGACCATGGCAGAAAGTAGTGACTGATATATCTGAATTTCAAAGTCAAGAGTATCTTGTTCTGATTGACTACTGTTCAAAGTGTATATTATTTGGAAACGTTTATTAGCAATGCTGCTCTTATGCATAATACATTGGTATTTGCTTGACGTGGTATTTTGAAGTTGAA
Organism: Charina bottae; assembly: GCA_023362775.1. Classification (NCBI taxonomy): domain Eukaryota; kingdom Metazoa; phylum Chordata; class Lepidosauria; order Squamata; family Charinaidae; genus Charina; species Charina bottae. The sequence goes on along the minus strand of JALMGJ010000001.1, from coordinate 6,672,339 downwards.
GTAATAGTGCTTCTCAGTTTAGTTCAAAATGAATTTTGTCAATTTGTGAAGTAATGAGGTTTTGTACATACTACTACTATCCAATGATATGTCTAATGCGAACAGTAAAAATAATATTTTAAAAGTCAAAGTTAAGTCAGATTTATAACCTAGCTTTTTGACATATGGAAATAATTCATCCGCTGTTGGTAAATTCAGAGATCCGTGTAGCTCCCACACTGCTGATGTTCCGTAAATCTTTAAAAACTTGGCTGTTCTCCCAGATGTTGGAGTAGGGTGCCTGTAGAACCCTTGTGGGTTATGTTTTCTGTTATAGGGAATGTGTTTGTCCAGAGGCGTGGGATTTTTTTTCTTGTTTTTAATTTTTAGTGTAAGCCACCCAGCATTGTTCTGGAATTGGGCAGCCTCTAAATCCTGTAAATAAATATATCACCAATTCACTTTTAAGGAGTAGACATTTAAAATCAAGACCACCCATGACAGTAGTTTTGTTATATTCTCAAAGGAATGTGAAAAAATAATTGAGACCAAAAAAACCCCCACACAAAATAATATTATAAGGAAAAGATAATGTGAATATTCAGCAAAGTAGGTTTGTTTGCTTGTTTCTGTATTTGCCCATCTTGCAACAGCAACTTTGGACGGCTAACAAAATTAAAACTCAATAGGAAGAGACCAACAACAATAACAAAAAAAGAGCTAATAACAATATACAGAACAGCCACCGAGGGCAACAACAAGTGCTACAGAAAGAGCCCCCTTAACTTTCTGACCCTGATGCTCAGGAATGCAGCCATGTTTAAAGGCTTTCCAGAATGCTAGGAAAGTCAGGGCCAGACGGATCTCCGGGAGCAAAGTGTTCCAGAGGGCAGGCACTGTATGGGAACCTGTTCAAGTGGTAGAAAAGCACAAAACAACAGAATTGTATATTGTGCAGACTAGTGATAGTGTAGTTCATCATAAGAAAGATCTACCATTGACTAGAGAACTGTGTGTGTCTTTTGGAAAAGAGTCAGAATCAAAAGTATTGAAAACATTAAAAATATTGCTATAGATACCAAAGAAACAGATTAGGGTTTTGCAAAAGCAGTTATAACATCTAGTGAAAGAGCAGGGATGGATATTGAAATAAATGAAACAGGGTTTTATAGTGACTGGTTCACTTCCGAGAAACGGTTATTCGTGTGTAAAGCATAAATTATGGTAGCAATTTGATGGTACTTATATCATTAACAGCAGTAGGCTGGTAGATGAATAGAAACTGCTGTGTTATTAAGAGAGAGATTTTTATTGTCAACAGAAAAATAAAGCTCTTCATAGTATTCCTTGGATCTGCCTTTTTAAATGTTTATATAAAGAATAATTACAATAGGTGTCTCCAGGACTATTGGTAATCTACATAATTTGTATGCAAAGGCAGGAAAGTGAACTATTTCTGCACTCGATCTCTGCAATATAGTCAGGTGCCAACCTGCACCAGCAAATTCTAGAATCTGATGACAATTGAGCATGAAATCATAACTGTGGTCCAAGATCTCCAAGCTACAGAAGGATTCAACAACTGCACAATGAAGCAAGCTTTACATTCAAATTTGTTTTGCATTTTATCACTTCCACTTATTATAATTAGGCTTCACAGCCTGCTTGTTGGCTTTATTCAATGTGACAACTGTGTGAAATCTTAAATGTTTTTCTTACCTCTGATATCAGTTTATAAGTGATTTTTTTAAAAATTAAAACTCAGCAGAGCTTCTGAAAATCCATTCAAAAGAATTATTTAGCAAATCTATTGATGTCTCTGTGTAAGAATATGCAATTTGTGAGATGTTAGAGACAGTGTAGCTGACTGTAGAGGGCTTTTATGTTCCATGAACAATGACCATCACTAAGTGTATTACAAGGTTATTCTGGAGTGATAGGACCTTCCTAGAAATCATTTACTCTGTTTTAATAGCAGGTATGGGAAAATTATTTATTTTAGAATGGAAAAGATACATTGGAAAATTGTCACATGTGAGATCTCATCTGCCCAGTCCTTTAATAAAAATAATTGTAACTTAAGTTAATAATAACATATGCAGCCTGAAAAACTACATTATTATAAATGTATATATTCAGCCTTCTGAAACAGGACACTGCATGTACAGTTAATGTGGAAACTGAGCCATATATTGATAGATAGCATGCACATGTTTCACTACACCTTTCCAACAGGTGGACTTAATGAGATGCCCATAACTATTTATGGATCAAGACTATTATGAATAAACTAGTAACATATTTTAGTTTAAATGGACTTAATTTCTAAAAAGCTCTCAACAATACAACATCTGCACTACTTCCTCTTTAGTTTTGATTCTGCTTCCCCTTGGACTTTCACAATTGTGATTGTTCCAAAATCAAAGACTAGTTTCTTCAATTCTGAGTTCACATCTAGCATAGTGGAGTTTGTCTGGTATGGCTTAACATGGTTTGAAATCCAGTTACTGTGGGTTATAAAGCATGGTTTCTGGCTTAGTACCTGTGTGAACACAATACTAACTTTTATAAATTTTTGTCCTCCTATCACCTGCGGGTGGGAGCCAATTGCGCGGAAGGGGGCGGGGTTTGCAGGTGGGAGCCCTGCGGCCCAGTTCCCAACAGGTTGGGGACCCCTGTTTTAATAAATAAATAACGCACAATTCTAACTTCATACATAGTTCATTTCAAATGGAAAAAAGCTAAATTTCCTTTTTTACTTTTAGCCCTCCCTGCCACCTCTTATTCTCCCAATAATCACTATGTATAGATCAGAATAGGCTTTCTTCCACACATATTTCTTGCCAGGATGTCATGCTTACAGAAAATGAAACAAATAAAAACAACAGCCAATCTGTGTCTCTGGCTAAGAGAAAGAATCAGCTAGGCACAGCTTCTGCAAAAACAAGGTGGGGAAAAACAGGATCTTCAAACCATACTGCCTATAAATATAATAGCAGATTTCCTAATCCAAACTTTGGTTTTCAAGGCAGACAAACACAGAAGGCTTCTACATTATTTAAGATGTACCAGAAATTGAACAGGCTACTAGAGAAAGGTCATTCATTGCCCAACAGTGATCAGAACAAATTAGAATATGCTACTAAAGAAAATAAATCTTTAATGGGCAAAAATCACAGGTCCTGTAGTTATTTTAAATGGTTCTTGATACTTGGTGCTTTAAGACATGTTTTATGTACTGTGTTCTAAGGAACAATAGGCCCATTGTCTTAGTATCAAACTGTATTGCAACATAGTCTCTACTCCAGCTGTTCTTGTTTACAACTTCTAAAACTCTCTTCTTTATAGCCTTGTGTTTACACAGATTGTTGGCTCTACATTTGCTTCCTTTGCTAGGAACTGGTGCAATCTTCCAAACACTACTGTGAGATAGATAGGATAGATAGATAGATAGATAGATAGATAGATAGATAGATAGATAGATAGGAGATATGTGCAGGGCTGATGTAGGATAAACCATTTTAAGAAACAGAGAGCAATTTATTTATAATTTACAAAGCATATTATAAAATATCTGGTTTGGAGAGAAGTCGCTGGTGATTGATATCCACAAGCGAAAAACCATTGTTGTGTTTAGGGACTGTGATATAGGTAACACAGGTGGTGTATAATTAATACACAGAATTAATTTATCTTGCTTAATTAACTGAAGATATTTGCATTCTCTTCTGAATAATAAAATAAACCATCTAGTTCTAAAAGCACAAGTTGGTATGTGCAATATTTTCAGTACTCCATTATTTAACGAAAGCTAATACCAATCTGCATCACAATTTCTTTTTAAGCTCTTAATAACAACACACCGGTGCGTTATTTTAATTTTTTTTTAACTTACCATTTTAACAAATGGCATTTCAACTGTCTCAGCAGACAGTTAGAAAATACATTTAATGCTCAATTTGGTTTTTCCAGTGTAATTAAAGATTTCATCTCCAGGAGAAAAACCATACTGCCATGTTTTAAAAGATGTTGACACAAATAATCAAAACTTTTATTTTTTTAAAAAATTACTAGATTTATATCCCACCTTTATTTTTGTACAACTCCAGGAAGCATACAGTACATAATATTCCTGCCTCCTATTTTCCCCACAACAACAACCCTGTGATGTGGGTTCGGCTGAGAGAGAGTGACTGGGCCAAAGTCACCCAACCGGATTTCATGCCTAACGGAGGCCAAGAACTCACACTCTCCCAATTTCTAGCTTAGCACCTTAACCGCTACACCAAGCAGGCTCTCAAAACTTAGTATTATTTGTTTCCAAACTAATTCATAATTGTATAGTCGAAGGCTTTCACGGTCAGAATCCGATGGTTGTTGTGGGTTTTCCGGGCTGTGTGGCCATGTTCTGGCAGTTTTGGTTCCTAACGTTTCGCCAGTCGCTGTGGCTGGCATCTTCAGAGGACAGGAGCACAGCTAGAAGATTCTCTCTGTGCCCAAGTGGACGGTGTGTCTTCCTGCTGGTGTTTATAGCTGCTGAGAGGGTGTGTGTCTTCTGTGGGTCATTTACAAGAGATTAGGAGAGGGTTTATTGTGGTGATTCAGGGGTGTGGTGCTGTTGTGTGTGGGATTAGCACATCTATTGTGTGAGTTGTTTGCATAATTCCCTCTCAGCAGATATAAACACCAGCAGGAAGACACACCCTCTACTTGGGCACAGAGAGAATCTTCTAGCTGTGCTCCTGTCCTCTGAAGATGCCAGCCACAGTGACTAACAAAACGTTAGGAACCAAAACTGCCAGAACACGGCCACACAGCCCGGAAAACCCACAATAATTCATAATTATTTATTTAGCATTAAGCAGTGCAGGTAGTCCTCAGTTAATGATGGTAATTGGGATTGGAATTTCCATCACTAAGCAATGCAGTTGTAAAGCACAATGTCACATGACCACATCGCTTAGCGACAGCAATCCTGGCACTCCTGGTTGCCATTGTTAAGCGAGGATTGCGGGTCGTTAAATGAGTCTCAGGTAGCTTGCAAGCAGGCTGGCAGGCAGGTAAGGCAAGGTGCAGCATGAGCATGGCAGAGCTGGGGGTGGCTGTTGCCAGGCGGGGAAGGATGTGCGAGTGGCCTGCGAGGCACAGCACGAGTGCCTTGGGGCTGGGGGTAGCTGCTGGCAGGGTGCACAAGGGGCCTGCAAGGCATGACACAAGTGCGGTGGGGCCAGGGGTGGCTGCTGCTGGGTGGGGGAGGGTGCAAGCGACTTACCCGAGCAACATGCGACCTTCCCTGCTGGCTTTCCATTGACTTTGCTTGTGGGAAGCCGGAAGGGAAGGTTGAAAATGGTGTTCATGTGACTGCAGGGTGCTGCAACTGTAAGTGTGAGCCAGTTGTCAAGTGCCCAAATTGTGATCTTGTGACCATGGGGGATGGCCAGAACTTCAAGGACCAGCCATAAGAATCACTTGTTCAGTGCTGTCGTAACTTTGAATGGTTGCTGAATGAGTGGTCGTTAAACAAGGACTACCTGTAATGCAAGTCAGCGAATGTTCAGAAAGAGGAGAACAAGGCAAAGATAGCAAAGAAGTTTGGAAACAGATCCAAAAGACAGTTGTCAGAAGAAGCTGTCCAGCACCTTATTAGGAGCTTCTTCTTGCTGTCTTTAGAGGAAATTAAATCCACAGAAAATATAGGAAAAAACAACAACAACATCAAGAGGTTTTGGATGAGTCTGAATTTCAGAGAAGGAAGAGATGAGAAGCTATTTGATAAAAAGCTAGAATGAAGAGCTTTTATTATGGAGATTTCCCTTGCTTTAGCTCTTTCTCAAAATGACACATTATTTTTGCTGCAAGTTGTCCTGGCTCACTAGTACATTATCAGCAAAGGTGCCCATTCTTTATTGAACTACTTCCCTTTCAAGTATTTGTATAAAGCAGAGCTTTGCAAACTGTGTGTCGGGACACGTTAGTGTGTCGGCTGCAGTGTCTGGGTGTGTCGCGGCTGCTGCTGCCTCCGAGCCCTGCCAGGATTCCGTGCAGCTCCTAGTGCCTGCCTTGTGCCTTGCTGCCTCCAAATCTGCTGTGATTCTGTGCAGGTCCTAGTGCCTGCCTTGTGCCCTGCTGTAAGAGTGTGTTGCGAAATGATGCCCTGCTGTAAGAGTGTGTCGTGAAATGATGCATGTCTAAAAAGTGTGTCACCAACATGAAATGTTTGGAAAGCTCTGGTATAAAGGGTTATAATGAGTGGCTATTTTGGGACAAGTATCATGGTTAAAGCCTCAGCTTATAGGGTTCAGTGAATTGGGGGGGGAAGTTCCAGGACACCCTTAGTGTCTTGAGATGGATGTAAATGCAAGTTAGATGTGTAGGCATTCAGGTTCTGTATGGAAAGGGTTTTTCAGGAGAGCAAATTTCATTGAGTTAGAGGTCACAGATCTCTGTCCAGAAGAGATCCAGGAGTACAGATATGAGAATAATGCAATGCTAAACTGGCCTAACAATTGTTTTTCCCCAAAAAAATGTTAATAGGTATGTGGAATAATAAGAATAGCATAGCATAGCATAGCATAGCATAGCATAGCATAGCATAGCATAGCATAGCATAGCATAGCATAGCTTTATTGGCCAAGTATGACTAAACATACAAGGAATTTGACTTCGGTGCAAGAGCTCTCAATAATAAATTATACAATCAAGAAAAGAAAAATTAAGAAAAAATAATACTACAGCTATTTAACTAACACATACCCATATTTAAGGGAGAATTAAGGGAGAATAATACTGTATCTGTTATCTAGCATATGTTCACATATAACAGAGCATTACCGGTCACATCTTAGCAGTCATGTGTTATCATACATCACTGATCATTTTCTCATGCTACATTAATTAAAAGTTCAACAAATCAATGGCATACATTATCAAGCATTATATCATGCTGCATTAATTAGGAGTTCAACAAATCAATAGCACAAGGGAAAAAACTGTTTCGATGTCTAGATGTTTTGACATACGGTACTCTATAACGCCGTCCTGATGGAAGAAGTTGGAACAGTTTATATCCAGGGTGAGAAGGGTCTGCAGATATCTTCTCCGCCCTACTTTTGACCCTTGCAACATACAGGTCTTCCATAGAGGGCAGGCGGATTACAATAATTCTTTCTGCAGACTTGACTATCTGTTGGAGTCTATGTCTGTCCTGCCTGGTTGCAGAGCCAAACCAGACAGTTATAGAAGAACAGATAACAGACTCAATAGTTCCTCTGTAAAACTGTACCCCCGAGCTTTCCAAACTGTGTGTTGCGACACAAAAGTGTGTCAACACACACACTCTGGTGTGTCGCCACACAACCCGGAAGTGCTGATCATCATCAGCGCTTCCAGGTTTTCCCGCGGCGACACACCAACGGCGGCGCGCAAAAAACAAAAGCAGCAGCAGCGCTTCCGGGTTTTTGCACGCTGCCGCAACGGTGGCACTTCCGGGTTTTCCCGCAGCGACACACCAACAGCGGTTGGTGTGTTGCCGCGGGAAAACTTTGGAAAGCCCTGTTGTACCAGAAGCTCCTGAGATAGTTTATAATAAATAATAATAAAGGAACCTATCCTTCAGATGCACTAGTGATTGCACCTATCAGTGAAATGTTAGAGTTCTAATATGGATGACACAACAAGCCTGGATGCAAAGAATGTGCTCCATTTGCCTGCCCACTTCCCTTCCCTTTTGCTCCCTATTTTGCATTTTTTTGGAATGGGAGGTTAAAGGGCAAGTCTTGCAGAAGCTGAAAGTACCCATTTTACCTCTGAACCCCTTCCCAAAATAGATTGTGACCTTGACTACTTTTGGAATGCAGCTATTGGCATAATATACAAAGCCTGATATGGCTCTTGAGTTGACAGAAGTTACCCATCCCTATCTGAAAGACACAGAACATACTCACTGAGGGAATTAAGAAGAACTGGAAGGCTATAGCTTTTTCCAAAGGAATTTTGAAAGCTCCCATATAAGTTAAAAGCAACATGTCAGCATTTTTGGTAATTCCAAAAAAGTGGGAGGAATCTATTACTTTTCCAAGATTCATGAAGTTCACTCAGAGAATCAGCATTTATATTTGTACATTATTTCCTCCAAATTTTGGATGTTGACTTACAGTATGTCCAAACAGTGTCAGTCTTTCAAGTGATTTACATAATTGTATCATTATATTTTAATGAATAATAGTTAACCCATCAATCAAACATCAACGCTAACGTGATAATGATTTACATTCTACAAAAATATATATTTTACATCACGTTCTGCATTTTGGTTAGTTCATCTGTTGTTTTATGACTTAAGTGTATTGATGTTCATATTCTTTTCACCAAATAAGGGATATATGTGTAAGTTGCTTTTTTTTCTATTAAGATTCTAGGGAGCTGATGTAGCATATCTGGTTTTAATCTATACTTCACCCTATACTGTATGCAGCAGTTTGCTAGAAAGGTGTAGTGAACACTATATGTTATTATATCTTTGTGGGTAATGCTTTCTGATGGATTGTTTCTGCAGTAGAACTTGTCGTCCTGGGGCAATGAAGGACAAACTATAATCTGCACTTGTTTCTGAGCAATTATGTGCATAAAGCAGCACAGAAATGATTTGTTATTATCACTGTTGTAGCAAGATACTCTGATAATTAAAAAAAAAAATCCAAACTCCAAAGCTATTTCCATTTCTTGACTTTCATAAAAGACTTCTCCAGAATTATATTGCTTATATACTGGGCAACATTTTTACTTGAATTATGGATTGTTCTCAAACATAGCCTTGCAAGATCTCTTTAATAAGGCCCAATAGCCCCCGTAAAGGTGCTGAGAAAGTCTTATGACCTCTTGGAAAAGTCAAGCCTTTCTATCTCAGTCAGAGGGTTAACTTACTGTTCCCCATGGAACAGGAAACACTTGCAGCTTCAACCTTTTGAATAAAATCTTTAATTAGTCCTAAAATGGCTTTTCTCCCATTAGAATTTTCAGAGAACATAATCTCATGTCATGCAAAGCAGCATAGAAGATTTGCCTTTACAAATTCCTTACAACTCCATGTGAGTGATGTAGTATTTATCAGGGTCTTCCTGGGGGAGATAGAGAGCCAGCTGATCTTTGGAGTTACTTCACTTTATATATTCCCAGAGTCCTGAAATATGGGACACACTTACTATAAAATCTTTTAGACATCTGCCAAAACCTCACCTCTTCTCCCAGGCCTTCCTGGCCTGTCGGTCTGTCTTCTTTCCCACCAACTTTTAAAATTAGTATGTTTAATTCAACTTTTATATATAAATATATTGTTACATTATGTATTTTATGGCTATTTCATTGTAAACCACTCTGAAATGCTTCAGCATAAGAAGCGATATGTAAGTGTAATAAATCAAAAGATAGTGTCATACAGGGTCTTTCCATCACTATATAGTATAGTATATAGAATATACTATAGAATATAGCAACAGAGCTGTGCAGAGACCATTCAACCCATTTTGTGGGCACCTGTTCTCAAGAAGGTAGACAGACCTGTCTTGTGTTGGCCTGATGGGAGATAGACAGGTTTGACCTATTCCTGATCAAGTTGCTCTGCCCTATTATCTAGCAGGGCAAAAGGATAAATACTTGATAGTATCTATGCCTTGAAGCAGAAGCTAGACAGCCATCTGGCTGTGATGGTTTAATCTGGATCCCTGCACTGAGTATGGGATTGGGCTCAATAGTCTAGGTCAGTGTTTCTCAACCTCAGCAACTTTAAGGTGTGTCGACTTCAATTCCCAGAATTCCCCAGCCAGCATGCCTAAATGGTCCCCTCCAACTGTATGGTTCTAGCAATAGAAAGTTTGATAAATGAAATAGTTATAGGAACACAAATAGATAAGTAAATGAATAAATATTCCTGACTTGATGTATGGATTTATAAAATATTATTTTTATAACACAAGTTAGTAACTCTCAGCAATTAATGCTATGCCTCATCATATTGAATTAACTTCCAATATTAATAGCATTATTATTCATCTTAGTTGTAGATTTCATATTATTTACACAGATTTATGCACTGACATATTTAACTGAGCCACCAATGTGTCTTAATAGTGTAATGCAGTATGTAATGTCCCAGTTTTAATAGCAGTTGTTTAAAACATTATAAAATTATTAAAGTGGTTTGATATTGCCTACGTAAAGCTGAGCAGTTCACTTTAACCATCCACTATGGAAAGACTATTCCTTACTTTTCAGCTCCATCGTTCAGCTGGTCAGTCACCTGCTACACCTCCATGTAAGTTATGTTTGTCTCCAGCCTCAGATGTAATTAGCTATTTGTTCTGAACAAAGCTTTCTGAATCATTGTGTAACTCATAAGACTTGTTTTTGTTTTGCCTTGACCCACATGGTGGCAGTCTTAGATTTTAATTCTGTATTGGATTGCTTAGGCTAGAGCTAATCACAAATAATTAGCAACTCTTGGTTTGTTCTTTTTGTAGTTGAGCTAAGGGAGAAAGGAGTAGGTAAAAAGTACCTAGCATTACCAGCAGTTACAGGCAACAAACAGTTATTAATTAATTAATTAATTAAATTTTTATCCCGCCTTTATTATTTTTATAAATAAGGCGACAAACATACAGTACCTAATATTCCTTCCTCCTCCTATTTTCCCCACAACAACCACCCTGTGAGGTGAGTTGGGCTGAGAGAGAGGGACTGGCCCAAGGTCACCCAGCTGGCTTTCATGCCTAAGGCGGGACTAGAACTCACAGAATCCTGGTTTCTAGCCCAGCACCTTAACCACTAGACCAGAGCTTTCCAAACTGTGTGTCGGGACACATTAGTGTGTCAGCTGCGGTGTCTGGTTTCTAGCCCAGCACCTTAACCACTAGACCAAACTGGTTCTAGACAGTTTGTAATTTGTTTTTATCAAGTACAATTTTCCTAACTTGACTAGGTTCACACTTTACATTAAGTCAATATTAATTTGATTATAGTTTATTGAAAAAATACAACTAAATGGATTCACACAATACACTAAGCTATAAACCAGCATTTATAATTCATGCAGATTGCTAAACCAACCCCAAACTATGTTATGGCCTAGCATGTACCAAATTTCTCTCCCTTTCCTTCTCTGTAGTAGACCATCTAATTTTAATAGCTTACATAGGTACATATTTAAGCTATGATTCAATTTCATTGGTCCAAATAAAATGGACTTCCATGGCTTCTATTTTTCATACTGCAGTCTAAAACTAATCTGCAAAGTTAGCACCAAAATTCAACTAATACAAGACATGTTCACTCTGGGGCTGCTATGATGCTGATTTTATGCTGAAGATATCCAGAGCTGTCATTCACCTTTAGACCATCCCTTGAGTATCTTGGTCACATGACCAGTCTACATATTCAGTATAGCATCATCCCTGGAATAATTCATTACTTATTTGAAACAAGTGGGCCAGCCTATACACCATCCTCCTCGGACAATTGCCATGCTCACTGAAAGAAAAGGTGTTCTTAAAGAAGCATATTGTAAGCATAAAATGCAATTCAGCCATGCCCCTTCCTTTCCCACCCCAGACTTGCTCCAGAGGTAACTTTGTAGACAAAAATGCTACATTCAAGTAGTTCTACACTGATTACTGATTATACAATAAGCACACTTTTAAGATGATCTGGATGGCAGGCTAGCTATTTCTTGGAAACACCCTTAAAATGCTTTGATGAGTCTGTTCTTCTAATCCATGGGAGTGATGTACTGCTGACAAGTAGCTCATTAATGTGTAAGTTTCCTTATATGGAAAGCCATGAATCTATCTTGAGTGTGTGTGTGTGTATAAACAAAACATGTACATACAACTGTCAGAAATAAGAAACCTGACCATCTGATACATATATGCAAATAGGTATAGTAACTGCACTTTGCTACTGTGTCAAAGACCTTTGGATCTCATCTCAGCATTTGGCTTTGGCTTCCTAAGCTTATCTCATAAGGATGTAACATCATCCTTTTGGAAAGAGACTACCCCAGATCAAAAGCTTCCTACATCATGCTATTCAGTAAGGTTGGTTGGTTGGTTGGTCTGGCTTAGTGCATTGTTTGTGGCTTGTAAACTAGCACTAGACTATAGCTTAGTGCGATGTGTGAACCCAGATAGTTGTACCTTATCACAAAGTAATTGTGATGTAATGATGGATGATCTAATATGATGGATGATGTAATATGGATGATCTCTGGCAAGGACGGGATGGTGGTAGTGCATCCATCCTTATCCTTTTAGATCTCTCAGCGGCTTTTGATACCATCGACCATGGTATCCTTTTGGGACGGCTCAGGGAGTTGGGGGTGGGCAGTGTGGTGTTGCAGTGGTTCGCCTCCTTCCTCCAGGGCCGTTCCCAATCAGTGATGATAGGGGAGGAGAGATCTGACCCACGGCCCCTCCTATGTGGGGTGCCACAGGGTTCGGTGCTCTCCCCTCTCCTGTTTAACATCTATATGAAGCCGCTGGGTGAGATCATCCGTCACCACGGGATGAAATACCATCTATATGCTGATGATACACAGCTGTATATTTCCATCCCGGGTGAAGTAAGTGATGCAGTTGCCACCCTGTCTCAGTGTCTGGAGGCTGTGGGGGCCTGGATGGGGAACAACAGGCTTCGACTGAACCCTAGTAAGACTGTGGATTGATGGCCGCTCGGGTCCTAGGAAGCTGTCATCTTTGGCTCTAGATGGGGTCGCACTACCCCATTCGGAGCCTGTGCGGAATCTGGGGGTTCTCCTAGACTCACGACTCCTGCTGGAAGAGCAGGTGGCAGTCGTGGCCAGGAGGGCCTTTGCACAACTTCGGATTGTGCACCAGTTACGCCCTTTCCTGGACCGAGATGCCCTCCGAACAGTCACTCATGCCCTCGTCATCTCCCACATAGACTATTGTAATGCGCTCTACATGGGGCTACCCTTGAGGAGTATCCGGAAGCTTCAGCTGGTCCAGAATGCGGCTGCGAGGACAATTATTGGGGCCAGAAGATCGGCCCATGTGACGCCGTTGTTACGCGAGCTGCATTGGGTGCCAGTTTGCTTCCGGGTACAATTCAAGGTGTTGGTTATCACCTTTAAAGCCCTACCTGGCATAGGACCAGGTTACTTGAGGGACCGTCTCATCCCCAGAACATCGACCCGTCCCACCCGTTCAGCTAGAGAGGGCTTGCTACGGACCCCATTGCTTAAAGAGTTTCACCTAGCGGGGTCCAGGAAGCGGGCCTTCTCTGCAGTGGCGCCCGCCCTTTGGAATATCTTACCCCCGGAGCTGAGGCTGATGTCCTCGCTCCCAGCCTTCCGGAAAGGCTTAAAGACCTGGTTCTGCCGTCTTGCCTGGGAGGGAAACATCAACAGTTCCTCTTGGGGATGGCTGGCCCCTTGAAGCCTCCCAGTGACCTATTTTAATATTTTTCTTGGAATTTATATTTTGTATTTATGTAATTTTATATATTTTTAATTCACTATTTTGCTGTGCACCGCCCAGGGTCCCCGTTGGGGGAGATGGGCGGTAATATAAATTTAATAAAATAATAATAATAATAATAATAATAATAATAATAATATAATGTAAGAAGCCAGCCAATAAGTTTTATATTTGTGGATCTTCCTCTTCTTCCTCCTCCACAACATCATCACCACCTTTATGGCCTTTCAAATACAACATTCCATACATTCCATAATACTTAATAGCTATAAATGTTTTATCAAAAATTATCTCAGATTCCTACACTGGTGCCTGTTCTCATTTCTCCTTTATAAATCTTACGGTGGCTGTTTTTTTTACTATCTCTTTTGTCTCTGCCACTTTGACATTCAGGTCTTTCATGCTGTCCCTCAGGCTTTGAACAGCTTCCCTTGAATTCTGACAAAAGCTATCCTCCACATCCATGTCCCTGCTCTTCTCTCTAGAAGCCTTCAAGTACTGATCTCTTTGTTGACATCTTTCCTACCCTCCGACCATCATGAATTAAATCGTCATCCCATTAATTGTTGTCTGTTGAAATGAGACTTTAAGCCCTTCAGGGCAGGGACATTTCTCTTATGTACTTCTAAGGTGCCATGTACATTTACAGTCTTCAATAAAGATTTTTTTTTTTTAAATTACAATGTCAGAAGGCCTATAGTAAGTGCTGGAGGGAAAAATAACCCCAGAAGAAATTAATTATAATGTGGAAAACATGTCTTCTGGAAAGAATAAAAATTAAACTTGTGAGAAAGATGCTTCACAAGCTTTTCAAAAAAGACAAGGTTTTAAAATACATTTATCTCAACAAAGACCTGACTTCCTTTTATTTCTTTTCCATATTAAATCATTGGCATACATACCTGCAGAAAGCAAGCTTCCATGTCTTATAATTCATGTGAAAATACCGAGTTTTCCTGGGCTCATGATAAGCAGTTTTCATTTGGTTCAATGAGTTAGATACAGGGTCCTTGTTTGAAAATGTCAATTCTATATAAAAATGCCTACTAAATATTTAAGTCTTCTGATCTTTATGGGTCATTGCTAATCCTTAAAGAAATGTAAAGCTGACTTGAGCTCAGTTAAGAGATTGGGAGGGCATTACACTGCGGGCTAGATTATGCTGTCTAACATAAAGCTTGCCTTTCTGATTTTGTGAGGGTAGGGAGAGTTTAAAAGGAATCAGAGAGTTCATACATTGTGCTAAAACATGGTTTGTTTAACAATGATTTATCAAATAAACTGTAATTCTCTGGGTTTCTACCACATGCTAAACTATAAACAGTGTTTTATCATCCACAGTAACTGAGTTCATAGAAGTTCATACAACTCATTAATCCCAAACCAAACGCATTATACTAGCAAGATATGCAATTCCTATTAGTATATGAGAAAGGCAGATGATTCCTTTATTTCTTAGCTGGGATCAGCCCCTAAAATCCCTTTGCATGGATTTTCAAGCATGGCTATAAATTATTTTAAAATTTTCCCATTGCTAGCAACGTATTTTTTAAAAATGGTGGCCAAAGTTTATGCCAAAGCCTATTTTACAATTAAATGTAAACCTGGGATTTATTTAAATATGTTTATTTAACCAGAAATTGCCTAGTTAGGATCATGATGAAGCATGTTGGAAGGAGGGTTTAACATTTTCCTTCTATGCTACAACTTTGGTGAAAACTTGTATTTATGAATATTGTTTTTGGACGTTTACTGGGAAATGCTGCCTGCAACTGAGACAAATAAACAATTAAAATATATTATTGATTATTTCAGTGTTTTCTTTAATCCATTCAATCGTGTCCAATTCTCAGAGACTGCCTGGACAAGTCTCTGCAGTTTTCTTGGCAAGTTTTTTCAGAAGTGGCTTGCCATTGCCTTCTTCCTAGGGCTGAGAGAGAGTGACTGGCCCAAGGTCACCCAGCTGGCTTTGTGCCCAAGGCAGGACTAGAACTCACAGTCTTCCAGTTTCTAGCCTGGTGCCTTAACTACTACACCAAACTGGCTCTCATTTCAGTGATATTTTATTTCTTTTATATTTATTTCATTGGGGATGTTGATATTTCAGTGATAACCTACCGTAAACATTTAAAAATACTTCTGGTAGAATTTTTAAAATCCCTATCAAGGATTTCTCATAGAATCTATCTATCTATCTATCTATCTATCTATCTATCTATCTATCTATCTATCTATCTATCTATCATCTATCTATCTATCATCTCTCCCCACTGCAATCAACCAGACTCTTGTTAGTTTAGAGTAATTAAGAGCAATAGCAAAACAAAGGCATTTAGAAATCATAACATCCATGATAGGACTAAGAGAAAGACAGATAAACTCATACAACTGTAAACATAAGCCAAATCAGACAATCTGGGGATTCTGTCACTCACCAGCTGTCCACTCAGTTTTCAAAAGTTTCTGGAGGGGAGACTGTTCCGTAGCATACGCAGTGTTACTGAAGAGCGATGCCTCTGTCTCACACATTTGGTGGAGGTGGGGTCATCTGCAGCAGTTCCTCCTGAGATGCACAGGTGAGGCAGGTGGGCTTGGTTTGGAAGTGGCAGTCCTGCAAACACCTTGGTGCCTAGTCAGGTAGGGGGCTATAGGAATGACCAGCACTTTGAACTATAGTGAGAAGCTGATAGGAGGCCAGTGCAGGGCCCAGAGCATGGGCGTGATATGTAACTTGAGCCTTACAAAATAGATTGCAAGTTTACATGTTTACAAGAATTTTAAATATTTTTTTTAAAAATAATTATTTTAAAAAGTGGAAGGGTTGAAATGGAGGTGGCATTTAAGCCATGCCTGAAGGCTTTAAAGGAATGTGGGAATAATCAGACACTGAGATGCTGTTCTGTAAACTCAAGAATTTTGCTAATGTTCCAGTTTAAAAGCTCTTTATCAAAGGAAGAGGAATAGCTCAGCAAAGGGGGCAACAGAGCTGCTAATTGGCCAAAATCTTCCTCAAGCTGGGTCACCTCTAGATGGGTGGACTTCAAAATACTAGGAAATTTTCATGTTTGCTGGGGAGTACTAGGAGTTAAAGTCTGCACCTATAGAAGGAATTTAGACTGGAGAAGGTTTGAGCCTTTGGGAGAATGTGGGAGTAGTTTATAAATACATAAGCTGAACAAGCGGTCAATGTGCCTAGTTTGCTTTTTACAGAATTTTCAGCATTCACAGAGTATCAGGCTTGCCTGTGTACTTTTCTATAAGGAAAAAAAGTGCCCAAAATATAGGTGGAGTAATATCAAGGGATTTGGAAAACAAGAAGTGACAATGCAAACCCTGAAAAAGGTTATAATAATCTATTTATGGTTACTTCTGTGTAAGACCCATTCAGCTCTACAAGGCTCATTTCCCAATAGTCCCATATGTTATAAGAAATGTGCTTTTGTCTGAGTTTATAATTCTTAGGGCTTTATTATAATCACTTCAAGAACATACTAAGCGGAGAAGAATCTAAAATACATTTAAAAAAACAGATAGTGTAAGATTATATGTAAGATAAACAACAGTAATACAAAAAGGATAAAAAGGGAGTATTAAATAATTATTATTTGAATTATTTGCTTAAAGAATGCACAATCCCTTGTGCTACTGGAGTGAAAGGCCAATTTTAAAAAATAATTTTCAGTGAATAACAAGGATGACTGCCTATTGATGACGATACCCCTCCTATCGGCAAGAATGTCAAATGATGTGCTCCAGTGTTTGCTAGTTTTCAGATATTTTTTTAATAAGGGCTGACCAGAAAAGAGGGTTACTATGTGTAATTTTGGAACACCTCAAATTATGCTAAAGTTGTCAGACCCTTGGAAATTGGACACACTCCCTTGCTCTGGAAAGTTCAGAACTGACATTTAGGAAAGAGCTGATGAAGGAAAAGCAAGGCAATACGGAGGTAATGAAGGAAAACAGAGTTCATCAAGCAGTTATTCTGAGAAAGCCAGAAGTTAGCTGAAATAATAAAACAAATATTTATTATTCAAATCTGTTTTGTCTGAGTAGGTGTCAAGACACAAATTCCTAAAGCACAAGAATCTTACTTGTTTGTTCGCTTTTTTTTTTCTTTCTTCTTTTAAAAATGATTAATAAATATATAATTTTAAAAAAAAACTCATATCCTGCTGACAAAAGATGTACGTGATTAACTCTTACTTCCTTCTTTCTTATATGGTCCTAGAGATTCTAGACATGATTTTCATTTGCACTGTCAATTTTCTCCTCAAAGCAATTTTGTGTAGGCCTGATCAGAATGTTTAGCCATTCTTTTGATTATAAAGAAAAAAAAAGTTTGTTAAAGGTATTTCAAACCCATGCAATTATACTTCTTTTGAGGTTTTGTATAAATAAGCCATTTTGCCAGAAGATTCTACATGTCTTCTACTATGTCCACATAGTTAAAGCAATGGTATTCCCCGTAGTAACCTATGGCTGCGAGAGCTGGACCATAAGGAAGGCTGAGCGAAAGAAGATAGATGCTTTTGAACTGTGGTGTTGGAGGAAAATTCTGAGAGTGCCTTGGACTTCAAGAAGATTAAACCAGTCCATACTCCAGGAAATCAAGCCAGACTGCTCACTTGAGGGAATGATATTAAAGGCAAAACTGAAGTAGTTTGGCCACATAATGAGAAGACAGGATACCCTGGAGAAGATGCTGATGCTAGGGAAGGTGGAAGGCAAAAGGAAGAGGGGCCGACCAAGGGCAAGATGGATGGATGATATTCTGGAGGTGATGGACTTGACCGTGGGGGAGCTGGGTGTGGCGATGGCCAACAGGAAGCTCTGGCGTGGGCTGGTCCATGAAGTCATGAAGAGTAGGAAGCGACTGAATGAATAAACAAAAAAATCATGTAGATACAGGGAAGTCTTAAAGATTGGAGAAATATAGAAATATTTAGAAAGAAGGGGAGAGGGGAAGAGACTCACAATCAGCCCCATGAAAAACTACATGCTCTGTGGCCCAGAAACTGGGGTGATGTGGGACAACACAAAGGAGAAGAAATGGAATACAGTAGTCAGAATTCTGAACATTCACATTCTGTCCTGCAATATTTTGTTGAACACCTAATCTATAACCATGTTTTCACACCATGCTAAACCATATTATGATTTAGGTTCTCATGTTGTCCAAACTCAAACCATGGATCAAATTGCTGTTACGATAGAACAGATTTTGTTTTCCCCACAAATGTAAACCAAGGAAGAATCAATGGCCCAGGCATCACATACAAAGTCTCAGTTCATACATTGCACTGAGCCATAATGCAGATTATTTGGTATTGGTGTAGTGAAACCAGATAATTGTGATGTATTTAGGAAACTAAAGTTAAATAAATAATGGATTATGTGATGTGTGAACCAGCCAGAGACATGGGATCATATGGACCAAAATAAAGGGAAAATATAGGTAGCAGAATTATTTCCAGTATTAATTTTCATAATGTGACCTATTAACATGTGTTATTGGAAAGGCACATATTAAGCATGGGCACAAAGATTAAATCTGCTTACAGGTTTCAGTTTCATTAAAACAAGCAGAAAAGGAATATTGTATGTGAAGAGAAAGAGTAAAACATGCCAAATACTGTCATCATTAAATTGGCATATAAAATAGTCAACAGATTCATTATAACAGAGGGAAAGAGTTTGATTTTAAATATTCATGTCTCCATCTGAGATTCATCGTAATGCCTCAGCTCAATAGATATAGATACTTTCTAATATTCAACAGGGGAGTTTTTCTAAAATATAGTGGATATTTTTTGGAAGCTTCCTGAAATAAAACTATATAGTTTTCTCTTTAGATTCACAATAAATACATTTTGAAACTAAAATGCCCAAAGCATTCAAACTCAAGCACAAACCAATGCAGCTCAGTCAGCAGGGTTTCTTCAAATCTATCAATAAAATCACTGTATGTTAAAATGCACGTCGAGAATATTTAAATTGGTATTATTTGATAGCAATGCCTAGTATGTAGCAAAGAAAGTGCAGACTGCTTCCATTAAAAGCAATATCAAAAATGTGAATCATCTTCAACATTTATAATCCTAACAAGTGGAAAAGACTCATGTTTCTAAAGGTAAGCCCCTCTCTCGTCCTTAGAATTTCATTTGTCTCTGAAGATTTAAAACAGAAAGATGGAATTTCAATGTTGTCCTAAGTAAACGGAAGTTTGCATGTGTTAGGAAACACGCAAGCTATATTATTGTTATTGTTATTGTTATTGTTATTGTTATTGTTATTGTTATTGTTATTGTTATTGTTATTGTTATTGTTATTGTTATTGTTATTGTTATTATGTGCCTTTGAGTCAATATTGATTACTGGCAACTGCCTGGACAAGTCCCTGCAGTTTTCTTCACAAATTTCAGAAGTGGTTTGCCCTTGCCTGCTTCCTAGGGCTGAGAGAGAGTGACTGGCCCAAGGTCACCCAGATGGCTTTGTGCCTAAGGCACAAAGTGAATGCACAGTCACCTGGTTTCTAGCTTGGTACCTTAACCACTACACCAAACTGACTCTCAGGCTAATTCTAAACCTCTTTAAAAATAAATCTCATGGAGCTGGTTCACACAGTGCACTAAGTTTTGCTTTGCTTTGCTTAGCCAAGGTTTATTTATGAACTCTGCCAACACCCACAGTTGGCAGAGTTCACACAGCACCCCAGGTCAAAACCGAATAGACTATGTTTCAGCTTAGCATCTTTTGTGCACCACTCACTTCCTGCTACCTCACTTGTTTTTCTTTTTGTTTGTTTTTTCGAATTTTGCCACCGCCCATCTCCCCCAAAAAGAGGGACTCTGGGCGGTTTACAACAACAAGTACATTAAAACAATAAACCTAAATAACATCTAAAATAGCAATACAAAATTACCAGATATAAATATAAAAGTAAAAATAAATATAAAATCCAAGTGGCCTAGAAGATCTAATTCCGTGAGGAGAGCTCTAAGGTGCCAGCCACCCCCAAGAATCACTACTCCCCTTCCCACCCCAGGAGAGATGGCAGAGCCAAGTCTTCGGGTTCTTCCAGAAACCTGAAGCACTTCCTGCTATATCCACCTCAATTGGGGTGCCTGAGCAACCTTTACCTCAAGTTACACCCATAGAATGTTTTTGTAGTTTACACAGGATCAATCTTTTAAACTGTTTTTTCTAGAAAATGTTAGACCATCTGGACCGTTCTTTGAATCTCTTTTGATCATTCTTTGGGTATGTGCTCATGTGAGATCAGCATTCAATAAGAACAATAAAAGAGCAGTGCAAAATTCATCAAACATGAAAACGTTTTAAAAGTCCTAAACTCAAGCAATGATCTGCTAAAAGCGTTACAAGGCCCTCAGATTAACCAGAAGGGGAATTTTTTTCTTCAGATGACAAGGAGAGAAAAATGGCAACGTCTGTAGCTGCCAGGATGTCGCCACCTCCTCCTAATTGCTATGTACTTCCTGCTCATGGATGCTATGACAAGTAAATCTAATTGAGGTTAAATGCCGCCCAGCTTTCTTCTGTTCATTATTGTTTTAAATAGCAAAAACTCTAGCAATACAAAATACAGCAATTCCACTGTTTCTTCCTTTTTATTCTTACTAAAGCATCATACAGTTGTTTTATATTGCAGGAGGAAAAACATTTGGCTGACTAAACCCTATGTGATGGGTATAATCTGGAGAGAGATGGCATTAGCAGTTTTAAAAGCTATTTTATTAAACTGAAATACAGATTAAGAATGATTTAAGCCCACTAGGCTGAAAAACTGAATTGTCTCCGAAGCAAAAGTTTCACAGTTGTTCATTTTATGTTTGATTGATTGCATATTAAAATGGCATTCTTTGTCAGCATCTTGCCATGGATTATAGTGCTGTTTTTGGAATAAACAGTTGAAACAGCAAAATGCTTTTAAAAATCTCTGGAATTTGTTGATATTGATGCTATTACCTCAATTCAGGAAAGGCAAAAGTATAACAGTTCAACTCTGAATATTCCTCCTTCCCCACCCACTTCAGAGAGTTTTTAAGATACATTACTCTTTATAAGTCTAGGACTGGTCCTCAGGAAAAGGAGATGTGTAAAAGTTAGCTGTTGGAAACAAAATGTTGGATGTTGTCTAAATGAGAAAAACGTTGCCCAGTTCCTTTTAAGAAGAGTTTTCCTCAACCTTTCCTACCCAATTAAGAAGCATTTTCCTATATCATTTCCTGGTGAACAACTGAATTGTGACCATAACAGAGGACAAATAATGCCCATTTGATGGCTATCAAATTATTTTTGAGTGTGTACCCAGATGTCTCTTTCTTTATTCTTTAGTGTCATCTACAAATAATGTACAAATAAATTGAGCTATTTTATGTTGTTGTTGTTGTTGCTGTTGTTGTTGTTCAGTCGTTTAGTCATGTCAGACTCTTTGTGACCTCATGGACCATAGCATGCCAGGCTTTCCTGTCCTCCCATGTCTCCCGGAGTTTACTCAGATTCATATTCAGATTTATAGTTTTTCACAAAAACTATAGGATGGGCTATACAATCTATAGTTAGGATGGACAAGCCATAAATGCATGATTACATGTGGCTTAACCCCAATTTTGTGCCCAGAAGCTCTGAAATTCAGTGGTTAATGGCAATTTTGTGCAGCACATTTTTTCACTTCTGGGATATTTTAAGAGCTCCCCAAATCAATAATCATTTTTCCCCCTCTTTTGACCTTTTGTGCTTACAGCTACAGGCTTACCAAATCTATTTTGGGTAAATGAATGACCCGCCAAATAAAAAAATCCCCACATTTCATCCCTACTCGCTACGTGAAATCATTGTCTCATCAGCTGTACCTGTATAGCCCTGAGAAACTAAAATATAATTTAATAAGATGTGTATAAATTTGGCCCATCCCTTATCTATCAGGGCAAAGTCACACTTCAGAACCATGTTTACATTTAAGCCGAATTCAAATCGGAAATTTGTCAAGTTCAGATAAAAAAAATTCTGTGCCAAATTTCATTTCCTGAAGCTAGCTTTTAAGAAATGATTTATTTTTACAAGTTTTTGTGTAAGGCGACTGGAATTTTGTGGTTGTTTTCTAAGTCAGGTTTAGGGAAAACCTGGTCTATTAGGATTCAACTAAACACATTTGGAATCTGTTTTGCCAGGATCTATCATTTTTTAGTCTGTATGGAGGGATAGCTGTTGGCACTGAATCCTTGCATAAATACCTAGCAGTATCTTCTGCCAGCCACTTGTAGCTGACTGATTGACAATTGACTGATTGACTCAATGACCATAACTGAGAGGAATTCAATTGGACAACTTAGTATTCAGCTTTCTCACCCTCTCAGATTCAGAGCAGCACACAGGACGGGACTGCTGCAAACAGTCTTCTAGACCAGCACTTGCCACTAATGAAGAATTCAGTAGAATCTTCTTTATCTCAGTACATCTTCCAGAAATTCTAATCAGACAACACCACTGCAAAATTAATTTTGGCAAGAACGGTATAATTGCTACAGCCATCTGGTATGCCAGGGTAGCTTAAATGAAGCAAATGTTTTCATCTCTTTCAAATCACTTTAAGAGCACGAAATCTCTCTTTTTGAACATGGTGAGGTGGAATGGTTGCCTCTATACTGAAGAAGAAAATGTGAATTTTGCCAGACAGGATGGACTGAATAGGACTCAGGATGAAGAAGATGAAGAGCTAGCCTTTTCCTTGGAGCTTGGTTCACAGGCACAAGACCAAAACTATGGTTCCCAAGGGCATACACAAAATGCTCAAAGTACACTGATCACGACTTGGGAGGCTGGTTGGAATGTGACTAATGCTATTCAGGTAACTTGGTGCTTAATAATTAATTCTGTCCATCACCTCTTCATCGTTTTCTTAAACTGTTCTCATTTTGTTGCCTTTTGAAGATTTCCTCTTTCCATTCAAAGGATAAGACAATAGATAAAACAAAATAAAAATGAAGGAAATTCTGATTAAATTGTTGTTGCAGGGTTTGGTTTTTAGAGACTTCTTTATTGACTTACATGTATTCTCACTCTCTTCCCCCCCCCCAGACTTTACTTCTTTACTTTTCCTCCCCAATTTTTGAAAATTAGATTATAAGTACCTTGGGATAAGGCCCTCTGATCTTTGCTTTTGTTACTCTGCCATATATTTCATACCTAGTGATATTTCTGCCTAAACAATTATAATTATAATGAGCTAGAAGCAAACATGGTCATACCTAGCCAAAACCCACTGAAATAATTTTGACTTAAATTAATCAAAATTGGCTTAATTTCAGTGGGTCTACTTAAGTATGACTTATATCCAGAGTCAACCCAATGGGGTTAATGATTTGCAAACTCCTTGATAGATGGAGGCTAAATTCCAATCAAAACTTTATTGATCTCTACTACAGCTACATGCATCAAATGTTGGTCCACATTATTTGGATTGCCTTAGTTAATGGGATTCAGACTGGTGTACAACCAATTATATTTGGCTTGATTGGTTTTGCTACAAAAGTTGTAGCAGCACTGAATTAAGAACAGCATCAAAAAGCAGAGAAAATGGGATAACCGCTTTTAATAAATGTATATACTTGCCTACCATATTAAATTATGTTAGAAACTGAGTAAGTATGTATCTGTAATATTGCCACAGCTAGATGTCTGAAAGAGAAAAAAAACATTAGGTTTTGCACATAGCTGTGATTTGCCTCAATGAGGCCAGTGATTCAGACTGCCTCACCATGGCAAAGTCCGGAAGTGACAAAAGTTTTTGCCCAGGCCAAATAGCCTTAAATTAGCCACTTTGCAAATGGGCTCCTGAACATTCTTCGCTATCCAGCAAGTGAAGCAACTCTCTGTTAACGAGAAGCAGGCGCCCCTTCACTTCATAGTCCCAATCTCCAACCAAGTGAAGCATTTGGCAGTACTTAAATGTGGT
Source organism: Charina bottae (assembly GCA_023362775.1). Classification (NCBI taxonomy): domain Eukaryota; kingdom Metazoa; phylum Chordata; class Lepidosauria; order Squamata; family Charinaidae; genus Charina; species Charina bottae. Next base: position 6,647,895 of record JALMGJ010000001.1, on the reverse strand, counting down.
TAGATATGTTATCTATAAGAGAGTTTAAACATGGAAAAGTAAATATAAACGTACTTGGGAACTTCTTTGCACCTTTCCATTTCCTGTCCTTAAAGGCAAAGGCTAGCTTTCAAATTTCACTCAAGATGGGGGTGGTGGTGTTTGTTTGTTTGTTTATTGCAATGTTATTTATACTGCCCAGTCGAGAGATTCTATTTAGTTTAAAGAATGCCCATTCAGTGAAAGAAAAAAAATGCTCTTGTTTGCAGAAATCTCTAACTGTATTTTTAAAAAACCTGCTTTATCAATTTGATATAGCATGCAGGAAGTTTTCCATCAACTTGCAACATAGTTTCAGTCTTTCAGTCTGTGTGGGAATATAGTGATAAACAAAAACCAGTTGGCACTTTTAAAAAAATAATTACATAAAAAATGCCAGATGTTAGATACCTTGTTTTGTCCAACATCTTTGGAAATATAATATGCCAACATTCCAACAGATGTTAATTAAAGTACAGTTTTAAATATGTGAGGTCTTTTTAACTGTTTTGGTAATAAAATACTAATATGCCAGTAATAATCAATGGTATTAATAAGTAGTAAATAGCATAAGTTAAAATAGGATTGTCAGAAGAACATACGCTGCAATTCTATGTACATTTGCTTGATGTATGTTTGTCATGATCCAGTAAAACTGTTGTGCAAGTAAACATAGAATTATGAATGATGAAAAATGTAAGGACATTTCAGAGAACTCATGTTTAGTGAGATTTTGTGATGCCTATCTGAAGTCTGAAATAAGTTAGTTCTAAATATTTTGTGCACAACAGCAAGGCAGATTTTTCAGATGACTTAATTTAAGAATTTCTTTCCCCTTGATGCTTCCCCTTGAGCCCTAAAACCATGTAAGTTTACAGCTGATTCCTAATATGCTTATATTATTGTGAAACCTTTGTTTTGTCACTCCCACTGTCCTTTTCTTATTTCATCCAGACATCTCACAATACTGTGTTGTATAGCCTGTATGAGTTTATATTTCTCACTGTTTCCTCATTTCTATCTGAGATGCTCTACATTCAGTCACCACAAGGTACACCTTAGGGAAAGATATGACACTGGGGGTTCAGGAATATAGGGTGCCTTCAGATTTTATCCTGATACCAATAATTTCACTAGGAGGGCAATAGGCCTCAATTCTGTACTGAGTTTAGAAAACAATTTGTTTTCTGACTGGAAAAAAAAGTCAATTCCAAATTAAGTCAATCACAATACACCGATCACTCATCACGATGGTTTAAAATGGGAAGATCTTTCCATCTATTTTAGATTTGTGAACCATGTTTGAGTAAGTCAGTACTATCTCAGAACTAATATATGCTATTTTTTGAAGATATTTTTCTTTGTTGTTGTTGCTCAAACCTTAAACTGAGAAATTATTATGCTACAGCTAAGGACTCACAGAGTCTTAGAAACGTATAGTCCATCAAATTCAACCTCCTAATCTGGGTAGGAATCCAAATTAAAGCATCTCCAACTGAACAGCTATCTCCAAATAGCTACCAGCTCTGCTTGAACACATCAAGCAAATGGAAGCCACCACTTCTACAGGTAATAGTTTTACTATCAAAATGCTATTTCTGTTTTTTTCTGCCATAAAACTACTATCTCTACTGTTTTATTGTGAACCGCCCAGGGTCCCCCGATGGGGGAGATGGGCGGTAATGTAATAAAATAAAATAAATAAATAAATCTCTCTTCCTGTGATCTAAGACCATTATTTCATGTCCTTCACTCTGGAAACAATGGATGTTGGCTTTCTTCTGTATTACATCTGTTTAGATATTTGAAGAGTGCTTTCAGATCCTCCCTCAGTCTTCTCTCTTCAAGGTTATACATGCCCTACTCCTTCAGTCTCTCTTTACAGGACTTAGGTTCTACTCCACTTCTTTGAACTTCTTCCAGTTTGTCTGAATCCTTCTGAAAGGATGGTGCCCAAACTAGATGTACTATTTGAGGTGGGGGGGTCTGACCAGTGCAATATAAAGCAGAACTTGTGACTCAAGGAGAATAGTACAGCTGTCTGTATATGGGATGTCTATCGACCTATGTGTTAACGTCACTTTGAAGTCTGTTGTCTTTTGCTGTGATGGAATTCAGCTTTCCCTTGGTTTTTATTTATGGGATCCTGTTTTTCCTTTGAAAGCAATGAAAAAGATGGGATGATAAAAATAGAAAAACCTATATGAAATAATAATGAATTGGAACTTGGAGGGAAAAGGTCTTTGCAGACCTTAGAAGACTGATTAAAGCAATCAGGCTGCTCTTTACTGGTGGAAAGTGAGTGTTATAAATGAGAATGACACGTTGTTTTGCCCTACCCTGAGGAAAGGGCAACAATCTTTTGCATGGCAATTAAGAGCTAGCAGTTCCAAGTTCTGTTTGAAGTCATGCAAGATAGCTAGTATAAAACCATCAAACTGGGAAAGTGCTATGCTCTGAGTTGTTTGGGAAATAAGAATGGAAAAGGCTCAATCACTTCCGGGCCCATCAGGAATAAAAACGCATTCCAGTTATATTTTGTATTGAGTCTTGACCTTTATACCTACAAATCCCAACATTCCTTTAATGTTAATTGTTGCCTCCTGGTTCTCTGCTCTAATATGTTTCCAAAGCATCTTACTTTAACATTCAAGCAATGGTAAACTGTGGGGAACACCATTGCTTTAACTATGTGGACCTTTGTTGTCAGTGTGATGTCTCTGCTCTTAACTATTTTATTGAGATTGCTCTCCTCCCAAGAAGTAAACATCTTCTGATTTCCTGGCTGCAGTCAGCTTCTGCAGTAATCTTTGTGCCTAGAAATACAAAGTCTGTCACTGCCTCTACTTTTTCTCCCTCTATTTGCCAGTCATCAATCAAGCTGGTTGCCATAATCTTGGTTTTTTTGAGGTTTAACTGCAACCAAGCTTTTGCACTTTCTTCCTTCAACTTTGTCATAAGGCTCCTCAGCTCCTCCTCGCTTTCAGCCATCAAAGTGGTATCATCTGCATATCTGAGATTAATGTTTCTTCCAGCGATTTTAACTCCAGCCTTGGATTCATCAAGTCCAGCACGTCACATTATGTGTTCTGCGTACAAGTTGAATAGGTAGGGTGAGAGTATACTGCCCTGCCTACTCCATTCCCAAATGTAAACCAGTCTGTTGTTCCGTGGTCTGTTCTTACCGTTGCTACGTGGTCATTATACAGATTCCTCAGGAGGCAGACAAGATGACTTGGTATCGCCATACCACCAAGAACTTGCCGCAATTTGTTATGATCCACACAGTCAAAGGCTTTAGAATAGTCAATAAAACAGAAATAGATGTTTTTCTGAAACTCCCTGGCTTTCTCCATTATCCAGCAGATATTGGTAATTTGGTCTCTAGTTCCTCTGCCTTTTCTAAACCCAGCTTGTACATCTGGCAATTCTCACTCCATGAATTGCTGGAGTCTACCTTGCAAGATCTTGAGCATTACCTTGCTGGCATGTGAAATAAGTGCCACTGTTCAATAGTTTGAACATTCTTTAGTGCTTCCCTTTTTTGGTATGGGGATATAAGTTGATTTTTTCCAATCTGATGGCCATTCTTGTGTTTTCCAAATTTGCTGGCATATGGCATGCATCACCTTGACAGCATCATCTTGCAAGATTTTAAACAGTTCAGCTGGGATACCGTCGTCTCCTGCTGCCTTGTTATTAGCAATGCTTCTTAAGGCCCATTCAACCTCACTCTTTAGGATGTCTGGCTCTAACTCACTGACCACACCGTCAAAGCTATCTCCAATATTATTATCCTTCCTATACAGATCTTCCATATATTATTGCCACCTTTTCTTGATCTCTTCTGCTTCTGTTAGGTCCTTGCCATCTTTGTTTTTGATCATACCCATTTTTGCCTGGTATTTACCTCCGATGTTTCTAATTTTCTGGAAGAGGTCTCTTCTCCTTCCTATTCTATTGTCTTCTTCCACTTCCGCACATTGCTTGTTTAAAAATAATTCCTTATCTCTTCTGGCTAACCTCTGGAATTTTGCATTGAATTGGGCATATCTTCCCCTACTGCTGTTGCATTTTGCTTTCCTTCTTTCTTGGGCTACTTCCAGTGTCTCAGCAGACAGCCATCTTGCCTTCTTGGTTTTCTTTTTCTTTGGGACATTTTTTGTTGCTGCCTCCTGAACAATGTTGCGAACTTCTGTCCATAGTTCTTCTGGGACCCTATCTACTAAATCTAGTCCCTTAAATCTCTTCTTCACTTCCACTGCATATTCATTAGGAATATTAGTGAGCTCATATCTAACTGATCTGTGGGTCTTCCCTATTCTCTTTAGTCTGATTCTAAATTTTGCAATAAGAAGTTCGTGATCTGAACTACAGTCAGCTCCAGGTCTTGTTTTTACCGACTGTATAGATGTCCGCCACCTTTGGCTGCAAAGGATGTAGTCAATCTGATTTCGGTGTCAACCATCTGGTGAAGTCCATGTATAAAGTCGTCTTTTAGGTTGTTGGAAGAGAGTTTTTGTTATGCACAGTGAGTTGTCTTGGCAAAATTCTATCAGCCTATGTCCCACTTCATTTTGTTCTCCCAGACCATGCTTGCCTGTAATTCCAGGTGTCGTTTGATTACCCACCTTAGCATTCCAGTCTCCTGTAATGAAAATAACATCTCTTTTTGGCGTATTATCCAGTAGGTGCTGCAGATCCAGAAGTAGAACTGATCTACTTCTGCTTCTTCAGCATCTGTGGTTGGGGCATATATTTGGATCACTGTGATGTTAAATGGCTTACCCTGAATTCGAATTGAGATCATTCTATCGACATCTAAAGTAGAACTCAAAATGTTCAAATGGAATTCACCAAATTACAACTCTAAGGTGCAGTTTTATTTCAGAGAGAAGGAATTTTTCTAGCAGATTTTGCATCTTTCACATCCAGGAAAGAGAATCAATTGGAAATAAGCGAAGTTCCCTATGTGAGAAATAATAAGAAAAAAAGCAGCCATTTAGTGCTGTATCAGGCTTGCTTACTGTTTCTTCTAAAGCTCCTTTACATCAGTTTTACTAAGCTGATGAACAGTAAAGGGTTTGTGAGTACTAAAGAGGTCTGATTGTTTAGATTTCATTTTTTTAAAGTCAGCTGGGGCATTCTGTACAAGGCACCCTGTAAATTGTTCCATGTAACTCATAACATAAGTTTAAGGATTAGCTTCCTCACCCAATTCCCATTTTATTCTTTCCAACTCAACAGATTGTTGGAAAGAAATTATGTAAAGGAGTTGTCAGCAGGATTATTCTCCAAAACTGACTATAACTGAACCAGATTTGTCATGGCGGGGGAACCAGCAAAAGCAAAGCTCAGTTTAAAAATGGGCTGGATCCAGCCAGGGCTGCAGAGAAAATCATTGCAGGAAAAAAAATCCCCAATGCATCCCCAGGGGATACCCAATATGTGTAGAGGGAAGAGGGAATGGCCTTGAAGGACAGGAGGAAGAGCCATTACCAAGGCAATGATCAGATAAGCGGGTCTTGAGCCCGGGCCAAGAAAACAACATGAGAAAATGTCTCAGACAAACCCCTCCCTAGTTCACATGAAGATAAGGTGAGGTAGGGGGAGGAACATTCAGTCTTGCAACATTCTGTCACTATCATTGTTACAATAAAAGTAGCCCTGATCTATATCACATTGGTTTCTTAATGTGGTCTACTCTGTACAGCTGGCAATGGCTTGTAATGCTGCAAACTCCTCCATTCTAAGTCCCCCCCTCCTGGTCATGTGATCCCGAGCAGAGCACTTAACCATGCATTTTCCAGTGCACTTATATACACACATACACGCAACAATTATGGATGATCTCTGGCAGGAGCGGGATGGGGGTAGTGCATCCATCCTGGCTCTTTTTGACCTCTCAGCAGCTTTCAATAACATTGACCATGGTATCCTTTTCGGGCAGCTCAGGGAGTTGGGGGTGGGCAGCGTGGTTTTGTGCTGGTTCACCTCCTTCCTCTGGGGCCGGTCCCAATCGGTGGTGATGGGGAGTGAGAGATCCGACCCTCGACCCCTCCTTTGTGGGGTGCCACAGGGTTCAGTTCTCTCTCCTCTCTTATTCAACATCTACATGAAACCACTGGGTGATATCATCCGTCACCACGGGATGAGGTATCATCAGTATGCTGATGATACCCAATTATACATCTCCATCCTGGGTGAAGTAAGTGATGCGGTGACTGCCTTCTGTTGGTGCCTGGGGGCTGTGGGTGTCTGGATGGGGAACAACAGGCTTCGGCTGAACCCTGGTAAGATGGAGTGGCTCCTCTGTACCCGGGAAATTGTCATCTTTAGTTATGGATGGGGTTGCACTACCCCAGACAGACCCGGTGTGGAATCTGGGGTTCCTTCTTGACTCACGACTCCTGCTCAAAGAACAGGTGGCAGTTGTAGCCAGAAGGGCCTTTGCGCAACTTAATGTTGTACGCCAGTTATGCCTTTCCTGGATCAAGAAGCCCTCCAAACAGTCACTCATGCCCTGGTCATCTCCCATATAGACTATCGCAATGCGCTCTACACGGGGCTACCCTTGAAGAGTATCCGGAAGCTTCAGCTGGTCCATAATGTGGCTGCGTGGGCAATCCTTGGTGCCCCAAGATCAGTACATGTGACACCATTGCTATGCGAGCTGCATTGGGTGCCAGTTTGCTTCTGGGTCCATTCAAGGTGTTGGTTATTACCTTTAAAGCCCTACATGGCATGGGTCCAGGTTACCATCATGGTCTCATCCCCATGATGACCCGTCCAACCTGATCATGCAGAGAGGTCATGTTACAGACCCCGTCTGTAAGAGAATTTGCTTGGCGTTGTCCAGGAAGCGGGCCTTCTCTGCAGTGGCTCCCGCCCTCTGGAACACTCTGCCCCCAGAGGTGAGGCAAGCCCCATCACTCCTGACCTTCCAGAAGAACCTGAAGACTAGGCTCTGCCATCTCGCCTGGGGCGGGAAGGGGAATAGTTATTCTTGGGGGTGGCTGGCACCTTAGAGTTGTCCTCACTCATTTAGATATTTTATGGCCACTTGGATTTTATATTTATATTTATATTTATATTTATATTTATATTTATATTTATATTTATATTTATATTTATATTTATATTTATATTTATATTTATATTTAGTAATTTTGTATTTATATTTTAGATGTTACTTACACTTATTGCTTTAATGTGCTTGTTATTGTAAACCACCCAGAGTCCCTCTTTTTGGGGGAGATGGATGGTGGCAAAATTTGAAAAATAAATAAATAAATAAATAAATTAAAAAAAAAAAAAAAACAAGGCAAATGGCATGCTGGAAATAGATTATGTACAGGGGTAAGGACTTTGTCCAGAAAGAGAATTGGAACAAATTTGGGGTGGCAGGAAAAGCCAATAAAAGAACAATTGAATTAAAAAGTGGTCCAGATCTAGCCAGGGGCTTCACAGAAAAAGAAAATCCAGGGAAAAAATTAACCCAATATATCCTTATGGGAGATACAGGTGGGCAACAGCTCATAATGCTGCCAGCTGTTCCATTCTTAAGCCCATATCCTTCCTGCTATTAAGGGGTTGGAAAGAATTCCAGAAACCATGCTTGATATGTTTTCTCTTAATTGTCTAGTTTAGCATTAATAAAAATAGTAATGCTACCCAATGCTGAGAGCCAGTTTGGTGTAGCGGTTAAGGCATCAGGCTAGAGACTGTGAGTTCCGGTCCCACCTTAGGTACAAAGCCAGCTGGGTGGCCTTGGGCCAGTCCCTCTCTCTCAGCCCCAGGAAGGAGGCAATGGCAAACTACTTCTGAAAAACCTTGCCAAGATAACTGCAGGGACTTGTCTAAGCAGTCTCTGAGAATTGGACACAATTGAACGAATTTAAAAAAAACCAATGCAAGCTGCATTCTAAACAGAGGAGCATTCTAAACCTTTGCTGCCATCTAATGGCCAACTGGATTTTTGCAGCCCTAAAAAGTATATTCTGGCTAACTTTATTGCTATGATTTGGAAAGCTGAGGTGTTTTTTTTTCTTTTAACATTTTTTAAAAATAGTACACAATTTTTTTTTCTGTGCAGCAGGAATTATGAAACATAAAGGGAGGCCTTAAATATCTCAAATACTCAAGTAGCTATCATTTATGTTTATCCCTTATGCTTAGCAACGCTAAAAACATTACTGCAGTACATAATGGCAAGGCTTGTTTTTGATAGTTTGTAATATCTTTGAGTCCTTATGCTCATAGGAAGGAGAGATCCTTTTGTTGCATATTGATTCAGTGTCTAGGGAAAAAACCCATTAGAGTCAGAGTTAATGGCATCTCATGTTGGCTAAAGCTTCACCAAACTGTAATGGATGTATCCCTTGATTAGTAATAATGTTGTACAAGGTCAAAAATGATGCCTACTGATCCTTCATCCTTCCATCCATCCATCCATCCTTCCCTTTGGTCTTTCAGTACCAGATGTGAGGATGGAGTACTGGGTCCTACAAAAATCCTGGTTCTGGTCCTGGTCCTGGTCCTGGTCCTGGTCCTATATTGCCATAACTTTTACTGAACCCTTAATGCAAACAAAAAAAGGGGGGCGTGGTGGCTCAGCGGGTAAGACACCAGGCTTGTCAATCAGAAGACCACAAGTTCGGAGGTTCGAATCCCTAGCTCTGCGTGACGGAGTGAGCTCCCGCACTAGCCCCAGCTCTTGCCAACCTAGCAATTCGAAAGCATGTAAATACAAGTAGATTAATAGGTACCACTTCGGTGGGTAGGTAACAGCATTCCATGTGCATCGTGCCAGCCACATGACCGTGGAAGCGTCTTCGGACAACGCTGGCTCTTCGGCTAACAAACGGAGATGAGCACCGGCCCCTAGAGTTGGACATGACTGCACAAATGTGCGGGGGGAACCTTTACCTTTAGTGCAACATGTAAAGTTTAAACCCAGCAAACTGGATTATTAGTGCAATGACACACAAAGTCGTAATTTCTTACCCATGGCTTATTAAATAAACAGTTAGGTGGCTTCGCACAGCATGCTAAACTATACACAGTGGTTTACAAACCTCAGTGGCTAAGCCAAAATAAAATAGGTATACGTATCTTCAGCTTCATGTTGTTTATTTTGGTTTGGTTGAGCAGCTTTTATGGGAATGCCAATTTTTTGGTTGGTAAAAAGCATGAAGTGCAAATGCCTTTTTCCTTTTGTCATAATTAATATATTTCAGTAAATGCAAAACTAAATAGATACTTTTCTAAGCCTCCCATTTCTGTTGGTTCTTGCCTTTTATTTTAGCAGGTCTGAGGACTGCATTTCTTATATATGCTTGAGCGAGGGAATCAAAAACCTACCTTTTTCATGCTTTTTCAAGTCACCTTTCCATGAAAGACCTAATGATAAGATTCTCACTCCTCATATAGGGCCTGCAAGCAATAGTGTACTTTTAAAATGGCGAAAGGAAAGTCTCTACTATACACTTCTGAAATATCTGCTATCCAGTTACCTGAGATGGGTGCTGTAATTTTTAAAGCTTCCATTTCTTTCCACTTTATCTTTCGTGTAAGTAAAGTGCTTTAATAAACTGCCTTGAAAGAAAGAAAGAAAGAAAGAAAGAAAGAAAGAAAGAAAGAAAGAAAGAAAGAAAGAAAGAAAGAAAGAAAGAAAGAAAAAGAAAGAAAGAAAGAAAAAGAAAGAAAGAAAGGAAAAAAAAAACTATAGCAATGCTTTAAGGAAAACAGATAAAAAAGCCATAAACACTAGATCTCCATGATTGACAGCCCAAGGCTAAAACTTTGCATAGCCAAACCTTTTTCTTTTCTTCAACAAAATCCATTTTTGCTAAGATGTTAGTGGCTACCCGCCAGTAGTAAAAATGTTAAGCCAAAGAAGAGTGACTCCTAGTGTTTGCAAGGAGAGGTTCCAGGGAACGTCTGATGACTTCAGGGCAGAAATCTTTATAGGTAAGCTATCACTGCACATAAATGGTATTTACAGCAGTCCTTTCCCTCACCACGTATCTATGGTTTAATCTATCATGCATCGCTAAGTGCATAAAGCCGACAATGGCATGCATTTTCTTGGGGAAAAGAAAAGCATCATGCTTCCTTTCCTCAAATGAGCAAATAGAGCTATTCCAGAAAATCAAATGCCCTAAACACCGATTACACAGAGCCATGATGACAAATCACACCCTGCATCTCAGAGTTAGTGAGCTGTATGGAATCTTTTCCCTTGGAGATAAATGGAAAAACTAAACCTTTCTTCCACCCCATATCTTGATATGAGGACTGTTGAAGAGGAAGAAGACTCACAATCTGAACTGATGTTATTTCTTGCTATGCGATACTCGGAGGAAATAATCTAGCTAAGACTGCTTCTTTCGTACTCCTTTCGTTGCTGTGGAGAAAAATTAAGCAAATGCTGTCCTTGCTCAACTCACTGTCTAGGTTCAGGTAGTATACTAAGTCAGGTTGCTTAATTGTGGCTTGTTGAATAAGTCATGGTTGCCTGGGTTTAAATTGCAGTAAGCCATCATCCATGGTTCAGAAATTATAATGGCTGGGTTCACACAATGTACTAAACTAAACCTAAGTAAATCATGTGATGGCTGGGCAGGAACGGTGAACCCTGTCATGCGTTCACTCAAATGAATAGGTCTTAAAGCATCATCATGCTGTCAGCTTTAACCTGGAATCCTCTTTATACCCTTTACCAAAGATGAAATTAGCATGTACTGTATGTGGACCTGATAGATAGCTAGATAGATGTGCTACAAGTGGTATCTGTCAGCAGAAGTGTGTGGAAGAAATCTTCATTGTTTTGTTTTGCTTTAAATATGAATATGCATATTTTAAACATGAATATTTAGGTAATTAGCAATTAGCATAGGGTCAAAATTTAACCTAATCCCAAATGTTCCTTGCAACAGCTTTTTCCTATTTCCAGGGACGGGAGAGGAAAGTATATAGAAAATGTCTATGCTAGGAGAAATGTGCATAAATTTCTGGACAAGGTCCTACTTCATTAAATACATGTAAACAACTTGGCAGAGATATATTTACATGACAGTGGAGAAAAAAATATGTCAATACTAGGGCCAAAAATTAAATTGTGCATCACCATCAAACACTGATTTTTAAGATGGCAGAAGATGTCTTTTGTGTGTTTATCATGTTAGTTCTGTCTGTGGAATCAATGCTTCATCAATATTGTACACTAAGCCTGCTGGATTTTAAGGAACCAAAACACTGACAGGGCTAGCTAGCCCTGTTTAGACATTCAGCTGACATTCAACATGTGCCTGGATCAAGCTGGAAAGAGACCAGCCTGCACGTGCTGGCCCTGCTCCGTTCTCTCCTGAGCCCTGTATGCATTCAGCTGCAGTCTGAAGAGGAAGCGTACTTGAGGTTTATTGAATTAAAGCACAGCTCTTCACACAATATGGAAGCCTGTTTTATTATGGTTCTGGACTATTTGAAGATGAGTGCTCATATCAAAGCCAGCTTCAGCACACTACCTTCACCTCCTCCTTCTCTTCTTTAGAACTTCACTGAACAACTCCAGTTTCTTAGAAGCATTCACCTAAATTCCTGAATAGAACGCAAGTGTTTGAGAAAAATGTCCTTAAGGAAGACATCAGGTCTTATGCTGGAGGGAGGAATGTGATGGGATAACATCCTTGTTGGTGTTGTGTAGTTCTTGAGCATGTGCAGAGTTTAGATTTAGCGATTTAGGCCAGTGATGATGCCAGGCATTTAGGAAAGTTCAAAGTTGTTGCTTTTATTCAAAAACAGAGAATATAAACAGCTTTCATCTTCCAGAGCCCTGGAAGAGGTGGTTCTCATAGATTTACAAAATAGCGTGCGCACACACAGTGCTAACCAGACAGCAAAACACAAGCATGTCTGAGAGAAGGCTAGTTGAGCTTACAGAGGCTGGCTGGCTTGGGAGGCTGACCAAGGCAGGCTAAATAATGCTGAAAAAAGCAGTACCAAGTTGGAACACTGGGAAAAACTGGGAAGATCCTGATATGTATTGTCAAAGGTTTTCACGGCCGGAGTTCGATGGTTGTTGTGGATCTTCCGGGCTGTGTGGCCGTGTTCTGGAAGTTGTGGTTCCTGACGTTTCGCCAGCATCTGTGGCCAACATCTTCAGAGGGCAGGCGCACAGACAGAAGCGCTCTTTCTGTGCCATTCTACCTGAGCACAGAAAGAGCGCTTCTGTCTGTGCTCCTGCCCTCTGAAGATGCTGGCGAAACGTTAGGAACCACAACTTCCAGAACACGGCCACACAGCCCGGAAGATCCACAACAACCAAAGATGCTGATACCTTATTCTTTCTTGTTTTGTTCTCTCTCTCCTTCTTCCATGTATTGCCTCCTTTTCTGTCCTTTGTCTATCCTACTAGTTTACATCCACTGTTCCTTTCCTCCAGGTGTTCAACCTGGATCCTATTTTTTGGAATGTCTAATGTTTAATCAGATGCTAACCTGCCCAGATCAAGTCAGTTCACAGTTTTTGTAACCCACCCCAACCTGCAGATTCTGGATGGTGTACAACACGTAAAAGATACAGAATAAAAACAAGAATAGAATAGAAATCCCTAGATGGCCATCAGAAGCACTTAGTCCTGGTTCAAAGCACCGTGTAATAGTGTTGCTTTAACAGCTTTTTGAGATGCCAAAAAGGAAGGTCTGCTTGAATCTCTGGAGTGAAGGGGTTCCCAAGTACAGGAACTGCAACAGAGAAGTCTGTAGCTTGAATCATGTCAACTGGATTTCTATCTTCTCAGTGGAAACGTTTCGCTCCTTATCCAAGGAGCTTCTTCAGTCTGAGCAAAGTTAGTAAGGGAATCCTAAATATGTTTCTAGGTAGCTGTGTGACCTTACTATGGTTATATTGAGATGTTATTTTAAGTCCTTTTATCATCTAAAGGAGGATCGTTAAGATTACCATGCTGCTGTTGAGTTTGTGAAATGGTCTTAATCTTCCTAGGCACAGAAGACAAAGCAGGGAGGAAGATGTTTCTAGGGTGGCTGTGTGACTAGGTCATGGTTATTGGAGATGTTTATTTCTAAGTCCCTTTATCATCCAAAGGAGGATTGTTAAGATTACCATGCTGCTGTTGAGTTTGTGAAATGGTCTTAATCTTCCTAGGCACAGAAGACAAAGCAGGGAGGAAGATGGGGGAAAGATTGTGCCTGAGGCCCCCACCTCTATTCAAGGAAGGATTTTCCAAGTTGGCATAAATGGATTCCTTGACCCCTCTCTCAAACCACCTATCTTCTCTGTCTAAAATGTGAACATGAATGTCCTCAAATGAGTGTCCTTTTTCCTTTAGATGAAGATAAACTGCTGACTCTGGTCCTGTGGTGTTACTTCTCCTGTGTTGGGCCATCCTCCTGTACAAAAGTTGTTTGGTTTCTCCAATGTAGAGTTCAGAGCACTCCTCACTGCACTGGATTGCATAAACTACATTGCTTTTCTTGTGTTTTGGAGTTTGATCTTTGGGGTGTACAAGCCTCTGTTTCAGTGTGTTGGTGGGTTTGATATATACAGGTATGTGGTGTTTGCCAAATATCCTTTTTATCTTTTCAGACACGCCAGCCATGTAGGGAATGACCAGGTTCTTTCGTTTACTCTGAGTCTCAGCCCTATCTGTCGCTGTTTTAGGTCTGGTAGATTTAGATTTAGATCTTGTCCTTAGGCATAGCTGCAGTTTGAACTCTACTTTCTGTCCTTCAGATTCAACTGAAGGAAGTATTCCTCTGTATTTCAGTTGTAAAAGATCATTTTTTTACCCTTAGCTCCAGCAGGCATTGAATTAACATGCACAGGTGCTAGAGTTCAAAGCAATCAGATTGCAATGGCTCCCCAAGGCACCCCCTCCCCCATAGATCAAGCAACATTTGACAGTGATATTGTGTTTATTTAGAAAGTATGCCAGCAAAATGCACGATGCTCTGGAGGAAGGAAACAAATAGAAAATTAACAGAATGTTCTTAGGCACAATATGGAGGTCTGTAGAAACATAAAGAAGCTTTTCTCACTATTAAAATAAACAAAGGAAAGGGGTCATTAACTTTCAACAGCATTTTCGAGTACAAATATCTGCTGTAAACAGAAATCCCATACAATCAAGCAGATGCATCTTACTGTTTTAAAGCTAAGATTTGTTAATAATGGAATAGCTGATATGTGGATTTTGGACCAAAATTGAGTGTTAGGATTTTGGATTCCTAAAAAAATGAATCCCTTTAAAATCTGGACAGTTACAATGCTATACGTGTATATAGAAACACAAAGAAAATATTTTTTCTATAAATATACTACACTAGTCTATTTGAAGAGACATTTATAACCCTTAGAATATTCTGTACTAATATTTTCCACTTAAAAGTGACCCTCTAGCCTATAAAGTTTCTTCTCTTTTTTCCCCCTTCTTCTTATTTTAATACATTTCTGGTCCAATTACCTGTTTAAGTATGTAGCCACAAGAAGTTTGGATTACCAAAACATATTGCTTCAGTATAATGGCTCCATAAAGCTGAGGAGGTTAATAAGGGTTAATTTTGCACTTTCTGTGTTTGTAAAAGCAGTGGTAAATGCATTTTTACTTAGAGTTTTTCTTCCCAGTATTTTACTTTACTGGTTTATTGATGAGAAATGTGCATAAATTTCTGGACGAGGTCCTACTTCATTAAATACATGTAAACAACTTGGCAGAGATATGTTTACAGGACAGTAGAGAGAGAAAAATGTCAACACTAGAGCCAAAAATCTATTAAATTGTACATCACCATCAAACTCGGATTTGTAAGATGGCAGAAAATGTCTTTTGTGTGCTTATCATGTTAGTTCTGTATGGGGAATTAATGCTGCATCAATATTATACACTAAGCCTGCTGGATTTTAAAGAACCAAGACATTGACGTTGCTCAGAGTGTTGTTCCCAGTATTTTACTTTACTAGTTTATTGATGCTGCCAAAATAGCAGGTTGACAACCACTCTTCCTATCCTGGTACAAAGGCCCTCCAGGTTGCTTGGGTCTGACATGGTTAAAAGGGAAAGAGCAGCAGCCAGAAAAGCTCCATTCTGGGACATTAGGTTCAGCACAAGATTGCTCTAACCAATAAAAGTGGGACAAATTTAAAGAAGCAAAAAAGGGCTAGTTCATCTGCTGCAGTACAAATCAATCACGACTCCTCTTACCTCTCGATTCTCACAAAGTGTTTTAACTTTATTAATTCATACCATGATAATGGAGAACAGATTTTTCCTCTTCCTTCATTCACATGCCTTGATTTTCAATTGGAGGTCCAGCGAAGTGTTTTGAAAATTGTTGGGCAAAAGGTAGAGGCGGGGCAGAGAGATAATGTTCTAATGAGAGCAAACTATTCTACACTTCATCCATTCCTATGGGGGGAAATAGAAAGAGTGTAAATCTAGCAGAAAAGAAAAAGAAAAAGCAAGGGGGCAGCAGGTTCCACAAAGATTATAAACTGTTGACACTGATCATATCAGCATGGAGTTGTACCAATTGCTAGAGCTGAACAGAGGACGATTCCTCACATGTGGTATTTTAATTTTAATCCCTATCAGTGAGTCACTTTTTTCCCTTTTCTTTTTCTTTCCCTAACTGATTTTCATTTTCACTTCTAAATTCTAGGAAGATATGGCAGAAGGGATGGGAAAGTGATAAACTGTCACATGACCAGGCTGAAGATCCATTCTTTTCCATTCCTTTGCCTTAAATCTATGGATATTTGGGGTATTAACTACAACCCTGTAGTGCTCAAGAGTACCATCTGGAATTATTTGGGGCCTTAATGCAGCAGCTTCTCACTCCATATAACTTACACATTTGCAAGAACCTCAAGCCACTAATAAGTGAATTTGCCACAAGATTTGAGCAAAATTGCCACAAAACACTGTACAGCTTTTCATTTGAAACAGATATGCCAATACAAAGGTAAGGAAGAAAACTGATGGGTTTTTGTAGATGCCAGCTGGAAGGAAAATGTCATGGAATGGATGCTAAATGATTGTGAACTTACCCAATATATGGTTATTATCCTTGCTGATTGAACAGGATTAGAGTTACAAGAATCCCACTGGGAGATGTTACTACCCCAGGGTGTGTTATCCAGCTCCAAATTGTGAGAGGATCTCTCTGATTGTTCTTCATCCAAGAATGCTGGTGTAGCTCTTTAAATGCAAAAAAATGCAGTCTTGTACAGTATCTGATAGGGAAGGAAAATGATAGAGATCAACATACTTGTTCCTTGAAGTAATTCCCTTGCAACTGAGACATTAATAAGAGTAACACAAAAAATAATTTTCTTCTCTTTTTCTTTTTTCATTAGCTTTCATAAGATATTAACACTGACACAATTGTCATTGATGTCTATGGCATATTTTCAAGCTGTTGTATATAAATAGGAAATCTCAATGAGAACTATTCATCTAGAACTGACTCTTTTTTTATGAAGTTATTGTTCAAGAGATGTCTGGCTTCTCTACTGATGTGAATTAAATGGTAGTAAGAATAGCATTCTCTGTATCACACTATATGAAGCATCGGAGACTTTCATCTGGATGGCATCTACCCACTTGTATATAATTTAGAGAAAGGTTGCCAGTATATAGATAGAAGGACTCTGTGCAAAGCATTTGAATGAAGTCTTTTGTAATGCACAGGAGTGTGAATGAAACACCTCTCATAGAATCATTAAAGCAGCTGCATCATTTGCCCAGCTCTCATAGTTGGTTCAAGAGCTGTTTATCACTGTCTTTGTATACGTATGTGTGCATACATAATCACTTTCCAGAGACAGTCTGGAACATCTTTTGAAGCAGGCTTATAAACCTCAAACGTAGAAAAAGACACAGCTGTTTTGATGACACTGAGAGGGGTTTTATGGATGCTCCCACACATTGCAAAGTAGCTCCTTCAAATGCTTTACATAGTCCTTGTGTTAGGTAGGCAGTATAATTATATAAAAAGTCTGTCTCTGAATCGGGCAATGCCTAGATAAAGAAATAATACTCCCTCTCAAAAATACAACTGACTTAATATTCATTTCTTAGATAGAATCCTGAAAACAAAAGTACGGCTCAGAGGTAGAGCTCCTTGTACACACACGGTCACAGAGCCAATCCCTGATGTCTCTACTTTAAAAAAAAAGGTGTGATAGCAAATAATAGAAAAATAAATCTTCCTCACATTCTGAAGAGCTCGTTTCATAGTATCATCAGCCATTGTGGAAGTGATAGAAAGCCTGTCCTCATTCTGGTTATTTTGGCATAACAGTGGTTGGCTGAATCGGAAGATGCTTTAAATCAGTCCTGGTGAAATGGCCATAGTCTGTATTGCTGCCAAGAAAACTAAGTGGACATAATCACCAGGATTCAATCTTGACTCAAGGGAATCTTTGCTTTTTGTAGGCGATCTATTCTGTGCCATTTTCTAGGAATTTTAATTTTTATTGGGTTTGCTAAACCGGCAGGATGGTGGAAGTAATAGAATACAAGCTAGGAGAAATTTTAAAACATCATCCCTCTGCTCAGCACTGAGAAGAAAAGGTATCTTGTTTATGGGGCTAAGCCAAAAGGAAAGGGTTTTTGTTCCCTACTATAGACCCGTGTGAATGCAGAAATACAAGCATAGAAAACATTGGAAGCACTGAAAAAGAGTATTGCAAAGTTAGAAAAGAAAGGATTCATGACAAGCTCCTCATGTTTATTTATTAGCATAGCTGCTAGAAGTGTCATTCCCCTATTTGCATACAGCATGTGAAGACAGCTAAAGCTCTTTGATTTTATCATTATTGAACCAATATTGAGCATTAATATGCACAATGATTAAATAGCTGCTTCAGAGCCTTTCAGAATTACGACTGTAATCACAACCAGCATTTAATATTTAATAAGAGCTTGTCTCTGCAGTTCACCTCTATGCAGCTTCCTAGCTTCCCTGGTTCTCTGTGCTCCTGCCAGCAGTTGTGTGCATGTGTGTGGGTTTTTCCCCTTCTAACTTCATTCATCGCGAACATATGCATTTGGGGGTAACCATTACTTAGTGCGACAGGTTAATGTAAGAGCAGTCATTCTGTGCAATTAGCCAAAGGTAGCCATTGTCAGCTGCAGGTTTGAATGGGCGATTTCTAGTCAACATTTTTCTTCAGGGTTTTTTGTCTTCTCTGTGTTTTGTCTCTAGGGGATTTCTGTTCTAGGCTTGCCATATGCTCTCCTCCACAGCGGATACAGTGGGCTGCTCCTTATTATCCTCGCTGCAGTCTTCTGCTGCTACACCAGCAAAATTCTTATCGCTTGCCTCTATGAGGAAAATGAAGATGGGCAGCTTGTGAGAGTGAGAGGCACATATGAAGACATCGCTAACGCTTGCTGCAGAAGGCCGTTTCCAAAACTTGGTGGCAGAGTGGTCAGCGTGACCCAGCTGATGGAACTGATCATGACGTGCACTTTGTATTTGGTTGTTAGTGGGAACTTGCTGTCACATAGCTTTCCAGCTCTACCGGTGACTGAGAAGACGTGGTCCATAATTGCGTTTATAGGTCTGCTGCCATGCGTGTTTATCAAAACCCTGAAAATTGTATCCAGACTCAGTCTCCTCTGCTCCTTGGCCCATTTTGTCATCATATTTGTAGTGATCACTTACTGCCTGACCCAAAGACACCGCTGGTCCTGGGCAAGGTTCAGCCTGCCAGTAGAATTTGAAAGCTTTCTGATTTCAGTTGGTGTGATCATTTTTAGTTACACATCACAAATTTTCCTTCCTACCCTTGAAGAAAGTATGCAAAATCCTAGAGAGTATAGGTCTATGTTGAACTGGACCCATTTCTTGGCTTGTATATTCAAGACAATCTTTGCAATAACGGCACTGCTAACATGGGGGGAAGAAACAAAGGAGGTTATTACTGATAACCTTCCTTCAACCTTACAGACTTCAGTGAACTTGTGTCTCTTGGCCAAGGCACTCTTGTCCTACCCATTGCCCTTTTTCACAATCACAGAAATCTTGCATGCTTCCATATCACCTAGGGACAAAGTCAATTATAAATCACCATGGTTTGCTGTGTTTTTTAAAAGTGTCCTCCTCCTATTAACTCTGCTGATGGCCATGTTCATACCACACTTTGTCCTTCTTATGGGTCTAACTGGCAGTGTTACTGGTGCAGCTATGACTTTCCTCCTTCCTTCTTTTTTCCACTTAAAGCTGAAATGGGAAAAGCTGATGCTGTTTGAGAAATGTGCAGACATATCAGTGTTTACCTTGGGCATCTTCTGTACCCTAGCTGGCCTTGTATGCTCCGTAGAAAGTCTGCTGAAAGCTTTTGGATAAAATGGGGAAGAACAGATCAAAGTCCCTTAATATTTTGCTACCGTGAACATTAGAATTTAAATCAAAATAAAGAATTGCATGGGGTTGGATCTACAAGACATCAGTCATGCTTTAGCCCCACTGAAATCAATGTAACATGATTTTTGTTGTTGTTCAGTCGTTAAATTGTGTCCGACTCTTTGTGACCCTATGGACCATAGCACGCCAGGCCTTCCTGTCCTCCACTGTCTCCCGGAGTTTACTCAAATTCATGTTCATTACATCGGTGATGCTATCTAACCATCTCATCCTCTGCCGTCCCCTTCTCCTTTTGCCTTCAGTCTTTCCCAGCATCAGGGTCTTTTCCAGTGAGTCCTCTCTTCGCATTAGGTGGCCAAAGTATTTGAGCTTCAGCTTCAGTATCTGTCCTTCCAATGAGCAGTCAGGGTGATAGCACTTGCTAAAAAGTTCCATTTATTTCAACAAATGAAGGCAAAGGGACTTAATCTTTGATTTGGGTTAAAGAGAGCTGCCCTTGGCTTTGGACTATCCTGCTGAGAGCCACACTCCAAAAAAAAGGATGGGACCAAAACAAAAAATGGGTGGTGAAATTAAATTAAATTAAATTAAATAAAAAACTTAAATTAAATTAAAATTATTTTAATTAAAAAGTTAAATTAAATCCATTAAATTAAATTAAAAACTAATATTGATTTAATTGTAATTTGATTAAAATTAAAATCAGTTACTATGGCTACCCTTTTATTTAATCAATTTCCCCTTCTGTCCTGTTAACATTTACAATTTAGCAGCCCTGGGGCCCATATGCACATTAGGCACTGCTGATCTAAAGCATGACCTACTTCCACCAGATCCAATCCAAGATTTCCATATTTGCATGCAGATATTCTTGACTATGAAATTTACATTTAAAGTAAACTGTTATTTAATGCTGCAGAGATATTTTACAAGAGCCACAGCAGATTTTTGACAAGTCAAGTCACCAAAATGAGACAATGCTAGCTTCCCTTATATGTAACCCCTTTTCATCTTGAAGCTGGTATTGCTTCTAGTAACTCAGGAGAGGAATGCAGGAATACCTTAGCCAGACCTGGATAAATAAACAGATAAATTAAAATCCTATTGCCTGTTTTATTGTGATACTTGCCTGCTAGTATGAAGTGAACTCAATGTAATTGATTAATGTAGGACATTTTTATTTGTTTCTTTTCCCCAAGTAAAAGCTGTTTTGTTCGGAAGGGAATGATTTGTACTGAAGAAACAGTGATGCATGGTGTAACCCTTTCTTCATTTACTGCTCTTCCAAACCAAATTCTGTCTGCATGATACCATCTCATGTTTGAAAAAAAAGCTCAGGGGAGCAGATTGGACCAGAGAAATAGTAGACAGCAAGTATTAAGCACACTTTGCAAATGGCTTCTTTCTGGATTGACTTTTCCTTCATAATAAAGCTATGTGTATTTGTACATCGACTATCTACTAAGAGCCAAAGGTTGCTGTGCTATTCCTCTTAAATGAAATCCTTGCCACATCTCAGGAAGACAAATGTCTTTGCAGGTTTTCCCTGCTTATGATTTGTTATATAGTGTTGTCTCGCTGCATAACAGAGCCAATGCTTCAATAGAACTGCAGACTAAAAGCAGAAGTCTCTCTGCTAGCCAAACAGAAATCTGTTGCTGTTCAAAAAAATTAAAAAATTAAAAAATCTGATAATTCCCTGAACAGTTTTGTTTGTCAAGTAAAGTAACGTACTGTCAAAATCAGCATGAAAACCATCATGAAATTATATTTTTGACATTTGTGTTTTTCATATTTATTTTATACTGCCGTATTTATTAATTTTGTCTCAGCAAACTGAGTCTGTTATGAGAAATAAAATTAAACAGAAGATTGGATGACTTCTTCCCATTTGTCCATAACATTATTAATATGTAAACATGAATGATCTTATAGAAACAGTAATGGAGACATTATGGCACATTCAGTCATAGTGGGATTTGGTTGATTTTGACTGAGTGCAATGTGTGAGTCCAGCAAGTCTAGTTTGTAAACCATTGTTTATCTTTTAGTGTATTGTATAAATCAGCTAATTGTGGTTTAGTCAACAAATCATGTTTTAAAATGTGGTGTAACCATTATATAAACCATTTGCTGAGTTCATTCTTAAGTCTACATTAGGATTTTTACCCTTGTTTTGTTGAACAAGACACAGAGGCCTGGTTCAACTACAATGTTAAGCTGTAATAGGCAGGCTTACATATCATGGTCAGCCCAAACCAAATAAACCACTTTATGGCATAGCGCTGTGTCCAGGCACGCCATGTTGATATCTGCAAGTTACTTTATTTTATTTATTTATTTATGTTTCAATTTATATACCGCTCCATCTCCCCACAAGGGAACTCTGGTACTTGAACATTATCTCATTAAACTCCCATGTTGAAGATACAGCAGCTGTTTTTTTTTATAAATTTTATTGAATTTTAAAATACATAATAAAAGTTAGAACAAGAAATAAAGATAGAAATACAAAGTAAGAAAAAAGTAAAAGAAAAGTGAAGTCAAGAAAAATAATAAAGAAAAGAAATATAAGAAATAGATGGCCTCCAATCTGTCTTTGGTCTTTAGATACAATAATTTGCTTTAAATGTCTTTCATACAACACACAGAAACTTTTCTTTGTTATATACACTTCAATTTCTATAATCCAATCTTCCGATCTTCATGTAGATTTCACCTTTCTTGCAATTCTCTAATAGTCCATCTGTAGTTTCCACTCCTTGAAATAATGTTGGTTTAAATGTTCTTGGCTGCATCAGTTTAATATTTTTTATTCACTCTTTCCATTTTTACATCTGTATTCATATCCTTGGTAAAGTCCAATTAATTTTAAATCATATATATATAACAAGGAAAGGCCTTATTTTAATTCTAAAATGAAATATATTCTATTCATATATGTCCATAGAAATAACACTAGTTTAAACATAATCTATGTTTAGACTACAATTATACCATATTCTACATCTTCCTACATATTTACCTAATTAACATTTTTATAGCTACCTATTCTACTAACACATAACCTAACAACAATTCTCAATAATATTCATACTAATAATTATAAAAATAAGTCATCCTATAGTAGCATTAATCATTCATATATCTCCATAAAAAGAAATTTCTAATTTTCATATAATCTCTAACATCAACTTATATTTATCTCTCTAATTTTATAACCTTACATCTTACAATTAAAATATCACATTTTATACATCCATACAGTTTCTCATATCAATTTTTAACATTTAATATTCCCAACAATCATATTACTAGTTAAAACTTGATACATTTACCCACTCAATATCCAAAATCTAAATCAAAATCCATGGTTCCATTAACCTTATGACCCATATCACACTAAATCTCTTATTCAGGTTATGCCAAAATCACCACATACAACCTGTTCTATTCTGTATCTCATGTAGAATGTCAGAATGTTTTTCTTAACCTTTCCATCTTTTCCCTGTCTCAATTGCCATAATGTGTTTATACCAAAATTATAGTGTGTAGCCTGTTGTGCTATCTGTCTCATATAGAGTATCAGAATGTTTTTCTGGACCAGTGTGTTTAAAATCCCTTTCTCCTGATTCTCCTCTATTTCGAAAAAAAAAATTTTTTCCCCCTGCTTCTAATTCTATCTTTTGTTCCTTTTGTTCCTGACTTTGGTAAACTATCATTAAAGATTCCAATGATTTCTTAATTTCTAAAAGAGTTTCACTAATTTCTTTTTTAAATTCTCGAATTGCTGTTAGGAGTGCCATTCTTCCCCACCCCCCTCTTTGTTCTTCAAGCTGCGAGAGCTAGTCAAAACAAACAGTTTCTCAGGGAACTGATGGTCAGCTGATCTGTTCGGGTGGAAAATTACCAGCTATATTTCAAGTAAAAAGTTTTTAAAATAAAAAAAGAAAAGTTAATAGTTAGTCCAGTAAAATATATTCAAAAGATATTGAATAAAGACTTTTGTACTTCCGAATAAAACAAATCCATTCTGAAAAAAGAAGAAAGATAAAAAAGAAAAAATGCAAACGTTTCGCTGTGCTGAGGAGAAAAGTTTCATCCAATATAAGAAAGTAAGAGAAATAAATCTTATATTCCCATCTGAGACAGAATCTTCTCTAATACAAAAGAAAGGTAGAAAAAAATTGCAAACTTTTCACTATACTTCAAATATAAAGTCCATCGTTACTTCCACCAGAATTAATTATAGCAAAGAAAACACAAAATTAGCCAACATTTTGAGCAAAGTCCAAAGAAAGACCTTAGATGATAAAACATTCTAATCTAAAAAAATAAAAAAATAAAAGTGATCTAAAAGCCAGCTGCTCGCTCTGATATCTCTCAAGAGACTTATGTTCCCTGTAGAGCTTGAAATTCCTCCGGTCGCCTCACTGCTCTCACCCCCCTGTCCTCTCCGTGGTGGAAACTACAAAAAGAACAGGAGGTGGCAATTCCAACGACCCAGTGAGTAATCTTCTGGTTCTCCTCTCTTCAAGGAGAAGCTTCAGTGGTCTTACAATTTCTGTAGACCACCGCAAACAGGGAAAAGCTAGCCACCTCTTCAACACTCTGAAAAACTCTGAGTTGTCGAGCTGCAGTCTGGCTGGGGACTGAAGATACAGCAGCTGTTGATGTCTGTAAGAGTAATCTATCAACAAAAATGCAACTAATCAACAAAGCACTGCATCCCCCAAGTTAATGTTAATCAATGGTATGCTGATAAATGTATAACAATCAGCTCAGCCAACTCCGCTGCTACCATCACACTGCTCTATGCGCCCCCAAATAGCTGGTTGGCGTGCTAGGTGTCGCAGCTCAGTTCTGCTCTCAACCAGCTTGCAAAATTCCAAAAAATTTAAGCAGCTCCAGCATCCCACTGGTGTTAATTTCTTAAAAATATATTGTTTTTACAACAATCGATTTACTCCCATGTTACTTGATTCCCTACCCAACCACACAATAGTCTCCCTGGTTCAAGTCATCAATCAATCCATTGTTTAGATCTGATATGTCCAATGACACCCTGGATTTATTTTCTTGGCTAGGTGTCTAGATTTGTTTTTCTTATCCAACACTTCTGTTCAATAGTAGAAAGCTCCAAAACTTCAGAATATAGGAAGAAACTCAAGCTTTAAGGATTGGTAGGACCCTCTAGAGAGCGGGAAGAGGGTTTGATCCCCCTCTCAAGGGGTGCATAGAGGAACACGGGATGTGCAACACATTGGTGAGGTCTCAACAACCAGCAATCCTGACAGCAGTTCTTTGCTGTGGAGAAAAAGGCATAAGATTGAAGAGACAATGTAAGTAAAGAGGTTAAGCCTTGATTAACCTCTCTGTTGTATTCATGGAATGCATATAACTAACCATGTATTTTCAACACAGTTGGTGATGCATCTTGAACTTTATACCTAATACTGGACTAGTTTGACTCCAGCCATTTCCCCTCACCCCTGCCTCCATTTACCTGGGAAAACAGTTCTGGGATTGCTAAAGATAAGGTTGCGCCAAGGAACTTGGATATGATAACTATTTATTTTTGTTCCCCTCAGAATCTACACTGGTAAGACTCATGCTTTTAGAATTCAATTATCTTGTGATAAAAACCTCACTGGCTTCATCAAGAAATTAATATGCAATTTATTTGCTTTCTTTTTGTATGCAGAGTATTTCTTGATTTTTTAATACTTATCTGAGCAAATTATATGCTGAATAAAATAAATCAGCTTCAATAAGCAGAGACATAATTAACATCCTGTACAATAGACTTTAGTTTTAAAAGATATTAACTTATTAAAAGAATAGGCATCACAATATATTTTGCATTAGTGATAATCCGTTATGATAGGAAACAATCTAGACAGAAGTACTTTAATGAATACTTGGCATCTTAATATGCCAAATCTATCTTAGTCTAGATAATTAGAAGAACTGT
The DNA here is from genome assembly GCA_023362775.1 of Charina bottae. Taxonomy (NCBI): domain Eukaryota; kingdom Metazoa; phylum Chordata; class Lepidosauria; order Squamata; family Charinaidae; genus Charina; species Charina bottae. The sequence goes on along the minus strand of JALMGJ010000001.1, from coordinate 6,622,509 downwards.
TTGAAAGACAAAAAGTTAAATTATCATTACTAGCACTTTCACTCACATTGGCACTGAGTCATAATACGTAAAAATGTGCAAAAGGAGTTGGATCCCAGACTTGAATGCCAAATAATAATGTCAAAATGTAGAAACTGCCTTTGTACTTCTCAGCAGCAATGCCTGTGGTTTGAAGGAATAAAAATGACTTCTCAGCACTAACCTTTGCTTTAAATACTCATTTATCCAGAAACATAAAACTATACCATTCTGTGGAGCAGCCTTCGCCCACCTTAGTGCCCTCTAGATGTATGGACCAGAGGCAGCATACATATGTGTTTATTTATTACAGAACTTTTTCCCCACCCTCATTCAAGATGCTCACGGCAGTCATATAAACAACATCTTCACGATCCAATAAAACCATAGTTGGACATGCAAAATAAAATAAAAATAAAGATGTCCTTTAAAAAAACTCTAGCAGCAGACCAGACAAACTAACAATCTAAGCTCCATAAGCCCAGTGAAATAATAATGGCTTTCCTGTCTTTCCAGCCAGGAATGGGTGGGTGGGTGTGGGAATCATCAAGAAAGGTTGCCACCAAAAAGGTTCTCATATGCTCTCCAACTCCCTCATGCCCAGGAGTGGGGAATCTGCAGCATCCCTTCTCAGACTGAACTCTCGGGATGAGCAGACTCTGACCCAAGCCACAAAGGGCTTCATAAGTCCTTCATAAGTCCTTCATAATCAACATTCTGAATTGGACCTGGAAACATATTGGCAGCCAACACAACAGCTACAATATAGATCTGGCTCTGCTGAAATGGCCCTCAGTAGCCAACAAGCAAGCTGCTACTTCACCCATAGCAGTTTCTTCAAAAGCAGTCCCAAGTAGATCATGTTGCTATAATCCAATCTCAAGGTGATGAGGGCTTGAGTAACTGCCTTCAGGGACTCTTGCACTAAAGAAGGTTAGAACTTGCGTATCAGCGGAAGCTGAGCAATGGCTCCCTTGGCCACAGCCTCTACTTGCTGCTGAAGCAGAAGGCATGAATCCAGAATATTCCCCCCACCCCACCCTACTTGCAAACAACCCCATCCAAATGGGATTTGATGGAATACAACCCCATCCAAAGCTAATGTAGTAACCACTATTGGGCCAGACGGTTTCTGAGCAAACAGCAACTCCGTCTTGCTAGGATTAAGTTTCAGATTGTTTCTCCCATCCAGTCCCTTATACTTGTAGACAGTGGGAAAGGACATCTACTACATCTCTTGTTCAGTTTGTGGGGAAGAGTATCATCAGCATTCCAATAATAGCTCACTCTGAACCAATGGATGACCTCTGCCAACAATTTTATACAGATGCTGAACAATGTGGGATAGAGAATTGGGCCCTGTAGCACCATATAAAGGAGAAGCCAACAGCTTGACTGCTCATCCCTCCACCCCCCACTACTAAATGGAACCATCATCTCAGGAAGGAATGGAATCACTGTAAAAATGTTACCAACCCCAGTCCTTATAGACTATTCATGGTTGATGATAGTGAATGCTGCTAAGTGTTCTAATAGGACCACAAAGGCTATACTCCCTCCCTCTAGTTCCACCTAAGGTCATCCAGAAGAGTGACCAATGCTGTTTTAGTCCCCCACCCAGTCTGAAACCAGATTGAAAGAGTTCAAGATAAATCACTTTATTCAGGATCCTCTGGAACTGATGCCCCACCATCTTCTCCAGAATCTTCCCTAAAAATGGAAGATTGGAGACCAGGTAGAAGTTGTCCATTACAATTAAGCTGAGTTTTTTTTTTTTCAGAAAGGGACATACCACTACCTCTTGCAAGACATAAGGCACTACCCTCTCCTTCAATAAAATATTGCTCACCTCTTAGATCCAACCTCCCATACAGTATCTGCCTGGATACTTGAAGGAACATGAAGCTCATGTTGAAAAGATGCCAGTCCACGAGCTTGAACAAATCCTAGATGATATTGCAAGATGTTACACTGGATTCTGCCACATGGAGTCTGAATCAGAGTGAACGTGAGTGATTTTACCAGCAAAATGACTAGTAAACAAATCACAGCAGCCTGAATGATATTCTTTCCATCCATCCTTACCTAACAAGATACAGGTAATCTTAAACAGGGCCACTAGATTACTAGGTAATGCTATAATCATTAAGAAATGCTGGCATTTTCCTACCCTTATCACCACATAGAACATAGGCTCCTATTTGTGCCTGGTTGTATTCACTCCATTTTGTCAGCTGACTGTGCTCTAAGAGTTGATTCTACCAATTCATCCCTGAGAGCTCCTCCATAAACCAAGGGAGTACCCCAAGGATAGGGGACAAGGAGGAGCTGCTTGGAACAATTATCATCAGGTTCCTCATTGTCTCCAAATTCCAGATATTGATCAGGCACAAGGTGGAACTATCCACCAAATCACTGGAAATTTTTACAAGTGCCTGCAGGAAACCAGCCATATCTATAGACTGTCTGGGGCAGACCATCCAAATCAATCCCTCAGCTTTGGAGAGGTTGAAGGTGTTGATGAACCACATGCTGACTAGGAAGTTATCTGACCATGACAAATTGCTGATCACAATATCCTCTATTCTCGTATCACAAGCCATATGCTCTGGGGTAAACTAGATCCCACATGTGACCACCTGTATAAATCAAGCTAGATATCACTTGGAATAAACCCATGGAAGTGATGAATTCTTGTACATTCAAGAACCCACCTCCAGAGCATGGAGACTGAAGTACATTCCAGTCAAAAAAGCATGGTTTTATTACATGGACCTGACATTCACAAGCACCAGCCTGAGGCCAAAGCACCTAGGAATCTCATTTCCAGGTTCTTGGTAGAGTAGTTGGATAAGGAGGGGGTGGACACTGAACTGGTGATTTCCGTACTCCTGGAACAGCTGATCAATGTTTCCCATCATAACGCCTTCTGCCAGTCACTTCGGTAATATGCTTTTGCCCTCATCACCCTTTATAGCATCTAGAGCATCCCGGACAAATGTCACCTAACTCTCCTCACCTACATCTCCTGAATTGGTATAGCTATCTGGCCCATGGCCAGTGCAACCAACTAACCAACTTTCTCTCCTACATCCTACCTACCCCAAAACGTACCTCACCAACTTGCCTAGCATTCCTCATTTCCCCAACAGCTATACTCCCTCTGGGACCATGTTGGGTGAGGTACTCCCATACTGTTGAGTAGGGAACCTCCTCATCTACTCTCTGCCTCTGACCCAGAAAGTGAAGCTCACAAAAGATATTTGGGATAGTGGCTCCCATCAGGCACAACCAGTTCTGTGTCATCTCCAAATGGTGGCAACCTAAATTCTACAATTCTATAGCATGGAATAAGAGCCCACTAATCAAGAATGTTAGTGTATTGCTAAAATAACATTGGAATGTAATACTGCCATTTGACTCAAATGATCTAACTGAGGAAAAAACAATAATGCATACATGAATTTCTTTATTCTACAATGTTTTGCCCATTCATTCCAAGCAAGTGAGAAGAGCTACTGTAAGTCCATATCTTCTTGTGCAGGCAGATAAGTTTTTTCACTCAAATTCATGAGGATTCCCACATGGGCAAAAAAAAAGTCTTGTTTAAATATGTCCCATAAGAGGTTTATAGAATTTTTCTCATGTAGAATTATTGTTGTGACTTCATGGTCTGCCTTATTGCATTTCTGAACTAAGTCCTTCTTTGTTCCTTTTCACATTTAGTCAGATTTAGTTTGTCATCCTCAGTATGCTTTGTTGGAATGAGCTAAAAAATAGATTGCCATTTGTACAGTAGCTGTTGGAAATAGAGTTTATAAAGAAGCACAAAGATTAGTGTTGAATAAAATAGTTAAAGAAAACTAAATACAATTTCCAGTATAGTGAGTTATGACAATTCATGTGGGTGAGCAGCTTATGGATTTGACAATGGACATCTGAATACAAATAAAGCATCCCAGATGCCCTGGGGGCAGTTAGCGATTGGCTTCCAACAGCACACTAAGCCACAAGCTTGGCACTTTTCTCAGCTTGAGGGCCACCCCAGGACTTATGCCAGATGTCAAGGACCTCCCGTGTAAAATACACAGTAGATTCAGTCATCAGTAATGGCACAGCATGAACTCCTGGAGTCCTTGCTTCTTAACCTTACTTTTGTAAATTTCCAAGTGGACAAATTAAAAAAAAAAGTTTTTAAAAACATTAAAGATGCTAGAAGAGGAAGAACATGCCTAAATCCTGAGAAGGCTGTCAAAGCTGGCAGGAAAAGATTTTGGGGAGAACTAGATAACTCAACTGTTATGAAAAAGAGAACCAATGTGCATGCTGGGAAGTTCTCTCTCACTCTAAGAATATAAACTGGTACAGAGATGAGTCTAAGATCAGCCATACATCTGCAGGAGTGGGGGTGAGGTTTCAAAAACATCAAGATGGCAGTCATAACAAGGCAATTGAAGCCCTGTCCCTTTTGCATATGTGTCACATGTACAAAGGGGTGGGGCTTCAATTGTATGGTCATGGCCAGTATTTTTTTTTACCTTTCCTGTGGATTTTCTTTTTTCAATATTTTCTAAACCTTCAGTTGGCCTAGTAAAGATATTGTCCCTATGTTTCATTTTGTTTTATTAGAAAGTGATGATAGATAAATAGATGATAGATAGATGATAGATAGATAGAGATAATCCTACATCACAGGAAGGGGAGGAACATTTTATAAGCCTCTAAAGCCCAATATTTCCAATGAAATAATTGAAAGGGAGAATGTCTAAGAATGGGTGAATACAAGGTGGAATCATGTTCAAGGCTATTACTGGACAGGAAATATGGTGTATCATACACCCCTACCACCTGCAGAGTGGGTCAAGAGGGGACCTCACTAACATTGCAATAAGATTCATTGGCCAGTTTCCATATACTTTCTATCTCGTCTTTCCCTTTTCCATACACTTCACACATAAGCAAACAAAAGACTTATTAGAATATCACTTGCTGAAATTTAAATTAAACCAGTCAACGCAGTATATAATATGCAGTATAGGACAGTGTTAGCAGAGAATTTGCTATAGTACTGCCATAGCGTTCAACACTATACCATCCAAAATCTCCAGAATCCTAAAGATCCCCATCAATCTGAATTTTTTTAAAGGTATCTCACTGCATGGACTCTTTACTGCAACAACAGAGCTTGCCATAGTTGTGTGGAAAGCAGAGAACTTCATTAGAGACACTCACAGGGAATTAAACACTCATTAACCACCAGCAGGTTATCAATGTACTATAATGTACTAGGTAATATTAATAGCTCAATATGGGCTAATAGTATAAAAATATAAACTTACGCTAATAGGATTGTTTTTAATGAAAATAGCTGCAAAAATATTTCCATGTACATTTTTATTTCTATTTGGTTGGCCAAGCAATCTTCTGAAGTTTGTAAAAATGCTGTAAAAATTACTCAATTCTCAGTTCAGTTGTAATATCATATGAGCCTGATTCATTGCAGCTGTGCATGCTTTGTTGAAATGTCTTTTATTCAAAGCTTGGAATTAAGCACAACCATTTTATTATATGCCACACTGAAGTATAGTGGGAAGGGGGAAAGTAAAAGATAACTAACACTGACAATAGTACTTTAAATATTCCTTTCATCATAAAATCATGCTCAAGGCAGCTGCAGCTTCTTTATGGAAACTCAGGCAAAAACTGGATTTCCTTGCTTTGCGAATGATCAAACAGGCCACAGTGTCCTGAATCCCAGCAGCAGCTATGACCAAGGTTCACAATTGTGGAACATCTACAGTGAATTGGTATCTAGGAGGGGTCCCCATGGCTGATTCCTAAACCTCCTTCCTTCTGTGGAAGTTATCTTGGTCTCCTCAGCTATTTCTGTATGAGTAGGCAATGAGAGAAAGGGGTGTGGTGGCTCAGCGGGTAAGATGCCAGGCTTGTCGATTGGAAGATCGCAAGTTCAGAGGTTCGAATCCCTAGTCTCACGTGATGGAGTGAGCTCCCGCACTCGCCCCAGCTCTTGCCAACCTAGCAATTCGAAAGCATGCAAATGCAAGTAGATAAATAGGTACCACTTCGGTGGGAAGGTAACAGCATTCCGCGCATGTCATGCCGGCCACATGACCGCAGAAGCATCTTCGGACAGCGCTGGCTCTTCGGCTAACAAACGGAGATGAGCACCGGCCCCTAGAGTCGGACACGACTGCACAAATGTGCGGGGAGAACCTTTACCTTTACCTTAGGCAATGAGAGAAGGGAATGTAATTAGCAGGGCCTTATTCCTAGCCACTGCAAACTAGAACAGATTGGACTCAGAAGAGGACAAAAAAATGGGAGGACAAAAGAAACAAAGAAGGAATGGGGTCATGAGAGCAAAATATCCAAGAGCCCCCCAGAACTTGAAGTTGGAACTGGGTGACAGTTACAAATTAATGAAAGCCACAGGTAAGAATGAAAGCCACAGGTACTGGACAAGGAGCAGACGTGGTAGAGAATACAGTTTGGAAGAGTTCAAATCTGAGGGTGCTGCATTCTTGACATGAAGAAAGGTAATAGAAAGAAAGAAGGATGAGTTATGAGTTATATTGAAGAAGTTAAGCTGAGCGCTCATAAAACTGCTATTTTCTTCTATTGAGCAATACAGGGCTTACATCTCTCCCATTATTTTAAAATTTCTTGGTATGCATATTAATTAATTAATTAAGGCATCATCATAACCCGAGTCTCTCCTGGGTCCAAATATATGGCAAGGAGCTGGTATGAGGCTGAGATAATTTATCATTTAGTTTGTAATTTAAACTGCTTTAAACCCATTAGTCCCATATTTGACAATCTGAGATCTTAGATGAATCATGATTCAAGCCTCCGCTGTCAATTAGCTGTGGGAATGATCTGACTTTACTAACAGTATTTCTAGTGATATTGGAAAGATCCATCCGGTGATAATGATACAAATAATAATACGCAATTTGGATCAGAGGAGTGGGGGAAACTAATAATTTTTAATTCCAGGCAGAAATGTCAATAAAAATAAAAGATAAAACAAAATCCTCAGTACTCAGAGCAACAAGGCTGTTGTTGCTTTATCTCCTCCAGATAATCACATCCAATTCCAGAATGCTAAGATAAAGAACAGTGTTTCCAGAGAGGGCCTGCAATTTCCAAGTCTGCTTGCATTTCAGCATCAGTGCCTTCTTTTGACCAAATTAAATCCTAGTATCCGTTTGAAATTCCTTCATATGGTGCTGAACCAGAAATATTGGAAAATTAATGAGGTATCATGGCAGCTCAGTGGATTCAGTTGTTCTGACTTGTCCTGCAATAGCCCCAGTATTCTTCCCAGAAAAGATTTAAGATGTATGAAGCTGACCAAAGTCCCCTCTCCCCCTTTTCATGCAGTGGGTTGTTTTCCATATTCCTGCTCAGTCTACCCTTTTCTTCCTTCAATTACAATGATATATGTATTTCTTTGCTAGGTTACTGATAAAGGGACCTTCAAGATAGATCTGAGAGGATATTGAAAGGCATTTGTTGAGACCCAAACACTTTTATTAAATGTACCTCCTGATTATCATGAAGTGCACTATGAGCCAATAGCTGAATTGTACTTCCTAAAATTCATTTTATTCCAAAAAGTTAAGAAGAAAAAGAAGAAGAAAAAGAAAAAAAGGGGGGTGGGCGAGAAAGCAATTGGGAAAGTAGACGCTATATAAGGCACATTATCTATGCTTCAAATAATAGACTGATGCCTATCTAGAAAAATGCTAAATCAAGTTTCAGTTTTCAAAACTGCTATTCATTAGCTGTAACACTTCAAAAACTTATACCCAACTGCTGAAAATCATTTTTCCTGCTTGCCTGCACTACTATTAATACCAGGATAATCTATCTTTGTTAGAAAAAAAAGTTTAATCTTTCAAAATTCCTGTTGAAAAGGAAATGAAGTTTTTTTTTCAAAAGAAAAAGAAAAAGAAAAATCTGATAATATTTCAAGATTTACAGTCCAGGAAGCTTATATGGGAAATAAATGATAGGAAATTCATTGCAGTTTTAATCATTTGTATTGTATTTCAGACAGCAGAAAGAAAACCTTGAATGTATTTTTGTCACAGTTTAAGTTGCCAGCTTATTTAAGCAGGATGGTGGCTTCATATAGTTTTTGGTGTGAAACCGTGCGCAGTTTGATGGCTTAGAACCACGGTTTGAAGTGGGATAGGATGTGCTAGGATGCATCCCAATAAATTCAGACAAAATTTATATCTGCTGATTTGGCAGAAGGTGTTCCAAGTTCCAAGTACTATTATTTCTTGGTAAGCCCACAAAATCTTATCAATATAGATCAGCATTTGTCAACCTCAGCGACATTAAGATGTGCAGATTTCAACTCCCAGAATTCCCCAGCCAGCAAAGTGTGGGAAATAGCACTGACTATAACACATCAGCAAAAGAGCCTTGAAGAATCCTTTCAATAACTTTCTTTTTAGTTATATCAGTTAAGTAACTCTTAATAGTTTACCTTTGTCTATACTAATTCCCAGGGGGCGTGGTGGCTCAGCGGGTAAGACGCCAGGCTTGTCGATCGCAAGTTCTGAGGTTCGAATCCCTAGCCCTGCGTGCAGAGTGAGCTCCCGCACTCGCCCCAGCTCTTGCCAACCTAGAAATTCAAAAGCATGCAAATGCAAGTAGATTAATAGGTACCACTTTGGTGGGATGGTAACAGCGTTCCACATGCGACATGTCGGCCACATGACTGTGGAAGCGTCTTCGGACAGCGCTGGCTCTTCGGCTAAGAAACGGAGATGAGCACCGGCCCCTAGAGTCGGACACGACTGCACAAATGTGTGGGGGGAACCTTTACCTTTTATACTAATTCCCTGTGGATAGAAAAACTGCATATTAATGTTCAATAAAGCAGTGAATCAATAAAATGTTTATTATGGTCAGTGACCAGAACTATATGGAATTCTAAAAAAACAGTTAAAATGAATAAAGAAAAATAGTATGTATAAATACAAAATAAACAATTAGAAAAGATCTAAAAGGGGCGCTGTAACCCGCTGAGCTGTTAGACTGCCGAGCATAAGGTTGGCGGTTCGAATCCGCGTGGCGAGGTGAGCTCTCGCCACTTGCCCCAGCTCCTGTCAACCCAACAGTTTGAAAGCTAAGGCAAGTAGATAAATGGGTACCACTTACGTGGGAAAAATTTGCTGGCGTCCTTTCGGAGGGTCACCCTCAGACCGGAGAAGACCTGGTGAATCCCGTGGATGGCGGCGGAGGATGGCGGATCCCGAATGACAACTTCCAGGACGTCAGCAGCCGGCTTGGAAGCGAGGGATTCTGGGGCACGTAGTCCGATACCTGCGGAAGAAGAGTCGGTTCCCTCACCCCCCCCAACGCGCGGTTAAAACATTGTTAATATATATTTGTTGTTGTTGTTCAGTCGTTTAGTCGTGTTCGACTCTTCGTGACCTCATGGACCATAGCACGCCAGGCCTTCCTGTCCTCCACTGTCACCCGGAGTTTACTCAAATTCATGTTCATTACATTGGTGATGCTATCTAACCATCTCATCCTCTGCCGTCCCCTTCTCCTTTTGCCTTCAGTCTTTCCCAGCATCAGGGTCTTTTCCAGTGAGTCCTCTCTTCGCATTAGGTGGCCAAAGTATTTGAGCTTCAGCTTCAGTATCTGTCCTTCCAATGAGCAGTCAGGGTTGATTTCCTTTAGGATTGACTGATTTGACCTCCTTGCAGTCCAAGGGACTCTCAAGAGTCTTCTCCAGCACCACAGTTCAAAAGCATCAATTCTTCGGCGCTCAGCCTTCCTTATGGTCCAACTCTCACAGCCATACATTACTACTGGGAAAACCATAGCTTTAACTATACGGACCTTTGTCGGCAAGGTGATGTCTCTGCTTTTTAATATGCTGTCTAGGTTTGCCATAGCTTTCCTCCCAAGGAGCAAGTGTCTTTTAATTTCATGGCTGCAGTCACCATCTGCGGTGATCTTGGAGCCCAAGAAAATAAAATCTGTCACTGCTTCCATTTCTTCCCCTTCTATTTGCCAGGAAGAGATGGGACCAGATGCCATGACCTGGGTTTTTTTAATGTTGAGTTTCAAGCCAGCTTTTGCACTCTCCTCTTTCACCCTCATCAAGAGGCTCTTTAGTTCCTCTTCACTTTCTGCCATTAGGGTGGTATCGTCTGCATATCTGAGGTTGTTGATATTTCTCCCGGCAATCTTAACTCCGGCTTGTGATTCATCCAGCCCGGCATTTCTCATGATGTATTCTGCATATAAGTTAAATAAGCACGGTGATAATATACAGCCTTGTCATACTCCTTTCCCAATTTTGAACCAGTCGGTTGTTCCATGTCCGGTTCTAACTGTTGCTTCTTGACCCACGTACAGGTTTCTCAGGAGACAGGTAAGGTGGTCTGGTACTCCCATCTCTTTAAGAATTTGCCACAATTTGTTGTGATCTACACAATCAAATGCTTTAGCGTAGTCAATGAAGCAGAAGTAGATGTTTTTCTGGAACTCTCTTGCTTTTTCCATGATCCAGCGAATGTTGGCAATCTGATCTCTAGTTCCTCTGCCTCTTCGAAACCCAGCTTGCACTTCTGGTAGTTCTCGGTTCACATACTGCTGAAGCCTAGCTTGTAGGATTTTGAGCATAACCTTGCTAGCATGTGAAATGAGTGCAATTGTACGGTAGTTTGAACATTCTTTGGCATTGCCTTTCTTTGGAATTGGAACGTAAACTGACCTTTTCCAATCCTGTGGCCACTGTTGAGTTTTCCAAATTTGTTGGCATATTGAGTGCAGCACTTTAACAGCATCATCTTTTAGGATTTTAAATAGCTCAGCTGGGATACTATCTTCTCCGCTAGCTTTGTTGTTAGTAATTCTTCCTAAGGCCCACTTGACTTCACTCTCTAGGATGTCCGGCTCAAGGTCAGTGACCACACCATCGTATTTATCAGGGATATTAAGATCTTTCTTGTATAGTTCTTCTGTGTAATCTTGCCACCTCTTCTTAATCTCTTCTGCTTCTGTTAGGTCCCTGCCTTTTTTGTCCTTTATCATGCCCATCTTTGCACAAAAGGTTCCCTTGATATCTCCGATTTTCTTGAAGAGATCTCCAGTCTTCCCCATTCTATTGTTTTCCTCGATTTCTTTGCACTGTTCATTTAAGAAGGCCACCTTATCTCTCCTTGCTATTCTCTGGAAATCTGCATTAAGTTGGTTATATCTTTCCCTTTCTCCCTTGCCTTTTGCTTCCCTTCTTTCCTCAGCTATTTGTAAAGCCTCATCAGTCAGCCACTTTGCTTTCTTGCATTTCTTTTTCTTTGGGATGGTTTTAGTTTCTGCCTCCTGTACAATGTTACGAACCTCCATCCATAGTTCTTCAGGCACTCTGTCTACCAGATCTAATCCTTTAAATCTATTCCTCACCTCCACTGTATATTCATAAGGGATATGATTTAGGTCATACCTGAGTGGTCTAGTGGTTTTCCCTACGTTCTTCAATTTAAGCCTAAATTTTGCAATAAGAAGCTCATGATCTGAGCCACAGTCAGCTCCAGGTCTTGTTTTTGCTGATTGTATAGAGCTTCTCCATCTTTGGCTGCAAAGTATATAATCAATCTGATTTCAGTATTGACCATCTGGTGATGTCCATGTGTAGAGTCGTCTCTTGTGTTGTTGGAAAAGAGTGTTTGCTATGACCAGCCTGTTCTCTTGACAAAACTCTATTAGCCTTTGCCCTGCTTCATTTTGTACTCCAAGGCCGAACTTGCCTGTTAGTCCGGTTATTTTTTGACTTCCTACTTTAGCATTCCTGTCCCCTATGATGAAAAGGACATCTTTTTTTGGTGTTAGTTCTAGAAGGTGTTGTAGGTCTTCATAGAACCGGTCAACTTCAGCTTCTTCGGCATCAGTGGTTGGGGCACAGACTTGGATCACTGTGATGTTGAATGGTTTGCCTTGGATTCGAACTGAAAGCATTCTGTTGTTTTTGAGGTTGTACCCCAGTACTGCCTTTCCCACTCTTTTATTGACTATGAGAGCTACTCCATTTCTTCTAAGGGATTCTTGCCCACAGTAGTATATATAATGGTCTCCTGAATTAAATTCGCCCATTCCTGTCCATTTTAGTTCACTGATTCCCAAGATGTCGATGTTCAATCTTGTCATCTCATGTTTGACCACATCCAGCTTACCTTGATTCATAGATCTTACATTCCAGGTTCCTATGCAATATTGTTATTTATAGCATCGGACTTTCCTTCCACTTCCAGACACATCCACAGCTGAGCATCCTTTCGGCTTTGGCCCAGCTGCTTCACTCTTTCTGGAGCTACTCGGAATTGCCCTCCGCTCTTCCCCAGTAGCATTTTGGACACCTTCCAACCTGAGGGGCTCATCTTCTGGCGTCATATCTTTTAGCCTTTTGATACTGTCCATGGGTTTTCTTGGCAAGAATACTGGAGTGGTTTGCCATTCCCTCCTCCAGTGGACCACATTTTGTCAGAACTCTCCATCATGACCTGTTCTTCTTGACCTGACTTCATTGAGTTACGCAAGCCCCTTCACCACGACAAGGCAGTGATCCATGAAGGGGTTAATATATATGGCTGTATAATATGTATGAAATTACAATGATTGTAAGCCGCCTAGATCCCTCCGTCTAGGGAGGGGATAGGCGGGGTATAAATACGATAAATGAAATGAATAAATGAATGAAAAGAAATAGAAAAACTTGCAAGGACTATTAAGCAAATGATTGTGGAATTACTAAAACTAAATGTGTAAGTTCAAAAATATTTGAATTCCGGTTTAATGGTTCTTAAAATATTAAATTAGATTAAATTAGATTAAAAATAGTCCTAGGGGCTTATAAATTTAATTTTATAGCTAAAAAGAATGGCCCTGGGAATTAGTGTGTATAAATTTACTTGGGTTCACTGGCTATTGCTTAAACTTAAGCATAAAGTAAACAAACTAGAATTTAACTCTGTGATGTTCCTAAGATTATGGATAGCAGAGACTACACTAACTCTTATGAAACAGCAACAGTGATCAAACATAAATTATCTACTTTCCTGGAGGTCATCTCTGAGGTATCTGCTAAAAGGGAGAGAATAAGATAATGATCTATTTTGTGATGTTAAGATTGATACAATCAATTTTTGCACCAGCTTGAATAAAAAGGGCATGTGTGATTGATTCAGTTTCTCCCAGTGGACAGAGGCATAGGTGCTGTTGTACAAAGATTTTTTTTCTTCATTAAAAGGACTCGGGGCAGGAAGGTGTCTCTTCTAGTACACTCCAAGATGTTTCAAGCTGTTGGTTTTATATACTCTGAAGCAGCTGATTTACCTCCGCTCCAGCATTGTCATATTCTTGGTGAAACCAGAGCTTGGGGTTACACTTTACCTCAGGATTGATGCTTTAACCAAAATTTCTTGGATGCTGGAAGTCAGCATTTGCAGATCACTGACCATATTTGTGGTTAAGTGTCCATTGCAGATAGAATAGTGAAGCTAAGAAGCTTGATCTGAACTAAAGAAGAGAGTAAGGGTTTTCTCCATTCTCTTAGTCCACCTTTCTCTCTTGTCCTTTCCCAGAATACATTACAACATGTGTTAAGAAAGGGCAAGGAGATGGATGTTAAAAATGCATATGCTTCTTTAAGATTATAAATATATTTTATATGCTTTCAAATTATTGTGGGAAATGTTTATTTATCTGGGTCTTTATCTTTTATTATGTACCATCTGTGTAAACATACCACCTCTTTACAGGAGGACAGAACTGAGTCTGGCCTGATCACACCAGGTTTTTTTTTCTTTTGCTTTGCAATCAGCCTCCTTTTTTCTTTTCTCACTTCAGACACCGCTTAAATCCCATTCATTTCAGTGGGATTTAAGCAGCCTAACCATGCAGAACCCAATCTTATGCTCAAGTCTTATGCTTAAGACTCTTTCAGGCCTGGGGCAGAATCTTTATTTGAGTCTCCCTCCCCACTTTATTCTCCCTGGAGTTTCTCTCTCTCTCTCAATTTCAAATATGGAATCATACTTTGGATGGGGTCCTTCTATGTATATATCTGCTCCTCCCACTGTGCCCTTACAAATATACTACTTATTCACCAATGAACAGGACTTGCTTCAAAGTATGGGATAACACTTTGAATTAGACTTTCCTATATCTTCTGGGAATGAAATCTATCAGAGACCTGCCTAGAAGTAGCTCAAACAATCTCTAATTAATGTCCTCCCCAAAAAACACACAAAAGTTGTACGAAATTAAACCAATATGAACTAGGAATCCTCCAGCTAGACACTTACAATCCACAACTGCCCACAGAGAAACATTTATGGAAATTAGAGATAATTGCTGGCTTCTGGTGGGAACATGGCCGACTGAGCAGCTGTGTCCACGGGCTCTGTGGACAGAACTGGCACCATGGCGATTATTTGGGCTCAGGCAGGCTTTTTCCTGAAGCCCTGGAGCACTTTCAAAGCAAAGAAAGTGCTTGGAATAATCTCATTTGTTCTCCAGAACAGCGACTTGCAGCTCGAGAATCACAAACAGCATTCGCGCCAATCAGGTAAGAGCTGCCAGGAGGCTGGGACGTCACCATTTCCAAGCTGCGCTGCAGCCTTAAAGAGACACTAAGTCGAGCCACCCCATTTCTAAATCACCCAATTTATACTGTATATATATTTTTAAGTTTATGTACCCCAAGAGAGGCTTTCTACAGCAAGGAGAAGCAAAATCTCTTGGTGCCTATTGCTATTTCTGGATTATTATTTTTTTTAAATTTAAGCACTGAGAATAAATAATTACCTCCCTGCTATTATTTTTGTATTGAATTTGAATGATTTAATATTTTCCTACATGTTGAATCTGCTGTTTTGAGTTTTTAGCTTTCTGTTCACTTTCCCTGGGAGCTGCTTGTTAGCATACTTTCTTTTGTATCAACAACTTTTGGTAACTTTCCATTAACTCATTAACTCCTATTCTCACTAGTCAAGTACACCATAATCTACTGACTGAAGCATGGAGGACATTCTCAGAGTTCTGTTGTGAGCTTAATTGTGAGTTTAAACAGTTCTTTTATGATGTCTCTCAAACTATTCTGCAAGATATTTGGGACATTGCAGAAAATATCAGCTTTAAAATGTGTCATCTGGCTGAGGACATTCTGGAAGAAGATGAAGATTTTAACAAAGATAGAGGTGTGTCTACTGACAGCGAGATTAAACCTTTATTAATTTATTTATTTATTCGATTTCTCACCGCCCAACTCCCACAAGGGACTCTGGGCGGTTT
This sequence comes from Charina bottae, assembly GCA_023362775.1. Taxonomy (NCBI): domain Eukaryota; kingdom Metazoa; phylum Chordata; class Lepidosauria; order Squamata; family Charinaidae; genus Charina; species Charina bottae. The sequence continues at coordinate 6,607,143 of JALMGJ010000001.1, read as the reverse complement.
ACAAATCATCAAAATCTCGAACATTAAACACTAAAACATTACAATAACCATTTAAAATACCATAAATATAATAAAATTAAGAAGGCGATGTGTTCTTTCAGCCTTGGAGGGGCTATTCTAGGACTATCCTACTATATTAGCCATCCCCAGGAGTTTCTGATCTTCCTTCCACCCCAGGCCTGTTCGCAAAGCCAAGTTTTAAGTTGTTTCCTGAAGCCCAGGAGCGAGGTGGACTGTCTTAACTCTGGGGGAAGAATATTCCACAGGGCAGGCGCTGCTGCAGAGAAGGCATGCTTCCGTGACCCCGTGAGATGGAATTCTTTAACCGATGGGGTCCGTAGCATGCCCTCCCTGCATGACCGGATGGGACGGGCCGATGTGATGGGGATAAGATGGTCCCTTAGGTAACCTGGTCCCATGCCATGAAGGGCTTTAAAGGTCATAACCAACACCTTGAATTGCACCTGGAAGCAAACTGGAACCCAGTGCAGCTTGCGTAATAATGGTGTCACATGAGTCCGATATGGGACTTCTAAGATGGTTCATGCGGCCGCATTCTGGATCAGTTGAAGCTTCCGGATACTCTTCAAGGGTAGCCCCATGTAGAGCGCATTATAGTAGTCTATATCTGAGATAACCAGGGCATGAGTGACTGTTCGAAGGGCCTCTCGCTCCAGGAAAGGTCGCAACTGGTGCACAACACAAAGTTGTGCAAAGGCCCTCCTGGCCATGCCTGCCACCTGCTCTTTGAGCAGGAGTCGTGAGTCCAGGAGGACCCCCAAGTTACGTACCGGGTCTGTCTGGGGCAGTGCTATCCCATCCAGAACTAAAGATGACAACATCCTAGATATCGAGGAGCCGTTAATCCACAGCCATTCCATCTTACTAGGGTTCAGTCGAAGCCTGTTTTTCTCCATCCAGGCCCCTACAGCCCCCAGGCACTTGGATAGGGTAGAAACTGCATCACTTATTTCCCCTGGGATGGAGATGTATAATTGAGTATCATCAGCGTACTGATGATATCTCACCCCATGGAGACGGATGATCTCACCCAGCGGTTTCATGTAGATGTTAAAAAGGGTACCAAGAGTACCGAGCCCTGCGGGACCCCACAAAAGAGGGCCTGTGGGCCAGATCTCTCGTTCCCAATCAACACCAACTGGGACCGGCCCTGGAGGGAGGCGAACCAGCACAATACAACGCCGCCCGCCCCCAACTCCCTGAGCCGCTCCAGAAGGATACCATGGTTGATGGTATCAAAAGCCGCTGAGAGGTCAAGAAGAGCGAGAATGGATGCACTACCTCCACCTCGCTCCCGCCAAAGATCATCTATAAGTGCGACCAATGCAGTTTCAGTCCCATGACCAGGCCTGGAACCTGACTGAAAGGGGTCCAGATAATCCGTTTCCTTCAGAATCCTCTGAAGCTGTAACGCCACCACCTTCTCAACCACCTTCCCCAAAAAGGGAAGGTGGGAGACTGGACGAAAGTTATCCAGTACAGTAGGGTCCAGCGATGGTTTCTTGAGGAGAGGGCATACCAGCGCTTCTTTAAAAGCTGCCAGAAACACCCCCTCCCCTAAGGATGTATTAACCATCGTCTGGACCCAACTGTGAGTCATCTCCCGAGCTGCTTTCACCAGCCAGGAGGGACAGGGATCTAATTGATATGTGGTGGCATTAACAGTCTGGAGAACTCTGTCCACCTCCTCAGGTCCCACAGGCTCAAACCGTTCCCAGTTAACAAAGCAAGTACGTTCCCTGGGTATCTCAACAGACTCTGTCTCACACTCAGAATCCAACCCAGAGTGAATCCGAGCGATTTTATCCACTAAATGCCGAGAAAATTCTTCTGCACGGCCCTGGAGGTGAATTTCTACCTCCCTTTTCCCCAAAAGGGATCGGGTAAGTTTAAACAGGGCCGCCGGGTGGCATTCCGCAGATGCAATAAGAGCGAGAAATATTGACGTTTCGCCGCTCTTATCGCCACAAGGTAGGCCTTAATAGCGGCTCTAGCCTGTGTTCGGTCGGATTCAGTCTTTGTCTTCCTCCAGCGGCGCTCTAGGCGTCTCTTAATCTTCTTCAAAGTCCTCAGCTCCTCCATAAACCAGGGGGAGCTTCGGGCCTGACTGGACAAGAGAGGCCGCATAGGTGCGATCCTGTCCAAGGCCCCCACCGCCACCCCCCACCATTCCAGGCAGCCACCAGGGCCTCCGCTGGACCGTGCAGCAGATCTTCGGGTATAATCCCAGCTCCCTCTGGAACCCTACCAGGTCCATCAGTCGCCGGGGGCAGACCAATCAAATAGTTCCCGCCTCCCTGCAGAGGGGAGTGGCATAGGAAAATCTCACAGTCACCAGGGCGTGATCTGACCATGACAACAGGGAAAGATGTAACTCTCCCCTCAGATCACTTTGCCACTGCTCTGACAAGAAAATTAAATCTGGGGTGAGGCCACTGTCTTGAGTTGGGTCCTGGATAATCTGAGACAGGCCCATGGTCGCCATGGCGGCCATGAACTCCCGAGCCGCTTCCGAGGCCCGTCCCAAGGAGGGCAGATTGAAGTCCCCCAGGACCAAAAGCCTGGGGAACTCCACCGCCACCCCCGAGATGGCCTCCAGCAGCTCAGGCAGGGAGGTTGCCACGCAGCAGGGAGGCTGGTACAGTAGCAACACTCCCAACTGTTCACGAGAACCCAACTTGAATTACATGCGGAACAGGGCCCCTGACGGCCACTAGAGATTCCCTGATGACAACAGCCACTCCTCCTCCCCTGCCCCGAGGTCTCGGCTGGTGCCAAACCCAAAACCCGGCTGGGCATATTTCAGAGAGAGGAACACCTCCCTCCGGGCTCAGCCAGGTTTCGGTAATGCATGCCAGGTCTGCCCCCTCCTCTAGAATCAGATCGTGAATGAGGGGGGCCTTGTTTTTTATTGACCTGGCATTGCATAGCAACAGCCGGAAATCGGGACAACCACGTGTCTGCTGACCAGGGCCTAGGTATGAGCATGGAGGGCCGGAACACGCCACCAGTAATAAGCACTGGGGACGTCTTCCCCTATGATGGCCTGCCCTCCAGCTCCTGCCATAATATCCCCTGCCCATCACCACTTCAATGGCCTGTCCTGCCCTGTAGCCCCCAGAGTCTCTAAGTCCATTAGCCTCCACTCCTGGACTCCCAAATACTCCAGCTGACAACGGTTATCCCTCCATCATTCACCACTCATTTGTACCCAAACAATATAAGTGATGAGGAGCCCCGCAGTGTACCAGCTCAAGCTCTCGACACTGAAGGGGCCCAATCACCACTCTCACATTCATTCGCTCCTTCATTCCCTGTGCCCCCCAGACTTCTCTCACTAGTCAAGAGGGGCGCTCCATACACTACTCCTCACCCCCTGACTCTCACTCAGGGGATGAGTGTTCTAACTCTCTTCACACAAGCTCATACCCCCTCTCACATCTCTCATACCTGAGAGGGAACACCAGTCACTCCAGAGGGATACCAATGGCTTATAATATATTAGGATGGTCAGAAGGGGGATGGCTCACTTCTTTGATAGCCTCTGCCCTGGTGGTCTGTAGCCCATGCAATGTTGGAAATAGGTATTATATTCCAATCCGTTGCCCAGAAATGTCTTAATGTTATCATGCCGGCACGCCAGTTCTCTAAAGCCTATCAGGCACTGGGTCAGTCCAATTAACCAGTGCTTGCCCCACTTCCAAAGCCAAAATGCTGGGGTAGTGAGACCAGTCCGGTTACAGACGTCTTCTCCCGGCGTCCTTTAGTCTGCCAGAGTCCCTGCGTCACTGAAGAAGCCTCGGCACCACCGCCAGAATGACTCCACTCCTCCGCTCCACAAGAAAGGCCGAGCAGCGATCTCCCAACAGCGGTAACGGCAGTAGCTGCAGTAACCACCCCCGCACCGGCAATCCCAGCTGGAGCTCCGCTCCAATCACACCCAGCTTGTTCGGCGTTGGGGGGGGGGACGCCGACTCCGGCGACCCCAGTTCTTCTGTCCGAAGCTCCAACTTCATCTGGGGGGCTCCCGCAACAGCTCACGCCACCCCAGCCACTCCAAACTCAGCTCTCCCACGACTTGGCAGCATCAGCTCAGTAGCTCAGCAGTTCGACAGCTCAGCAGCTCTACGTTGTTTGATCATCTGACGGGGCACGCTATCCTCCAACGCTCCAACGCTTGTCCAGGGGGGCTCCATCCACATCCAGCTTGCCTGGTATGGGTATATACCCCAAAAAACCTTCACGGCTGGGTGGGAAGATCGAAAGGTTCTTTAAAGTATCTAAAACATTAAGTTTTAGAGCTCACCCCTTTGAGCGGCGAGCAGCATTCCGTCGCGGTCGCCATCTTTTCCAAACATATGACAAAGATTAAAACCATCATAACCATATTATGTTATTGACACTATTATTCAACTTATGAGGTGGTTGATGGGAAATAAGTGGGAAGCAGGGTTGTGAAATACAAGGGAGAAAAAAGCATTTTCTGGATTGGAAGGGGCTGCCTCCTCGCTGTGCAAATCTAAGAGTTAGTCCTTTTGTTGAAATGTGTTCTGTTCAGAGTATGAGACCACCAGAACTTAAAGAAAATAGTTTTTATTACTATAAAAAACTACAAAGTTAAGTCCATAAACTCAACTGAAGATTGCTTGGATCAATTCACAACTGGTTGCACTTGGAGGTAGGCAGCTATGTGGTAGCACAAGCTAGAGTTCATATCAACAAGTAGAACAACAATTCTGGAACAAGATGCTAGGTTGGTTGGTTTCTTCTGAAACACTGGGAAAGGCTAAACTAGTTACTTGGCACAGCTGACTGAAGTCTGGAACAAGAAGACTGCAAGGCAGGATGGACAAGGTTCTTCTGGGTCCACAGGACAATACTGAACTGGATCTGTAAGGCAGGACTGGACAGGGTTTCTCTGGATTCTCAGGATAACACTGGACTGGATCTGCAAGGCAGGGCTGGTCTGGATTCTTTGGACAAGGCTACTCTGGATTTACAGGACAACACTGGACTGGATCTGCAACCACACTGGACTGGAATCACTGGACAACTGGACTGGAACTGCAAGGCAGACTGGGCTGGTTCCTCTAGGACACTGGACTGGAACCACAAGGCAGACTGGACTGGAACCACTAGACAACTGGACTGGAACTGTGAGGCAGACTGGGCTGGTTCCTCTAGGACACTGGACTGGAACTGCAAGGCAGACAGGACTGGAACCACTATGCAACACTGCCTGAAAAACCAGGCAGGACAGGGCGTTCTATACTAGAACCCCCCCCCCCCCCAATGGCAGAACATGCCTGCACTGAACAAGCACGACAAAACACATGAGGATGAACGGAATACTTAGCTGAAGCGTCGAAAGGCTGCCTTGCCAAGGCTGCTGAACGCTGTGGAGCTGTTGACATCAGCTGACAAACACCCAAAGCAACTGAAGCCTTCTTAGCTGGGCTTTGCTGAAGAACTACGAGACAAGGTTCTGTTCTTGATACTGAAGCGAACTGGGCTTCTGATGCAGCAGGGGTCAATTCAGAAATGAGTCGAGGCTCTGGCTCTGGTTCTGCAGAGGCTACAGGGCAGGACTCTAAGGACTGTTCTGGCTGTACTTCTCCCGAAGAAGCTGTTAGCTCAGTGGAACGTTTGTCACCAGCAGCCTGATGCTTGTGCTGGCGCCCTTTTATCCTGTTCTCCGAACACCTCTTCTCCTCAGGAGCCAATCAGGCTTCCTTCTGCTTGGCGCACTTCTCTGTCCTTCTTTCACGTGCCGTGATTGGTGCCCTAGACTTAGTTCCGGGTTCCTGACCAATCAGCTCTCCAGGATTCTCCCGTGCTGCTGGGTCATCTCCAGGTCTGGACTCCTGCACCTGTTCATCACGAGTTGGATCACGAGTATCACACTTTTGACTCTGTGCTGGTTGCTGCTCAGTATCAGTTTCATTTCTGAAGTAAGTTTTGTTTTCCTCTAGCTCAGAGTCAGAGTCAGACTGGACTCTGACAAAATGCCAGACGACAATTACCTTTTGGTGTTGAAGGGGTTAAAGGGATTCTCTGAGTTGCAAACTACAAAAGGAGTTGTTTTTCTGATGAAATGTGGGAAAGAAGTGGCTCTGTTCTATGGGAGTTTTTTTGCTGAGAAGTCTGAGTTTCTAAGGGGGGCAGTTGGGCTGTTGGATTTCTGTATGAAAAATGCCTTGTGTGTAAAATGGAGATATGTAAATGCTTTAGTATATTTTGTAGTTGGGTAAAGATTTAAGAGGGACGTGGTGGCTCAGTGGGTAAGACGCCAGGCTTGTCGATTGGAAGATCGCAAGTTCAGAGGTTCAAATCCCTAGCCCTGCATGACGGAGTGAGCTCCCACACTCGCCCCAGCTCTTGCCAACCTAGCAATTCGAAAGCATGCAAATGCAAGTAGATTAATAGGTACCACTTTGGTGGGATGGTAACAGCATTCTGCGCGTGTCATGCGGCCACATGACCGTGGAAGTGTCTTCAGACGCTGGCTCTTCGGCTAACAAATGGAGATGAGCACCGGCCCCTAGAGTCGGACACGACTGCACAACTGTGCGGGGGGAACCTTTACCTTTTTAAAGATTTAAGAATGTTTATCTGGATTGATATTAAGGCTTGTATGATTCTATTTTTCTTTAATGATTTGGATTAAGATTTATTGGATTACTTTTAAGATTTGTTTGATTTTTAAGATTTATAAGGTATAATAATAATTGTTTGGTTTTAGATTTAATAGAGTTAAGATTGTTATAGTATTATTAATTATAAAAGTAGACAATTTATATGTTTCTATAATTTGATTTTTATTGTAGTGGACAGAAATGTATAGAATAGTGGTAGGAAGGAAATAATTGAATGAATGTTCTTTTTGGGGGGAGGAAGTTGATTTGGAGGTGTATATATTTTTCTTTTTTTAATATAAGGAGAAGGAACAATTGTATTTAGTGATTTTTTTAATGTGTTAATGGAATGATTTATAGAAATAATGTGATCTTGGTTTGATATAGAGTAAGGGATTGATTATGGAAATTGCTGTATATTCTTGTTGAAAGTCGGAAGTCACTTCTTTAGGTAATCTTCAAAAATTCTTTTTTCTTGTTTCACACTTTTTTGGGTTTTTTTCTTTTTGTAGTTTTTTTTTGTAGTTTTTATCTTTGTTTCAAACTTAATAAAATTCTTATTTAATAAAGGGAAATTAGAGATAATTGTAGATAGGGTTACCGCAAGTGAATGAAATCAGAATGCTCTTTATTTCCTTAAAAGTGCTTGGTAAACTATCGGTAGAACTAGTTATAAGTAGGTACTGACTGAGTCATTTAAAATATTGCCATGAAAGGTATATCATGGGGAAGAAAGACCAAAAAGTGTTAACTATGTCTGTCTACTCAGCATCTGCTCCAACAGACAAAAAGACCCTCAATGCATGGATGAACTTTGGTGTTAAGAGATTGCTTGCTATGCATATTGTTGGCAAACAATAATAATTTCAATAACAATTGTAATTGAAACGGGAATAAATAAGGTAGAAAGAGAATTCATAGGGTATGCGCAGCATTAATAGAGCACACACCAAAACCTGAATTCCTATCACAACTGCCTTGGGGATACCAAGTGGCAAGGGACATCTGCACATCTCAGTCATCACCATCTGCGGCTGGTAAGTGTAGCCAGCTATAGCAAGAATAGAGAGGGAGGGTGAGACAGGAGAAAGAGCCTCTGTCAGGAGATATTGACTAACAGTCATCAGCACTGGGCAGAAGAAGGGTTTACTCCCACCATAGATTTCTAGAAATCAGAAAGCCACTTGAGAAGAGTTTCCTCCTGAAACAGTTGCCTGGTTACCATTCACAGGAGACTGACAATGGTTAGTAAAGTGCTATTACTGTCCATTAAGAAGCAAGGGGGGAATACATTATATGCAGTAATGTCTGGTTCAACTGAGAGCTATTTTGGCAGAGAAGGGGAAAGATAATCAAAGAGAAAGATATGAATAGAAATATTCATCAACCCAGACAATTACTTTTCATAGTAGATTAGGACTCTGGGTAAGGCCAAAAGTCACAATCAGTCTTGGTTCTGAAAACAGAAGAATAGCTCTAGTACTTTGGGTACTAGCCAGCATTTCATCTCATACAGTGGCCCACCAGACGCATCTAGGAAGCCCACAAACATAAGATCGAAGCAACCCTCCTCTCCCATTATTGCTCCTGTTTACCTAGTAAAATCCAGGGTATTAACCACTGACAGACCTGTCCTCCAGGAAGTTGTCTTCTCCGCTTTTGAAGCCAAACTAGCAGCCAACACCACAAATTGTGACAACATATTCCAGTGGTTGATTATACAGTATGTGAAGAAAATTTCCTAACTTCTACTACTCAGTGTCATTATGTGGCTTCTGGTTCTAGTATTATGGGAGTTCTAGTTTTAGTATTATTATTCACCCTTTCTTTACTGTGCATAATTTTAAAAACCTCAGTCATATTCTCTTATAAGTACATTTCCTCCAAACTAAACAGCCCCAATTATTGCATATGTCCTCATACATCAAGTCCTCTGGTCATGTTGGTAGCCTTTTCCTGGACCTTCTCCAGCTCTGCAAATAACTGTCCTGATATGTGGTGATTGGAACCATGCACAGTATTCCAAGTATTTCTGTGCTATAGATTTGTATAGGGACATTATCATATCAGCTGGTTTACTATCGATTCCTTTTCTAAGGCCTGTGTAAATCAAGAAAAATCCAGCCTGGATTGCCAGTTTGAATAATTCAGTTTGAAAAAAGTCAATCCAGTTCAAGTTGGGGGGGAAAAACCGATTTGAGCATTTGCACAAATTTGATTTTGACAATTTGATTTGACTTACCAACTGAGTTCAGAAAGTTTATTTAGTATGATGATTTAATCAAAACACTTTTGAATCAAGTCCGTTCGGCATAGTTCTGTTTTGTTTTCACTTAAGCCCTCTGGAGGGGAAATAAGGTCCAGTTGTTGTTTTCCCATACTGCTTGCCCTAGAAATAAGTGTTGTCTTGTCAAAAGTTCCCAAGAAAATTCAGATTCACTATAACAGTATAAGGCACAGAGTATGGGAAGTTCTGATGCTTATAATCCTACTGAGAAGAATGGGCTTTGATCAAGAACTGTTGTTAATGGGAAGGAAAATAACTTCCAGGTGGATGTTGCACTGGGCTTAGAATGTCATAAGAAGTTTCACTTTGAAGCAAAATTGTGAAGCAACATTTACTTCTCCCATATCTCAGCTTTATGTTGCAACTATTAATTCTCTGTTTGGTTCAGAAAGTACACACTGTTGTACACCCAAGAACCTACAGATACATCACTTTGGTCCAAATTCCTTTATCAGCTTGATGAAAGAATCTTGAGTATGTACATAGCATATACCTAGGGCAGCTGCCTTTCTGGAAACCTTTGCTATCTACTTGATTGGAGAATGTGAGATTTACATACTGCTGCTGCGCACTAACCCAGAGATGGGATAATCAGGCCCCTAAGGCTAAATTGTCAATCTACACACATTATATTTTCTTACGCTGCCTTGAAATTTCCTTGTTATGCATGGAAGGGGGGAAAACAGATGCCTTGACTAATCAACATAAACACACTTGATTTGAAAATCTGATGAATGCCTCATCTTTTATTTAATCTTTCTAGGAGTAGCTCAGGAAAGCCATAAAGGATACTTTTATGCTTCCAAACTATTTCAAACTGCATTAGAATTATGATACAGGTAGGAGACTGTTAGCTTGCTGCCCCATTTGGAAGCAGAGCAGTTCTAAGAGCATACTAGGAAAATTAAGGTTTTGGGAGTGTTGGAGAATAAGAATGGAGCATTATATTGCATGCCTAAATGACTAATAACGAACTATAACAGCAAATAAAGAAAAATAGGGAGAACTTGGATATAAACATGTTCACACAATATTCTAAGCTAAAAGATGTTGTTTGTTTAGTTGTCTGTTTATTATATATTGTATGAACCCAGCTGGTTCACAGATATGGTGACTGTAGCCATGAAATAAAGAGATTTCTGCTACTTCGGAGAAAGACTATGACAGATCTAGATGAAATATTAAAGTGTAGAAATATTGCACTGTCCATATTTTCAAGGCCATGATTTTCCCAGCTGTAACATATGACTGAGAAAACTGAACCAGGAGAAAGGCGAAATGAAATAAAAATGATGCCTTTGAACCATGGTGCTAGAAAAAATTGTTCGGACTGCAAGAAGAAGCAATCGTTTAATTCTAGATGAGGTAAAACCAGACTGCTCACTGGAAGCATTAAGAATGAAGCTAAAGCTTAAACATATTGGACACATATTGCAGAGGCAAGAGTAATTTGAGATGACCTTGATGCTTGGAATTCTTTTTTTAAATGCAAAACAGTATCACTAACATAAAGTCTGGGCTTACAAGAAGTCAAAGAAGCAGATACCAGTGGACAGTCCTTGTGAAATATTGTCTCTTTTGAATGGTGTGTAACTGTGGTTTATCTCTATGTGTCTATTGATGGCTGATTTGTCTGAATGCCAAGCTTCCAGGAATTCCCTAGTGTTTTTGGTTTTAACTTGGTCTAGGATGCTCACAGTTTCCCAGTTGAAACTATGGTTGAGTCTGTCCATGTGTTGTGAGATTAAGGAGTTTTCATCATGTCTTCTGACTGCCAGTTGGTGTTCATGGATGCATTCTATGTAGCTACTATGTATGTATGGAAGCCACTATGTAGGACAAACAGGCAGAAGACAAGCCGAGCAGAGAGAAAACTCCTTAATCTCACAACACGTGGACAGATTCAAACAAAATTTCAACTGGGAAACTGTGAGCATCCTAGACCAAGCTAAATCCAAAAATGCTAGGGAATTCCTGGAATCTCGGCATTCAGACAAATCAGCCATCAATAGAAACATAGAGATAAACCACATTTACACACTATTCAAAAGAGACAATAAAAAAGCTAAGAAGGAAACAAAAAGATAAGAACACATCCTCTCCAGCAGCCAACACCCAGATAAGAGGGATCAACACCAGACAAACAATCAAGCAGAAAACCATACCCTAATCAAGGAACTACCAAGGAGAAAACCACACCCCCACCAAAACTGGCAGGACAAGCTACTGTATATAAACAGGGACCAAACCCCACAGTTACTAGCACTGATGATGTTACCTAGTCGGGTAATGAAATGTCTGCAAGCAAACAACCAAGCTCAGAGAGCACCAAGGACTCCACAGTTCAACCCTGAGCTACATATATTCTCTTCTATAACTCAGACTGGAACTTCAGTCTGTAACTCAGACTGGAATTTCAACTTAATATCTTTCTGCAATAATAATATTACAGGAAGAACTATAAATCACAAGCTGTTAAAATAAAAAAAAACTGATTTGTGGTTGATTGTTAAAGGAATGAGTGGTCATATAACTGCTGCGCAACTAAGTTTGTCCTTTGCCCAATGTCCTGAAAACTTCCCAAATAAAGCTTTTTGTTAGCAACAGTAATGTCAATAAAGATAGATGATCCTTACACGAGGAAAGTATATTTTCCCTAAACCAGCTCTTACGTACTCAAACAGTCCAAATAGATTTGGGAAAGATAGATTGGCTTTGAAGGGCTTATGATGGGCACAGAATTTTATTAAAATCTAAATCCCTAATTATCTCCTCAGTGCTTTTCACAATGAGGAAAGTTCTGGCATTCTTCCAAATCTATCCTAACCACGTGGTCCAGGATTCTGACACTAAACCACTGTTACAAGAGAAAAAACTCTCGCTTAGTTACTGCCAAACTAATTAGACAGGAAGAATATCATTCTGCTATTGGTAAGATGACCTTGGATGGAAAAAATAAACTCCCTTGCTTTAGGGAGTTGTTAAAGCTCTCACTGCCTGAAGATCTCCCAGAGGAAGATTTAGTGAGGAACTTCTATAGTTGGCTTTTGAAGAAGGAGCAAGCTAATATTACTGGTTGATGGAAAACCTAAAAAAGAGCAATGGCAAGATTGCACAGAGATGTCCCACTTAAAATTTATTAGTCTCCCACCCCTAAACACAGATCAGGGACAATCTGACTGTAAAGTGTCCCAATCTAAAAATGGTTGACCTTATGTGATTTTATAGTTGCAAATGCACCTGGACACCACTCTTCCCAATCCTATGTCTAACACATGACTAGCAAAGAAGTGTGAAGAAATCAGATATTGTGAACCAACCAGATATTCATTCATTCATTCATTCAATCAATCAATCAATCAATCAATCAATCAATCAATCAATCAATTTATATAGCCTCCCATCTCAGACCAGTGACTCTGGGCGGCTAACAATAATAAAAAAACAGTCAAACAATTAAAACAATACACAAAATTAAATATAAATACAGCCAAGAGATATTAAAATCCATCGGTGTCAGCACAACCATGAAACAGGGCCCTTTGCACATTCGGGGCCCAGGCACAAAGCCAGGTCTTCAAGGCCTTCCAAAAAGCCAAAAGGGTCAGGGTCATCCTAATCTCAGGAGGGAGGACATTCCAGAGGGCAGGCGCCACGGCAGAAAAGGCACGTCTCCTGGTCCCCGCCAGCCAACATTCCTTATTGATGAGGAGCATTGGCAGCAGAGAGAATGAATGAGTTCATAATGATGGCAGTAGCTTGAAATGTTAAATTATTCAAACATGAGACCAAAAAATTCCCTGACAAGATGCAGGCACCCAAATGAAACCCAGGAATAAAAACAAGATACCAGATCTTGGAACCAAATGCTAAATATTCTATGATTCAAAAAGACACCACCACTCCCTTGAATCACACTTTTCCTCTTCCAGCTGAGGACACTTGGAATTAATATCTTTTCGGTACCTGTTGGGCATTCCATGGGAGATCCTCCTGACCTGGAATCTAGCAGGATGACACTCCAAAAGAAATTGATCCATCCTGTATGGGTTTACTAAACAAATTCAGCATCATTCCCCTATAAGAGGTTTAGGAGTGTGAGACTTTAGAGCACAATGTCTATATCTCATCTTCAATTATAAGCTATGCCAACTTTGAAAGGTAAATATGTCTCAACATCTTAATTTCTACTAGACCATCTCTACTTGCCATGTATGGCTCCTTGGCTCCTCTCTCTTTTATAACCATGTGAATTAGGGAGGAATCTGTCTGAGACATCTACTCACACTTTCTACATGTCCTGTACTTAATCTGTTTTCCTTCTCATTGTCTTGGTAATGGTTCTCCCCTCTCTGATTCAAGGCCATCCTCTTTACTTTCTGTATCGGCTTACAAAAATTAGAATCAGCCAAAACCAAATATTAAAAGGCAACTATGGTGAAGAGAAGGAACCAAATCAGAATGACTACACTTCCCAATAACTAGTGGAACCACATACCATCCTAGCCAGAACCTGCATATTAAGTGTCTTCCTGAAAGCCAGCACGGTCAGGGCCATATTGTCTTCAGGGGATTAAGATTCTGCCTTCTATCTGAAGTTAGAGGGACATGAATTGAACTTTTTACCTCCCTCTTGGCATTTAGAAGATCACTGAAGACAGTTTTATTTCACCAAGCCTTCAGCCTTAATGGTCACTGGGGTTCATCTTAGAGACAATGATAATTTATTATGATGCATTTTTGTTGACAATTTTTATAACTGCTTATGCAGTTTATGGTCTGACTATCTTAGGAGCTGCATATCCCCAGTTGTCTCTGCCCATCCAGTACAATTAAGCAGGGTGGGTTAGCCCTGGGTTCCATCAATTCAGCAATTTTGTAGGACCCAGGAAGCATATCTACTCTGTTGCAGTACCTGCTGTCTGGAATGATCCCTGCCCCCCCCCACCCCAAGAGATTCATGTTGCTCTCACTCTTACATTGTTTTGGAAAGTGTTGAAGACCTAGCTGTTCTCCCAGGCCTTGGGGACAGGGTGATTGTGGGTGGTCTATACTTGATGTTCTGCTCTTCCAGTTCATTGTGTTTTTTCTTATATGTATTGTTTTTATTTGTAAACCACCCAGAGTTGTATAGGAGTTGGGTGGCCTCAAAATTTAATCAAATTAAAAATAAAATAAAATTTTGCCAGCTAACCAACCAGCCTGGAAAGTGGACCTGCCAACTAGTCAGGCCAATTGTCATGCTGGTAGTTGACATATCAGCACAGGTATTGCTGTAGAGTTGCATTAGTTTCTTGTGTCTCACCATCCAACTGTGAATGATGGACAGAGGATAAATGAAACTGAACCTTGAGTAATAAGAACAAAATGTTCCAGAAACATGATATTGAATACCGTGGTCCAAACTAATATGATTAACTATCCCTCTGTACTAAAAGAGATGCTCAGTTAAGAATCTAGCAATCTCTAGTGCTGAAGAAAGACATTTACATGGAATAGAATGTGCTGCCTTAGTAAAAAGATACACAACAACCAAAACAATGGTCATGCCCTTAACACTCAGAAGGTTACTAATAACATTTAATAAACAATGTTCCTTAGCATGAAGGAGAGGAAAGGGGATATAACATCCCAGCTGGCTTTGACATTGCAGACTTTGCATGTTAGCAAATATGACAAGAAGAAACACACTTCTACATCTTCTCTGATGTGAAGCCACCCAAAATAAACAGTGCAAGGTCTTGAAGATGCCAAAAACTCCAGCAGTTTTATTGTTATTGTTGTTGTTGTTCAGTCGTTTAGTCATGTCTGACTCTTCGTGACCTCATAGACCATAGCACACCAGGCCTTCCTGTCCTCCACTGCCTCCCGGAGTTTACTCAAGTTCATGTTCATCACATCGGTGATGCTATCTAACCATCTCATCCTCTGCCGTCCCCTTCTCTTTTTGCCTTCAGTCTTTCCCAGCATCAGGGTCAGCATCATAATTGTCATTAGAAAGCTTCAAAACTTCTTCCCTGAGAGGAGGTGGACTATACAGACAACTGTTCTGTCCCTCTGTCTCTCATTCCAAGAAAAATAGGTTCAATTTTACCTTGCTTGTGAAGACCATCGATACAAGCCCAGATATGTTGCTTGGGTCCTGTTGCTGCTGTAAATGCCATAAGGTCAGAGACATGCTTCCTCACCTCCAAAGTCTCAGGGGGCAATGTTGATACAATGGAAGAGGGGACAAAATGATCAGGTTTAAAGAGAGTGGCAGGAAGTAAATTATAGCAAATGCACTTTTCAGGCTTGTGAGGAAGAGCATTTGACTGCCCATTTTGTGACCCTGAGCAGTTTACTTAAACAGAATTCCTTTCCTAGTAAGATAAATTAAAACTCTGGTGTATTCAGCAAAATTCTTTGTGATAGGATTACAATTGTTTAAAATTTTATCCTTTATAAAATTCCTGTAAAAAGTTTCAAGAGCTCCACAAAAGCCATGCATCCTTGACAGTGCCTGGAAAATGCCAGGATGGAATGGAGTCCATCTTAATAGGATCCATCTAAACATCGTCTGCAGAAACCCTATAGCCCCAAAGTCCACAGCAGGAAGGTCAAAAACACATTTTTTCCTAGCTTGGCATGCAGCTTGTATATGTGTAGCCTTTCCAGAATATTTCTGATATGTTTAGTATGAACAGCTGATTTTTTGGAAAAAAATCAAAATGTCACAACATAAAAGTCCAGGAGGTCAAAAAATATCTTGTTCATTAAATTTCATAAATACCAAGGAGCAATTACATAATCCAAATGGCATCACTGTGTACTCAAATTTCCCATAATGTATGTCAAAGGCAGTTAATACTCATGGCCTTTCTTCATTCAAATCAAATTATAAACCCCTCTCAAGCCTAATTTACTAAAAATACTTGACTTTTGGAGATATTCCAGGAGACCAGAGCTAAGTGGCAGTGAAGTATAATATCAAATGGTTACACAGTTTACAAAAATCTGAATCATGAACCACTCTCAGACAGCTGTCTTTCTTTGACAAAGAGAGTAAGAGCAGAGACAAGAGATTAAGCTCTAATTCTTTTTTCTGGTTGTCATCAAGGTATTTTTTTCAAACCAACCAACTCCTGTGTGAGCATAGGATATTGGGCATAGGATATTGATGTTTTGCAGAGATCTGAGCTCTGGGGATTATGGTACAATCTGAGGAACAAGGCTGTCTGCTTGCCTTTTCCTTTCCAAATGCATCACAAAATCAGAATATTTTTCTGATAAAACAGGATAACAAAGCAGCATTGGGGCCTTAATGCCTGTAATCATTGGTATTCGCAGGATGGGTCAAAGAAGGCAAGATGGTGGTTGCATCAGCATGATCCAAGCCCTGCCCTTGTGCACATCTGTTAATGTCACATATATGGTCAAAGGGGTATGGCTTTTATTGTGATTCTATGACAACACACTTGCTGTTTCAACCACCACCTCCCCCGCCACAGACACTGCTGTCTGTAACAGTGATCTTGACACATTTCTAATATAAAGCACACAATCCCTTGAGATTCCAGCAAATGTCAGGATTGTGCCTTTGTAGCAAATTCATCCCCAAGACAATGGGAATATGTAAGGAAGAAGTTAAATAGAATTGCAAAGTTTCCTGATGGTCACTAATGATGAGGTAAAGGAGAGAAGTATGTTCAATGAGGGGACTTCATCATAGAAGTCTTCCAATTATGGTCTCAACAGGCATTAGATTTTCTACTGAATAGGTAAGGCACGCTGCTGTCCTTGTCCAATACCAAACTGTTGCTCCTGAGTCCAATAATGCAGAAGGATTTATTTCAGAGCCAGTTGGAAAATATAAAATCACTAGCAAAATAAAGTGTTGTTTCTTGGTGTTGTTATGATTAGCTTTCTTTATTTGCCAAATTGGTCTCCCTGCTATGCTCCTGAAAGGAAGGTATGGCTCATTTCCCAAATTGTCAGGCTTGGAATGATTAGAACACCTACTAGCAATATGCCGCTTAGTTCCACAGGTGTGGAATTTACTAGCTAAGTAAGGATGAGAAAGTTTATTGCAAAGTGTTCTGAGTGCCACAGTAAAGACATAAACTGAGAGCACACCTGTTTTATTCCTCTATAACTGATAAGGTATGTGTGTGTGGGAGGGGAACTACTCCCAGTTGCATAGGATCAATGCCAAAAGCATCCAAAGAGTTAATAAGAAAGAGAGAGGAGTGTATAAAGGGTGTAAAATTCCCTATTTTCCATGCCTGTGTGTGTCAGCTCTTCTAGCTTTTGTCTATAACTGCACAGCATTGAAACAGTTCCTCTAAATTGTCAGGCATTCCCTGGTTAACTAACTTATCTCAGTTCATTAAATAGACCTTCCTGAAATTGATCTACCAAAGATGATTCATTCCAGCTAATGTACCTAGCATGCAGTTGAAATTCTGCTATATACTCACACCCTGTACTTATCTTGGCACAATCTGTGAATCTTCCAATTAGGAATAGCTCTGGCAGGGTCATCAAAAACAGCTCTAAATCTCTGCCTAAAATTAACATAGCTATCCATGATAGGATCATTGTTTTCTGTGATAAAAACTTCTCACTTGACAGCTCCATTTGTCAAGATTCCAAGAATAAAAGCCATTTGATTGTGATCCCTGGAGAATTCAGTAGTCAGCTTAGATTGGGTAATCAAAAGTTTGAACTTGTCTTGAGCTCCATTAAATTTGTGCTGTAAAGATCCTGGAAAGTGAAATAACATGGGGAAATGATCAGGAATAGCAGGAGGTGCTGCACAGTGATCACTGCTGATTGTAGCCCTTGACCTATTTGCTGTATCATTTGAGTAACAGCATTATTCAAGCTATTGATCTATGTATCTACCTGTTCTGAAATAAGGTATTGGTCATCTGTTTAGCTGTCATTGGTGCTCCCAGTAGATTAGTAAGTTGGTCTAGGACCTAGGTCAAGCAACTCATAACCAAGAAAGCAAGATTCTCAGAGTTTGAGTAGGCAGGTATATTGCAAGGAATAAGGGGGTCAGGTTTTGGAATCTTGGAAACTGCATGTGTGTACCTTGGCCCGCATTTATCAGTGACTATGGTAAGGCAAGGCCTCCCCAATAGCATTAATCCCCTATCTAACTGAGTCTTGGTTTAATAGTGAGGATGCTAATCATGTATTTGTTACTACAGATAAGTCTGTTGGTTCTTGTTCTGCAATATTTTGTATCTATTTTCTTTACTAGGCTCAGAGAATTCTATTAGACAAAGCTTCTGTTAGTCCATGTCTATCATCTACCTTACTGTCTGTTAAATCAAGTTAATGGCAATTGGGATACATTTTAATATTACCTCCTAGATTTGTTGGTAAAACACTCTTAATTCTGGCTGATGACTTTAACATTAAATTGGGACGCAGTGGTGAAATCCTCTACTAACTCTATAATAATCCATATTTTTTGACCAATAGTTTGTTGCATCGTAGGACTCATCACTCAAAGGACAAGGGAACTAATTGCAGGGAGAGGATGGAAGATTTTCCAGCTGATTACAAAATTTGAGTTTCTTAAATGGATCAATTGAATGTGACTCTGAAGGGCAATTGACCTTCTGGGGTAGTAGAGTTTCCAATACTATTGATTATATGTTAATATCTGTAGCAGAGGCACACCTTAGTAGGAAGGCAGGGAACAGTTACAAGTGCAGGAACACAAATGCAGAACTTGGTAATGGAGTAGGGAGGAAGGTTAGCTTACTCAGCTGTATTCCTTTAGACCAGGGGTGGGGAACCTTTTTTCTGCCAAGGGCCATTTGGATATTTATAACTGGGGACCGGGGGGGTGGGGGGCGGGGTTCCTGGGATTTCCGCAGACCGGGAGCCGGAGTTTGTGGGTGGGAGCCAATCACAAGCACTGGGGGGCGGGGTTTGCGGGTGGAAGCCAATCATGTGGAAGGGGTGGGGTTTGTGGGCGGGAGCCCCGCGGGCCTTAGGCGGGAGCCCCGCGGGCCTTATATGGCCTGCGGGACTGACGTTGCCCACCCCTGCTTTAGACTCTCAGGGGTACGCTTTTAAACAAATACATTCTCCCCTTGATGTTTCAGACTGCCAAACTATAAATCAAACTATAATTTCAACTGAAGAGATAAGATGACCCAACAGTGGAGTTCAAAGTCTTTTGGATTTTTCATTTCCCAACCAGCAAGTCTTAAATGCTAACAGCAACTAAGGAAGTTTAGGCATTTTTTAAAATCTTCCAGCTGACATTTCTTTGAGGGGACAATCAAAGGAGGTGACACAGGTGGGTTCTCTTGCCTCAAAAAAAGAAAGGTTGGAGACAGATCAGTAATTATGCATAATAGCTGGATTGTGGGATGGCTTATTGAGGAGGGGTTATAATACTTTCTCTTTCAAGCCTGGTGGCATCACCCCCACTCCTGTATCATTAACCACCATTTGCAACCTGCTTCCCAACCAGGTAGAGCAGGATTCCAATCTCACATACCGTAGAGCTTAGTTCACTTCCTCCCGATTAAGATGAAACCAACCCTGAAGATGAAACCAACTTTGCAAGACATTACCTCTATCACTTTAACTGGCTTTGCACAGTGACTTTACTCTTCAGATGTTGTGGGTATGGTCAGAATATCCTGGCAGCCAATCTTCCAGCCCATTGTTCCTCTATAGGGATGATATAGCTTAAAACAATCTGCAGATGAAGTTAGCATGGAGAAATAATCAGCTGTCAACCAAAGTAAATAGATATTCAGCAACCATATAATATATCTGAAAAACCCTTGGCAGGATCATAATAATTAATAAATGTCATTGTGTGTTGCTTAGTCTTTTAAAAAGACAAATAAAGCAGATGGAGTAGAGATTATACAAGTTTGCAGAGAGCTAATGTTGCGAGGTATAAAGCCTATTTCATGCAATCTCCTGAATACATAAAGGTCAAAATGGGGTTACAGGGTCTTCATGTGCATTTCCTGCATCCCTGCCCTTCCACATCAGATTCCGAGACATTCATTCACTTTAACACAAGTACAGCCATTCATGCATTCCATGATTCTGCTTTATCAGGGAGAGTTGTACTTCCATTCAGCCAAAATACAGCTCTGGCTGTTCAACCCAGCAAGGTTGGGAATCTAAGCAGGGATGACTATATATGCAGGAATGGAGTGATCAGGACTAACACATGCAGTGATGCCTCACTTCTACACCTTATGTGTTCATGAAAATAAACAGAGAGAGTAGACATTTTAGGAATAGGGGAAAACTAAGCATGTTTTACAATGGAGCTTTATTTATTGTTTATACTTCTCATCTGCCCCCAACTGAAGCCCTATAAAGCGTAATCTATCGAGGATCCTTCTCAGTGGTAGATTTCCATGCAAAATCCATATGTGGTGAAATTTACAAATCCACATGTGAGGTACAGTACATCTTTTGAAATAAGTCATATGGGACTTCTGGTGAGTGCCGTGGTGAGCTATAGTAGATGTCCCTGCCGAAGCAGGACGGCGTTTAGGGTGGAGATTGGTGGCTGGATGCTGATCCTGGCCAGCGAAGCCTCTCTACGGAGTAAGGAGAGATTGTGAACTTACCCACATGCAGTCTGCACAGCCACTTCTCATGAGTAGATCACAGGAACCAAGTTTTTGTGGTCAGCTTATGAGTCGAGTGACCGGGAGTTGAGAGATACCATCTAAGTTCATAGTTGGAACACAGTCTTTTTTATGGACAAAAAGCTTGACCGAGTCTCACTTCTTAAATTATTTTTTTATTGCTTTTGAAATATTAAGACCCTTCGGAACAGCAAGTTTTTATTATATTCACTGGGTGAGGTTCTTTCTCCTTCACAAAAGAAGCTTTAAATATGAGTTTAAGGATTTAGAAAAATATAATTTTGGGGGAATAAACAGTAAAAGGATGCTTAGAGTGTTGATTTTGGAAAGTTAAGAATGGACTAAGGGTCCAGATGGATGTGAAATAAGAATTTGGAATTAATTATAAGAATCCTTCCCATGGGAAACTGTGGTTGTTTGGGGTTTTTTGGGGGGGAAAAACGTAAGATGGGAGTTTGAATGTTGGATACTAGAGGGAACCAGAAGAAACTAAAGATGATAATTAAAGTAGAAGAACACTCAGATTTGGCACGTTAGTATAGAATGGAGCAAAACACTATAGCAGTGGATCTTTTTATGGAGATTTGGGAATCATGGACTCAGAAATTAATTCTAAGAGTCTCTAATATCATAGATGGATGCTGTGCAAATGTTGTTATAAAAGGAACAAGCTGTAGCAGATAAGACTGAAATTGATTTGAATCTTGATTTAAAACATGAAAAGTGACAAGTGACAAGTATAATATGGAGAAAGATGATGTACTGGATATGCAAATGAAGCTGGTTGATGTCTTGACATTTGAAAAGGACATACAAGTATTAAACCAGAAGAGTGATTGGGATAACCTTGTTTTACTGGACTTCAAAAGGGATCTGTTAAAGTTTTGAAAGATCTGCTGAGAGGAGACAAAGAGAAGATTAAAAGAAATCAAGTTCAAGGACATTATTTGGAGGGATTAAAAGCCAATATTGTTAAGAAGAGTATTATGATGTAACTTTAGAGAGAGAGGTTAAAATATAATTGTACTTATAACTGCTGTGAAGAATATTAGAAGCCACCTCTTTGTATCTTTTTTCTTTCTTTTCTATTTTTCTTAAACTTCTTTTCTTTTCTTTTCTTTTCTTTTCTTTTCTTTTCTTTTCTTTTCTTTTCTTTTCTTTTCTTTTCTTTTCTTGCACTTTTTGCTTTTGATTTGCTTTCTTCCTTTTTCTTTTTTCTTCCTTACTTTATATTAGTTTGGATTAGTACAGGGAAGGAATATAGAGTTCGCTTATTTGATCAAGGTTAAAATAGATACACAGTTATTTCTGGTAGCCCTCAATGGACTTTTGCTGACTCAGAATGAATGATGAGGTTTTAAGATGGATTTATAGTTAAGAGATCAGTTATGGGAAGAAGAGTGCATTTGTTGTATTTTAAGAGATGGTGATTAGTTACTAAAATTGTACTTGGGATGAAGGGGGAAGTTATTTCTTTATATTTTTCTTTTTCTTTTTTTCTTTTCTGTACCTTCTATTTTCCTTTTTCCTTTTTATATATATATATTATAGTTTGTATTAGTTTTTACTTTTTCTAATTTTAATCTTTAATAAAATTATATGAAATAAGTCACACGGATGAGATTTCATGTCCAAAAGATGACACTGCACAGCAGTATGGTAAGTTAGCAGAAACAAATTGTGTTCTCTGCCAGGGCCCAGAATGACCTGACTGAAATAACTGAAAATACCTCAAATGGGAGCACTATGCAGGTGAGGCCAAGTTTCAGGATAGTGCAGCTTAATTGACCTAAAATAAAGGGGAGAGAGAAAGCAAGCAAGCAATACTCATATGCTAAAGTTTTAAGGTTGGCTAAGTGCTTCTGCTTGAGTCATATTTATGTGGAATACTCTTTCCTTGAAACCCAGCAGGTATGGGTTCCAATAGTATTCAAATCTCAGTTTAATTATTTTAAAACTATAATCCAAAATTATTTTAATACTTCAAAATTTTCAGGCCTAGGCACATTCAGGTAGGCAATCCTCCTCCTCCTCCTCCTCCTCCTCCTCCTCCTCCTCCTCCTCCTCCTCCTCCCAAAATTTGGTGAGATAATCTCATAATTTGGAATCTTGGAAACTGTATATGTGTACCTTGTCCCTTTCACAAAAATCATGAAAGACTGGAGAAGGGATAATCAAAGTGTAGCTCAATTTGGTGGAAAAACTTTGGCAAAAAATATAATATTATAATATAAATATAATAAAATTGGCAAAATTTCCTTCAAAAATTTTACCAAACTGAGCTACAGTTTGGCTTTTTCTCTGTATATATATATATATATGTGTGTGTGTGTGTGTGTGTGTGTGTGTGTGTGTGTGTGTGTGTATACATACTCAAAGGGAAAAACCACATTGTTCATTCATAAACATTACAGTTTACCCTGGTTCAATTATTTACTTCCTTGTTAGATTTTCACCCTGCCTTATGTTCAGGAACAATAGTTGGCATATGTTATACTCCTTCTTCCAATTTTTTCTACAACAACCCTCTGGGCTGAGAGTGACTGGCCCAAAGTTACCCAGGAAGGTTCTATGGCTGAAAATGTATC
The DNA here is from genome assembly GCA_023362775.1 of Charina bottae. NCBI lineage: Eukaryota > Metazoa > Chordata > Lepidosauria > Squamata > Charinaidae > Charina > Charina bottae. The sequence continues at coordinate 6,583,982 of JALMGJ010000001.1, read as the reverse complement.
TGAACTGGTCTCCCAGTCCTAGTCCAACACCTTAACCGCTAGCCCTACTATAGAAGACAGATGTTTTGAAAACTGGAAGTCTATGACATGTTGCAATTCAAATAGAATGTCAGCTTTTGCACCTTGCTATTATATTTGGTGTACCCTAAGTAAGCCCTGAGGGCCAGTTTCAAAATGTGAATGAGGCATTTGATAGAAGCTACCTTTGTCAATCTCCAGCAGAGGAGATCGTTACTTTGTTGTGGTGCTGGAGCTTGAGCATATCAATGATGCCATGAGCTAAAATGTGAAGGGACACCCAAGACGGGAAGGTCATGGCAGAGAGGTCAGACTAAATACGATCCCTGGAAACGGTAATGGTAACCCAACCCAGTATTCTTATGGTCAAAATGTTACTGTGGAGGAACAGAGGATAAGTTCAACTAGCCCCAGATGTGATGACGCAGCTAGCTCAAAGCCGAAAGGACGGCTAGCGGCCGACGGTGCTGGTGGTGAACGACAAATCCGATGTTCTAAAGATCAACACACCATAGGAACCTGGAATGTAAGATCTATGAGCCAGGGCAAATTGGATGTGGTTATTGGCGAGATGTCAAGATTAAATATAGACATTTTGGGTGTCAGTGAACTGAAATGGACTGGAATGGGCCACTTCACATCAGATGACTACCAGATCTACTACTGTGGACAAGAGGACCACAGAAGAAATGGAGTGGCCTTCATAATTAATAATAAAGTGGCTAAAGCAGTGCTTGGATACAATCCAAAAAACGATAGAATGATCTCAATTCGAATTCAGGGTAAGCCATTTAACATCACAGTGATCCAAATATACGCCCCAACCACAGATGCTGAAGAAGCAGAAGTAGATCAGTTCTATGAGGATCTGCAGCACCTACTGGATAATACGCCAAAAAGAGATGTTATTTTCATTACAGGAGACTGGAATGCTAAGGTGGGTAGTCAGACGACACCTGGAATTACAGGCAAGCATGGTCTGGGAGAACAAAATGAAGCAGGACATAGGCTGATAGAATTTTGCCAAGACAACTCACTGTGCATAACAAAAACTCTCTTCCAACAGCCTAAAAGACGACTTTATACAAGGACTTCACCAGATGGTCGACACCGAAATCAGATTGACTACATCCTTTGCAGCCAAAGGTGGCGGACATCTATACAGTCGGTAAAAACAAGACCTGGAGCTGACTGTAGTTCAGATCACGAACTTCTTATTGCAAAATTTAGAATCAGACTAAAGAGAATAGGGAAGACCCACAGATCAGTTAGATATGAGCTCACTAATATTCCTAATGAATATGCAGTGGAAGTGAAGAAGAGATTTAAGGGACTAGATTTAGTAGATAGGGTCCCAGAAGAACTATGGACAGAAGTTCGCAACATTGTTCAGGAGGCGGCAACAAAAAACGTCCCAAAGAAAAAGAAAACCAAGAAGGCAAGATGGCTGTCTGCTGAGACAATGGAAGTAACCCAAGAAAGAAGGAAAGCAAAAGGCAACAGTGATTGGGAGAGATATGCCCAATTAAATGCAAAATTCCAGAGGTTAGTCAGAAGAGATAAGGAATTATTTTTAAACAAGCAATGTGCGGAAGTGGAAGAAGACAATAGAATAGGAAGGAGAAGAGACCTCTTCCAGAAAATTAGAAACATCGGAGGTAAATACCAGGCAAAAATGGGTATGATCAAAAGCAAAGATGGCAAGGACCTAACAGAAGCAGAAGAGATCAAGAAAAGGTGGCAAGAATATACGGAAGATCTGTATAGGAAGGATAATAATATCGGGGATAGCTTTGATGGTGTGGTCAATGAGTTAGAGCCAGAAATCCTGAAGAGTGAGGTTGAATGGGCCTTAAGAAGCATTGCTAATAACAAGGCAGCAGGAGACGACGGTATCCCAGCTGAACTGTTTAAAATCTTCCAAGATGATGCTGTCAAGGTGATACATGCCATATGCCAGGAAATTTGGAAAACACAAGAATGGCCATCAGATTGGAAAAAATCAACTTATATCCCCATACCAAAAAAGGGAAACACTAAAGAATGTTCAAACTATCAAACAGTGGCACTTATTTCACATGCCAGTAAGTTAATGCTCAAGATCCTGCAAGGTAGAGTCCAGCAATTCATGGAGCGAGAATTGCCAGATGTACAAGCTGGGTTTAGAAAAGGCAGAGGAACTAGAGACCAAACTGCCAATATCCGCTGGATAATGGAGAAAGCCAGGGAGTTTCAGAAAAAACATCTATTTCTGTTTTATTGACTATTCTAAAGCCTTTGACTGTGTTGATCATGACAAATTGTTGCAAGTTCTTGGTATGGGGATACCAAGTCATCTTGTCTGCCTCCTGAGAAATCTGTATAATTTATTTATTATTTATTTTATTCAATTTATATGACCGCCCATCTCCCCCAATGGGGAACTCTGGGCGGTTTACAATAAAATCACATTTAAAACAAAGATATAAAATATAAAATTACACTTTGATTAATACAATTAACTAATTATAAAATCCAATTTGGCAAATTAGGTTAACAAAAAGGAAGGACATCATGGAATTAACCACCCCCATGAGGAACTATTACTTTCCCCTTCCCATGCTAGGCGGCAGAACCAGGTTTTCAGTTCTTTCCTAAAGGTCGGGAGGGAGGGGACCTGCCTCAACTCTGGGGGCAAGATATTCCAAAGGGTGGGTGCCACTACAGAGAAGGCCCGCCTCCTGGACCCCACCAGATGAAATTCCCTTATTGAAGGGGTCCGTAGCAGACCCTCCCTGAATGATCGGGTGGGGTGGGTCGATGATATGGGGATAAGACAGTCCCTCAGGTATCCTGGCCCCATGCCATGTAGGGCTTTAAAGGTAATAACCAACACCTTGAATTGGACCCGGAAGCAAACCGGCACCCAATGCAGCTTGCGGAGCAAAGGTGTTATATGTGCTGATCTTGGTGCACCCAAAATTGCCCGCACGGCCGCATTCTGCACCAGCTGTAGCTTCCGGATAGTCTTCAAGGGTATCCCCATGTAGAGCGCATTGCAATAGTCTATGTGGGAGATGACGAGAGCATGAGTGACCGTTTGGAGGGCATCGCGATCCAGGAATGGGCGTAACTGGCGCACAAGCTGAAGCTGTGCAAAGGCACAGGAGTCAAGCAGGAGTCGTGAGTCTAGAAGGACTGCCAAGTTCCGCACTGGCTCCGAATGGGGCAGTGCTACCCCATCGAGAACCAAAGATGACAACTTCCCAGATAACACTAAGCCATCAATCCACAGCCACTCAGTCTTGCCAGGGTTCAATTGAAGCCTGTTGTTCCCCATCCAGGCCTCCACAGCCCCCAGGCACAGAGACAGGATGGCTACTGCATCACTTACTTCACCTGGGATGGAGATATACAATTGAGTATCATCAGCATATTGATGATACCTCATCCCATGGTGTCGGATGACCTCACCCAGCGGTTTCATGTAGATGTTGAATAGGAGAGGAGAGAGAACTGAACCCTGCAACACCCCACATAAGAGAGGTCGCAGGCCGGATCTCTCCGCCCCTATCACCACCAACTGGGAACGGCCCTGGAGGAAGGAGGTAAACCAGCGTAAAACTACGCCGCCCACCCCCAACTCCCTAAGCCGATCCAAAAGGATACCATGGTCGATGGTATCGAAAGCCGCTGAGAGATCCAAGAGAGCCAGGATGGATGCACTGCCTCCATCCCGCTCCTGCCAGAGATCATCCATAAGTGCGACCAATGCAGTCTTCATCCCATATCCCGGCCTGAAACCTGACTGGAAGGGGTCTAGATAATCCGCTTCATCCAGGATCCTCTGAAGTTGCAACGCCACCACTTTCTCAACCACCTTTCCCAAAAAGGGAAGGTGGGAGACTGAACAAAAGTTGTCCAGAATGGTAGGGTCCAGGGATGGCTTCTTGAGAAGGGGGTGCACCAATGCCTCCTTAAAGGCAGTTGGGAACACCCCCTCAATCAAGGATGTATTAACCATCGCCTGGACCCACCCGCACGTCACCTCCCTGGCAGATTTTACCAGCCAGGAAGGGCACGGATCTAGATGGCATGTGGTGGAATTTACAATTCGGAGGATCCTGTCCACTTCCTTAGGTCCATTCCCAGATAACAAGGCCAGGCCATTCTCCCGGCATCTCATCAGACTGCATTTCACGCATGGAGTCCAACTTAGACCGAATCCGAACGATTTTATCCTGCAGATGCTCAGAAAACTCTTCTGCACGGCCCTGCAGGTGGGTCACCAACTCCACCTTACCCAAGAGAGATCGAGTAATCTTGAACAGGGCCGTCGGATGGCATTCTGCGGATGCAATAAGAGCAAGTTGCCTGCCCCATAGTCCCCAGAGTTTCCTAGAAAACCTGGGTCTAAGCGGGGATCTCGTTTCCCATATATCCATCCTTTCACCCTCAATCTTCCTGGGCAGTCGTAGGGCCTCCAGCGCAACCAGCTAATGCTGTTGGTGCTGGTAAGCCCCAACCACCTCATACACTCACCACACTCTCACTGTGCCACCTGTGGCCTCTCTCACTAGCCACAGAGGGACAACACAGTCACTCCTACCTACCTTGTCTCCCACTCAGGGTTAGGTACTCTCACATAACACATACAACCCTGGACCTCGTGACTCTCACTCACAGGAAGGGGAACAACACTCATACAAGAGACCCTGAAACTTTCTGCTGCCCTAATAACCGGGGGTGATTGGTCCTTCACTTTAACCAACAAGCTGTAACAATATTGAAATGTTCTTATTTCCAATATTAGAGTCCAGATGTAAGAGTCCGCAATAATAATAAGGACCATAGGGCAATGCCCCAAACAATCCTGGGGCTGAAAGATGTAAATATTGCCCAGTTAGATACCACTGGTCCTTACAACCCCTTGGCTTCACACTGCCAAACGGGCTCAATCCAGTTCGGGAACGCTTCAGCCTCATACACCAGGCCCTCACCCAGCTCCACCGAGCTCCACTGGGTTCTGCAGTAGGACCCCGCCGGTTCTGTCCCAGGGGCACCTCAGTCTTAAATGCCAGGCCCTCACCCCATTCCACCGAGCCCCACCGGACTCTGCAGTTCAATCTTTCTGACTCCGTATGGCTCCACTGGGCTCTGCTGGTTTCAATTGGCCTCCACTGGCCTCCGTAGATACCAGCTCTGTGATTGCTGAGGTCCCCTAGGCCCCATCGGACTCCACGACGCCGCTCCATCCGGGACAGCCCCCGCCAGGTACCACCACACTCCACCGTTCCCAGCCAGTCTCCAGCCTCCGGCCTCCAGCTCCACGCCACTGGGCCCTCCGCGCCGCTCTGTCTGGGCTCCGCTGAGCTCCGCCGGCTTCCGTAGCCACCCACTCTGTGCCAAGGCTCCCTAGGACCACCAGACTCGTCGGACTCCGCCGCCCCGCCCCGCCCGGGAAGGTCCATCCACACATCCAAAATAAGTTCTTAAAGTTCTTAACTTGAAAGCTCAAAGCCTCCACAATTAGAACTCCAAAGATGTTAAAACAATTGGAGTTTGCAGACCTTTCCCCAGAGCGACAAACGTCGTCAGCTTGTCGGCGCCATCTAATAATGACCAAGTAGCAATGGTAAGAACAGACCACGGAACTGTAGGAATTCTGGGATGGTAGTACCAGAACTCCACACAGTTTCTTATTAGTATGTAGCAGAGTAGAAGCGTTCCCATAAACTTGCACATAGCTTAATCAGTTCAAAACACAAAATAAACACACTTCACACGTTAATGTAAAGTAACATAAAAAAAGAGTTTACAATTTTATTGTAACTCACAGTTCCTTAGTAGAAATGGTCCATGCATGCGAACAATTGGTTCTGACGTGACCCACATGCTTCTAATGTGGCCCACCTGGATGGAAGTATGAGCAATGTGGCAGCCATAGCTGACACATCCTCCTTGGTAGGAGATTCGAGCAGAAAGAGGAAAGAGAAGGGAACAGGAAACAGGAAACCGGGATTCAGCCCCTCCCACACAAAGCAAGTAAGATTAGGTTACAGCAGAGGCTGCCTCCTCCTTCAAGCTTGTGTGAGATGTGCTTGGTTGAAACCCGATATCTCTAACAGGAACAACAGACAGGTTTAAGATTGGGAAAGGAGTATGGCAGGGTTGTATACTCTCGCCCTACCTATTCAACTTGTACACAGAACACATCATGCAACGTGCTGAGCTTGAAGAATCCAAGGCTGGAGTTAAAATCGCTGGAAGAAACATTAATAATCTCAGATATGCAGATGATACCACTTTGATGGCTGAAAGCGAGGAGGAGCTGAGGAGGCTTATGACAAAGGAAAAAGAAGAAAGTGCAAAAGCTGGGTTGCAGTTAAACCTCAAAAAACCAAGATTATGGCAACCAGCTTGATTGATAACTGGCAAATAGAGGGAGGCAGTGACAGACTTTGTATTTCTAGGCGCAAAGATTACTGCAGATGCTGACTGCAGCCAGGAAATCAGAAGACGTCTACTTCTTGGGAGGAGAGCAATGACAAATCTCGATAAAACAGTTAAGAGCAGAGACATCACACTGACAACAAAGGTCCGCATAGTTAAAGCAATGGTATTCCCTGTAGTAACCTATGGCTGCGAGAGCTGGACCATAAGGAAGGCTGAGCGAAGTCATGAAGAGTCAGAAGCGACTGAACGAATAAACAACAACAACCTTTGTCAAAAAGTTCTTTGTCAAATGCTTGCAGGAAGCAATCTCATGATCTATATTATGGTAATTCTCCCAAATAGCAGACCGCCAAACTAGAATCTGGGACAGTGATAAAGAATGCATACAAACATAGACAAGACAAAGGAACACAGCAATGTTATTCTTCTAAACGTGCCATGCTAAACCTCATTGCTCACAGACAACATGGGCATTGTTTGTCCGCACAATGGTGCATATTGTTCCAAAGCACCAGAGGGGAAAGAAAGATTTTTCTCAGTCCCAGAGCAAGCCTCATAATATAAAAGAGCCCACAATTCTGATAAAATTATAGCATACATTGAAAATGGAATCTAGAGAAGAAAAAAATAAAACCAGCCCATAACACAACACAGGATGTGCCAAGGAATATGGTACTTTGCTACCAAGTGCAATGTAAATATCTAAATCTTCTGAAATTTAGTTACATATCTATTTGATTTCACAGAAATAGTATTCCATTTTGCTTTCGTATGTACTTCTTCACAAAAGTTTATGAGAGTTTTATCCAGATACATTTTATAACCATAGATACAACTCAACATCATTCTTCTGCTTTCATTAGAACCCAAAATAAGAACAGTATCTGTGAGTGACATAAACATTGATTGTTTAGGTGAACATGGCCTATTAATACCTATTTGAACACTGGACTATTTGATCCAGGATAATAAGGCAGACATAGAGAGAGTAAGGATCCATAAAATGGATGAGTAGAGGCTCATATTGCCTTTGGGGGAAGAGGAGCTTTTAAAAATAGCTTTAAAGGAAGAGGTTATGCGTGTATCCTGTAAGATGGAATCTTGCTTTCTTAAGGCCCATTCCAATCAAGGATGGCCACTCATGAATTCTGAGAAGGAACCCCCAAAATGCTCATGTGCTGATGGATATCATAGATTCAAATTTGGAAATTGTTGCAATAATTTAAATAGAAAACCAATATATGTCATCACAGTTGCCCACAGGAAGCCCAAAAGAGAATACAAGTTCTCCTGTTGTCTGTCAACTGGTAGTAGAATACTGCCCCACTACTGGAGTTCATGCAGACTTCCTGTATTAGAATTAATAACTTTGTCCTCCATAGATTTGTCTAACCCCTTTAAAAAGTCATCTAACTAGATAGCTATCATTATACCTTGTGATAGTAAATGCCATAACTTACAGGAAGCCAATATCTGTCTCCCAGCCCCCACCTCTCTGCATGTGACCTGTGAATTGGAGAGGGGTTCTGTTGAAAACAAATGGGCAAGAGGTGCAGATAAGGACATGACTACAGACATTACTTGCATGCTTTGAAGATGAGCCATCACTTACTCTTGTGTTGAATTTCATCAATATTTGCAATGCCTAAAAAAGAATTTCCTTTTTTTCCTTTGTTTGCTCGTTTAGTTAATGCTTCCCCAAGTCACATCTCCATCCAACGTTATTCTTCCTTTTTCTTTTCCTTACCTTCCCACTTCAGCTATCCCTTCCTTTTAGCTCTTCATCCTGTTTTCTTTTTCTTCTGCAGTTTCTGTTGTAAGGAAGGTGGAGAATTGGTTGGGGTGGGGAGTTACTCCTTTCTGTGTATGAGAGAGAACTGTTAGTACATGCAAAAAAAGGAATAGATTTGTTTTAGAAATGGGATAATTTATTTTACAATTAATTAGTTTTAAGCAATAATTGTATAAGTTTGTGTATAGGGGGGTAATATAGTGTGTGTGTGTGTGTGTGTGTGTGTGTGTGTGTGTGTGTGTGTATTTATTCCTGGCCCTGCTCTTTAATGGAGTGTGACTTCTGTCCAGTATATATAGACATTGTTCACACACACACACAAACACACACAAACACATTATGCACACATTTTGGGAGAGAAACTTCAGTTGAAGTTGGCAACCTTGAAGTTGACATGGAAGACAAGACATGGAAACTGGGGACTGCACAATATTCTTCTCCTTGTTTATAACTTTTTTCTGCCTATTCTTCCTTTGGAGGAAGTCATCTTAAATTCAGGGTCACCTTCATTTGGCATAGACACAGTATGTGCTTAATGAAGACTGCCATGGGCTCTAATTGTGACAGATCAATCGGGTGACATTACATAAGTGATCAGTATTTAGGAAACAATTCTAGGTCTTAGTTTTGGTTCTTGAACTCTAGATGGGTTTCAACCTTGCGTGTGTGATGAAGCAGGTCCATAGTATTTAGTGGCACTGATTAGTGTTATTTAACAGTGTCAAGAAAAATCTCAAGTCTTCTTCCTCCACTGCATTCATGATATGCTTTAAAAGTAAGACAGTGTTTGGTCATTTTGCACGATCAGTGTTTCCTGTACGTGGAAGCATGGCTCCATTTTGCTGTTCATCTAGCTCTGGTTACATTTTTTTAATGGAGTGGCCAGAAACTGCATTAACTAAAACAAAATTACACATACTGCCAAATGCATGCTATGGATAAATTAATTTTTAAGTTTTGAAGATCATTCTCAACTAATCACAGTAATGCATAACAAAGGTAATACAAAGTGATCCCTTTTTACCTAAAACTATCCCATCTTTCCAAGAGCTATCAAAATAACATTCAGATATCAAAATGAAGGTGCCGTTCCAAAAAAAGTATGTCCTAGTCTTACTGTTGAAGCTCAATACTTTGGCCACCTAATGCGAAGAGAGGACTCACTTGAAAAGACCCTGATGCTGGGAAAGACTGAAGGCAAAAGGAGAAGGGGACGGTAGAGGATGAGATGGATAGATAGCATCACCAATGTAATGAACATGAATTTGAGTAAACTCCGGGAGACACTGGAGGATAGGAAGGCCTGGCAACAGTCTTACTGTTGCACAGAGGAACTATTTTTAAAAAAGAGCAGAGAATAATCTCATGTATTTATATGATAAACTTAATATGGAGTATCAAACTCACAAGTTCTGCCTTCATTTTTAATGGGTTTTCAATACAGATTCTAAGAACTTCATTAAAAAATACATTTGAAAATGGTTGGCCTCAAACGTTTAATGAATAAATAGCAATTCATCTCTAGTTAAGAGCAGTTTCCACAATTTCCTGCTCAATCAAGGTGTAGACAAAACTGTAAACCTTGTATCTCTGTAAACAGGATGGTCTCAGGTTGTGATTAACATTCAGATGCAAATGCCATGTCACCAAGATGAAATGCCTCTGAAGTCTGAATTTTTCCTTAGCTGATGTTTTCAGTTAATGTATATGCTGTAATCTGTACACATAAATGAAAATCAATAATGAAATCAATAATGAGTTAATGGAAAGAAAATGCTGTGGGGGTGTTCAGGTACCACACAGAGGTTTCTTACAGGGAAGCAAACCAAGCACTTGAAGTTAATGAATAAAAGAAGTAGGTTGTTTTGTAGAAGAAACAGATCAGGAACTGGCCAAGTCTTTTATGTGATGCTTATCTTGGACAGACAATCTTCCAATGGGCTTAATGTGTTTTCACTCTATAAGGACTATAAGAGAAGCCTCTCCCAAAGAAAATGTGTGAGAGACATCCAGAATTTAATGTTAAATTAAATGTTCGCCTTTTTGCAACAAAAGGCCAATAGATCTTACCTTTATCAGACATACAGAAAATAAATTTTCAAGGAGCTGCGCCTTGCACATGATGGATGTAATAACTTTCATGGCACACTTTTTTTTTATGAAAAAGACATAGCAATTTCCTGTCTAAGCTCCTAATGCGCTTTATATTAATTTCCAGAAAGCAAAGGGAATATTTTTCTCAAATCATTTTATACACCATCTTTCACATTAGTAGGTTTTGTATGTGTTGTTAGATTGTACAAAACTCAAAATGCAGCCATAGATTTATCTGCCAGCTTTCTCACAGAACTTCATGTATTTTCTGTTTGTCTTCTGAGATTATAAGTAGGAGAGCAGATCCCTGTTGATGGGGATGATTCCCTCAAATTAGTCTTTCTTTGATACATTGTTTTTTCACAATAAAAGTTTTCACCCTAATGGCTAGAGTGCCTGAGAGCTCAGCTACCTGAATATGTCTGCAATAAAAGCTCCTTGATTTTTCTAGGAAGCAGCAGCTTTAGAGGGATAGTTAAAAGAGAAAAATTGTCAGGAGGGTAGGGGAATCTTATTTATGTATCTGCCTCTTACTTGGAGAAAAAGCCATGACTGTATGTTGTTGGATTGAGGGTCTTGTGGAATATATGCCCTTCCTTTTTTTGCTAGCAATAAAAGCAGTCCTCATTTCATTTCCACAAATCAGTTGTAAGATATGATTCAGACTTGATGTAATGTAAAGCTGATTAATATACAAGGAAGAATAATAATACTGGGCATCATGATCAAAGTTTGTGCAGTTGTTCTGTCTATATCATAATTTGTCAGCCCTCCTTTTTTTCTTTTTAAATTATTATGATTAATAGGTTTAAAGTTATACTGTTCTATTAGTATGTATGTCTATTTTTCTTTGGTTAATTAGTTAATTAGCAAATTAATTATTTTAATTAATTATTTATTATTATTATTATTATTATTAAAATTAATTATTAAATTATTTCTTTTAATATATTTTATTGAGTTATAAATATACATAGATAAAAGTTTGAAAAGGAAAAAGAAATACAAATACAAATCAAAGAAAGAAGAAAAAAAGTGTAGTAAAACAAAAGAAAAAAAGAGAAAGATGAAACATAGAAATTAGTCAACTTCCGATTTATCTCTGGTCAAGTTAATTTAAAAAAAATTATCTTACATGCTAGGTCTATATATAATATTGAAAAACATTTCTTGTCTAATATATCAATTTATATATATTTTAATCTTCAAATCCCCATATAAGCTTTGCCCCTCCTGCATTTTGCAAATAGTCCGTTAATGGTTTCCACTCTTTAAGAAAGTAATAATTTGAATTTTCTTTTAATAAACATGTCCATTTATCATTTTCTGCCATGTCCATCACTTTTAACATCCAGTCTTGTATCGTAGGTGTAATCTGATTTTTCCAATTTTGTGCATATACAAGTCTTGCTGCTGTAATCATATATTGCATAATTCTTATAAATTTTTTCCCTATTTGTTCTTCTGTTATTCCCAATAAAAATAATTCTGGTTTAAATGGAATTCGAATTTGTAAAATATTTTGCATCAATGAATGTATCTGAGTCCAAAATTTCTTTGCTAAATTATTAAATTAGTTAATTAACAAATATTAAACTCATTTAGATAATTTACACTCATTAAATATTAAATAAATAATTAGATTATTTTCTCATCCTGGAGAACCTCTATCCATGAGGTTGCTAAGAGGTGACACCGGCTTGATGACACATAATCAATTAGTTAGTACAATTAAATGTATATATGAAAAGAATTCCTGTTCAGGATAGGAACAGCAAAATGAATGAGCGAAAAAACCTCCTATCCTTGTTAGGTTTGGAGTGTCAGCAGACAGGTGGCATGGCATCTGTGTGTGCTTTGGAAGCAGCAAGGATTGGTGAGAATGAAACCAGCCCAGTAATGCAGTCACAGAGTAGAAGGATTCAGCATTATTTCAATCACACAGATACAGTATTCTCCTGATGACCATTCCACAACAAGGACATTTTGGGCTTAGACTTGTAATTGAAACTGGCCAACCAGAAGTTGTATTAAAAAATCCTGTGAGCACTTTTAGAGTGAAGAAGCCATTGGCGTAAACGTAGAATTGGAAAGGACCATGTAGGCTCTCAGGTTTAACCTGCTGCCCAGTGCAGGCTATAAATGAAATCAAACTGTAAATCGTACTGCTCTCTGGACCATCCTTCTGAAAATCGGATGCCCTGATAAATTTGTGAACATCTTGCGGCTACTCCATGACGACATGATGGCAACAATCCTGGATAACAATGGCTCTCAAAGCGATCCATTTAAAGTGGAATCTGGCGTTACACAGAGATGTGTCATTGCTCCAACCTTATTCGCTATCTTCATCACTATGATTATACACCTTGTTGAAGAGAGACTTCCTACTGGTGTAGAAATTATATATCGAACAGATGGAAAGCTTTTTAATCTTAGTAGGCTGAAAGCAAAAAATAAGGTAATTACAACTTCTGTTATAGAACTTCAATATGCTGATGATAACGTAGTCTGTGCACACTCCGAGGAAGATCTTCAAACTATCCTTTTTTTTTAGAAAAAGTTTTATTGTTTAAAATACATAACAAACAAAAAACAAAAACAAAAAACAAGATAAAAAAGAATAATAACATACATAAATAAACATACAAGACAAAACATCCTCATTTACATATTACAATCAACCATTGACATCATTCCACATAGAACAACTAACTTAAAAAGACTTCCTGTTTCTTCTTTGAAGAAAGCTTCTTATCTTTATTTGATATTTACTATATTTCTATTATTTTTCTCTTCCCATTAATATTCCTTTTATATACTTATATCTTATCTCTTTACAAATTACTTAATTCTTAACTTATTTTGAACCTTTCAAATATTCTAATAGTCTAATATTTTATCCTATTTATCCCTTTTTGTATTTTTTCCACTAAAATAATTTTATATTGTATTCCTTTTGCAAAAATTCTAAAAATGGGTTCCATATAAGTTCATAATCTCCCAGTTCTTTTTGTTTTATTAAAGTTGTCAGTCTGTCCATCTGTGCTATTTCCATTGTTTTAATTGTCCATTCTTCTATTGAAGGGATGCCATCTTCTTTCCAATGTTTTGCAGATATAATCCTTGCCGCTGTAGTCAGATGATATAGTAGTTTTTTATGTTCTTTGTTCATCTTCATGTCCGTTAATCCCAATAAATAAAATTCTGGTTTTTTTTCCATATCAATTTTGATTATTTTACATATATTGCCATGAATTTTCCCCCAATATTTTTTTGTTTTTTGACATGTCCACCATACAGTATATGATAGAAAGTTCCCACATTTATTTTACATTTCCAACATGTATTTGATCTTAGACATTTCATTTTGTACAATCTCTCTGGAGGCAAATACCATCTAAACATCATTTTATAATTGTTTTCTCTTAAACTATTACTTAAAGAGAATTTAATATTTTTCACCCAAATCCTTTGCCAATCTTCATAACTAATTTCTCTATTCAAATTTTCTTCCCATTTTATCATGTAATTTTTAATTTTTATATCTTTGCTTTTTAAATCCAATAATTTTTTATATAATTTAGATATTAAATGATCCTTTTCTTTCCATAGTATACTGTCCCAATTTTCTGTTGATTCCATGAATTTAAAAATCTTTTGGTCTAATTTAAATTGCTCTTTTAGTTGTAGATATTTAAACCAATGGCATTCAAACCCTTCTCTTTCTAATTCCTCTCTCGTTTTAAATTCATAATTACTCCCGTTAAATATAAGTAGATTCTTATACCTTATCCATTTTTTATCTTTTGGAACTTCTATTTTGGCATTCGCCTCCTGAGGAGATATCCACAATGGAAGTACAGGTAGTAAAAGTTTTTTATATCTGTTCCATATTTTTAAAATTGATTTCCTAATTCTATGATTATTAAATGCCTTATTATTTTTACTTTTATTATAACACATATACCCATGCCACCCGAATCTATTATCATGACCTTCTAAATTTAGTATATTCAAATTATCTAGCTTTATCCATTCTTTTAACCAGACCAAAATACATGATTCATAATATAATTTTAAATTTGGTAGTCCCAATCCTCCTCTTTCCTTTAAATCTTGTAAATATCTTAATTTTATTCTGGGTTTTTTTCCATTCCATATAAATTTTGTTATATCTTTTTGCCATTTTGAAAATGTTTGGTCCGTAATTTCTATGGGTATCGTCTGGAACAGATATAAAATTCTGGGCAATACATTCATTTTTATTGTGGCACTCTTCCCTAATAATGATAATTGTAAAGTTTCCCACTTTTCTAAATCTTTTTTAATATCTTTCCATACTTTGCTATTATTATTTTTAAATAAATCTATATTTTTAGCAGTTATTTGCACTCCCAGATATTTAATTTGTTTTACATTTTGAAAACCTGTTTTATCTTCCAATTTCATCTTTTCTTCTTTCCTCATATTTAAATTAATCATTTTTGTCTTTTGTTTATTTATTTTAAAGCCTGCCAATTCTCCAAATTCCTTTAACTTTTCATTTAAGTTTTCTATTGATTCCAATGGGTTTTGTATTATTATCACTAGATCATCCGCAAATGCTTTAAGTTTATATATTTCTCCTTTGATTTTTATTCCTTCAATATTATCATCCTTTCTAATTTTTTCCAATATACTTTCCAACACCAATATAAATATCAATGGAGACATTGGACATCCCTGGCGTGTTCCTTTTTCTATATTTATTTCTTTTGTTTCTTCTTCATTCACTATTATATTGGCTTTTTGTACATTATAAATCTCTTTAATTGCTTTTATAAAGTTATTTCCAAAATTCCTATGTTCTAAAATTTTGAATATAAAGTCCCAATTTACGTTATCAAACGCTTTTTCCGCATCCAAAAATAAAAACATTATCTGTTTCTCGTTATGTATGTTAGTGTATTCTATTAAATTTATTGTTGTTGTTTATTCGTTCAGTCGCTTCCGACTCTTCGTGACTTCATGGAACAGCCCACACCAAAGCTTCCTGTCGGACGTCACCATCCCCAGCTCCCCCATGGTTGAGTCTGTCACCTCCAGAATATCATCCATCCATCTTGCCCTTGGTCAGCCCCTCTTCCTTTTGCCTTCCACTTTCCCTAGCATCAGCTTCTTCTCCATGGTATCCTGTCTTCTCATTATGTGGCCAAAGTACTTCAGTTTTGCCTTTAATATCATTCCCTCAAGTGACCACTCTGGCTTTATTTCCTGGAGTATGGACTGGTTTGATCTTCTTGCAGTCCAAGGCACTCTCAGAATTTTCCTCCAACACCACAGTTCAAAAGCATCTATCTTCCTTCGCTCAGCCTTCCTTATGGTCCAGCTCTCACAGCCATAGGTTACTACAGGGAATACCATTGCTTTAACTATGCGGACCTTTGTTGTCAGTGTGATGTCTCTGCTCTTAACTATTTTATCAAGATTTGCCATTGCTCTCCTCCCAAGAAGTAGACGTCTTCTGATTTCCTGGCTGCAGTCAGCATCTGCAGTAATCTTTGCGCCTAGAAAAATTTATTAAATTTATTACCGTTCTTAAATTATCTTTAATTTCTCTATTTGGCAAAAATCCATTTTGGTCCCCATTTATCAAATTTTGTAAAAAATTTTTTAATCTTTCCGCCAATATAATAGTGAACAATTTGTAATCATTATTTAGTAATGAAATTGGCCTGTAATTTTGACATTTTGTTGGATCTTGGTTTTCCTTTGGAATTAAGACTATTTTAGCCTCTGTCCATGATTTTGGTATTTTATTTCCCTCCAGAATCGAATTAAACAATATTTTTAATGGTTCAACTAATTGTTCTTTGAAGTGTTTATAATAACCTGCCGATAGTCCATCCAGTCCCGGTGTTTTACCTATTTTTAATTTATTAATTGCATCTAATATTTCTTGAGTTGTAATAGTATTATTCATTAAATCTTTCTGTTCATTAGTTAATTTTCTTAAGTTACATTTTTGTATATACTGTTCTATTTTTTCTAATGATATTTCTTGTTTTTATATAAATCTGTGTAATAAACATGAAAGGCATTTTTAATTTTATCGTTTTGGATTAAGTCCACATCGTTTTCTCTAATTTTAGTAATTATTTTTTTCTCCCTTTCTTTTCTTAGTTTATATGCCAGCCATCTACCTGGCTTGTTTGCATTTTCAAAATTTTTCTGTTTACTATATTTCAAATTTTTTTCCAATATCTTCTGTCGTTAAGATTTGGACTTGAAGTTGCAATAATTTGATCTGATTTAATAGTTCTTCCTTATTGTTGTTATTTTGTAGTTCTTTTTCTTTTTCTTTAATTTGATCCATAATTGTCTGTAATTTTTTAATATTCTTTTTTTTTTTTTGATAACTATTCACTGATATAAAATGGCCTCTCATGTATGCCTTACTCGCATCCCATACTGTTTCTATCTTCACTTCTGTGTCTATATTCCAAAGGAAAAATTCTTGCATTTTTTTTTAAGTTCCGTCAAATTTTGTTCATTTTTCAAAATGTTTTCATTAAGCCTCCATCTAAAATTTTTGGGTTCTATTTTCATAATAATTTGTACTGGGTTATGATCTGATAGTGTTTTGGCCAGAATTGTAGATTCTTTAATTTTATTTTGTAACTTTTTTGATATCCATATCATATCTAATCTCGAAAATGATTTATGCCTATTTGAATAAAATGTATAATCTCTTTCAATATCATTTACAGTTCTCCATACATCGACTAATGATAAATTTTTAACCATGTCAAAGAATTCTTTTGGTAATTTACCATGATATTTATTTATTTGACTTTGTATTTTCTTGTCCATTTTTGAATCAACAACTCCATTTAAGTCTCCCATCAATATCCAATTATTTTGTGTGTACTCTGTACAGATATTTAATAATTCTTTATAAAAAATTTTTTTGATTTTTATTAGGAGCGTATATACCAACTAATAACATTTTGGAATTATATATTTCGATTTCAATTATAATGTATCTTCCATTTTCATCTTTTTGAAGTAATTTAGGTTTTAAATATGATTTTATATATATTACTACTCCATTTTTTTTCGTTTGCTGCTATAAATTCTAATCCTAATTTTTTATTTATTAAATATTTTACATCTGTTTTTTTAATGTGTGTTTCTTGAAGACAAACTATATCTAATTTTAAATTATTTAATATTTGAAATATACGTTTTCTCTTAACTGGTGAATTATCTGCATTTACGTTCCAGGTAATAATTCTTAATTCACTCATTTGTCAGAAGTGAGGTGAACTCCTTAGTGTTGGAAGTTTCTCTTTCTTTTTGGTGTTGAGTTTTACTTTTTCCCTCTTGTCTCTGATCTTTTGATTGAGCTATATCTTTTTCAAATCTCTTCAGAAAATCTTTTGCTTTTAATATTGAGTTTAACTTATATCTTTGACCTTTAAATGTTAAGCTCAATCCCTCTGGAATCTCCCACCTAAAATTGATATTATTTTTCCCCAAAAGATCTGTCAAAAACCTATATTCTCTTCTCTTTTTTAGAATTTTCATCGGAATTTCTTTAAAGATAGTGATATCTTTTCCTCCTATTTCAATTTTTTTATTGTACGATGCCTGTATTATAATATTCCTAATCTTTTTTTTTTTGAAAATTCTATCAAAATATCCCTAGGCTTATTGTACATAGTTGCAAATTTAGAATTGATCCGAAACATTCTTTCAATTTCCTCTTCTAAGTTTTCTTCCTCCCATTCAATTAAATTAGCCAGCATTGGAATAATAGTATCTCTTATATTATATTCTTTTTCTTCCGGGATCCCTCTCAATCTTATACAATGTTCTTTCTCTTTTAGTTCTAATAATGTAATACGTTCTTCCTCTTTATCTAAAGTTTCTTCACAGCTTTTTATTTGTTTTTTCACTTCGTATATATCTTCTTTTAATTTTTCCTCTATTTGACCTAGTTTCAGTTCTAATTTTTTTTCTAATCCTTCTAATTTCTCTTCCAATACTTTTGTTACAGTTTGAGTGATAGTTTGCGTAGTTTTAACTGTAAAGTCTTCCATTATAGCTTTCAGCCATTCTCCCTCCCCAGGGTCTGAGCTTCTTCTACCTTGTAATGCCTGTCTCCTAGTACTCACACTCATTTTTCAAAGAAATAAACCAAATATTTTCTTTATCAACTCTTTACCAATTGTTCAGATTCTTAACTTTATGTGTTTACAAATATATAAATGTATATATATGTATCTTAAACTTATAATATGCTTATCTGTATCTATAAGTGTGTATCTTATATTTTTCTAAGAAAAAGTGAAATTGATATATTATTTTTTTCCTCTTTTCAAATAATTCTATAGTTATTAATAAATCTTATACCTAATAAATTTTATACAACAAGTTTAAACAAAAATATTATAAAGTTCTATTAATACAAAATGGCTTCTTTTACTTATTAATTAATTAATTATTATACCAGTCCAGATGTCCATTCACTGTATATTCACACTCTGGAGATTATGTATATGCTCACCGACCTCTTCGCTTTGCTTCTTCTTTCAGAAACAATTTTCTTTCTTTTTGTATACTTCTTTCAATCAGTTTAGCAAAGTAGACAGCGACATTTGTCTATTTCAAGACTTTCCATCCGCAGAACCAACCTTCGTTTTCGGCTTCCCAGCTTGTTCTTTTTCCGCGGATCCACACAAACACTCTGACAAGACAGGACAACGTTCGATTCGCTTTTCTAGGTGTGTCACTAGAAAATGTCGACCAATTTTCTTATCTCGGCAGCCATCTATCTACAAAAGCCGACATCGACGCTGAAATTCAGCATCGCCTGAGCTCTGCGAGTGTAGCTTTCTCCCGAATGAAGCGTAGAGTGTTTGAGGATCGGGACATTCGCAGGGAGACCAAAATGCTTGTTTACAAAGCCATTGTACTACCAACCCTTCTGTATACCTGTGAAACATGGACACTCTACAAACGCCACCTCCAACTTCTTGAAAGATTCCATCAACGCTGCCTCCGAAAAATTCTGTAAATTACTTGGGAAGATAGGCGGACTAATGTTAGCGTATTAGAAGAAGTGAAAACCACCAGCATTGAAACAATGATCATCCAACATCAACTCCGCTGGACCGGCCATGTTGTTCGAATGCCTGACCGTCTTCCAAAGCAGCTACTTTACTCTCAACTTAAGAATGGAAAACGGAATATTGGTGGACAGCAAAAGAGATTCAAAGACACTCTCAAAGCTAATTTAAAAAAATGTAATATCAGCATTGAGAACTGGGAAGCCCTAACTCATGAGCGTTTCAATTGGAGGTCAGCCTTTATTAAAGGCGCTATAGACTTTGAAGAAGCACGAGTACAGGGCGAAAGGGAGAAAAGAGCTAAAAGGAAGGCATGTCAAGCAAACCCTCATCATGACCGTCTCCCACCCGGAAACCTATGCCCTCATTGTGGGAGGTTGTGCGGATCCAGAATTGGCCTTTATAGCCACTTACGGATCCACCATTAAAATTTTACCCTTGGAAGACAATCTTACTCGGCTACGAGTGATCGCCAATGATGAATTAATGATGATAAATGAAATCATCCCCAATAGATGGCAGTATAATCTCTATTTAAGCAAAACCAATGAAGATGCCTTCACCCTCTGCATAATTGGTTCCACTGTTAAACTGTTCTTACCATTAGGAAGTTTTTTCTAGCATTAATTTGGAATCTACCTTTCTGTAATTTCCCATGACTGCAATCCATTATTCTGTATCCTGCACATTGGAATGATAAGAAAAGAAGGCTTGACCTTTGGTGAGATATTCCTTTAGCTATATCTTTAATAAAAATCATATTAAAAATTACATATAATTTTTAAAAAGGAAGATAAAAACTAATACAAACTTGTATTGGGAAATGTCCCCAAGGGCTACCTCCCTCCAGGGAGGAAGAGAGCTCATCTGTTGAACGCTGGTGGCCCCCAGCCAGTCCTACCTCACCAGCAGGCATCCGGGTCACCCCCTCCTTTTCCCCTTGCCACCCACCACTGTTAAGAGATTTCAGATTTCAGCCTCGGTTCCAAAGCAGCCAATCGCTGCTTGCCCATTGGGTGTTGCCACCAACCAATAGGGCACAGGGACCAGACGGAGGCAGGAAAGACCACAACCTTGCCAAATTTCAATCCCACTGGAGTCATGGGTCCAAGAATTTGGACAGATTCTGTAATTTAGCCCATTTGAGGTACCTTGATTCAACAGTTGTTGCCCTATGATGCACCATTTCACCAAACTGAAGGTTACAAACAGACAAACAGACACAAGAGTTTTAGTAGTACTGTATATAGATACATAAAAATATGTCTACACTAAGTACAGTTAAATTTATATGCACAAAGTTTTATTTGTTTATTTATTATTTAAATTTATATCACCACCCATCTCCCCCAACTGGGGGACTCTGGGCAGTTTACAATAAAATCAATAGTTAAAAATATAAACATGAAATTACAATAACCAGTATAAATAGAATAAATAAGTATAAAATCCAAGGACTAATAGATCTCAAATAATAGGGAGGGCACTACGGCACTAGCCACGCCCAGGAGGAGCTATTGCCTTTCCCATCCCAAGCAAGGCGGCAGAACCAGGTCTTCAAATTCTTCCGGTAGGCCGGGAGCGAGGAAACCTGCCTCAGCTCCAGGGACAAGATGTTCCAAAGGGCGGGCGCCACTGCAGAGAAGGCCTGCCTCCTGGACCCCGCTAGATGGAATTCCTTTGCTGATGGGGTCCGTAGCATGCCCTCTCTGCATGACCGGGTGGGGCAGGTCGATGGGGCTGGGTAGATGTGACCGGGATGAGACGGTCCCTCATGTAACCTGGTCCCATGCCATGTAGGGCTTTAAAGGTGATAACCAACACCTTGAATTGGACCCGGAAGCAAACTGGTACCCAATGCAGCTTGCGCAGCAGTGGTGTCACATGTGCCAATTTTACGGCACCAATAACTGTCCACATGGCCACATTCTGCACCAACTGAAGCTTCCAGATACTCTTCAAGGGTAGCCCCATGTAGAGCGCATTGCAATAGTCTATATGGGAGATGACAGGGGCATGAGTGACTGTTTGGAGGACATCTCGGTCCAGGAAAGGGCGTAACTGGTGCACAAGCCGAAGCTGTGCAAAGGCCCTCCTGGCCACGACTCCCACCTGCTCTTTGAGCAGGAGTCATGAGCCCAGGAGGATCCCCAAGTTCTGCACTGGTTCCGAATGGGGCAGTGCCACCCCATCCAGAGCCAAAGATGACAACTTCCTGAATACTGAGAGGCCATCAATCCACAGCCACTCTGTCTTACCAGGGTTCAGTTGAAGCCTGTTGTTCCCCATCCAGACCCCTACAGCCCCCAGGCAATGAGATAGGGCGGTGACCGCATCACTTACTTCACGTGGGATGGAGATATACAATTGAGTATCATCAGCATATTGATGATACCTCATCCCATGGTGATGGATGATCTCACCCAGTGGTTTCATGTAGATGTTAAATAGGAGAGGAGAGAGAACCGAACCCTGTGGACAGAAGAGTGGTCGCGGGTCAGATCTCTCCTCTCCTATCACCATCGATTGGGAATGGCCCTGGAGGAAGGAGGTGAACCAGCGCAAAACTACGCCACCCACCCCCAACTCCCTGAGCCACCCCAAAAGGATACTATGGTCGATGGTATTGAAAGCCGCTGAGAGGTCCAAGAGAGCCAGGATAGATGCACTCCCTCCATCCCATTCCTGCCAGAGATCATGCATAAGTGTGACCAATGCAGTCTCTGTCCCATATCCCGGCCTGAAACCTGACTGGAAGGGGTCTAGATAATCCGTTTCCTCCAGAATCCTCTGGAGTTGTGATGCCACCACTTTCTAAACCACCTTTCCCAAAAAGGGAAGGTGGGAGACAGGATGAAAATTGTCCAGAATAGTAGGGTCCAGGGATGGTTTCTTGAGGAGGGGGTGCACCAGCACCTCCTTAAAGGCAGCCGGGAACAACCACTCCCTCAAGGATGTATTAACCATCGCCTGGACCCAACCACAAGTCACCTCCCGGTCTGATTTTACCAGCCAGGAAGGGCGGCACGGGTCTAGATGGCATGTGGCATTTACAATCCGGAGAATCCTGTCCACTTCCTCAGGCCCAACAGGATCAAACCGTTCCCAGATAACAGGGTAAGTACATTCCCTCAGCATCTCCCCAGACTGTGCCTCATGCTTAGAGTCCAACTTAGAATGGATCTGAGCAATTTTATCCTGCAGATGCTCCAAAAATTATTCTTTACAGAGGCCAACGGCACTGTAGATGGGTCACTGAGTCTACCTGACCCAAAAGAGATCTAGTAATCTTAAACAGGGCCGTTGGGTGGCATTCTGCAGAGACAATAAGAGCGTTGAAATATTCATGTTTCACCACTCTTACCACCACAAGGTAGGCCTTAATAGCAGCTCTAGATTGTGTTCGGTCAGATTCAGTCTTCGTCTTTCTCCAGCAGTGCTCCAGACATCTCTTAACCCTCTTCAAAACCCTCAACTCCTCCATCAACCACAGGGAGTGATGGGTTGAACATGGCAAGAGGTCGCAAGGCACGATCCTGTCCAAGGCCCCGGCCACCTCCCTATTCCAGGCTGTGGCCAGGACCTCCGCAGGTCCTCGGGTATAACCCCCAGCTCCCTCTGAAACCTCATCAGGTCCATAAGTCACCGGGGTGGGGGTGGACCAGTCAAATGGGTCCTGCCTCCCTGCAGAGTGGGGCAGCACAAGAGAATCTCAGGACCACCAGGGCGTGGTCTGACCATGACAACAGGGACAGATCTAGCTCTCCCCTCAGATCACATTGCCACTGCTCAGAGAAGAAAACCAAGTCTGGTGTGAGACCACTGTCTTGAGTCGGGTCCCTGATGATCTGTGACAGGCCCATGGCTGCCATGGTAGCCATGAACTCCCGAGCTGCTTCTGAGGCACATCCCAGGGACAGCAAGTTGAAGTCCCCCAGAACCATAAGTCTGGGGAACTCCACCGCCAACCCTGAGATGGCCTCCAGCAGCTCAGGCAGGGAGGTTGCTATGCAGCAGGGAGACTGGTACAGTAGCAACGCTCCCAACTGTTCTCGGGAACCCAACTTGAAAAACAGGGTCTCACAACCAGCCACTTGCGGAGCAGTGCCCCTGAAGGCCACTATAGATTCTTGGATGACAACAGCCACCCCTCCTCCCCTGCCCCAGTGTCTCAGCTGGTGCCACACCTGAAACCCAGCTGGGCACATTTCCGAAAGGGCTACCCCCCCTTCTGGGCCCAGCCAGGTCTTGGTGATACACGCAGGTCTGCCCCCTCCTCTGTGAGCAAGTCACATATCAGGGGGGCCTTGTTGTTCACTGACCTGGTGTTGAGAAGCAGCAGCTGTAGACCAAGGCTCTCGAGGATCTGCTGTCCAGGGCCTGGGTTTGAACTCGGAGGGCCAGAACACACCATCAGTAACAAACACTGGGGGCATCTTCCCCGAAGATGGCCTGCCCTCCGGTTCCCATTATAACATCCCCAACCCATCACCACCTCGATTGGATAGCCCGCCCCACAGCCCCCAGAGTTTGTTAGTCCAGTAGCCTCCACTCCTGGACCTCCAGAAATCCTGGGTTAAAATAAGGGTCCCTTGCCCCACGCATCCATCCTCTCTCACTCAGTTACCTTGGGCGATGGTAGGCCCCCCACTGCACCAGCTCTCGCTCTCAGCACCACCCACACCCCCACTGTGCCCACCCTCAACCTCTCTCACTAGTTGAGGAGGGGCACTCCTACCCACCACCTGTCTCTCACTCGGGTGGGTACTCTTACATACAATCAAACAATCCTAATCCCCCTCCCCGTGTCTCTCACCTATGGGGGGAAGTATCACATTAACACCAAGGGACCCCCAAACCCTCCATCACCCTAATAGGATGGGAATAGGCAGTCCTCCGTTTCATCTCCTGGATCCCTTACAGTCTTAAAAACCAGGGGCGTGTTACCTCAAAATCGTTCGATCGGTCTTCTACCTGGGGCCCTCCATCCAACCTCAAGAAAGCCAGAGGCTCAGCAACCTCCAAAGCCACCCCCCACCAAGGCCCACAGGAGCTTCCCCGAAAGTCCACCATGGCCCCCAAGCTTGCCACTCTCTGCCACTGTTCCAGTGGGCTACTCAAGGGCTCACTTGCCCCTCAGAAGCCTCCAAAGTTCTCCACGGCCATGGGAGTCCACCACATCTGCCACCACCAAAGACCTCCACACTACGGTGTTCCAGCCAGGAGGCTCCACCCGTGAGGCCCACTGTCCTCCACTGCATCGACAAGGTTGCCCAGTCCATCAGGGGTGTCTCCCGGGGGGCTGCAGGGGTCTGGGGGGGGTTGTCCACCTCACCGCCGCCGGCTGCAGGAGATCCACCAACATAAGACTGCCTTTCTCTGCTGCTGCACCCTGCCGCTCGTCACTCGAACTGGGAGGCTCCACCCATGAGGTCAACCACCTCACCAAAGCCAACCAGTCCACCAAGACCACCGGGGGTCCACTGGTGTCTGCAGGGGTCCACCAGGGTCCAACCGAAGTCCACAGGGGGCCGCTTAATCCACGCGGGGCTTGTCATATGCTGCCACCGCCGCAAAGGTCTTTCACTTGCGCCTCTCTGCCCGGGGGGGCCAAACGTCTCTCAACCCCCTGCAGAGATCCCAAAAGTCGGGGGGAGCCCACCAGAATCTCTCTCCTCTAGACCCCAGCCACCAAGACAGGGTCAAGGGCACATGGGGGGCTCACAGAGACCAAAATCCTCCCACAGAGTGGTGTGCAGCGATCAGCATCTGCTCCTGGTCGCCATCTTGGAAAGTTAAAGCATCCACATGCACATCTATACAAGTATAACAGTGTCATGGAGGGCTTGGGCTCAGAGTCCATGGGGGGTTCGGGCTCAGAGTCAGAGTCAGACGACAAGGACGGGTGGCCAACCTCTGACATAGAGATGGAGGGCAAGCATACAGCTCTAGATAAACAGCCACCTGAGCAGTCAGAAGAGACGGGGCTGGTCAGCAAGCAGCAGGCACAGGCACCACTTATTAGTGAGGACAAATACTCAGAGCTGCCATCCCCTCCCAGTGCTCAAGAAAGGAAAGCTGAAAGGAGAGAGGAACAGCAGAGGTCGGCGAGGCTATGCACGAGAAAGTAGCCCCGCCCTCCTAAATAAGCTCCACCCGGGTCTGCCTCTATCAAAAGGGAGCCGCAAGCCAAGACCGTTTGTTGGGGACAACCGTCTGCTTACCGGACTCCATGTGCCTGGATTCCTGATCGGAAAACGTTGTGGCCTGACTCTTGGACTCACTTGACTAATCGTGTTTTGAACGTGAAACTCTGTAAACTTTGTAAGTGAAACTTACGTGAAACGTAAAATAGTATAGGAACTAAGAGTTTTGCTTCATATATAAGTGGTTGCTAGTTGAAAACCCAGCAGGTTTTTAATTTTAAGGTATTGTTTCAGAATTGCATCAGTTTTTTTCTATTTAACCATTAGATTGCAGGTGACATGCCAAGGAAAAATGGAGTTTAATATCTAAATATTGAAAAAGAGCCCTCCCAAAATGGGCTGTGAATTGAGTGTTTTTATTTTAAAAAGAATGTCATAGGGTATGTTTACAAGATCTGGGGATTTGATTGAAATTTAGTACAAAACAGCATTTCAATTTCCCCCCATTTATTCAAGCTACTGATAAAATAAACTCAAGGTAAAAGCAAAATACTTTCAATTCCTCAGGCTCACACATAGCTAACTGCTTTGTATAGCATTGTAAATTACTTCTCCCTCCCCCCTAGTCTTAGGTGATAAGACAAGAAAACAATTTATATTTAAAATGCAGCAAGAACATTTTTTTTCTAAACTCAAAATTTTACCACCCAGAATCACTGTGGTGAGATGGCCATATAAATCTAAATAAATAAATTTATAAATAATAAATAAATTTCCGTTAGAAGGCAACACTAACCATATAGTAGAATACAGGCACACACACACACACACATATATGCAGGTTAATAATAATACAATAATAATTAATAATACAAGCTTAACATATATGGATTCATTGACTGATTGATTAGGTGCCATCAAGTCAATGTTGACCCTTACTGATGACATACATAGACATTCTCCAGAATATTCTAATCTAACTTGGCCCTTCAGGTCTTCTAAAAGTTCATGTATTGCTGCTATAATTGAATCCACCTACTTTGCCACTGGTTATCTTCTTTTTCTCTTTTCTTCCACCTTTCTCAGCATCATGGACTTCTCCAGACAGCTACAGTAGGTATTTGCATAATGTGTTCAAAATATGATAATTTGAGCTTCAACATTAGTGCCTTGAGAACTCTTGGTTGATTTGTTTGATAATCCATTTATTTGTTTTCTTGGCTATTCATGGTATTCTCAGGATTTCTCTGACACCAAAGTTCAAAAGCATCAATATGAAGATCATTCAGTGGCCTGTTAGAACCAGTGAATTGAGCAGAGCTTAACGTTGTGTAAACTCCTGCACAGAAAAAGGAATATTGTTTAAAAACACAGCCTGTGAGCAAGTTAGAGAGATTCAGGTTCTTATTCTTACACTTTTAGCCCACCCAAGCATAAAGAAACACATGCTTAGACATTGCAGGTACAAAAAGTAAGTACAAAAGAGATATTACATTTATTCGGTCCAGGTACAGCCATTTCAGTAGAAAATTGGTTTCAGTTCTTCTTTCTGTTCCCTAAACTGCATACCTCTGGCCCTGTTTGTTGCCAGAGGCTGCGTGGAGAAAAGGGGGCTTGAGGCCTAGGCATGGCCTCTCCATGGAGAAGAGCAGCCACATGCTGCTTCCTCCTCGATGGTAGAAGAATCAGAGAGAGAGAAGAGGAAGTGGGAGGGGGCAACAAGCAGCTTCCTCTAGTAGCACAGAGTTTGCCTCCTAGAGCAATCACCCATATGCTAATAAGGCACGCTTGATTTGCCGGATTCCAACACCCCTTCTCAAATCAAAGTCATGCGTCATGCCTACACAAGGTTTAACTCACTACGTAGGCCTTGGTAGACACCCTTCACAAGTGGTTTTGTAAGGATGTCCGCAATCATGCTATTTGAGGGACAATACTCCAAATGGAACACTTCCTTTTCCTGAATCAAAATTGAATTACCATCTGCTAATGTTATGCTTCCTTCTGGTTTTTCACTTAGCTCACAAAAGTCACTTTTATTCCCACATAGATGCCTGCTTGTCCCTGAATCGATTACCCATTGTCTGTGGCATTTATTGGTATCAGCTTTAAGAACTGTATCAGCTTTATAAACAGTGTGTAAAGCTTTTTCACTTTTAAAAGATTTTCCCTTGGAAAATCCTTCTTGTCCCTGCTTCTGCAAAACTTGGCAAAATGTCCTGGTTTCTTGCAAGCATTACAGACAATAGTCTTTTTGGTATTCTGATTTCTCACTAATTGCCCTGGCTCATGTTTACCCTTCGTTGCTAGGTAACTGATGTCTCTGCTAGGTAATATATTGTTATGCAAATTATATTGCCTCTGACATTCCGATCTAATGGCTCCTAGCAGCTGAGAAAAATTCTTGCCTTCTAAATTCATGCCAGCAACGAATGGGAAAAATCTATTTGGTAATGTGCTTAGCAAAAAAGACATCTTAAGTTTTTCATTCATGAGATTCTCAACTGTGCTCAGCTGATCAAAGATTCCCTGTATTCTGATCAGGTGGTCATTTACATTTCCACTGTCTTCCAAATTACATGCATGCAGTTCTCGCAACAAAGAAAACACTTTCTGATCATCAGCTTCTGAATATAGGGTGCATAAATTCTCAATTATTTCCTTACCAGTAGAAATATTTCTAATCTCTGCTAATCTATGATCTGGAAGAGATCTAGCTATGAGAATTTTAGCTCTCTTATCCTTTTTCTTCCACTGTTTATTGGCTTCCTCCCCATCCTCTGGTTTTGGTTCTGGTGAATCCAGAGCATCCAAACAATCTTCAAAATGTAGCTGCATCCTTAATCTGAACAGCCATGCTGAGTATTTATCCTCAGTCAATTTTGGTACAGGGGGAGCCCCCTCCTCTTTCTCCATTGTTTAGAGAGAGGAAAAATATTTTCTTAACTTAGCTTTTTAAATGTGCAAGTGGCTTCCCTTTTTCTGGCTGTGAGGCCAAAAAAAAAAAAACTTTTAAAGAGATCAGTACTGCACTGGTTTGTACTGGACTTGTACTGGTCTTGTACTGGGCCCATAACCCTTGATGGAGTCTTGAAGGTTAATAAAAGAACTCCAAGCAGCTAACAACAATTTTGCAGAGTAGAAGCGTGAACCAGCAGGGAACTTGCACTTTAAGCTTAATTGCGTTCAGAAATAAATTCAGTCTTCACACATTAGTTAGATGAAGAAAAATAGAGATAGCTTACATTTATTCAGTAGATCTGGATATGAGTAGATTCATAGTAGATCTGCGTGCAAGCGAGATGAAATGGACGAGAGCTGCATGGTGCAGCTCTCCTGCTTGCAGGTGTGCCCAAAGCGTAATGGAGAATGTGAATCCCCCAAACCAAGAAGAAGAAGGAAGAGGAAATCAGGTAACATCCCACAAGCACAGTAGAGATGTGTTTACTAGAAAGACCCCCTATTATGCTTATGAGACAGTGCTGAGTTGACTCTTGATAATCCCAACAAGAGCATCTAGACAACTTTAACTGATTTTTTTTTAAGTTAAGCAGATTAGTACATGGTTAGCAACCAGGTTGGAGACTCCAAGAAACCCCAGGGCAGTTGGCTAGTTTGGAAAGTTGGAAGAGAAAAACTTTCTGGAAGAAAGTAATGGCAAATAACTTGGAAGAAGGCAATATCACCTATATTGCTGCAAGAGAACTGCATGGACCTGATTCAGGCTCCTGGGAGCAGCAGGTTCAGCCAGTCTCCTTTAGTTTCTGTCCCTCATCCCAGGGAATAATCAACCATTGCAATTCTCCTCTTTGTCCTCTTGCAGGTACATCCCATCTACTTTTCAGAACTCTGGTCATTTGTCACTTGCTCGATTTTTGTTCCTTTCTTAGATATTAAAAGCCTATTTCTTCTTCAAGGACCTGAAAGCAATTTCTGAGTCCAGCAGGGCAGAATCTCTTCTTTGACTCTTATTCTCGGATGCCACTCTCCTTCACTGGACTTGCTCCTTTGTGTGATTATCTTCCTTGAGGAGACCTCTTTCCTCTGTTAGCTCCTCTTATAATACCTTCTTTATCTGGTGTAATAAACTTTCATCTTCTGTTATGAGCCAAGGGTGATAACTTACTACCCCAATCCTGTTTTTCTTCAGATACAGTTTCAAGCCATGGTCTAGAAGTGCACTGAAATACAAACAAGCAACTTGTTCCGACTCAAAAGCAGTAAGTCCTCCACCTCTACACTGCCAGGATGACCTTTTCTTGGTGCTTTTTAAAAATTTAGAAAACAGGGGGATTATTTCCAAAGTTTATTCTGACCTCTTGCCCTTACTGAATCAGAGACGATCTGCCTCTCTCACTGTTAAATAAATAAACAGGATCAAAATCTATTTACACTTCAAGATATTTAATTATGCATTAGGTTAAGTATGACCAAAACGTTTCTGGCTTAAAATCTTATTTATTTAGAGGGTATAGCTATTACCTTAAATTAATTCTATTCCCCAATAAAAAAACCATTGTCAGTTTCCTTTCCCTTTTCTCCATTGTGGTCAGCTTTCTCAGAATCCCTCAGAAGCCTGCATATGACTTCTCCCTCTAGTCACTGTAAAGATATTGAATTGAATGGCCTAATTCACACATGATACCAACCCAGCATCTTTTAAACCATGGTTTATGGAACAAATCATACTTTATATATAGTGCGAACCTGTCATGGGCAAGTTCATAAATCACATTAAATCAAAAAAACAAACAAGACATATGATGGTTTCACACCATGTAGGAGTTCAGCCATTATCATTTAGCTCCTCAAAGGGACCCCAAAGAGGCCCAGAATCTACTCCCCACCACCTCCCCTGCTGGCAGACCTGGAGGGCCAGTTTCCTCACTGCAGAAAATAGCACTTTGATCATGATCAGATACACCCATTGATTATTTGAGGACACCATTGATGATTTCTCTAATAACCAGGAATAATGCTATGCCGCCAGAGTATTAAAGGAAGTTTAAAAGGTGACCTGACACAGGGAAGAATTGTTTAGTTCAGGCAAGCCTTAAGGCATCCAGAAATTGTACAGGATTGTGCAAGACTATGAAATAGCCTTCGGCTTCATGCAACACCACTTCTCAGAGTGACCCAGCATTTTCAGTTAGCCCCATATGAAAAAGGTTGCATTCACAATCTCCAAGATTAAAAAAAAGAGTTACATCATAAAACACCTTCTAAGGAAAGTCTTTTTTTAGTAGCCTCTTGCCTTTTGTACTTTAGAACTTTAGGCAGTCAAGTGCAAAAGCTTTTTTCCAAATTGCTCTACAGAAGGTTTTGACCTTCCCGTTTCCTCTAATTAACTCAGCTTAATTAAAAGCAAATTCTCTGTCCCCTCTTCCTCAACTGTAGAAAGTACCTCAGGCAAAATTCCTTTGAATAAAGTTCTCCTTTCTTATCTCTTTCCTTCCACAGCAATCCCAATTAAAAGAGTGCTTTAATAAATTTCATTCCTGAGGAAATCTCTTGACACCCAGACATCTTTCAGGAGAGGAGAGCCAGACAGAAGAAAAGTGGGGGGGCTGAGGTGATGTATGTTCCACTTAAGTCTGTAAGATGATCAGGCTCTTTCCCAGTATGAGGCAAGAGAGTAGGGGGTAAAATCAAACAATTCCAAGTTTTCTTTTCAAAATCCCACTGATCTGGCCAGGGCTCCCTCAAGCTGACCAGTGCGAAGGGGCAAAAAATCCAGCACCCTGTCCTTGTGTTTTCATTACCACACTTTTTGTGACAAGAAATAAAGGATAGGGGAAACAATCTGTCATTGTGCAGGAACCGCAAAGCCCTCCCTTGAAACTACAGTACTGGGTGGTAAAGCGCCAGAATGACTTGGCTACAGCAGAGATGGAGGAAACCCCAGGAGGTGGGAATTCCCAACAATAGGAACTGCCCACTAGAAGATTCCAGAGTGTTTTTTTCTGTTTTTCCAATGCAAAACTGTTTTTACAGAGCTTCCTCCAGAACAGAAGCAAAGCAGATATTTCATCAACTCGGTTTCCTAAGCTCCATGAAATCCCCTTGGTGTTGTGAGGAAAGAGAAGGTGTTTGTGCTCATTTCAGACCAGTGCAGTGCTTGTATATGGAAGGGATATTAGGAACCAAGTAGAAGAACGTAACCATGCCCTCTGCAAAGAAAGAGTTTAGTTAGTGTGATTTGGCTATACTACAGTATATACTGTAGCCTTATATTTACATCCCTGGAAGAAACTCCCACTGATCTCAGTGAAGTATATTATTGAGTAGACATGGATAGGATTACACTATCAGTGCAGTTATTTTTCCAGTTTTCAGTCATCACAGAATCATTCAGGTTCTAATCAGACCCAGGTTTGTTTAGTTTATGATAACTCACATGCCCTGAAAATTCCTTCTGTATAATTTGCCTTGTCCTCAAATATGGACAGGGGAGCAGAAATAAAGACAAAAATACTGAGATACCATGCAGGGAAGGAAAACAGTCTGAGGAGGTTAAGGAAACAAACAAACAAACAATTCCTTCTGTCTCATAGTATCTACGGTTCTTCTATAGGAAAACGTATCAGCTACATCAAATTTCTTTGGGGGCAGAAAATAATAACTTGACACAGCAGCCCCAGCCTGATAAGGACAAGAAAGTGAACAAAATACTGGAAAGTGATCACAGGCATGCATAAACAGAAGATTTCCATATAGATAGAAGCTGTTCTCCCTGGGGTCCACAAAGATCTCAGATCAACCCTAGAACACATGTGTAATCTAGGAGGATGCCAGGAATAAAGACATTCATCCACAAAGAGATAAATAATAAAGGTCAATGGAAAACAACAAAAATGGCTTTCCTGTCACCAAGGGGCATTTTTCCTACCTCAGGATGTAGTCTGACCATTGTCTTGGATTTAGCTGCCTCTTTCTCCTTGAGATACAGAATTCAGAAAGCCAGAGTTGTTCAACTTCTAAAGCTCCTCTAACAATGACTTGCAATGGCACATTATCTGTTTTTCCCCATTTGGGAAAACGGAGGCAGTTTTCAGTTATAAACAAAAAAGGTTTTCACTCCAATCTGTGCTTGACCAAAGAAAGCACACAGCATAATGCCTCTGAAATGCAAAGAGGAGTAGAATTATGATTGCTATGAATCCCCCCTTGGGCTACATAAGAATAAAGACACAATTGTCCTGCTTCCTTGGCTCCCCCACCCCACCCCACCCTACCCCATATGAGCACTTTTGGATACTGCTTTTCTGGGGTTAAAAACTAATGCCCATTCTAGCAAATTGTTGTAGGGAATTCAAATAGACCTCTTATTATTAGTGCCATGTATTAAAATAATCTCTTAATAAAAATATACTTACCCTTTTTCAATTCTCTCATATTATATACAAATTAATATTTTACAATACAAAACACAACCTGAACTATCAGGCCCAGTTCTTAAGTTCCTTCACCTGCTTTGCTTGGCTAGCTTATCTTGTAGGAGCTTGTTCAAAAAGGGCAAGACATTTTATTTATTTTTTATTTATGTATTGTTCATATTTCTATCACCGCCCATCTCCCAGAAATTGCTTCCGTAGCCCGGAAAATAATTAAACCTTGAAAATGATGAGGAGAGGAGAGGAGAGGAGAGGAGAGGAGAGGAGAGGAGAGGAGAGGAGAGGAAAGGAAAGGAAAGGAAAGGAAAGGAAAGGAAAGGAAAGGAAAGGAAAGGAAAGGAAAGGAAAGGAAAGGAAAGGAAAGGAAAGGAAAGGAATTCTATGCAGACATAAAAGATGGTTCCATTGCAAGGATTTATAATTTACTGCTGGATGAGGCAGGGATGAGGTGGAGTGCACAATGTCTTATGTCAATGATCCTTTCTCACCAAAAATGTTACGCCAAAAGGGTATAGCTTTGTCACATGACCACCACAAATGAAAGAAAGAGCCATTTTGGTGACAATTGCTCCAACATTTGATATCTATACATATACAACATATGATATCTATATGCCAATCTGACTGGAGTCAAGTGCGAGCAATGTATATTCTTCCACTGAAGTTTTTACATTGAAGCTGAGGTGAATCCACCCAATTTCTATAATGCCTGCCAATTTGTCTTCTGTATAACTTTACTGAAGTCAGTATCCCAAGCTTCCTTTGAAGAGGTGGATCTCCTATTAATATTTGCAATAGTAATCTATACATTTTTAAAATAATTCTTTTTGGTTGTTCTAGATAGTTGCACACTAAATTCTCAAAACTGATGTAAGGTGAATTACTGAAGCTCTAACATCCTTATCTATATACTATATAAACAAAAACTCTTGTTTCTGTTTGTCTGTTTGTAACCTGTTTGTAACCTTCAATTGGGCAAAACAGTGCATAGGGCAACATTTTTTGAATCAAGGTACCTCAAATTGGCTAACAGAATGCATCCAAATTCCAGGACCCATTACTCCATGGGATTGAAATTTGGCAAAGTTGTGGCTGCTTCAGCACCATCGTGCCTTCCAACTATACTTTCCAGAAACCCATAGGTTGTGTGGCACAAAGAAAGATTGGAGGAGTGAATCCCTGCCCTCTTTCCTGCCTCCCTCTGCCTCCTGCATCCAATCAACTGGTGGCAAGACCCAACAGTTGAGCAGTGATTGGCTGCTTTGGAACTAAGGCTGGAATTTGAAATCTCTTAATGGCAGTGGGTGGCAAGGGAAGGAAGAGGGAGCAAAATAGGGCTGGCTGGGGGATGCTGGCGGTCGATGGGTGAGCCCTATTCCTCCCTGGAGGGAGGTGGCTCTTGGGGACACACTGGGATGGGGAGCAGGGGTGCAGTTTTCTCGCAATCTGCAGCTCCCTTTGTTCCTCCTGCCCCCAATAAAATAGCAGGCAGTTCTGCAGGTCAGCCAAGGAGGAGGAGAAGTGATTTCCAATGCTCCCTGGGAGCTTCCAACAAGCAAAGTCAATAGGGAAGCTGGCAGAAAGTCAGAAGTCACTCCTGCTTCCACTGCTTTTTTGCCCACCCATGGTCATTCTGTTTATCTGTTTTAAGGCAATATCTCTGAAACGATGACCCATGGGTCACGGGTTGTCTAGTGGTTTACTAAAGACTTCAGTTAGATCATAAAGTAAAATAAAAGTTGCAACTCATCCAAGAAAATTTACTTTACTGGAGGAAGCTCACTGATGTGACAAACAATTTATGACTTCTAGTTACCCAATAAAGATTTTGGTTGATATCAGAAAAAAACCATAATAACTTGTCACCTATTCACTACAACAAATATGTCTGCATGCTTGATCACAAAATCAAAGGAAGGCAGCAGTGATTGATTGATATTATTATTGTTGTTGTTGTTGTCACTGGCTAACCAACATCAAATGACAAAGCATCTCAGGTAGACAATAGAGCAATAAGATGACACTCTGACATTAGCTCAGTGTGTATATGCCCACCATATCTGGGCTGCAAAAATCTGAACAACCTCTAGTAAAGGCATATAAAGATTTCAGGCAGTCTGGCAAATGATTAAACTGAATTTGTCTATGGGTATATGTAGCCTAACCATCCCTTTCTCTGGCTATCCTTTCTTAATCTCTTCTGAGGTTTCCGTGGCATAAGAATTCCTTCTCTAAACATCTTTCTATCTTGTTCTAGGAACAACAGGAAGGGATGGCCTGCAGAACTCTAGCAAGGCCTTTCAGCCATGCTTCCCTGAGTGTATTGTACTTTCTGTTACTCCCTCATATCCAGGTAGTGTCAAAAAACTCAAGATGGCACTATGACCATAGAATTGAAGCCCTGCACCTTGTGTAAGTACATTCTACTGTATCTACGACACACATAAAGAAGGGACAGGGCTTTGATCGCACTTTCATGATCACCATCTGGACTTTTTAGACACCTGGAGGAGCGGGGAGTCAAGCTGAAAGTCCCGATTGACCTCGAGAGTGTGACTCGATCCAGGACAATGAAAATAATCAAGACTGCTTGGCCCCTAGAGGTGGGAGGAAGTGCAGAGAGGAACCCAAACTGGTGGGTGACTTTGCGAGAGAGAGGCTCCTGCTCCAAGTGGTCAACCTCAGAGCAGCGGATGGAGAAAATGGAACAAGATATTAGTTCCATAGGAAAGCGTGTATCCGACCTGCAGGAAGCAGTCGAGCAGCTCCTTTGGAAACTGAGCTAGGGGGCGACAACCAGTGCACTGGCGACAAAAGATTGGACATCCTGGGAAGGAGAGAGTGACGAATCTGAAATGGAGGGAGATCGCAGGGTGACCAGGTTGGTAACCGCTCATCCCCCTCACAGCCGAACCCAAGCCAGGGTGATAAGATAAACCCCAAGTGCAGATGGGACATTCAGGGTGAGAGACTTGAGGGTGAAGTTCGCTGGGAACCCTAAAAGCCTGGCCTGCTTCCTAAACCATGTGAGGGGATTCATGGAAGAATGCAAAGGGTTGTTTTCTACCAAAGGCTCCAAGGTGCGGTACATTTCGACCCATCTTGAGGGCGAAGCAGCGAATTGGCTCGTAGAATTGCACGACTCAAGACTCTCCGGAGCTAGAGGATTTTGAGAGTTTCATGAGCACTCTGAGGGATAGGTTTGAAGATCCCCTCTCTAAGTTAAGAACCAAGACCAGCTTACAACATATTAAACTAGGAAGCAGCTCAGTATTGGAGTACGCCATAGGAAACTGACAGACTGGCCGGAATCACTGAAAATTGAATACTTCCAAGAGGGTTGCACCCAGAGATCCTAGAGTGGTCCCTAGCAAGGGGGGACCCCGGGACACTAAGAGGATGGATTTGTCTCGCCGGTGAAGTAGAAGACATGCGAATCCGCTTCAAGAGACAGCAATGAGCCCAAACAACAGGGAAGCGACCAGTGCCACCAACCCTTCCCTTGGAGAGACGGGAAGCTCATAAGCTGTGGGATGAAGAGAAGGAGTGGAGGGCTAGGAAAGGACTATGCTTTAAATGTGGCAAGGAGGGTCATCGCATTGCCAGCTGCCCGCAATCTGTGACCCTGACGATGAGCAAAGCAAGAAAGAGCAGTGCAAGGATCTCGGGGGTAAAGACCAAGGGAGTCATGGC
Organism: Charina bottae; assembly: GCA_023362775.1. Taxonomy (NCBI): domain Eukaryota; kingdom Metazoa; phylum Chordata; class Lepidosauria; order Squamata; family Charinaidae; genus Charina; species Charina bottae. Next base: position 6,547,294 of record JALMGJ010000001.1, on the reverse strand, counting down.
CGCCGTGATGGAGGGAAGGGTTCTTGAAGCCCTATCGGAAGGAGGAGACTCAACTGAGGAAGAATTCCAGCCAGCAGAAAATGACATGAGCCTGTTCTAAGTGGCACTGAAGGGCAGGCGATTATAAATAGCCGCAAAGATTCCATGATGAGTGGAAATTGCCCAGCAATGCTGGTGAGATTACAGATAGAGACATTAGGGGGTCATGGCAGCATGAATCTAGTGGGCATGTTGGATGTGGGGTGTACCAGATGTCTCATGCATCCCACCCTAGTGACTGGACTGAGACTGAAAGTGAGAAGGCTGAAAGAGCCCATCAGTTTCATTCAATGTGATGGGACGGAGATGAAAGGGGGCCCAGTAGAGTATTGCACCAAAGTGGTTTGGATGTGAATAGGAAGCCATGAAGAGACTTTGAGATTTATAGTGGCTCCTATCTCTGATCAACCTGTAGTATTGGGACTAACTTGGTTGTGAGCCCAGAACCCCCAAGTGAATTGGGTCACTGGGCAATTAATTTTTGCCAATGGAATTTATAAGGGGTTAACCCCTGGACAGCGGAAGGGCGAGCCTGAGCTAATAGGTGCAGTGTCCGAGATTTGGGGGGAAGTGACAGGAGAGGAGAACGATCTCATCCCCATGCAGTACAGAGATTTAAAAGAGGTGTTTGGAGAAGTGGAATTTAACCAGCTCCCACCTCATAGGAAGTCAGACTATGCTATAGAACTGGAACCAGGTGCCGAATTACCCAGAACTAAGCTGTACTCCATGACTCCCAAGGAACTGGAGGCATTGTGGGAGTTCATTGACAAAACCTTAGAACGAGGGTTCATTCGCCCGGCCACTTCATCAATGGCTGTGTCTGTTCTTTTCAGAACCAAGAAGGATGAATCACTGAGATTGTGCACTGATTACCGGGGATTGAATGCTATCTGTACTTCCAATAAATACCCCTTACCGCTGATGAAGGACATGCTAGCCCACCTATCAAGGGGGAAGATTTTTACCAAATTAGACTTAAGGGAAGCATACTTCTGAGTTCGAATTCAGGAGGGAGATGAGTGGAAAACCGCATTTCATTGCCAGCTGGGGTCCTTTGAGTACTTAGTAATGCCCTTCAGATTGAGGGGGGCCCTGGGGTCTTCATGCATTTAATAAATGAAGTGTTACATGATTTCCTGTACCAGGGGGTGTTAGTCTATTTAGATTATAGCTTTCCAAACTGTGTGTCACGACACTTTAGTGTGTCACCAATGGCGGCAGTTTGGAAAGCACTGATTTAGATTATATCCTGGTTTATACTGAAACAATAGAAGAACATGTGTCTTTGGTGAGGGAAGTGCTGAAACGGTTACTGCAAAATCAATTGTATGCTAAATTGTCAAAATGAGAATTTTATAAGAATCAATTAGATTATCTGGGGTATCGGGTATCAAGCAAAGGGATTGAAATGGATCCGGTGAAGGTGCAAGATGTGGTGGCTTGGGAACCACCTCAAACTAGGAGATAGCTACAAAGTTTCTTGGGGTTCGCAAATTTTTATTGGCAATTCATTCCCAATTTTGCACAAGTGGCTTTACCTCTCACAGATTTGGTAAAGACTAAGGGGAAGGGGGACCCTAAGGTGGTGAAAAGGCCGGGGACGAGTCTGCAGTGGACGGCAGACTGCCAAGAGGCTTTTGAATAGCTGAAGGTGTTGTTCACTTTGGAGCCAATATTAAACCACCCCGACCCCACAAAACCCCTAATCGTACAAGTAGACACATCAAATGTCACTGTTGGAGGGATTTTATTACAAAAGGACAGGAAGGGGAAACTGAGACCTTGCGCGTACCTTTCCCACAAGTTCACCAACACAGAACGCCACTGGCACATGTGGGAAAAGGAAGCATTTGCAGTACGCTGGGCTTTGATAAATTGGAGGCATTTACTAGAAGGGGCAGCTCACCCCTTCAAAGTTTGGACAGATCACAAGAATTTAGAAGCACTGCACACTCCAAGAAAGTTAAACCCCAAGCAGATTAGATGGGCTCAATCCTTTAGTAGATTCAATTTCACGCTAAAGTACTTACCTGGGGGAAAGAACTTTTTGGCCGATGCTTTGTCCTGGTTACCACAACATAACAGCCAGACGGAAGAGGTAATAGATTCTATCATCCCCACCCAACAATTGGGGATGGCGGCGGTCACAAGGGGTTAGAAGTCCAAGCCCAATTTAACAGTAGAAGGGGATTTATGAAATGAACTGCAGTTGGCACTAAAGACTGATGTGTGATTGCAAACTAATAAAGCAAACCTGACAGAGAAACAGGAATTCTGGTGGAGTGGGGGTAGGCTGCATATTCCAGAGCCCCTGAGAAGGAAAATACTCAAGAGATGCCACAATGCAAAGTCAGCTGGGCACTTCAGATTTCTAAAGATTTTGCACCTTTTGAGGTGGCAATTCTGGTGGCCATCCCTTTGCAAAGATGTGGAGGAATATGTAACCAGTTGCCCAATCTGTGCCATGGCCAAAAGAGTGGGGGGGAAACCCAGAGGACTATTGTAGAATGTGGCAAGCCCCACCCAACCTTGGAAACAGATAGCTATGGACTTTATAGTAGATTTACCAGAGAGCCACAAGAAGACAGTGGTAGTAGTAACCAATTTATTTTCAAAGCAAGCCCATTTCATTCCTTGCACTAGTATACCAAATGCAGGACAGCTAGCCAAGATGTTTGTGCAACATATTTATAGACTACACAGGACCCCTGAACGAATCATAAGCGACCAGGGCATACAATTCACCTCTAAATTTTGGGGGGCATTCCTAAAGATGATTGGCGTGGGACAAGGCCTAAGCTCCACCCATCATCCGGAGACGGACAGAGGCTGTGAACGTACTAACCAAGTGTTGGAGCAGTAACTTAGATGCTACATCAGCTATCAGCAGGACAATTGGGTGGATCTACTTCCGTTTGCCAAAGTGGCTTATAACAATTCAGTACACCAGAGTATGGGGTTCCCCCCTTTCCAAGGGGTGAACGGGCAAGAGTTTGTGACATTCCCGGAGTTGCCAAAAGATAAAACCGAAATCGTCCCATTGGATGAGTGGATGAAACACATAGCTGATGGGTGGCTAACAATAGAGAGGGCATTGGAGGATGCCAAAGAAACTTACAAGAAATATGCTGACCACAAAAGTGCACCAGAATGGCAGCTGAAAGTGGGGGAGAGGATGTATTTATCTAAAAAGTTTCTAATATCCTCGCAAACCTCAAAAAAGCTGGGTCCAAAATACGTGGGACCTTTCCCTATCACCAAAATTATCAACAATGTTGCAGTACAGTTACAGCTACCAAAAAATTTGAGAAACGTCCACCCCATTTTTCACTGTAGTCTGCTGAAACCAGTTAAAGAGTGGCACTCAGAGCAACCTACATCAGTTCCAGTAATGGTTGATGGAGAACAGCACTTTGAAGTGCAAGAGATACTAGAATCCAGATGGCATCGGGGGTGGGGGGATTGCAGTACGTAATACAGTGGAAACATTTTCCCAGATCTCAGAGTGAGTGGGTGGACAGTCATCATGTACAAGCACCTAACTTAGTGAAAAAGTTTCATGAAAAATTCCCAACCAAGCCAAAATAGAGGGTTTGAGAAAAGGGAGGGAAACCTATGCAACGGGTGAAGTATAATGTATTTTTGTATTTTGTACATAAAGCGCTAAAGGTGGGGGATTTATTTTTAAGGGGGCGGTATGTCAGGATGTCATCCATGCCATCCTGCCATGGCACCAGGAAGGAACTTCCTGCCACTCCGTTAAACTCACAGGGTCATTTAGTGGTGCCTGACAGTAAAACTACCAGATGTGTAAAGTAGGGGTTTGGTGTATTCACAGAACTGCAAACTATGTAAATAAAAGTCTCGCGCCGAGCATTTCAGCACCCAGGATAGATCAAAGGGTGATATCGCCGTGTTAGTTGATTTGGACCCAAAAAGATCTGAGAACTGAGAGACAAAGGGAAGGGCGATCGAGCTGCAAATCCTGATTGGGGGGGGGGGAACTTGGAGACTTTTAGACTGTTGGTTGGGGGAGCTTGATTCACTTGAGTCTTTAATGTGCAATGGATCACTGGCTTTAATAAAGATTCCTTCATATCCCTGAGTGGCTTGTGTCAGGAACTGATTTAATAGTCAACAGTTCGAGGGCATCACACCTCCTGCCTCATATTAATGATGAAACCTTCCATTTCCATTACATTCATACTTACATTCTACTAAAACACAGAAATCCTCACTGCAGCACAGACATCTCCTTAATCTGCGCCTGACATAATGGGCTTAAATCTAATGGTTTAAATCCAGGCCTTGTCATTTATAAATGGTAATTTACAGCTTTTTGCCATACAGGAATCCAATATATTGTTACATATACTCAAACAACATGGCATGGGGCCAGATTATCTTAGGGACCACCTTTCCCCAGTTACATCTACTCATCCCATCAGGTCCGCCAGGAGGGGCAGTTGCGGGTCTTGTCAGCCAAGGAGTTTCATTTGGTAGGACCCAGGAGGAGAGCCTTTTCTGCTGTGGCACCCATCCTCTGGAACATCAGTCCCCCGAGGTGAGATTGGCCCTAACTCTATTGGCCTCCCAGAAGGCCCTTAAAACTTGATTCTGCCATTGGGCCTGGGGATCCCATGGAAGTGTGGAGCACTTGGCTGTATTGTGTGTAAGTTTAGAATGCACTCTCCCGTCTTTTTGCTATTACAGTTTTTAACTGTTTTAACTGTATTTTAATAGTTTTGTTTTAACTATATTGATTGTTTGGCTTCGTGGTTTTTAATTGTGTGCACTGCCCAGAATTACAAGTGTGAGATGGGCAGCTATATAAATTTAATAAATAAACAAACAAACAAACAATACTTAGAACAAGATATGGCTTAATCATGTTTAACCATGGTCTATTGAACAACACACTCAGAAGACTAAGCTGTAAACCATGATTTACAAACTAAAATGGCTGCATTTACATATCAAGCTAAGCCAAAACCAAATAAGCCTTATTGTGGTTCAGTGTGATGTGTGTGGACATATGTATTACATTATTCCACGTGAAAAATATACATGAATGCATGGCTTTCCAGATGAAGCTTTCCTTCACTTGGGAGAGGATCTACCTATTATGAATATGCATAGAAAAACAAACTGGAATAATTTATTTACAGGTAGATTATTTAGAAAACAAAGATATTAAGCAATGCCACTGGATGTAAATACCAGAGATTCCTACATACTTTTATTCACTGTATCGTCATGGTCTTTTAGAAGGAAAACAAGAAAATTACCCCAATCTCATTTCCATAGGAAAGAGCTGACAAATATGGAATCCAAACAGTAAGTCACTGCTAAGCAGATAAATTACTGTGTGTGTTTTTTTTTGTTGGTGTTAATTATACTAATTAAAATTAGATCTTCCAACATTAAAATTTCTTGCAGCTGTGTAATGTTAGCTGCTATTGTTAACATGCATGGAAATTCTCCAAGAGAAGGCACTTAGAATTGCTCATGATCTGAAAACCAACACAGTCTTGTCACATTGGAAGGGTTACAGACAGCATAACTAATAAACTTATTGTGTTCTTCTGAAAGAGTAATAGCATGCTTGAAGAGAGCATATTAACCCTGTTGTAAAGTATTGATTACATTCTATAGTAAAGGAAATGAAAGAACAAAGGCTTGGCATTTAAATGCTTACCCTATTTTGGTCTTCATCATTTTACTTCCTGTCATTTGCACTTAATATTTAAAAACACTAAAAATGTGTCATTTGTGACCCCATATGCACGCACACACATGCACACACACATACACCCTTTTTTATTATTATTATTATCTTAACTTGCCTATGCACTTGTTCGGTGGCATTCAGAATGAATGAATTCTATTAATAATTCTCTAAACATCTCTTTTCTTCCCTGTAAAATCTTATTCTGATTCAACTCTGAAAATCAGGGGCCTAAAACAGCCCTGTGAATAATGGAGATGGTACCAAGACTTTAGAAAAATGCTAAAGCAAGAAAGGATTACTTCTTAGAAAGGATTACTTCTTAGAAGAAAGGATTAATTCTTACCTAGAAGGAGTCGAACCAATAGGTATGGATCAGGAAAACAAGCAGTAGATCAGCGGCAGTTAAGACCTGCCTGTGTCTTTAGCAGACAACGTGAAGCAGAACTTCAGACTATCATAGAGAGAATAATATAAAAGAACAGAAACCTGAAGGACATACTGCCACTCTTAAGAAAAGTGCTGGTGTCATTTTCACATCAAAGTCAAAACTGACTATCTGTTGGGCTCGTCCTGGGAGGATCTTGAGCACTGACCTCAGTGGAATAAACTATGCTTACACAAAAACTCTGGAAAGATGGAAGATAAATTTGTAGAGGCTCTTCTAGCTGTTTGGCTAAATGCAGTAGCTGATCCCCTCTCACATCAAAACACATAGAAAAGAACTTTGCAGTTCTTTGAATAATGTTTATGTCTTCACTAAGCCAAAGATTTGACCGTAATGTTTTGGGATTGGTATAGCTCTCTTACCAGGGCAGCATTATCTGGCAGCCCAACTACATGTCCCAATTGTATCTCCCCAATTAAGTTTAGTCAACACATCTGGAGGTCCTCTGGAGGTCAGCAAATTGGGGTACATTAGGGTTTCTTTTAGAAGTAGGCAAAGTGGGGACTCTCTGCCTCAGTGCCTTAGTTCACATGGGGGAGACAACACATTCCATCTCAAATGACAGCCGTACTTCAAAGCAAGTAACCTCTGCACATGCATCACATATGCAGAAGCCTTTTGGTCGATGAGAACAACAATGGACAGCCAGTTGGTATAGTGGTCAAGGTGTTGGACCAGAAGCAGGAAGACCCAGGTTGAAGTCCACCCTCAGCCTTAGAAGCTCACTGGTTGACTTTGGGCCAGACACTCTCTCTTAGCCTCTCCCACAGATGCAGTTGTTCTGTTCCACTGCTAACAATAGCATGTGTGTATGTTTTGCTTCACTCAAAGTTTCACCAAGCAAAACTCCCAATCAAAACTCTCCATATCACTAGGTTACCCACTTACTGTCCAACCTACAGATAAGTACAATATGCCCAAATGCTAGTATATGGAATTCTTAATTCTTCCTCCCAAAGTACATTGAGGATTAATCTGATGGATTATTGTTCAATTTAGCCATTTGGAGTCATAATGTTTTATGCTTAATGATATTTTAAAAGTACTTTCCCCCCATTTTTCCCTGCCACTTCAATGCTGGTTAGTTTTGTATACTGCATTTTTTTGGAGATGAAAAATGCTGTTCAGTAAATTGGGCTTGGAATCCAGACATATGGACACAGGGTGTTTAAAAGAGGTGCAACAGATTTCTTGTAAGGCTGAACAAACGGATCACTTTCCTGTAGATGCTGCCACTTGTCTGGCCATAATTCTGCTTTGTCCCATTTTACATATAGTGTGAATTTCATTCCTCTCAAATAAGAGGGGGAAGACTACATTAATACGTTGACAGGCATATTTAGAGCTCTCCCCTAAATACAGAGCATGAACTGGGTGTCAGAGCACAGGAGAGTGAACAACGAAGATGTATTTCTGTAGTTTCATTGTTCATTCTTCTGTGCTGTGACAAACTTCAGCAAGAGATTCAAATCTGTGGGATAGCTCCTCCTAGTTTACATATTTGGTTCTGAGAAAGCAGACTGGGTTATTTATATAAATGAATCCACAGTTATTCTTAATCCTTGTTTGCTTCCTCACGTAGGTATGCTTCCATGTGACACATGAGCCATCAAAACCTTCATTTAAACTCTGAGAATCAATTTGCTATAGAATGCTAGTTCCTCAATTTTCCATTTTAATTGTTTTTTTAAACAGTACAGTGACCTCCAAGTTAGAGCTAAGGTGCTCAGGAAGCTTCAAAATATTTAAAATATTTCCCAGCTAGCTATCCCTTGGTCTCTATACCAAATATCTTTTATTTATTTTTTAAAAAGCTATCCATTGGATAAACTATGATATCTAATAATCTGAACAAAGAGTAGTCGTACAGCTCCTTCCTTCTAATTTATTGGTGGTCTAGTTTTTCCCTGATGTTTTTTTAAGATTCACTAAATGTAACAAGATACTTTAATTTGAGCATTACCAACATTTGCTGAAATTGTAGTTACTGTCAAGACTTGCAGCCTATTTATAGCCCACATAGAGATTCTACTATGAATAGTACACTGATATAAAATCACTACTTTTCTCCTTAAAAGCATGACTGATGAACAGTAAAGGATTACTCCTCCAAGAATTACATACAAACATACATATGCTGACCATAGCCTAGCCAATTTAGTATCTCTGCAATATTCTGAAAGCTAAGCCGCTCTCTCCCGACCCCCGTAAATCCACCGCGGGGAGAGGGAGATTGAAGCGGCGAAAGACGGCTGGAATTGACAACGGCAGCTCTGCGGAAACCGCGAAACTAAATAAGTTAAGTAGCATGGCATCCGACCTTTTAGACACATATTTTTACTTTTTTTAAATAATACTTGCCTATTAATATCTAAGATTTATCTATGGACTGTGATTTATAAATGCTGGTGTTTTATTTTTTTTTCTTGTCAAAGGAGTGTTTAAACGGTGGGACTGGAAAGCTAATTGACTCTGCCTGAAATGGACTCAGTGACTTTCTCTTTTTATTCTTAATATTCCTATTTTTGGTTTGCTTTCATTCTTATTGCAATTATAAGTACTTTTCTTTTGGGACTAATCTGCCTGGATTTAAAGTTTTTATGGACAAATGAATTAATGATCTGACATCCTTTCTTTTACCTGTTTGGGATTTTTATTATGAAAGAAAGAATTCTTTTTGCTTTTTATTATAAGTGTTTAAATATTTTTTGGATTATATAAGTTACTTTATAGAATTTTTATGAATGCTTTGGATTCCTTTTGTACATAAACTAGATGACTTATTCATGGCTGGACTGTGTGGATATAAGCTGGCGTGAGAAACTCTGGGATTGTTTATCTTTTTTGTTATTATTTTGACTACAATAGAAGCCTCTCTGTTCTTTTTTATCTTTTACTCTTTTGCTCTTACACTTGGATATACAATTTTAATGGACTAGATTTTAGTTATTTTGATAACTACATTTAAAGGATTATTTTTATTTTTTGAAGTTTTTACTCCCCTATTTTTTTAAAAAAAAATAGTAGCCCCTTTTTCTGTTTGATTTTTGTCTTCCCCCTCTCCTCTCTTTTTTTTTCTCTTACAGGGAAATTATCTACATTATGACAACCATGGCACTGAGGAAGAAGGAGAAGGATAAGGAAAAAGAAACTGGAAGGACATCCACAGATCCTTTAACACCTGGAGCATCAATGGAGCCTCCTCAATCAGAAATGAAAAAACTCCTGGAAGCAATGGCATCACTTAACAAGAAAATGGAAGATTCCATGGCACAAAATAAACAGATGGAAGAACAAATTGCATCTTTAGATTAAAAAAATGATAAGAAGATGGAAGAAATGAAGAAAGAGATAACCCAAGAGATTACACAAGAATTTAAAAAAGAGGTTCAGACAGTAAAGGAAGTTGTGAATACCTTGTCAGGGGAATTTAAGGATATACAAGGCCAGATGCAAACATTAGAGACTAAATCAGAAGATGTTACTAAGGAACTTGAATATAATTTAGATATTACTGCATTAGCAGAAATGAGAAAGAAAGAATATATTTTGAGATTGAGAGCAGTTCCAGAACAATTAAATGAAAATGTAAGAGAAAGGATTGTTTCTATATTAGCTAAATTCTTGGAGATGAAAGAACAAGATCTAGACTTGGAAATAGATAAAATTTTCAGAGTCAATTCATGCTATGCTAGAGATAAGAAAGTACCTAGAGACATATTGATACATTTTGTGAGAAAAGTTACAAAAGAGCAAATTTTGAAGAAACATTATAACACTGGACTAAATATAGAAGGAAAAGAAATAATTGTATTAAAAGAAATACTGTTGAGGATACTGAGAAAAAGAAAAGAATACTCCTTCTTTATAGAAAAATTAAGGCGAAATAATATTTCATTTAGATGGGAGAGATTAGAAGGGGTATCCTTTATATTCAAAGGGCAAAGGTTTAGGATAACTTCTATTTTAAAAGCAAAAGCATTTTTAGAGAAATATAAGACAGATCTGAAAGATGCATCTGGAGATTTGGAAGGAAAAGTGGAGACATCAAAGGATAAAGAGATGAGCGAAGATTTATCTGTGTTGGGAGCTGTACCAAAAAATAAAGAGACGAGTGAAGATTTATCTGTGTTGGGAGCTGCAGGACTGGACTGGAAAAAAGGCTTTTAAACATCAAAACACTTATGGATTACAAATATTTGACATGGAACATAAATGGTGCCAATTCTCCACAAAAGAGGCGAAAAATGTTCCATTCTTTGAAAAAACTGAGATTGGATATAACTTGTCTACAAGAGACTCACATTTGTAAAAAAGACATTAAGTATTTGATTTGTAAACAACTTGGAGAAGAATTTATTTTGGCTGGACTTAAAAAAACTAAGGGAGTAGTTTTGTATATACAACCAAAGTTAAATCCAAAAAAGATACTAGTTGATGACGAAGGAAGATATATTGCAGTTGAAATTAATATACAAGGAACTAAAACATTAATTGTTGGACTTTACGCACCAAATATGGACAAAGGAGTATTCTATAAAAATTTAATGGATAAACTTTTGGATTTACCCTATGAAAATTGGTGTTTTATGGGTGACTGGAATGGGGTTATCCACCCAATGATGGATAGACACTCACAAAAAGAAGTAAAACGTGCACAGGGAAAATTACCACAAACATTTTTGATTTGAAAGAAATGTTGGATTTACAAGATATTTGGAGATTGATGAACGGGACTTCAAGAGAATATACATACTACTCAGAGAGATTTAAATCCTTCTCTAGAACAGATATGATTTTGATTTCTAAAAGTTTAATGATGGACATTGGTAAAGTTGAAATATTACCTAAGACCCTCTCAGATCACAATCCTGTAATGTTGACCTTTAAAAGAAAAAGGAATGTATTTAGATGGAGATTAAATGAGTCAATCTTTTGGAGAAATGATATAGTTGACGTATGTAAAAAAAAGGTTAAGAGAATATTTTCAATTGAATTTAAACAAAGGCACAAATATACAAACTGTATGGGATGCCAGTAAAGCATATATGAGGGGTTACTTTATCCAATATAATGCTCAAATGAGGAGAAAGAAACAAGGGAGAATACAATTGATTTTAGATGAAATTAAAAGCAAAGAGTTATGTTTAAGAGATAAACCAATGGATGATACTCTGCTTACTCAAATTAAATTTCTACAAAAACAAATATCAATGATATTGACACAAGAAATAGAAACCCAAATGAAATTTACAAGGCAAATTTTAAGGCAAAAATATTTTGAACATGCAAATAAGCCAGGGAGATGGTTAGCTTATAAATTGAGGAAACAAAGACAAAAGAATTCAATCGTTAACATACATGAAGGGAAAATTTTGGTGAATAATATAGATATACAAGAAGACTTTCATGATTACTATTCAAAACTATACAAAAAACAAGATGTCAATCTAGTTAATATTGATGAATATTTGTGTAAACAAAAGCTAACTGTTCTTAATGACCAACAAAGAGTAATACTAAATAACCCAATAACAACAGAAGAAATGGTAAAGGCCTTCAAGAAAATCAGCAGTGGGAAAGCACCTGGACCTGATGGATTGTCAGCAGCTTATTATAAATGCTTTGAGGGCGAACTATGTTTACCCTTACAGAATACTATGAATTCGATTTTGGAAACAGGAAATATGCCAGAGACTTGGAAAGAAGCATATATAACATTGATTCCTAAAGAACAACAAGATTTGACCTTAACTAAGAATTATAGACCAATATCTTTATTGAATAATGATTATAAGATATTTACAACCATATTGGCAGAAAGAACGAAAAACATTCTTAAGGACTTTATTCATCAAGATCAAGCTGGTTTTTTACCTAAGAGACAAATCCGAGACAACGTCCGAAATATACTAGATGTATTGGAATATTTGGAACAACATTATGAAAAGCAAGGGGCTTTGATATTTATAGATGCTGAAAAAGCCTTTGACAATTTAAATTGGTCATTCATGTTTAAGGTATTGGAAAATATGAATTTTGGAGGAAACTTTACTAAGTGGATTAAATCAATATATACTCCCCAATTTGCAAAAATAATTGTCAATGGAGAATTTATGTGAAATTCAAAAAGGTACAAGACAAGGTTGTCCATTATCTCCACTTTTGTTTATATTGGTACTAGAGGTGTTACTTAGAGACATTAGACAAGATGATGGTATTCATGGTATTAGAGTCAAAAAAGAAGTGTATAAACTAAGAGCCTTTGCTGATGACTTAGTCATTACCTTGGAGAATCCACTAGATGGAATTGAATTATTGATTCAGAAACTAAAAGACTTTGGGTCATTAGCAGGGTTCAAAGTGAATTTACAGAAAACTAAAGTCTTGACTAAAAACATGGATTACCATCAACAAAAAAAATTGAAAGAAATAACGGGATATTCAATGGAAGAAAAAGTAAAATATTTGGGAGTATATTTGACATCTAAAAATGTTAAGTTGTTCAAGAATAATTATATTTCACTTTGGACAGACATTAAAAAAGATTTGGACCAATGGAAAAAACTACAATTATCATTGTTAGGTAGAATTTCAGTAATTAAAATGAATATTTTGCCACGAATTTTATATCTTTTCCAAACACTACCTATATTAGCATCAGAAGAACATTTTAAACAATGGCAACGGGATATTTCCAAATTTATTTGGCAAGGAAAGAAACCAAGAATAAAATATAAAGTCTTGCAAGATTCAAAAGAAAGAGGTGGACTAGGTTTACCGGATTTGAAGCTATATTATGCTGCCTGTTGCTTGGTATGGATTAAAGAATGGATAACTTTGAAAGATGAAAAATTATTGAACTTGGAGGGTCATGAATTAAGATATGGATGGCATGGATATATGTAGTACGATAAAGTAAAAGTTAATGTGGACTTTAAAAACCATTATGTTAGAAGATCATTGTTAAGAATTTGGAATAAATATAAACAAACTTTATGTTACAAAAGACCTTTATGGATTTCCACACAAGAAGCATTTCACAGAACAGAAGTAAGAAATAAAGATAAATGGCTGACTTACAAAGACTTTCTAAAGAAAGAACAAGGACAATATATAATTAAAACAAAAGAAGAACTTGCCCTAGAAGGACATACATTCCAATGGCTTTCATATATGCAACTTGTAGAAAAATCTAAATTAGATAAAAAAATTTTTTAATTTGAACAAACTAAATTGGAATTCGAGAAACAATTATGTGAGACAGATGACCATTTAATTGCAAAAATGTATAAATTATTGTTAAAAGGAGAAATGGTAGAGGAACAAGTCAAAGATTGTATGATAAAATGGGCAAAAAATATTGGACATAATATACAAATGCAGCAATGGGAAGATATGTGGAACAAAGGGTTAAAATTTACTTTGTGTTATAATTTGAAGGAAAACTTTTATAAGATGATCTATAGATGGTATATGACTCCACAAAAACTTGCAAAAATGTATGGAAATGTTTCCAACTTGTGTTGGAAATGTAAAAAAAAAGAGGGGTCTTTTTATCATATGTGGTGGACTTGTGAAATTGCAAAGTTTTGGACTCAGATACATTCACTAATGCAAAATATTTTACAAATTCGAGTCCCATTTAAACCGGAATTATTTTTATTAGGAATATGGGAAGAACAAATGGGAAAACAATTTGTAAGAATTATGCAATATATGGTCACTGCAGCATGACTTGTATATGTGCAAAATTGGAAAAACCAGATTTTACCTACGATACAAGATTGGATGTTAAAATTGATGGATATGGCAGAAAATGACAAATTGACATGTTTATTAAAAGAAAACTCAAACTGTTACTATCTTAAAGAATGGAAACCATTAATGGATTATTTGCAACATGCAGGTGGAGCAAAGCTTATTTGGGGTTTTGAAGACTAAAATATATATGGATTGATATATTAGACAGGAAATGTTTTTGTATGTTATATATAGAACTAGCATGTAAGAAAACTTTTTTTTTTAATTACTAAGACCAGAGATAAATCGGAAGTTGACTATATCTATATCTATGTCTTATCTTTTTCCTTTTTTTCTTTACTTTGCTACACACTTTTACTTCTTTCTTTGATTTGTATTTCTATTTCTTTTTCATTTTCACTCTTTTAACTATGTATATTTAAAACTCTAATAAAATTTGGAAAAAAAAGAAAAAAAAAGAAAGCTAACTGCTCCCAGCTAATTAAATTACTTCCTAATTTATGGTACTGTTTTCATTATATTAACACAGTTTTAAATAATTGCTTTTATATTAAGATTTTTGTAAGCTTTATCTCTATTTATTTGGTGGAATATGAGTTTTTTTATTTTTTATTTATTTTTTTATCATGCCTTCATTATTTTTATAAATAACTCAAGGGGGGGACATACCTAATACTCCTTCCTCCTCCTATTTTCCCCACAACAACAACCCTGTGAGATGAGTTGGGCTGAGAGAGAGTGACTGGCCCAAGGTCACCCACCCATGCCTAAGGCAGGACTAGAACTCACTGTCTCCTGGTTTCTAGCCTGGTGCCTTAACCACTAAACCAAACTGGCCCATAATCAACAAGCAAATAAAAATTAATACCAGAAGGTTTACCATTTGTATTTCACAATCAAATGCAGGTAGACATCACTTAATGACTGCAATTGGGACCAGCAACTCCATTGCTAAGCAATGCGATTCTTAAGTGAAACATCACATGACTGTGCTCGACTTACATCATTAAGTCATTAAGCGAATCACCCACGGTCGTTAAGTGTGACATCACATGACCACAACTTGTGACTTACTGCCAGCTTCTCCATTGACAAAGTCCTTGTTGGAAGCTGGCTGTGAAGCTTGCAAATGGTGATCACATGACTGTGGGACACTGTGACCATTGTAAATGCACGTCTGTTGCGAAGTGCCCAAATGGTGATCATGTGACCACGGGGATGCTGTGACCATCATAAGTTCCAGAACCAGTCATAAGCCTATGGTCGTTAAACAGGGCAGTCATTAACTGAGGACTACCTGTAAATGGAATGATGGAAGACATACCTTGGTCTTTTCGGTCTTTAACCATGGGATGTCTAGACATCTTGGGAAAAAACAGCTGCACTCACACACAACATTAAACCATGATTTGTTGGACAAACCTTAGTTTATTTCATACCAAACACTAAGACAACATCATGTCAAGCTTTATTTTTGCCTTGAAAAAATATATCAGTATATGACTTGTTCAAGAAAACATAGTTCCGGCTTAGTTAAGGCACCAAGCTAGAAACCAGAAGACTGAGAGTTCTAGTCCCGCCTTAGGCATGAAAGCCGGCTGGGTGACCTTGGGCCAGTCACTCTCTCTCAGCCCAACTCACCTCACAGAGTTGCTGTTGTGGGGAAAATAGGAGAAGGAATGAGTATTAGGTATGTTCACTGCCTTGAGTTATTTATAAAAATAATAAAGGTGGGATATAAAATAAATAAATAATAATAGAATAATAATAACATTACTTGTAAACCCAGCTGTGGTATAATTTTTTTTTCTTTTCCTTTTTTTATCTGTTCAATCATGTCCAATTCTCGGAGACTTCCTGGACAAGTCCCTGCAGTTTCCTTGGCAAGTTTTTTCAGAAGTGGTTTGCCATTGCCTTCTTTCTAGGGCTGAGAGAAAGCGACTGGCCCAAGTTCACCCAGCTGGCTTTGTGTCTAAGGTGGGACCAGAACTCACAGTCTCTTGGTTTCTAGCCTGATGCCTTAACCACTGCATCAAACTGGCTCTCTGTAGTTTAATAAGGTAAAGGTAAAGGTTCCCCCTGCACATTTTGTGCAGTCGTGTCCGACTCTAGGGGCCGGTGCTGATCTCCGTTTGTTAGCCGAAGAGCCAGCATTGTCCGAAGACACTTCCACAGTCATGTGGCCGCATGACACGCGCGGAACGCTGTTACCTACCCACCGAAGTGGTACCTATTCATCTACTTGCATTTGCATGCTTTCGAATTGCTAGGTTGGCAATTCTGTAGTTTAATAGTCTATAGTAAATTTATAATTGGGAATGTTATCCACATAAATTTTTAAACCATAGTTGATAAAGCTTGTTTGATTAAGAAACTATTAATAAAAGACAACAGAATTTCAAATCTGTGAGTAACACTATACCCTCTTTGTACTGGAGAAAGAAAGGTTAGATATGAATCCAAAACTGCATGTAAAATGAAACCATATTTTGTCCAAAAGAGATAAGTGTTTCATACTTACACTATGTCTTCTACATTCAAAAACAATGTTGGCCAACCAAAGTTCAGAACCATCGCAGCTATGAATCATTGATTTACAAGTTTATAACAGTTCATTCATATTTTTTTTGTCTTGCTGAATTTCCTTCTATGGTTATTCCATCATGAAGGAAGGGAGGGAGGGATAGTTCCTCATGGGGGTGGTTAATTCCTTAATTTATTGTCCTTCGTTTAATTCCATCTCCATCTGGATTTATAATTATTTATTAATTTATACATTGTACATTGATGTTTTATCCTGTTTTAATCTATTTTATTGTAAACCGCCCAGAGTTCCCCGTTGGGGGAGATGGGCGGTTATATAAATTTAATTAAATAAATAAATAAAATAAATGAAATGTTGTAAAATTGCTGTGGCATTCTCCATGGGGATACATTAAGTCTATAAGAGAGTAGCAACATGTAAAGCCCAACTGTGCTAAAGTATATTATATTTTACAGGAAAATGTTTACAGCATAAATGTTTGCAGATTGGCACATAGTGTGATAGATGGTATTGATATGACCTAGTAGAACAGCAAAGCACACAGTGTAGCACACCGTGACTTGCTATGAAATGGCTAATAATATCTTAGAAACTATATTTTTAGATTTTCAGAGGCCTTAATATTTGGCCACTAAATTCTCATAGAATCTTAGAATTTAAGTTTTGGAAAGGACATTGGAGATCATGTACTCTACCCCCCTGCCCCATGCAGGAATCTCTGCACAGAATTCCTGATCATCAGTTTTTAAAAACGTGATAAAAACAATGCTATTGATATTGCATTTTTTAAATCCAAGTATGACAAATATAAATATATGTTTAGATGATTTGTGAATGTTAAATTACACACCTTCTTTATTTCCTTTAGTACATATAAACCAATAAAACACCAAAATAATGCTCCTTTTATTCTTAATGACTATTATTTGCCATCGTTCTTGTGAAGTGATTGGATGTTGATAAAGCCACTTGCCTTTTCTCTTCAATGCTGCTTTTATGTCAGGAATCCTGTAATTGCATTTCCATCACTTCCAGTGAGCAACTGAAAGGATATTTGGCATCTCATCTGCAAAAACAGCAGATGGAAAAGGGCCTCCCTACGTGTTCCATCAAGGGAATTGCAATTTTTGTTGGAGGTTTAATAGATATCATGGATTTCCTGACATGCTCTAGATTACATGCCTACACCAAACTATTATTTGTCCCTCTATCTTTTAATGGGAAGGAAAACAATTACAGAGCAGAAGAGTGTCAGCTTTTCATTGAGGTTATCATCTCAACTTAAGCTCTAGATGAAGGAATGTATCACTTGACAAAGTAAATGTAAAAATGACATATTTGCACCTTGGAGAATGGCAGTTAAAACAAAAATCTGGACTCAGACTCTTTTGGCAAGCTGATAAGAAGATTGTCGAGTATCAAAAAGTGTTCAGTATGCTAATGTCAATTTTATTAAGCCATAAAATACAGCAATTGCTCCATGCTACTATCCCCCCAGGGGAGATGGCCTTGTGAATCAAACAACTGCATGCAACTGAAATACAAAATCTATCTTACCTAAGCTTAACTGAAGCCATAACCTCAAAGTACAAGCATTGATCCGGCCCATCTTTTTTCCTGTGGATTACTCAGCCCAACAGAAAATCACCTGCACAGCACTTAACAGTTGAGGCTGGAGCCCTAAGAGAGTATTTCCTTTAGTCTCATGAAAGGAGACTTGTTCAGTTTGCATGAGGACTCTCATGCTCTATATCTGGGACCTAACTTAGTCAATGACTTTTCAAATGCTCAAGGGGGTGCAAAATCCGACTGGCAGGGTGAATGATACTTCTGGATTGCTCCAGATTGCACTCTTCACTACGTACCTGGTGTACAGTTTAGAACTTCCAAACTCTTCTACTCCAGCCTTGATTCCTGGGCTGAGCAGCACCTTCTCTACACTTTCCTTCTGAGATTGGAAGGGACAGCACTGCCCTCAGAGTATGGTAAAAAAAGGTCAACATGGCAGCTGCAAAGGTGCAAGTGAAGCTCCACCTGTTTTTCTGTGTAATACACAGAAAAAGCAGGTGAAACTTTAACTGCACCATCGCAGCCACCATCTTGTCTGTTTTTACTCTACCCTGTAGACTCCCCTGAGAGGGTTATACAAACCCCTTAAAGGATAAAATTGCTGTGCCCCAAAAGAAATAGGAACATTGGTTGATTTAGATATATCTAGCCTATGTGAAGTTGGGTCACTTTATAGAGCCACCTTAGTTCCAGTTACTGAAACAATCTATTTCCAGGAGGCACCCTGATTAAAAAAAAGCAAGATATTCCACCTGTGTGTCCATTTGAGGGCAGCCATTGTATTTCTGCCAGCCACAGTGTTTTGTCAGATTGCCATCAAAACTATCTTCTGAACATATGTAGCTTATTGAAAGCCAATGGAATGGCCACTTTGATGGGGCTTCTATTAAAGAGAAGACCTAATATGATCTCCCTTCATATAATTCTTTATTTTAAACTGACCTTTGACTGGATGACCCTTCAAAAAAAGGGAAGTTTCCTCTATAACTATGGGCATGGGTCTGTCTTCGACTTTCATTCCATCCTTTATGAGAGAGAAATCTCACGGGCATGGAGGCCTATTTCTCTCTGACATTATGACCTAGTTCACCCAACATGGGACAACAGCAGAACGGCATGTTGAGTGAACCTGCAAAACCAGTTAATATTAGGGTAGACAAGGGATAGTTTTAACCCAACACAAATACTAGAGCATTTGTGAGTCAAACTATCCTCCTGAACAGCCAACCAGTCAAGCCCTACCCAGTCAGTCTTCCAAGGAAAAGAGATGGAGCTGTAGAACAGCTGAAAATAGGAGGAGTTCCATTACGAAACGGCATTATGCGTCTTTCAAATCCTGATTGGTTGCAACCCTGAAGTCATCTCTTGCTCCCTGGCTGGCCAATTTGTAAGGGCCTATTGATGTAACAGATCTGGTATCCTGGCTCCTGATTCTGAACTTTAGACTCACCTCAGACTAGAATCCCTCTGAAGTGGATAGGAAGTAGTACAAGGATGTGCAGGGAAGGAACGAGTTCATAAAAGATTAATGTCTGCCTTTTCTCCAGTAAAAGCTTCTGCTGGATTTCATTCCCTTTCATGAATTGAAAACAGCCCTTTTCTTTATGGAAGAATAATTCACCAACCCACATAACTATATCTGTATTCTGTCTACACATATATGAGTATAGACTTTAAAGACCAGAAATGCATTTGTTTAACATAAAAACATCTTTATCTTTTTGGGTGCATGTATTTATTTATTTTTTGCAGTGTTTATATACTGACTCCACAAGGACTCTTGGTAGTTTACAAAACTGAACATAAAACCATTAAAACAACTTCACATTGTATGCAAATATTTATGTATGTAGATATATATTTATATCTATATGGATATTTACATTCAGTAATGTTTATATCAAATGCTTTGTAATGGAAAGACTCTTAATAGCATTAAAGCTGAAATCTCTCTCTCCCCTCCTCCCCATCTATATCCAATTTGTTTGGTTTTTTTCTTATTTTTTTTAAGCCGTAACACTTTTATGTGTTGGCAAGCTAATCTTCCTCTCAAATTTTCAGGTCTTTAAGTACAATGAGATATTTTTTTATCAAATAGAAAATGACACATGCTACAGTCACTGCTGTCAACAATGAAATCTATAGCAATTTCAGCAACTCTTATTAGGCCCAGACAATGCTTTGTAAGGAATTCAGAGTGCTGCTTCTCCATGGGCTGCTTCCAAGTCGTCACAGAACCTTTAATTAAAGAACATGTAGAATGTGACAGCATTGTCCTTGGATTTTCTCCGTGCTGCTCCACGTCCTTGGATGCTGTTCCTGGAGGAAGGAAAATATGAATATGATGACATCTCATCATTAACTTAATGTTACTAGGGAGATGTGGAAAGGAGACGCAGAACATGACAGCTATGAGTGTCTGATAACGTATCCTTTAGACAGGTTGAGTCCCATCATTTCTTAGCTGGATTTACCGACCACAGTGGTCTTCATTGTTAACATTCATTTCTTTTCACCACTGTGTAATTGTTTCACAGAAAATTGTTATTTTAAAACAAAATAACAATATTATGCAAGTGATCTCAAACAATCTTTTGACAGTAGATAGAATGATAGAATATTGTTTATTATCTCTGAAACACAAAAACAAATAATTTCTAGGTGTCTCTTTAGAGTCAGTTTGATGCTTACCTCAAATTCTCTCAGGAGGATGGCAAGGTGTGGGACTGAGTAGGCAGGACAAACTTTCACCATCCATCATTCTTCCCATTTTGAGTTCTCATGGATTCTTGAAACAGAAAAATAGGGGCTCAATCTCACCTTAAATTAAGTAATGAATACAGAATTTAAACCTGAGTTTTTAGTTAGATGTATCATTTAGCTGTTATGTCAATAATAACAGGAAAGGAGAACAGTAATTGAGAAACTAGCTTTGTACCACTGGAAGAAATTTACAATGGCTATCCATTTCATTAAGTTATCAAATACATTCAGTTGCATGAAGCCTAAGACGCTAGAAAGTGTTATTCTCTGATTTCCAAGAAATGAAAAAAATGGATCCTTTAATCTGGGATTAAAGCATCAGAGCTATTCAGAATGCCTGAATGCTTCATTAATTTTCTCAGTAGGCTCAGTATATGCTAAGATAGGTATTAAATAAAGATAATTGCCTTTTGGCAGCTATAGTTTTGACTTAGTAATTTGAAATGCTGAGGTATGTCATAGTAGCAACCAAAGTGCAATAGAAGTACATTGTAAGATTTCTTGGAAGTGTGAACTCTGTGGCACTGCCTCTTCAGTACATCATGATCTTCTGGCCACAAGAGTCAGTAGGGATGTAGAGACTTAAGGATTTATTCTATGCCCCTCTTTTTCTGTCCTTCTGCCTGTTGTTTCCCTAAGAGATTGTAATATCAAGTCATTTCCTTCTGCCTTTCTTCCTAGGCACATATGAGCAGAGTACTTACTCTCTGACTCTCCTCCTGGTTCTAGGAGGTGCTAGGCTTTATCCCCTTAAATAATTCTCCTTTCTCTTTAAAGTGATAAAACCTGCTCCACTGATCATTGTTCAGTTAAATTTTCACCCTCAAGAACATTCACATGCACACCAAATTCTTCTAACTCCAACACTATAGATAAGGATTGTTATTCTCTAACACTGCCACCCTATGATTCCAGATCCCATAGAATATGTCAGAATCATTCTTCAAGGGGGGGGGGAGACATATGAAATTGGTTGCCCTCTCTCAGCCTTCATAGAAGTCTTTTTGACCCATAAAACAGGAAGGAAAAGACTCAGAGGGTTGGCTGTGTGTGAAAGACTGTAGAATTGTAGGATCCGCTGCCTTCTTGGTTGCTGGATATGTCCCCCTCAAACTGATTCCTCAGAGTTGGAGACTTCAATATTAGATCTCTCTGCACTGACTGGTAGAATTACTCTGTTCAATTCTTAATCATAATAATCAGCATCTGTTAAGAATATTTTCTGTAACTCTGTATCACTGTGACCGTGTGTAATTTATCTGTTTATGGGTATCCAGATTTGTGTTCTTTCTGAAACATATGTACCAAAAATATTACACAGCAATTAAGATATTTCTAGCCAAACTCTTTAGAAATCAGTGCTTATTGGTATTTTGTCTGAAATACTCTCTAGTCACTGGGGAACTAACCTTCAAATATTCCAGATGAAGCTGGACCATACTAACAAGGCAGTTAGCAAAGCCTGCCTTTTTACAGTCCATTCCATGTCTGCTATAGGAATAAACAGAGAGATTCAGTCTCACCGAGATGTCAGTCTGTCACTTTTCCCCTACACACAGAATAAACAGATACTGCCTTATAAAAAGGGTCCACTGTGATTTGAGAAGACCTGTTAATTTCAATGTATATAAAAGCATGAAGAAGCAATGTCAAATTACCATACCCATATTTAGAATTCTATTTCAATACAGAAGCTATGCATAAAGATTGTAAAAGCTGATTTGGATAATAAGAAAAGTATAGGGAGTTTGTTACAGAAAAAGAGAATATGGAACATATTTATTTCTATGTAGGATATCATGGTTCATGCAAAATTCAACGACCACCATAAAGACAGAGCCAAGCATGCAAGTCCACAGGGCAAGAAAAGGCAATGTAAGTGATGAAACATGTACCATGACATCACGGCACAAAAAATACAACTTATGGACTCGTGCCAGACATTGGAATGCAAGGACCTAAGAGAAGGGTTTGTATTTTGATGTCACCAAATATGTGTCATTATTTTGACTGAATCCCAGTTTGCTGCAGATGTCTATATAGGTAAGGATGCTCTCATGTTGAGTTTTACTGTTCCCATGCAGTTTTCTTGGCAACACGATGGAAATGGTTTTTCACTGCCTTCTTCCAACATGCTTTTTTCAACTCCATAGTCTAGCCAACAGCTGTAGAATTCCCAAATGCTGACATAAAGAGTGATAGAATTCACTAAGCAAACTAGCCCTGTGCTATGGGCTAGCCATGAAATGCTGTTTGTGATAAGCACTGACAGTTTATTGTGGATTTAAACAGACAGTTTTATCCAAAATCTAGTGTTTCCTGAAGCTATTATGTGGAACTAAGAAGCATTAAGTTGTCAGCCACTAAAACTCAAAGGCAAGACAGACAGACAGACAGACAGAGAGATAGAGAGAGAGATGATGATAGATAGATAGATAGATAGATAGATAGATAGATAGATAGATAGATAGATAGATAGATAATCCATAATTCCAATACGCTATTAAACAGAGTGGCTGTTTTGCCCCTTTACTAAAGTGCTTTGTATCTATAAATTATTGAGAACAATTTAATTTCAGTTGTTCACTACATAGAGTAGACTACAAAAATCAACAGATTCTTTTTCAGTGTTAGAATCCATTTATTTTAACTCATAATGCAGCTTGTTTGGTTTTGGCTCAGCACATTGTGTGAATTTAGCCAATGTAGTTTGTAACTCTGATTTATGGTTTAGCATTACATATAAAGCAGCCAATTGTAGTTCAGTCAACAAAACATAGTAAACAAAATGTGGTTTATCCTGATGTGTGAACCCACCCAATATCTTGTACTATACAGTGAGAAAAAATAAGTTACTCCGCAGAAAAAAAATAGCTATGCTATTTTGTCCTGAGAAGTATATGGCAGTTATGAAGACGACAGATAAGTACTTAGCTCTAGATGTGCCACCCTAAATACAAGGTTCTATGCAGTTTGATCAATATGATTATTTTATTTTATTATAGTCATGCAATGCAAAGGAGATGCACTTCTAATAATATTATAGGGTGAGGACTGAGGAGCGTTTCAGTTCAACAACATCTGGAGATCCAGAGAAAACTCATCCCTGGCATGGTTAATGCTTACCGTACCTACATAGGCTTCTCCAGAAACTGGAACTCTGATTGCATAAGATTCCAGCATAGATGCTATGCCTCATGTGTCAGCATAGTTTAATGCAGGGATTCATGTGAGCTCAGGACAAAGCCAGCAGTGCAGGGCCTATCCTGTGAGAGCCAGTTTGGTGTAGTGGTGAAGGTGCTGGCTTAGAAACCAGGAGACTGAGAGTTCTAGTCCCGCCTTAGGCATGAAAGCCGGCTGGGTGACCTTGGGCCAGTCACTCTCTCTCAACCCAACCAACCTCACAGGGTTGTTGTTGTGGAGAAAATAGGAGGCAAGACAATTAGGTACATTTGCTGCTTTCAGTTGACCAAATATCTATCTATCTATCTATCTATCTATCTATCTATCTATCTATCTATCTATCATCTATCTATCTATCTATCTATCATAAAATACTAATAATATTATTAAATATTATTAATAATTATTATATTTTATTTATATAATTATATATATATAATATATAATATATATATATAATTATATATT
Source organism: Charina bottae (assembly GCA_023362775.1). NCBI lineage: Eukaryota > Metazoa > Chordata > Lepidosauria > Squamata > Charinaidae > Charina > Charina bottae. The sequence continues at coordinate 6,522,784 of JALMGJ010000001.1, read as the reverse complement.
ATATATAATGTAATTATATAATAATTACAATTGTTATAATTATATTAAATATTATTAATAATAATATTATTTTAAAAAGACCAAAATACCTAGAATACACACACACACACACACAAACACACACCCACACACACACCAAAAGTATAGATCTGGTATGTAGATGACACCTTCGTCATAATAGAAAAGGAACAACTAGAGAAGACACATGAAACAATCAACATCTTCAAAGGAATAAAATTCACAAGGGAAGAAGAAAACAACAGCACACTACCCTTTCTTGGATATCCTCATCAGCAGAGGAAACGACAGCAAATTAGAAATGCAAGTCTATCGAAAAACAACCCACACTAACCAAGTGCTCCATTACCAAAGTAACAACCCAACCTCCCACAAGAGGAGCTATGTAAGAACATAATTCAGATGAGTACAAATGCACTGCAGCAACCCAGAACACCAGAAAAAGGAAACAGGCCACCTACACAACATCTTTCATCAAAATGGATGCCCACACAACTTTATCAAAAAGTGCCTGACCACTCAACCCACTACAGCACAACCAACACAAGCTATGAAAAGGATAACACTGCCATACATAAAAAATATCTCAGAAACAACCAACAGGCTATTACAACTACAAGGCATCACCGTAGCACACAAACCAACTAAAGACCTCCAAAACATCTTAGGTAAACCAAAAGATGCAGTAGCCCAAGAAGAAAAAACAGGAGCCATCTGCAATATACAGTGTAAGGACTGTAACAGCCACTATGTAGGACAGACAGGCTGAAGACTAGCAGAGCACATCCATGAACACCAACTAGCAGTCAGAAGACACGATAATCTCACAACACATGGACAGACTCAACCATAGTTTCAACTGGGAAACTGTGAGCATCCTAGACCAAGCTAAATCCAAAAATGCTAGGGAATTCCTGGAAGCTTGGCATTCAGATAAATCAGCCATCAATAGGCACATAGAGATAAACCACATTTACACACCATTCAAAAGAGACAATAAAAAATAGCTAAGAAGGAACCAAAAAGACCAGAACACATCCTCTCCAGCAGCCAACACCCAGATAAGAGGGATTAACACCAGAAAAACAATCAAGCAGAAAACCATACCCTAATAAAGGAACTACCAAGGCAGGGCAAGCTACTGTATAAAACAGGGAGCAAACCCCACACTCACTCGTACTGATGATATTACCTAGTTGGGTAATGAAACGTCTGCAAGAAAACAACAAGGCTCAGAGAGCACCAAGGACTCCACAGTTCAACCCTGAGCTACCAATATTCTCTTCTATTGGAATCATCATCATCATTCATTCATTCATTCATTCATTCATTCATTCATTTATTTATTTATTTGTCTTATTTATACCCCGCCTATCCCCTCCCTACTGGAGGACTCTAGGCGGCTTACAGTATTATATATCTCCAATCCAATTATACAATTATACATCATTATTACATCATCATCATCATCATCATCATCCTGATGGTGGATGGAACCCTACAAGCTATAAGCCTGTAAAAAACCTTTGTGTTTAGAGTAATTCTAATTTTGTGTTTTTGTGAATTTCAGTACTTGGCAACTTATGAACCTCGCAAAGATAAAGGTAATTAGTACACAAGCTACTTTTGTCTTCTTCGCTCTAATCTCTGAATACTTGTTCTCAGCAGAAAAAAAAAGTGGAAAGAATATCTTTAAAAGAAGCTTCCTAGGAACCCCACTGATCCCACCCAGCAGGACTGCACTTTCTGCAGTGTTTACTCTGTTTCCTTTGATTTTGTAAAAATAGTTTTATTACTCAGTGTCCAATATTATTGACCGTGACCCTATTGCTTTCATCCTTATTTCGAAAGGTGTTTATCAGATTAGCCTTTAAAACATTCAAAGTCTAGTGCTATTAGCAAAAATGAAAACTGCAGTAACAGATCATATACAGTCAAATTTTATTAAGGCAAGTATTATATGTTATATGCCAAGTGTTAAAAACTAATCACATATTTTTAAGCATGCTGGCAATGTGGTGAGGTGTTGTGGTTGAGTATGAGTCACTTGGCAGCCCAAAATAGAAGAAGGTAATAACATGATTGGGGTAAAAATAAGTCTTTTCTGGCAATAAATGTACATGAACATTCTCACGCACACATGTGCACACAGATGTCACTGCAATACTTCATTTTTTTAAAATAATTAAGTTTGGAAAAGGCAATGAAATATTACTTTAGTCATGTCTTGATGCCCAGTGTTATCATCCATATCTTATCATATATCTTATCATATCTTATCACAGAGTCATTCTAGCCATTCTACCTTAAAGAGGGTTAGAAGTTTGGAAGAACAATACCTTTTTTATATGTTTATAAAGAATCTGGGGATAAGATTTATATTTATAAAAGTAAAAAAGTAAAATTTAAAAAAGAGTCATTGTGACATAGAATATATAAGACCAAGTATTTTTACTAAGCTCTTTGAACCATCCAAAACAGCTCCCTTCTCTTAAATGCACCAATGCCCCCTTTTCAGCTGCAATGAGTTTGCATGAGAAGTCCACATGGAATGGAGCAGAACTTTGCCTAACAGCATGGCATTTCTAAACTGAATCTAAAAGAGATACTTTTAAAAAATAAATATATTGTAGAAATAGATAAGCCCCCCGCAGGGATATTATCTAGCCAGTTTGGTCTGTTTCAGGAGAACTTGCTGTTAATTCTTTCCTAAGTTCACCTTGCAGGAGATGAAGCATGCTTAAGATCCATTGCACTGCAGGTGTTTGGCTACCAAGGTACTTTGGGGTAGCCTTCACCCTGATATAGAGGTGGTGGATCATAGCACAGCCTGGGATGCCTGCATAGTCCTCACTATGCCTTCCTCCTTCTCCTCCTCTTTCTCTTTCTGCAGGTCTCTCCAGCAGCTGCAACTGGAAATCTCAGCACATCTTCTGTGGTGGGCAGTGGTGGCTGTTCCCTCCAACAGCTTGGGGGCTAGCAGCCCCCCAAACCTCCAGCTGCTTCTACTGGCTCATCAGGTTGCAGCTGATGTTTGCCTCTGAATAACCCAGTTGCATGTGTGTAGAAAACTCATAGGCCACTACTGCCATCAGCTCCACTCTAGGAACGGTGTGGCCACTGTGTCTCTTCATTGCACTCAGCTTTGCCAGTTTGAAAGCCATGAGCCAGAAGGTAAATCAGATGTTGCCTAATTTAGATAAGATCCCTGTGATTAAGCATGGGCCAAGATAATGCAAGGACTGGCAAAGGCAGGACAAGGCACAATCAAAACTGGACAAGGCAAGATTAAAGTTATCAAAAATTGTATTTAGGGTATACTGAACTCCCCAAAGAATGTATTTGGAAGGATGGACATCAGATTTTTAAATTAAAATATTGCATTTTTAATTGTGTATGCATAAAATTTTTAGAAAAATAAATTTAAAAGAACTGTCACGGGGGGACCCTCCATTAAGACATATGTCATATAGCAGTCAATATGACTTTACATACATATTTCATTGAAGCTTTAGCAAAAACACAAACAGGATTGGCTTCAAACCCTCGGTGTGAAATATGGCTCTTAAAAATGTTCAGCTTTTGTTGGATTGGGTTTTTTCCTATTTGTTTTTTTTTCCTTAATTAGCAGTACACAACATTTTTACAACAGGAAAATATTTGCAATTCTTATTGATTGGTAGGACGTTGAAGAAAGGTTACAATTATAGCCAGAAGTACCTGAATTCTCTGGGAATTACTCATTATCTATCTATCTATCTATCTATCTATCTATCTATCCATCCATCCATCCATCCATCCATCCATCCATCCATCCATCCATCCATCCATCCTCCATCCTCCATCCTCCATCATCCATCATCCATCATCTATCTATCCACATTCCCAAGACTATTGCATCATCCACTTTTAGGACAGACTGGAAAAAACATTGAGGATTGTGAGATGGAGGATAATGCTAGCCAAGTGGTCCGCACTCTCAAGGCGCCTCACTTTTTTTATTATGTTCAGTTGTATAACATCCTGCAAAAAAATTTTTTCAAGGACCTAAGGGCCACATCAATTATTTAACAGTACAATAAATTGAGCAATCAGTTCCTTAATGCAGATCAAGCTCTTGTGCTGACTATTACATTGGAAGCATTAGATGCAGCAGTTTCTTTTCCCAAAATGAAATCTGTTGGTGAACATTCTGAGGCACAGGTTTTGTTGCTGTTATGTAAATCAAGCATCACAGGACTCTGGTATTACAGACGTTTTGACTTTATATAAGTTCCTCTCAACTTGTTTCCAGATTTGTTATTAAAAGCAAAATAGGAGACAAAGCTAGTGATTCTTCTTTTTTTTCCCATAAGTTTTATTGAATTTTAAAATACATATTAAAATTAATACAAAGAAAGAAATAGGAATACAAAGTAAGAAAAAAGGAAAGAAAAAGTGAAGTCAAAAAATAACAAACAAAGAAAATATAGAAAATAGATGTCCTCCAATTTATCCTTGAACTTTAAGTACAACAATTAACTTTAAATGTTACTCCTTCATACAATACACAGGAACTTTTCTTTGTCATATACCCTATGATTTCTATAATCCAATCTTCTGTTCTTCGTATAGGTTTCACCTTTCTTGATATCTTCCAACAATCCATCTCTGGTTTCTACTCCTTGGAATAGTAATCAAATGTTCATTGCTGCATCAATTAAATGTCTTCCATTTGCTCTTTCCATTTTTACATCTATATTTATATCTTCAATAAAATCCAATTAGTGTAACAAATAAAGGCCTTATCTACTTCTAATAAAATACAATATATTCTGTTCATATTATGACTATATATTCCATTAATACATAACCTAACATATTACATAACATAATACATAATATAACAAGAATACAAAACTTAACATAACATATAACCTAATACATATTATACCAATTCTTATAATAATCATACAACATATTCATACATAATATCATCCTGTAATAACCTTCATTCTAATTCCATCTCATCATCTCATTATCTTCTCATTCTTATAATTCTTATAATATTCATATGTACATATTCATACATAATATTGTAAGAATATGTCATCTTATAATAACATTAATTCTAATTCCACCTCATCATCCCATTATCTTCTTATATATATATATCTCCAAAAAGGAAAAATAAGCCATAACATCAACCTCCATTTATATTTATAATCCTATATCTCCACCATCCATCTTCAATTTCCACTCCTTGGAACAATGTCCATCTAAACTGAATACAAAGCCTAACATAACATATAACCTAATACATAATATACCAATTCTTATAATAATCATACAACATATTCATACATAATATCATCCTGTAATAACCTTCATTCTAATTCCATCTCATCATCTCATTGTCTTCTCATAAGTGTATCTCCAGAAAGAGTAATCTATAATATCAACTTATATTTATATTTATAATCTTGTATCTTACACTTAGAGTATCATATTTTTATGCATCCATACAGTTTCTCATATCTGCTCTCACTCTGTGTACAATCCAGATCCGCGTTTTCATTAACCTTGTGTCCCAGATCAACATCAATAAATCTCCTGTTTAGGTTATGCCAAGATCACAATATGCAACTTGTTTTATTCTGTAACTCATGTGGGATGTCAAAGTGTTTATTTTACCATATCTATCAATTTGCATGTTAAAATCTTCCTGTCTCAGCTGCCACAATGTGTTTATGCCCAAACGTTTAATACACCACTTCCTGTAAAATATCATAATCTTCTTCTGTACCAATACATTCAAAATCCTCTTTCCCTGTTTCTCTACTGGTTCGAAAGATCTTCCCTCTGTTTCTAAATCTGTCCCTTGTATCTTCTGTTCCTGAGCCACCAAAACTATAAATATACGTTCTATGGATTTCTTAATTTGCAAAAAAGCTTCGCTGATTTCTTTCTTAAAATCCTGAAGTGCTGTAAGAATGCCATTTTCACCTACCCCCCCTTTTCAGGCCGTAGTTAGCTGTTGTAGTCAAAACAAGAATTTTCCCAGGGAGCAGGGAACAGCTGTTCTATTCTTATCAGCGTATCTGTTTCTTTAAGTGAAGAAAACATTTAAAATAAAAGATGAAAAATTCCACAGAGCAGTATTTCAAACAGTTTGTAAAAGGAAAAGTAAAAATAAATTCCAAGTGAGACAAAGTCCGTTCTTAAAAAAAGTAGAAAAATAAGAAGGAAAAGAGGCACACATTCTCTATACTTTATTCTTTATTCTTCTTTATTCTTCAGGCTGCAAGCTGCTTAACCCAAACAAACAATTTCTCAAAAGTCAATCAGTTTGTCAAGTGAAAAATACCAACAAAGTCTCTTAAGTCCCAATTTCTCTGATATAAAAGAAAGGCAAAAAAAATACAAACTTGTTCCTTATGTTGCCAAAATAAAATCTATCAAACTTCCACCAAAATTAATTATAGCAAAGAAAACACAAAATTAGCCAACATTTTAAGCAAAGTCCAAAGATAAATTTTAGATAATAAAAATGTTCTAATCTAAAAAAGAAAACTAATATAAAGTGATCTAAAAGCTGGCTGTCGCTCTTGTGTCTCCCAAAGAGACTTACGTTCCCTGCAGAGCTAGGATCCTCCTTCGGCCATTCCACTGCATTCACCCCCGTTCTTCTCCGCGGTGGAAACTACTAAGAAAAACAGGAGTGGGCAATTCCAATGGCTCTGTGAGCAATCTTCTGGTTCCCGCCTCTTCAGGGGGAAGCTTCAGTGGTCTTACAAATTCTGTAGACCCCTGCAAACAAGGTAGAAAGTCAGCCAGGTCTCAGAGCTCTGAGAAACTCTGACTTGTCAAGCTGCCAGCCAGGCTTGGAGTGTGTGATTCTTCTGATTATATTACTAAAATATAGCTCATGGCAGAGCTAATTTGTATATTCTTTTGTTTAACTGGGAAATAAACACAACTAACAAAAGGTGATATGGTCTTTGTGCAATTTGGAAACCAAAGTGCCATGGGAGTCATACTCTCGCCTATTCTATTCAACAGGAAGCTGCTGGGAGAGGTCGTCCACTGGTCCTGGGTGAGATACACCAGTATGCTGATGGTACACAACTATAGATCATCACCCCAGGCTTAGCTGGAGATGCTCTGAAAATCCCGAACCAGTGTGAGAATTTGAATGGGATAAAACAAGCTTATATTAATCCTTCCCAAGTAAAGCTTCTGTTTGTCAGTAAACAGCTGGGCACCTCAGTAACATTAGTCCCAGTAGTGACTCTGGATAGTTTTACTCCTCCCAAAGGAGGTGGTCCATGACTTGGGGGTTCTCTTGGGCTTGTGGCTCCTGATCAAACAGCAGGTAGAAGCTGTGGCCAGGGATGGCTTCATCCAGCTTTACTGCTTTGCCAGATTGCTGGCGGGACAACCCCACCAATGAAGTATAATACCTATGCTAAAATGAATACATTAGTTGCCAGTAGGCATCCAGACCCTAGGCATGATGATGATGATGATGATGATGATGATGATGATGATGATTGGTCGCACAGTCAGCCAGATGTTTAGACTGGATTTGGCATTTTTATCCACCTATCGAGTCCTTCCCAAGGACCTTAGGACCCAAGGCGTTAAAGGTATCATCGCAGGATGTAAGCTGTTCCAAGTAAAGCTGCCTTTTGCAATTGTTTGATGGTGATTTTGTCAATGCCGATGGTGTTCAAGTGGCGCTCCAGATGTTTTGGGATTGCACCCAAGGCACCTATTACTATTGGTACTACATTTGCTTTCTTTTGCCACAGTCGTTCTACTTCTATTTGCAGGTCTTTGTATTTTGTGATTTTCTCCAGTTCTTTCTCTTCTGTTCTGCTGTCTCCAGGTATTGCAAAGTCCACTATCCAAACTTTTTGGTCTTTCTTATCAACAATTGTTAAGTCTGGGTGTTATGTGCAGATACTTGTCTGTTTGAATTCTAAAGTCCCAGAGCACTTTAGCTTATTCATTTTCTATTACTTTGTCTGTTTTGTGATCCCAACAGTTCTTGTGCCATTCATCTTTGCACAAAGTTTCTGATGTTGTTGTTGTTGTTGTTGTTGTTGTTGTTATTATTATTATTATTATTTTCTGCTCCCCCCTCTCATAACTCAAGGCAGCAAACATACCTAATATTTCTGCCCCCTATTTTCCCCACAACAGCCCTGTGAGCTGCATTGGGCTGAGAGAGTGATCAGATCAAAGTCACCCAGTTGGCTTTCACAGTCTCCCAGTTTCTAGTCCAGCACTACACCAAACTGGCTGTCTATTATCTTTAAAGTCCTACATGGTGCACATCAGAATGCATTAGGCAACATCCTTTTATTATTATTTGTTTGTTTATTCCTAGACCCAGGGGGCTCAAACAGCCACAGCCACTTAGTCTTGTCAGGGTTGAACCAAAGTCTGTTCCTCCCCATCTAGACCCAAACAGCCTCCAGACGCTGGGTCAATACATCGACAACTTCACCTGTGCAGCTTGGGCTTGAGATATTCAATTGGGTATCATCACCATACTGATGATACTGGATCCTGACATAACAGATGACCTCGCCCAGTGGCTTCATGTCCATGTTAAACAGGAGGGGTGAGAACATCAAGCCCTGAGGCATTCCAAAAGCCATGGGTGCAATCTCTCCCCTCCTGTCAACTCGAACTGGATGCAGTGATGAACGATATCAAAAGCCACTGGGAGATCAAGAAGCACAAGGATAGATGCACTACTACAATCCCAGCTCTGCCTAAGGTAATCAGCAAGCCATCTCCATATTGTACCCTGGTCTGAAACCTGACTGAAATGGACCACGATGACTCACTTCCTCAAGACCCTGTGCAACTGCTGTGAGGCCACCAGAATCAAACCTGCCCATCTTGTCATTGGAAGAAGTCCTGTTAAGAGTTGCCACTCCTTGCAAGGTACACAGAGTGTGAACAAAAAGACAAGTAGTAACTCCCAGTCTATGAAACTCTCCCCACCCCAAGACTTACAAGCAGCCCCCACCCTCTCTTCTTTGCCTTTTGGAAACTAATGGAGGTAATGCCTTTGTCCTGATCTGACTAAATCTAGTTTATTTCAACAACATTCACAATACCTCTCTATACCTTTCTTTCCTTGCTCCCCCCACATCCATACTAAAATTTAAACATTGCCTTTTGTTCTTTATGATACCTTTGCAAATAAAAAGTGTTAGACTTTACTGAAGACATTTTTTCCAACAATACAAAATTTTAGACATGCAATAAAAGACTATGTCAATTTAAAAAATAAAAACTATAGTTTAAAATAAATACATACTAAATAAATACATACTTATCATTCTAAGTTGTGAATTGCCAATAAAAGACCTCTGAGATTTTGCAACCACAGCGTGGGCTACTAGAGCAGTTCAGGCAATTTAAACAGTATCACATGGGGCCATTTGATTTCTAGCATATATTATTTTTCTGTTGTCTTGTTTTTTTTTTAAAGTAAATTTCACCCAAAAGCTAGAACTCACAGTTTTCCAGTTTCTAGCCTCATCATTAACCACTACACCAAACTGGCTCTCATTATTCATAGCACTATTAGTTGAAATAGCATTTATTAAATTATTTTTATATAACAAATGTTTGGGGATCGATGAACAATCTGAAACTTCATGAAGGGGTCAATGAGCTGAAAAGTTTGGGGAATATTAGTCTAAGCTAATATTCCAATACCACAATAAAAACAAAAGAGATCACAATATGCCATTAATATTTGTGTGTCCTTCGGATCAATTTGCAATTGATGCCTTTTAAAATTCATTGGATATTGCCTGTCAACATATCTGATCTAATCTGATTTGTTAAATTGATTCAGCTTACTGTTGTTCCAAGTTGCTGCTTATGGTTTCATTATTCCTTTCTAATGGGTAATTATTATAATTCTAGGAGAAGAAGCTTAGCACTGTATGTGAACACAGCCACTGTGTTATATAAACCATGTGTTGTGAACTGGAAGGAATAGTAATTAAAACCTGCTTCAGAAGGTTCCCCAGTAAGAGATAATTATGATAGTCTATCAACACTCAGGCTGAGCTTCCTGACACACCCTCATTTGTCTTACTAAGGAGCTCATAGTTCTTCTACCAGGAACATCTCCCTTCAGTTCAGCTCTAGTTAAAACAGAAGGCTGACAAACATATGACACAACAGTGCCCCCTAAAGCATCTGGTGAGTTGACTCCATGTTGAAAAGACTGAATAGGTGGAATTCAGCTTTTGTTCCTCAGAAATGCCTCATCTATGTCTTCCCATTTATGCAAGAGAACAGGTGAAAACTAGACAGCATCTTTCGTTCCACCAAGGATCCTTAGGTAGGTGGGCTTAGCCATTATGTAACTTCTGATTGATAGCCTGGCGTGCTATGGTCCATGAGGTCATGAAGAGTCGGACACGACTAAACGACTGAACAACAACAACAAAACTTCTGATTAGCTGGCTAAGCCCAGAACATCAGAGATAGAAGATTTTAATAGAAGAGAATATCTGTAGCTCAGGGTTGAACTGTGGAGTCCTTGGTGCTCTCTGAGCTTGGTTGTTTGCTTGCAGACGTTTTGTTGCAAATGTCTGCAAGCAAACAACCAAGCTCAGAGAGCACCAAGGACTCCATGGAATATTTTCATTGGCTGGGTAAAGCAACAGTCTCACTTTCACTTCTCCTCCAGATTCTATAAAACTGAACAAAGTGCTCAAGGAGGGGAAGTGTCCTTTTTTATCTTCTTCTTGCTAACTTAATGTTCGTTTCTTTCTCTCCCTTTTCCCCTTTTAATTTTCATTTATAATTGTGAATTTATAACTTTGAAGCTTCATTATCTCATTAATGCTTTCCTTTTATTAATTAGCTTAGCAAAACAGAATGGTTGAAAAAAGAAGGCAGAGAAGAAGTAAAAGGGAACAGAAGCAAGAAGGACTTGCCTAATTACCTCTGTGCCAGTGGCCCAGGTGATCTCACTGCAACCATTCTCTCCACCGTGGACTCAGCATGTGCCGAAACCGAAACATTTATTCAGCCATAGAGTTTAGCATATGGAAAAGGTTTTAATGAAGCTTTGTTTATTGAGAGCCGTGGAATATGGGAAAAAGAAGGGGCAGCAACTACCACACAGGCAGTTCTAAATAAAAGTAATACAGTCAAATCAATCCCTGGGCTTCTCTCCAGGTCTACTACTCAGCATGGGATATGATCAGGCCAAAGTGCTCATCAAACAGCATGTAGCAGACACAGAGCCCCAACTGGATTTAGCCAGGTCCTCAACCTTGCTTGCCAGTGAATCCAGCAGGTATTCTGCCTCCCTTATGACATACTTAACTAAACTCAAGGTACCCAACCATTGGAGGGCCTTCATTCTGGCACCATTTCACACCTTCCCCTCAGCAGTCCTTGAAGGCCAATACAGGAAGATTCCTTACCCGGAGAGACAATGCCCCTGTGACTCTGGTCACATAGAAACAACAGAGCATGTGCTCTTCCAGTGCTTGGATTATAGAGACATTCGAACTAGCCTCATTTTACTATTATTGTATAAGTACCCAGGGCGCTCAGGACGATTTTACACCTACCTTTTGCTGTCAGATACCAACCCTGCTACAACATATAATGTTGCCAGGTTCTGTGCAAAAGCGCTTAAAATTTGCCAGATGATGACCAGTGCCACAAAATAGCATTTAATTTTAATTTACTAGAGTACTGTATTTACAGATATACTAATCTTTACGATCCCCCACACTCATCTAATGCTCCTACCCCTCCCCCCACATTCTTTTTCTTTCCTTTTACTTTCTCCTTTTCCTCTAGACTTTTGTGTTTTAGCTTTTTATATTAGATTTTAATGCGAAGAAAGGACTCACTGGAAAAGACCCTGATGCTGGGAAAGACTGAAGGCAAAAGGAGAAGGGGACGGCAGAGGATGAGATGGTTAGATAGCATCACCGATGTAATGAACATGAATTTGAGTAAACTCCGGGAGACAGTGGAGGACAGGAAGGCCTGGCGTTCTATGGTCCATGGGGTCACAAAGAGTCGGACACAATTTAACGACTGAACAACAACAAAAATCATGTTACATTGATTTCAGTGGGGCTAAAGAGTCGGACACGACTAAACGACTGAACAACAACAACAACAACAATGTATTTTCTATTTTTTTTTCTGTTTTAACTTTTTATATTTCTGTGTTTTAGCTTCTTATATTAGATTTTAATGTACTTTTTATGCTATTAACTGTATCCCACCCTCCTTATGCTGGGCTTTGACCGTGATAAAGATTTGTTTGTTTGTTCAGTCAAATCAAAACATTTTATTTTGGTTAAATATTGCAGATTTTATTTTTTTATTTATTTAAATTTATATAACCGCCCATCTCCCCCAACAGGGAACTCTGGGCGGTTTACAATAAAATAGATTAAAACAGGATAAAACATCAATGTACAATATATAAAATTAATAAATAATTATAAATCCAGATGGAGATGGAATTAAACGAAGGACAATAAATTAAGGAATTAACCACCCCCATGAGGAACTATCCCTTCCTCCTTCCCATGCCAGGCGGCAGAACCAGGTCTTCAGCTCTTTCCTAAAGGTCGGGAGGGAGGAGATCTGTCTCAACTCTGGGGGCAAGATGTTCCACAGTGTGGGCGCTACCACAGAGAAGGCCCGCCTCCTAGACCCCATCCGATGACATTCTTTAATTGATGGGGTTCGTAGCAGGCCCTATCTGAATGACCTGGTGGGGCAGGTCGATAAAATGGGGATAAGACGGTCCTTCAGGTATTCTGGCCCCATGCCATGTAGGGCTTTAAAGGTAATAACCAACACCTTGAATTGTACCCGTAAGCAGACCGGCACCCAATGCAGCTCGCGGAGCAGAGGTGATATGTGTGCAGATTTTGGTGCACCCAAAATTGCTCGCGCGGCCGCATTCTGCACTAGCTGAAGCTTCCGGATAGTCTTCAAGGGTAGCCCCATGTAGAACGCATTGCAATAATCTACATGGGAGATGATGAGAGCATGAGTGACTGTTCGGAGGGCGTCGCGATCCAGGAATGGGCGCAACTGGCGCACCAACCGAAGTTGTGCGAAAGCCCTCCTAGCCACGACTGCCACCTGCTCTTCGAGCAGGAGTCGTGAGTCTAGAAGGACCCCCAAGTTGCGCACCGTAGGGGTGCCGAATGGGGCAGTGCTACCCCATCAAGAACCAAAGATGATAATTTCCCAGAAGACGCTAGGCCATCAATCCACAGCCACTCGGTCTTGCTAGGGTTCAATTGTAGCCTGTTGTTCCCCATCCAGGCCCTCACAGCCCCCAGGCACTGGGACAGGGTTGTCACTGCATCACTTACTTCACCAGGGATGGAGATATACAATTGAGTATCATCCGCATACTGATGATACCTCATCCCATGGTGTCGGATGACCTCGCCCAGAGGTTTCATGTAGATGTTAAATAGGAGAGGAGAGAGAACCGAACCCTGCGGCACCCCACACAAGAGGGGCCGAGGGTCAGATCTCTCCTCTCCTATTACCACCGACTGGGATCGGCCTCGGAGGAAGGAGGTGAACCAGCGCAAAACTACGCCGCCCACCCCCAACTCCCTAAGCCGCCCCAACAGGATACCATGGTCGATGGTATCGAATGCCGCTGAGAGATCCAAGAGAGCAAGGATGGATGCACTACCACCATCCCGCTCCCGCCAGAGATCATCCGTAAGCACGACCAATGCAGTCTCCGTCCCATATCCCAGCCTGAAACCTGACTGAAAAGGGTCTAGATAATCCGCTTCATCCAGGGTCCTTTGAAGTTGCAACGCCACCACTTTCTCAACCACCTTTCCCAAAAAGGGGAGGTGGGAGACTGGATGAAAATTGTCCAGGATGGTATGGTCCAGGGCTGGCTTCTTGAGGAGGGGGTGCACCAGCGCCTCTTTAAAGGCAGTTGGAACCACCCCCTCCGCCAAGGATGTATTAATCATGGCCTGGACCCATCCACATGTCACCTCCCTGGCTGATTTCACCAGCCAGGAAGGGCAGGGATCTAAATCACATGTGGTGGAATTAACAATTCGAAAGATCCTGTCCACTTCCTCAGGTCCAACAGGATCAAATCGTTCCCAGATAACAGGGCAAGACCATTCTCCCGGCATCTCCCCAGACTGCATTTCACGCATGGAGTCCAACTTAGACCGAATCCGAGCGATTTTATCCTGCAGATGCTCAGCAAATTCTTCCGCATGGCCCTGCAGGTGGGTGGTCGATACCACCCTACCCAAGAGAGATCGAGTAATCTTGAACAGGGCCGTCGGACGGCATTCTGCGGATGCAATAAGGGCGGAGAAATATTCACGTTTCGCCGCTCTTACCGCCACAAGGTAGGCCTTAATAGCGGCTCTAGATTGTGTTCGGTCCAATTCCGCCTTCGTTTTTCTCCAGCGGCGCTCTAGACGTCTCTTCACACTCTTCAAGGCCCTCAACTCCTCGGTAAACCACGGGGAGTGACGGGTCGAATGGGGTTGGAGAGGTCGCATCGGCGCGGTCCTGTCCAAGGCACTGGCCGCCTCCCTATTCCAGGCTGCAGCCAATGCCTCCGCTGGACCGTGCAGCACATCTTCAGGTATTACCCCCAGCTCCCTCTGAAACCTCATTGGGTCCATAAGTCGCCGGGGGCGGACCAATCGAATAGGTCCTGCCTCCCTGCGGAGTGGGGCGGCATAAGAGAATCTTAAGGAAATCAGGACATGATCTGACCATGACAACGGGGATAGTTCTAACTTTCCCCTCAGGTCACTTTGCCATTGCTCTGACAAGAAAACCAAATCCGGGGTGAGTCCACTGTCTCAAGTCGGGTCCCGAATAATCTGGGACAGGCCCATGGCTGCCATGGTAGCCATGAACTCCCGAGCTGCTTCCGAGGCACGTCCCAGGGACGGCAGGTTAAAATCCCCCAAGACCATAAGCCTGGGGAACTCCACCGCCAACCCCGAGATGGCCTCCAGCAGCTCAGGCAGGGAGGTTGCTACGCAGCAGGGAGGCTGGTACAATAGCAACACTCCCAACTGTTCACGGGCACCCAACTTGAAAAACAGGGTCTCACATCCGGATACTTGTGGAGCAAGGCCCCTGAAAGCCATCAAAGACTCTCTGATGATAACTGCCACCCCTCCTCCCCTGCCCCGGTCTCTCGGCTGGTGCCACACCTGAAATCCGGCTGGGCACATTTCCGAGAGGGATACCCCTCCCTCTGGGCCCAGCCAGGTCTCAGTAATACACGCCAGGTCGGCCCCTCTCTCCGTGATTAATTCACTTATGAGAGGGGCTTTGTTGTTTACTGACCTGGCATTGAGTAGCAGCAGCCGAAAACCGGAGCCCTCGAGGATCTGCTGTCCAGAGCCTGGGGTTGAACTCAGAGGACCGGAACACGCCACTGATACTAAACATCGGGGGCGCCTTCCCCGAAGATGGCCTGTCCTCTGGTTCCCATCATAATATCCCCTGCAGATATGCAAGGTGATAAAAGAAGTTTTCCTCCTCCTCCTCCGCCCCCTTTCTTTCAGTAACCACTTTGACTTCAGCACATGTTCAGTGATCATTGAAGAATGTTGGACAGAGATCATTTAGGCTTTCTACTTGGATGTTGTTAAGGAGGCATTTCCTTCTATTTTGATTTCTTTTTAGCACTATCTCAGTTTTATAGAATATGATAATTGAAAGCTAGTCTCTTTGGGGTGACTGTTTCTTTGCCTAAACAAGCAACATGCTCCATCTTTGATGTCCTGGATTTAGCTAACAAATAAAAAATAATCTAGTAGATGAATTCATCTTCCTAATCACACTGTGGTCAAATGACAAAGGCACAATAATTATCATATGTTGTCTCCTACCCCTCCTTTTAGATTTTTTTAGACTTTTGTCTTATCTATCTATCTATCTATCTATCTATCTATCTATCTATCTATCTATCTATCTATCTTTTTATTCTGGTCTTTTACCGTAATAAAGATTTGATTTGATTTGATTTGATATCACATGTTACACTATTCTAAAGAAGAATTATATGGGAGGTGCTTTTTGCTGGGAGGGGGGAACAAAAGATGAATTTCATCTATTCAGGCCTCTCCGCATGGGGTCAATTTACCAGATGCTTTGGGGGGCACTATTGTGCCATACTAGAAATTAGAGGCCTGCCACACGTGATTTATGGCTTAGCCCAATGAGTTAACACAGCCACTATGATTTATAAACCATGGTTAATGGCATAGTGGGATGAGTGAACCAAGTCAGTGTCAGAGTGCTCTCCCACATAAAATATTGTCAACAGAAAACTAGCATCTCATGGTTCTGTTAGTCTTTTTCTCTAGCATAACTTAATGTCTGCTAAGAAGCATTTGTGATTTACTTGCAGCCTGGTACTTCTACCTTGTAATATTTTACAGATAAGGAAGTGATAAGGTCCCTGCCCACTAAGGTTTTTATGTCAAATATAATCACTGTTAAAGTTTGAATAATTAAATGGCAGTGAACCATATTATTCTACGTTTGTCAAAATTTACTTGTTAACACTCATCACATAGAATTTAAAATCTAATTCTTAACAGAAACAAACACACACTTCTTTTTGCACCAATTCTTTGTGGGGGTTAATTCAAAGTTGTGTTTCAACCTTAAATAATAGGTATTAGGCCACTCAAAGAAATATTGGGCAATTTTCAGTTGCTTAAAAATCATAGGAGCCTTTTCCCCCCCCAAGCATTATAAGCACTAAGGAGGGTAGAGGAATATCTTGGGTGAAAAGTCAAGCATGAAAAATTACTATTCTCTTGGTAAATGTTGAAGCAAATCTGCAGGTGAATGCAGAATAAGGACTCTTACACAATTCTCCGCAGATTATATTACAGCCTGGACATTTAGGTAACAAGGGTAGAAAGAACAAAGTTAACTACAAAGGCTTTGCCAGCCTCAGGAATTAAAAAAAGAAAGAAAGAAAGAAAGAAACAGACAGAGAAATCCTTGTAGGAATCACAGCTCAAAAAAGAAAAGAAAAGAAAAGAAAAGAAAAAATCATCACTCATCAAACACCCTGGTTAAGTAGTGAATGTCATTTATTTAGAGAGAAGGCTTTTAGAGAACATCTTGAAGCATGATCTCATTGTCCTATTAATAATCTGATTAGCCTCACTATAGCAACTAATTTAAACAAAAACCAAAAGGCTTTACAGTGAGAGCAGAGACAGCCCAAACTCCCACTACCAGAATGGGCAAACCGTGGTCTCTGATGATACCTCTTTCCATGTTCAGCTCCATTCTGCTTGCTTTTATTCTGAAATACTGGATAGCCATGGTCAGATTGAAAGCTACGCAACCCCCCCTGCTCAACTACTATGGGAATCATTTATTGCAGGACACCTTCCACATGCTTAATAGTCTCTGACAAATTCATTTCTGTTCCAAGGAACAGGGAAAAGGTTGCTCCGTCAGCATTAAATCTCTTCCTGCGCAAGCTGAGGACAACAATGAAGCAGGCATCAGAGCTGTATAAAATACAGTAAAATCTGTTAAATGAAGATCTATTGAAAGAAATATATCCAACAGCCATGAATTGTCATCACGTACTTTTAAATGAATTTGAAATAATAAGAGAGAGCTGTGGCAGGGAATGGATTGATTTAGAGGGACACTAGGCTGTGAAACAATGAAAAAGGCATCAGAGAGGGAGAAAGATCAAATAACAGGGATTGGGCTCCTGTTATTATTATTGTTATTTTTATGATTGAGGGATTATTGATAACAGAGCTGCCTGTTATTATGAGGGATTCTCACCATTCCAGGTTGAGTCTTTTCTGTTTCCTTATAGTTACCCAAAAGCTCTTTCTTTGGCCAAATGCTATGAACTTAAGTCATGTCATCATCTCTAGATCATGAATCTAGCAGTTTTTTGTTTGAGGAAACCATATGAACGCACATTTCCCTCCCCCTCCAGATATATAAGGCCCACTGTGGCTGACTCTTAAATTATTCTAAATATCTATCACTTTAACAAGATATGCAGTCTATCTTTTATTCCCAAGCCAAGCCCCCAAGCCCTGTTTGTTAGAAGGCATTTCATATCAAGGGGACACGGTGGCTCAGAGGGTTAAACCGCTGATGCTGTAGGGCTGCCGGTCGGAAGGTCGGCAGTTCGAATCCCCGTGCAACGAGGTGAGCTCTCGTTGCTAGTCCCAGCTCCTGTCGACCCAACAGTTTGAAAGCATGCAAGTAGATAAATTGGGTACCACCTTAAGTGGGAAAATATGCTGGCGTCCTGTCCTGTCGGGGGTCAGGTTCCATCGGACGGAAGATCTTTCGAATGGAGGCAGATCCCGGAAGCAACAATACCTACAGGACGTCATCAGCCGGCTCCGATGCAAGGCACCTTGGGACATGTAGTCCGGAAAGCCAGGAAGAGTCGGTTCCCTTACCCCCTCCCCTTGCGTGCGGATTAAGTATAATGTATAAATGGAAAATGTATAACAATGTATGTAAGCCGCTCAGAGTCCTCCGTTAGGGAGGAAATGGGCGGGGTATAAATATAAGTATAAAATAAAATAAAATAAATATCATTTTACCTTGTCTGCTCTTCTTATACCTATTCCCCATTCTTTATTTTATAGAAACAAATAGTAACAACTAAATTTTATGGTGTTTATCTTATAAAAGCAAATTCTAAGAATATACATCTTGTGCTGTTATTCATCACTGTGATGAATCCTGGTCCTGGTTGGCTTCCTATGTTTCGCTGTATTTCCTAACTCTAGCACATAGCTTTCCAAACTGTGTGTTGCAACACTTTAGTGTGTCGCGAAACAGCCCAGAAGCGGCAGCGGGGTCGTGCACGGCGGCGGCGCACCATCAGTGCTTCTGCGTTTTAGCGGAAAACACGAGGCCGCCGCCGTGCATGCCGCCGCCATGCACGCCCCCGCGCCACGCACGCCCCTGCGCCGCCGCCACTGCTGCCGTTGGTGTGTCACCAACGGCGGCAGTTTGGAAATCACCGCTCTAGCACATCTAAGCTGTATGCCTACGGAAATATTCAAGATTACCTTGCATGAAGTTTAGTACTTCCTCGCTTATCTAGGTGGACTGTGATAATAACTGCCCCACTGATCATTCTTCTTCTGCCCAAGTGTACTATTGCCTACTGGTAAGAAGAAGGAGAGCTATCAGTCCAAGTCCTACTACTTGAATGTCCTTTTTAAAAAAAAAAGAATATCTGGTATTCCTGCCTGTTCTTGGATTCTCTGGCTAACTCTGTGGACCAAAAAAGACTCATGTATGTAATAATGTTCAGTCAGGAATACTAACAAGAATTTGCAGCAGGTACACTCTACTTCAGCATATAAATCTAGTTAGACAAACATTCTGTAATAGGATTTATAGATATAGGATTTTTGACTAGTGGATAATGGTTACCTCATTAGTGGGTTGTTGTTGTTGTTTTTTGGTCTTCCAACCTTTTCTTATCATTTCTTCAATGAATCTTTACTTATAATTCGACCAATGGGCTGATATGGGTTTCTTTGCTCCATTATAATAATTGCAAGTCCCTGTATATATATTATTTATTTATTTATTTACTTGTTTTCTATCCTGCCTTTATTATTTTTATAAATAACTCAAGGCAGCAAAAATACTCCTTCCTCCTCCTATTTTCCCAGTGTAATCTTCAGTGTGTGTGTGGGTATGTGTATGTTTGCACGTATGTGCATATATATTTATACACATACATCATCAATACCCACACTGATTCATTAGTTTTCTCTAAATCTGAGCTGTTCCATATCAACTTCCACGCTAATGAGACAAATCACATTGATTTTAGAAAGAATAGTATTAACATGGTTCAGTGGAGAATATGTCTGATCCACATTAGATTACAGGGGTGAGCAAATTATTCTGAGTTGTTTTGAGTTCAAAATAGATTGTTTTGATCTTTCTAGAGATGGTCTAATGCTATTCCTATCATTCTGGAAGGGGGTTCTGAGTTCAGAACTGATATTTTGAGCTTGAAATAGGACCATTTCAAGCTCAGAACATTTCAGAACAGTAAGGACTGCATCAGAACACTTTCAATGAGGTTGGCATTGCTATTTCAGCTTGGAAGAACATTTCAAACCTGAAACAGAAAGCTTCAGGCTTGAAAATGTTTTGAATTTGAAATATTTTACATACCGTTATTAAGGCTATAAAGCAGGAATGGGTAGCTGTGGTCTCAAGGCCACACAAAGTCCCCAAGTCCTGTTTATGCCATTATACGTGAGACTTTTGTAAACCACTTAGAGTTGGTTAGATTGAAGTGACACAAAAGTTACAGTAATAACTAACTGGGCCTAAAGTAGTTTAAAAAAAAAGAAAAAGAAAAAGAAAAAGAAAAAAGAAAACATTCCAATAAAAAATATCCCAGCTATTCCTGATGTGGCCTGCTCTACCTACTTTATGTCACTACTTAGCCTCTCAAAACCAAATGTAAACATGACCCCTGATCAACAAACTTTATTACCTTTTGCTCTATTACCTTATGACTGGTCCTTGAAGTTCCAGCCATTGCAGCATCCCTGAGGCCATGTGATCATGATCTGGGAGCTTGGGTGCTTGGATCATGATTATGATGTCGCAGTGAGCCACATCACGTGATCACCATTTGTGACCTTCTCTGCCGGCTTCCCACAAGCAAAGTCAATGGGGAAGCTGGCAGGGAAAGTTGCAAGCCGCCCCAGGGATCTCATACTTTGTAGCACCCCCCACCTGCCCATACTCCATAGTACGCACCCACCCGCAGCACCCCCTGCCCTCTCCCAGCCTCTGCTGGCCCTCCCACAGCCCCCAACCCACCTGCCCTCCCTCCATCCCCCCGCAGCACCTGCGCACCCCTTACCTGGAACTTCCGCCTCTTCCTGCTTAGCAACTTGCAAGTCCTGGGGTTACGACAGCAACCGGGACTGCCGGGATTGCTGTTGCTAAGCGATGCAGTCACGATATCGCGCTTTATGGCCATATCACTTAGCGATGATGGCAATCCTGGTCCCAATTGCCACCATAACCTGAGGACTACCTGTAGTCTACCCCTCTTGCCATGCCACGTCTGAAACCTCCCTGTAAAATCTTTTCTTCAAATGAGGAATGAAGAGCAAAGAATCCTCTTAGCCTTTCAACTCTGTAAAATATGATCCAAACATGCATTTGCCCCCTCCCTGAGTATTCCTATACTCTTTTAAAAATAAAACTGGTCAAGAAATTAATGAAGTTCAATATAGGAAAAAATACCAGATCCGTTTTACAAACAAAAAAAATGCATTATAGAATGAAAGAAACATAGAATGTAAGGTTTAGATGGGATCATCTATATGTCGATGAAGATTCTCAGTCATCCAGGTGGAATTGTCTGTACGTTGAGTCATGGCAACTGGATTTCTTTCTTTTGGTTGAAATGTTTCGCTGCTTATCCAAGTAGCTTCTTCAGCCTGGGCAAAAGTTGGTGAGGGGACCCCACATATGTCTTCCAGTGTGGCTGTATTGACCACCCTGGTGTCACCCTGGTGTAAGGTCAATAGAGCCACCCTGGAAGACATATATGGGGTCCCCTCACCAACTTTTGCCCAGACTGAAGAAGCTACTTGGATAAGCAGCGAAACGTTTCAACCAAAAGAAAGAAATCCAGTTGCCATGACTCAACCTTCAGACATGGGATCATCTAGTGCAGCTCCCTGCCTAGTACATAAATTATTATTACAGCATCCCTGATAGATGGCCATCTGTAAAGTCCACTACTTCTTAAGGCAGTCTGTTGTTCTCTTGTTGAACAGCTCTTACTGTTTGGATTTTTTTTTCTTGATGTCCACCCCAAATTGGTTTCCTTGTAATTTAAACCAATTGTTTCTTATCTGTAGCTTGAATCATGTCAACTGGATTTCTATTTTCTCAGTGGAAACATTTTGCTCCTTGTCCAAGGAGCTTCTTCAGTCTGAGCAAAGTTAGTAAGGGAATCCTTAAATATGTTGCTGTGTGACCTTACACCTGGGGCTAGGTCCTGGTTATTTTTGAGATGTTATTTCTAAGTCCCTTTATCATCTAAAGAAGGATCGTTAAGATCACCATGCTGCTGTTGAGCTTGCGAAATGGTCTTAATCTTCCTAGGCACAGAAGACAAAGCAGGGAGGAAAATAGGGGAAAGATTGTGCCTGAGGCCCCCACCTCTATTCAAGGAAGGATTTTCCAAGTTGGCATAAATGGATTTCTTGACCCCTCTCTCAAACCACCTATCTTCTCTGTCTAAAATGTGAACATTAATGTCCTCAAATGAGTGTCCTTTTTCCTTTAGATGAAGATAAACTGCTGACTCTGGTCCTGTGGTGTTACTTCTCCTGTGTTGGGCCATCCTCCTGTACAAAGGTTGTTTGGTTTCTCCAATGTAGAGTTCAGAGCACTCCTCACTGCACTGGATTGCATAAACTACATTGCTTTTCTTGTGTTTTGGAATTTGATCTTTGGGGTGTACAAGCCTCTGTCTCAGTGTAAATCTAAATCTACCAGACCTAAAACAGCGACAGATAGGGCTGAGACTCAGAGTAAATGGAAGAACCTGGTCATTCCTTACATGGCTGGCGTGTCTGAAAAGATAAAATGGATATTTGGCAAACACCACATACCTGTATATTTCAAACCCACCAACACACTGAGACAGAGGCTTGTACACCCCAAAGATCAAATTCCAAAACACAAGAAAAGCAATGTAGTTTATGCAATCCAGTGCAGTGAGGAGTGCTCTGAACTCTACATTGGAGAAACCAAACAACCTTTGTACAGGAGGATGGCCCAACACAGGAGAAGTAACACCACAGGACCAGAGTCAGCAGTTTATCTTCATCTAAAGGAAAAAGGACACTCATTTGAGGACATTAATGTTCACATTTTAGACAGAGAAGATAGGTGGTTTGAGAGAGGGGTCAAGGAATCCATTTATGCCAACTTGGAAAATCCTTCCTTGAATAGAGGTGGGGGCCTCAGGCACAATCTTTCCCCTATTTTCCTCCCTGCTTTGTCTTCTGTGCCTAGGAAGATTAAGACCATTTCGCAAGCTCAACAGCAGCATGGTGATCTTAACGATCCTTCTTTAGATGATAAAGGGACTTAGAAATAACATCTCAAAAATAACCAGGACCTAGCCCCAGGTGTAAGGTCACACAGCAACATATTTAAGGATTCCCTTACTAACTTTGCTCAGACTGAAGAAGCTCCTTGGATAAGGAGCAAAATGTTTCCACTGAGAAAATAGAAATCCAGTTGACATGATTCAAGCTACAGACAATTCCACCTGGATGACTGAGAACCTTCATAGACAAATTGTTTCTTATGCTTTCTTCTGGAACAACTCTGAACAATTCTGCCCTCTCTTCGATGTGATAGCCCAGGGCTTTCCAAACTGTGTGTTGCGACACAATACTGTGTCGCCTGGGGGCCCCAAGTGTGTCGCATGCCAACCCGGAAGCACTGATGAAAATGCCCTTGGTTCCAGCAGGGAGGCGAAAAGCCTCGCAGCTTGCGCGCATGCTCCTGGGCCTCTTCCCTGCTACACAGCTGATTGGCGCGGGAGGGGTGGGGTGGAAATTCTCCACGCCGATCAGCTGTGCACTGGGAAGCGGCCTGGCAGCATGCGCGCAAGCTGCGAGGCTTTTCGCCTCCCTGCCGGAACTGAGGGCATTTTCGGGGTCCCCGGAGCCTGCTTTTTTGAGGGGGCAGCGGCGGCAGGCCATCAGCACTTCTGGGTTCCAGGATGCTGCTGCTGCCACTGCCCCTACAAAAGGGCAGGCTCCGGGGACCCTGAAAATGCCCTCGGTTCCGGCAGGGAGGCGAAAAGGCTCACCACGTGTACACACACGCATGAACATATGCTGCTGGGCCGCTTCACGGTGCACAGCTGATCGGCGCAGAGAATTTCCACCCTGCCCCCCCCCCCGCGCCGATCAGCTGTGCAGCAGGGAAGCAGCCCGGCAGCGTTTGTGTGCGATTTTCGCCTCCCTGCCGGAACCGAGGGCATTTTCGGGGTCCCGGAGGCTTCTGTTTCGAAGGGGCAGCGGCAGCAGCTGCCGCCGGTGCTTCCGGGTTTTTGTGCACTGGCCGTTGGTCTGTCGCCAGTGGCAAAAGTTTGGAAAGCCCTGTGATAGCCTTTCAGATATTTGAAGAAAGCTCTCATGTCTCCCCACAGTGTTTTCTTCTCCAGGGTAAACAAGCCCAGCAACTCCAACTGTTCCTTGTAAGTTTTTTTTCCTTCCAGAACCCTCATCATCTTTGATGCTGTCTTCTGGATACATTCTAGTTTGTCAATATCTTTCCTACAATGCTATGCTCCAAACTGGACTTAAAATAGAGAGGGATTAAAGTTGAGTTTGACCTATACTTCTGTTGATTTGCTTTTTTGGCAGTTGCATCACAATAGTCATCCCCATTTAGCTTTGTGATCCACCAAGACATCCAGATCCTTTTCACATGTACTCCTGCACAGCACAGTTCCCTCAAACATTCTGTACTCAGCCCTTTGATTTTTCTCCCCCAAATGTAGGGGACTGCATTTATCATTGTTGAAATTCATCTAACTGGTTTCTGCATGTTGTTTCAGCTTGTCAGGATCTTCCTGAATCTTGATACTATCTTCTAAGATGTTTGCTATTTCCCCTTTGTGTTATTTGCAGATTTGATAATCATAATTTCTAATCCCACATCCAAGTCATTTTTTTAATACGTTGAACAGCACAGGGTCTAGAACAGAGCCCTGCAGTATACCATTCAATTCCTTACAGCTTGACATGGAACCATTGGCATATACTCATTGGGTAAAACTGTGGCACCAGCTTTGTACCCATCTAATGATAGTATACTCAAGCTTAAATGTTGCTATCTTCTTTTTCTCTACTAGTCTCTCATGAAAAGATTTTGTTGAATGCTTTGCTAAAATTAAGGTCTGTAGCTTGAATCATGTCAACTGGATTTCTATTTTCTCAGTGGAAACGTTTCGCTCCTTATCCAAGGAGCTTCTTCAGTCTGAGCAAAGTTGGTAAGGGAATCCTAAATATGTTTCTAGGTAGCTGTGTGACCTTACACCTGGGGTCATGGTTATATTGAGATGTTATTTTAAGTCCTTTTATTATCTAAAGGAGGATAATAATAATGGATAAGGAGCGAAACGTTTCCACTGAGAAAATAGAAATCCAGTTGACATGATTCAAGCTACAGACAATTCCACCTGGATGACTGAGAACCTTCATAGACATATCTTCTAAGATGTTTGCTATTTCCCCCTTGTGTTATTTGCAGATTTGATAATCATAATTTCTAATCCCACATCCAAGTCATTTTTTTTAATACGTTGAACAGCACAGGGTCTAGAACAGAGCCCTGCAGTATACCATTCAATTCCTTACAGCTTGACATGGAACCATTGGCATATACTCATTGGGTAAAACTGTGGCACCAGCTTTGTACCCATCTAATGATAGTATACTCAAGCTTAAATGTTGCTATCTTCTTTTTCTCTACTAGTCTCTCATGAAAAGATTTTGTTGAATGCTTTGCTAAAATTAAGGTTCCTTATGTTCACTGCATTCCTGTGGTCACCTAAATTGTTCACTCTAACAGAAAAGAAGAACAAGCTGACTAGGAATTATTCATTCTAGATAAACTCTGCTGGCTCCTGATGAGCAATGCATCATGAACAACATTTACCATCTCCAGTCCTTTAGCACTATGAACTCCACATAATGTCTCAAAGTTCCCAGAAAGGGGTTCTGAGATGACATCCACAAACTCCTTCAAACTCCTGGATATAATTGGTCTAGCCCTGGAAACTTAAACTACTGTATTCATCATAGCTGGATACTCTCTTACCATCTCTTTAAATACCTTGGGTTGCCACTCCCTCCTTTTGTCAATTGTTCTGCTTAGGTCTATTTGAACATGGTCCTCCCAGGAGAGAAGTCTGAAGCAAAGTAGGATTAGAAGAGCTCTGATCTCTCATTGCCACCTATTACTTATTCTACCATCTTTTCTTGGCAGGAGCCAGGAGCAAACCCATCCCTTCCTTTTTCTTCCTTTGACATAGTCCCAAAACTTCTTTTTGTTGCTTTTAGCTTCTCTTGCAAGCCTAAATTTCTTTTCCAGTTTCTTTAGCTTTTCTAGTTTTCTTTCTTTGATAGTTCTTACCTGCTGGTACACTTCCTTTGTGATTACACCCATATTCCATTTCTTATCCATATATCTTTTAACTGTTCTTTACTCCTCTAAATTTGTTGAAATAGAGTCTCCTGAAATCTAGTGTGTATGTATGACTATAATCCAATTTCTCATTCAGTAGCATCTTGAACCCCGAGGTAATGTGGTCACTTCTTCCCAAAGTGCCCACTATTTTATCTTTACTAGCAATTCTGTATTGATTAGGATCATATCTAGGATGGCCAATCATGTTGTCTCTTCTTCAACCTTCTGGAAAATAAAATAGTTAGCAAGACTACTAAGAGGGGCGCGATGGCTCAGTGGTTAAGACGCCAGGCTTGTCAATCGGAAGGTTGGTGGTTTGAGACCCGAGCGCCGCATGACGGAGTGAGCTCCCGCACTCACCCCAGCTCTTGCCAACCTAGCAATTCGAAAGCATGCAAATGGAAGTAGATAAATAGGTACCACTTTGGTGGGATTGTAACAGCATTCCGCGCGTGTCATGCTGGCCACATGACCGTGGAAGCATCTTCGGACAGTGCTGGCTCTTCGACTAAGAAACGGAGATGAGCACCATCCTCTAGAGTTGGACACGACTGTGCAGGGGAAAACCTTTACCTTTACCTAAGACTACTAAGAGATGGGGGGAGGGGTGCAGTCTTAGCCGAGTTAGTTGTCCAACATATGTCTGGGTAGTTGAAGTCTCTTATTATTACTATAATAAAGTAATAAGCTATACTATAATCAATCTGAATCCTGAGTTTTAAGGAAATTCATCATAAGGGGAGCATGGAAAAAAAACTATTGTTATAAACAATAGAACTGTTCTTAAAATAAAATGCTATCAAAACAAATACCACCCCAAACCTTGAAATGCTATAAAATTCTCTCTTGAAGTATGTGTGTGTGTGTGTGTGTGTATACACATACAGAAACGTGCACTAATCAACAGTTTTTAAGATTTCTCAGAAATAGCTCTGTCCACTCCTCATTCAATAATTTAAATCAAGCATCCAGATTTCTAAAGCATTATTTAACACTCATCATTTTCAGAAACAAAACAATGGCATTTCTATAATATATTGGTTCTGCCAAGCGTTTGAAAACTCTTGAGTGCATTCTTTAATCTGTTAGGGTTTCCAGAAGCAATCGACATGCTGTTATGCAACATTAGCTACTTTATTTAGGTGGCTCAAAGAAAGAGAAGTTTGAATACTGGGAGATTATATATATATAAATATCTATCTATCCCAGTATTCAAACCAGTATATATATCCCAGTATTCAAAATATATATGCAAGCTTCCTGCACTTGCACCCCTTTCTAAAATCAGAGTAATAGCTTTTTATTCATGAATTAACAATCAGACTTGGGCAAAACTTATTTCTAGAAAAGGCTGTTTGCATTCTTATGCCAGCTTTGAAGGTTTCTTTGTTGAAGCTCTTTATTTGAGAAGGGGAAAAAAAGCTGTTAGAACAATGAACATATTTCTGAGTTCAGAGGAAAAAAATCCAATATAACACTCAGTGTGTGCTAAGTGCTACAATTGCAAGTCCAGTTAACAAATCCATCTCCATAAGGTAACAAATTTGAGCCCAGCCAATTTTGACTTGCTAATTACTACAACACCAGAAAAGGGCTCACTGCTGTCATACTGAGATGTTACCATTTCCATTTTCGGTATAATATCCAAGATCAGATGCAGTTTATGAGAATTCTCTGGGCCTTAACTCTTTCATACTGAAATGAGGGGGAAGCGAGCACTAACATTTCTAAGCCAATGGATAAGCATATATTGAAATGAAAATTACCACTTAAGTTTTGGTACTCTGATTTTGGTACTCTGAATTCACAATGGAGTTATATCAATATTTAAAAGATTTTTTAAAGTCAAATCACATCTGTCTTACACCCCATTACACATAGAGTTCTTTTCATTCTAAAGTTGAACAACAGCTCCGATGGTAAATGATAGAAAGGGGAGCCATAGAAGAGCATTTCAAGGGAAGGACTAATAAGAATGAAGAAGGGTACCAGATGAGATGTTTTGTGGGGACCTTAGTAAGAGACAGGCTAATTTATGTTATTGTTCAAATACATCTTGTGAGTTATCCTTTATATATAAGAAGGAGAATACAAGGATTTCCATGAATGAATGTACATGAATGTACAGGGTTTTGCAGAGCAACTCTAAGCTATGTCATAGACAATGCAAGTAAGAATTTTCCAATCTGACATCCAACAATAGTAGCACAACTTGCCATGTTCCAAACTTCTTGCATCTAAGGATGCCTACTTTTGTACTGAACTTATAGTTTTAACAACAGCCTGACAAATAGAAAGCATTGCTTTTGCTGACATTATTCATCATTATCATCCCTGTTACTATTATTTATATACAGGCCATTGAGTATTGTACCTAGAACTGCTTGTAGCATAATGGTAAGTACATAGTGCAGCAATAAAGGTATGAATGGGGATAGTCTGCATCATGACAGGTTATCACTGGAGCAGTAAGAAGAAAAAGGTAATCAATTTCTTACCAAGTAGGTTCACATGTTGCACTAAGCAGTAAAATGGTTTGCTTGTTTGTGATTTAGCTGACCCAATAATTGTGGCTTGTAAGCCCTGTTAACTTAGTGCAACACATGCGCTCACCAACTGGGGCATCTTAACCGATCCATGAACCTAGATGTGTAAACTTAGCTACTTTTTCCTCTGTAAAATTTTATCTTTTAATCTGTGCAGGCCCACATGACCACAATTTTAAACTTTATCATCAATTGAACTTCTTCCACATACATACCTTGTTATATGTGTCCCCTGAAGAGTGGATGTTTTAAGGATCACAGTACTTTATTTTTATTTTGACCATTAATCTGTGTGTCCTGTTTTCAGCAACAACCAACATTGCACACGGTAACATATTTGAAGGGAATTTGAGCAGTACTGACTCTCAGTGACCCCCTTGAATGTTTAGAAAGTAATAGAGGAATAATATGTTGAGTGGCTGTGATTCCTGTTCTT
This sequence comes from Charina bottae, assembly GCA_023362775.1. Classification (NCBI taxonomy): domain Eukaryota; kingdom Metazoa; phylum Chordata; class Lepidosauria; order Squamata; family Charinaidae; genus Charina; species Charina bottae. The sequence continues at coordinate 6,493,462 of JALMGJ010000001.1, read as the reverse complement.
CTTTTTCTAACAGTACAACCCTGTGTATGGGTATTTAGAAGTTATTTCTTCTGATTTCAAGTAGCATAGCAAAGCACTTCTAGCATAGACACACAGCCCAAGTCCTTGGAAAATCTCTGCATCCACACTGATTGCCAGCAGGAGTGTATCTTCGGAAGAACTCAAGCAGGGATTTTTATACTTGAGGTAGGCAGAATTATCAGAGGCCCATCTGAAGGCACTGTTGAATGTGGATTTTAGGGCTTCAAATTCAAAGGCAAAAAAGTGCTTTGGAGCACCTGAGGGTGCTCACAGTGCACCTGTGTGAAGCATCTTAATGCTGCTGTGCTTTTTTCTAGGCTTGTATAACTGCCCGCCCCAGCTGTAATAACAAAACAATTGTAGCTGTCAAAGATAGTTTCCACTACCAGAATGGCAGGATACAAGTAGTTTCACTTTCTGTATATGTTTGCATGACACACTAAGCTAAAAATATCTCGTTGATAGGACTCCAGCCTTACTTCTTTCCCTAGGTACATTGCCATTTAACCAAATTTGGCAGTTTAGGCAAGCCTAATCAAGTCCTGCTCCTGTAGCTTCTACCATTGTCAGTTTGTAGGAACTGGGGTTTACAAGCAAGGTGAGTCATTGTTTCAAATTCTGCTTCTCACAAACTGATCAGGGTATTCATTTCAGGTTCATGGAACATGCTTAGCTTTAGATGAGCTTCTAAACTTAGTTAAAGGGAGATGGTAATATGATGGCCATCTGTGGGCCCAGGATTTTTGACTTGATGTGTCTTGTAAACTTTGTCTCTGCTTGCCATCAAGAACTCTAAGCACCAGTCCCCTAAATTGGACTATAAGATTTGGTGCTTCTGAAGATAGCTCATGCCAAACCAGAGTCTATTTGATTCATTTGGAAACATGACTCCAAAGCAAAAGTTGTGCCTCTTACTGATGGATATCAGTAAATGGCTGTAACTTTTCTTTCATTCTCCCTTGGGTTCTTTCTTTCACATGAGTCAGATGAAATATGCAGTTACAATAGTAACATAGAAGATGATGTCCAATCTGAAAGAAAAACATGTGTGAGGATAGGTTCCTTATTTTGTTTTTTTAAAGCCAAGTGCCTGTAACTTTGTTATTTTTGACATAATTACAAGATATTTAAAGGCACAGTTCTTTCTGTGTCCAATTTCAGAAACATAGTATATGTATGATAGAATGGGGTAGGTAAACATTGTCACATGATCTCCCAGGTATATAAACTGCCTGGAAATGATAAACTCTATTTGGGAAAATAACCAGAAAAAAATGGACAAGAAACAAGAAACACACAGAGTTTCCCATGAAGCAGGGGAAGAAGTTGAAATCGGTTAAGGAACTGGCAGGAAAGAAAAGGAAAGATGGCTAGTGAGCAAAATTGAATTTAGGCAGATTCAGACTGCTGATCATAACCAGGTTCTAAGAATGAAGACCACGGAAAAGGGTTTCTGGCTGAATGAAAATCACCAGAGATGGAGGAGGACCATGTTTTGAGGGATCAATCGAAGAGAATTTGAGGGATCAGTCTATCCTGCACAAATTTCCTGAGGGAAAAGAGGACCCAAGGAATCAAGGTTGTACTAGCCACAAGAAATTGTCAGCTAGATTTCATCTGAAGTCCATGATCAACACTAAGGGGAATTTAATTATAGATGCACACATAGCTACCTTTCAGAATAGACACACGCTGTAATAGTAACAGAAACTTTACTATTGCAAGCAAGGAGATAGCTGAGCTCAGAATGGTAGAGAAATTAGGCAATAAATCAATTTACTGCATACCAAACTTTTTTGCTGGCAGGCAAACAAGGGAGGGGGGAATCTGAAAATCAGTGTATTTGCTTTAGCTGCAAGTCACAGAACTACCTAGCTGTAAAAGTCAAACTCGGAGAAACCAAAGTTTTTCTATCTTCAAAATGTCACAAATAAAGAAAAAAAACTGAACTGCTTCACAAGATCCTTACATGCTGTGTTTTGTCTGTTTGATCCTGAGAACTTCCACATACCTGCTGACAGTGAGGTTTTGTGAATAAGTCATCTTTCCAGAGTTCATGGGGTAAAAATGATTAATTAAAATTACCTAATGTTTGGTAGGCAATGTTATGAAAACTGTAGAAAGGACCTTTGGCAAGCACACCCAGTTGCAGGGAACTAGGTGTAGGGGTTTTGAAGTTAAATTTCTTTAAGTCTTTGCTTCTTTTCACGTGACTTTAATCTTGTTGGTTTGGGATAAAATTAAATACTATGTGTGGAGATAAATTTTTCAGATTTCAGAGAGAGATGCAAGTGGGAACATGTGAGCAGTTATTTTGATTCACAGGAGCTTATTCCTGTTCACCCATGACTGGTATTTTGATTGGGAAACAGTCCCTATAATCATCCAGAGAATAATTGTTAATCACTTAATTTTCTCTCTCTCTCTTCTCCCCATTTTAGTGTTTTACAAACAAGAAATAAATGAATCTTTCCTTCCTTCGTTGACACTCCATCTGCTCAATTGCCCCCAGTTCAGTTCAGATAACTTTTCAGGAATTTGGCTTGGTTGTGTAGACTCACAAAATATGAAGATACTTTGTGAGTCTACACCCGCTTTGAGCTAGTGCTCAACTGAATCCAGTTCATCTCTCTACCTCTAAGCTGGATATATTTTCTGGGCAGGGACACATCCTCTTGTTCTTTGTAGAGTGCCATATGTGTCAATGGCACAGAAGAAATGTGTAACACAGATGTTCAGCTGCAAGCTTTTTACTTGGCAGTATTCTACTAGTCAGTAGAACAATCCAATAATGCAAGGTTTATGCAGTCGGTAAAAGAAAATTCTTCCTTTATAATATAGAATGTAATCTGTGAGTACAGATATGAAACAAAATGTTAATGAAAAGTAATAAATGAAAGTCCCCCCCCTTTACTTTGCTGACCATTACTTTGCATGGTCTATGATATATACATTCTAAATTGTAAAATTCTAATGGGAATACATTCAGAAATGGGATGTCCTATAGCGATTTAGAAGTATTAATATATATTTAAAATATCACCATCTGGAATTAAAGATGGTAAGTTCCTTAGGGCTTCATGTGTTAGGCAGAACCTCCTTCCAGGGTAAGAGAGAGAGAAAAAAATCATATGAATGTATGGAATCAGTTCTTTACTGTCTCTTCAAGGTCCCACTCAACATATGACTTAACTAAAAACATTAATAGACAGACAGACAGACCTGGATGTTATTTTTGAAGTTTAGATACTTAGAAACATATAAACAGGAAAAATGTTCAATATATAAATTTAATTCATTTTTTTTTAATCCATTCAGTTGTGTCCGATTCTTGGAGACTGCCTGGACAAGTCTCTGCAGTTTTCTTGGCAAGGTTTTTCAGAAGTGGTTGCCATTGCCTCCTTCCTGGGGTTGAGAGAAAGTAACTGGCCCATGGTCACCCAACCAGCTTTCATGCCTAAGGTGGGACTAGAACTCATAGTCTCCTGGTTTATAGCCTGATGCCTTAACCACTGCACCAAACTGGCTCTATTCATATATACTTGTGCTCAACTAATACCAATAATCCAATGAAGTCCAGCATCATGTTTCTCAAACTTACCAACCAGATGCTTCTCAGAAGTCATACACTGAAAATATCAATTGTTTAATCTCAGGGTATCCTTAATGGCTGTAGTTGTACAACATGATGAGTTATAAACAGACAGGCTAAAATGTGGTTGACTAGTTTGTAACAGTGTGTTTTACAATCTGCTATTAGTGTAATTTAAGAATCCTTAAGCATCTCTCGCAAAATCCCTGGATTCAACAAATGATTTTGGGGTTCCAGTTACCTGTAGAATTCCAACCAGACCTGCTGAGTCTAACTTTCAACAGAAATGAGTGTGCTTTGCAATGCCCTAAATGAAATGCTCTCTACCCAGCAGGTTATCCACACCATATGTGGTACATAAATTGCACATACAAATTGCATAAATAAATTTATGGCCTAGGTAAGCTACCTATATTTTTAAATGGTCCCCCAACACATTCTTAAAGTGAGGTTTCAGGCAAAACCCAAATAGAAGCCATCTTGAATCCCTTTAATCCAAATATTATACTTTATGCTTTTGGTAGTTAAAGTATTTGGGTTAGAGATCCAAGATGGCAGGTATCCATTTGATATCCAGGCCCAGAACAACATTTAGTGAAAAATAGTGCTGCGTGCCCTAACTGAAGTTGGCAGCTAAGCACTTAGTGTGAACACTGCTACTGAAAAATCCTCCAGGAAGCCCAGATTTCCTAGGATTGCCATGGAAGAACCAGAACTACGCACTCTTTGGGTCTTCACTAGCTATTCAAACAATAAATATGTCAGGGAAGGCAAGTCAAGAAAAGATTGTCCTCATTATCTCCTCTAGGAGTCTACACAAGGGCTACAGCTAGATTGCTAGTGGTAAATTTAGAATTAAATGCAGAAAACAATGGAATCAAAGCAATTCAAAAGAAGAACCAATGCAATAGCTTTTACACTGATTGCTCAAATTGCTGTGTCTTGATTACAAAGAGGGGTACATGCTCAACTGTTCTAAAACCCAGGAACCAGGATTGAATTGGGATCAGGAATTCTTGAGCTAAACCAACATAATTTGGCATCTTCTTGGCTCTGTCAGATAAAGAATTGGTGTTTCTTAAACCCACAGCTGCTTGCATGTTCCAGATATATTGGGGTTACTTTTCAGTCATTCCATTCAAGTAACATCTTTTTGGACCACATTCAAGTTTCTCTACACAGCAAAGACCTTTGTAAAATGTTATTCATCTCCACTACAAAGAAAAGATTCTGTATTACGTGCCAATTCCCCTTTCCTTCCCTCCCAAAATCGTACACAAACGTATAGAATGGTTAATATTTTCTTAAATGACAGTATTGATGATCCAAATGTAAACATTTAGTACTTTTTAAAAATTTGCTGTCTTTTTATAGAGAAATACATCATATACATATTTATTCAGAAGTCCAATTGGCTTCAATGGAGCAGTCTAGCTGGTAAGTATATAAGGAATTACAACTTAAATGTCATGTTCCTATTCTTTTACAGCAGCTCATAGATGGAAATTCAAAACATGAGTCTTAAACATTTTAAAATGGTAAATTATTTAAAGGGTTAATAGCTTTTAATTGCTTCGATGACTTGTGTTCCAACTTCCAGAGTGCCCTACAGTGAAAGTCATGATAGAAATGTTACAAATAAGATTTAAAATTAAGAAAGTCACAAACTAAATCAGTTTCCTTGCAGTTTATTTATTTTTATTTATTTATTTAATTTATATGACCGCCCATCTCCCCCCAACGGGGAACTCTGGGCGGTTTACAACAAAAAAGAATTAAAATAGAACATACAATATAAAACATCAATCAGTTAAAATAAGTAGGAACTATAAACTGAGTTCATACATAGAAACAGTATCATATTTTTGGCTCATGTGACTCCAACTCATGTGTTTTGTATGTGTTATGTGATTTGGTTTGTGAACCCCAACTCTGATTTGTTCACTAACCTTAGTTAAACCATACAGTAGTCTACCATAACATGAGAATTAGTTCTCAGACTCAAGTGCATGAAAAAGCCTGGAATTATATTTATTAAATAATAGCACTTTGCATTTATTAGATAATAGCACTTTGCAATCAGGTGAATTTCTAAAATGAGATATGTGGAGGTTCAAGCCCAGTTGGAAGCTAGCAACATCATCTAAGCCAGTGTTTCTCAACCTTGGCCACTTGAAGATGTGTGGACTTCAACTCCCAGAATTCCCCAGCCAGCTTGGCTGGGAGTTGAAGTCCACACATCTTCAAATGGCCAAGGTTGAGAAACATTGATCTAAGCTAAAACCTCAATTGTTTTCATTCTAAAAACATAGGAACAATCTGGTTACCCAGTGGGAATGATCTGTATTCTGATAGTTTGGATATACATTAACCTTGTAAAAAAAAAAACCTTGTATAGCCAGTTTGGTCTAGTGGTTAAGGTGCTTGGCTAGAAACCAGGAGTCTGTGAGTTCTAGTCCCGCCTTAGGCATAAAAGCCGGCTGGGTGGCCTTGGGCCAGTCACTCTCCCTCAGCCCACCTCACCTCACAGTGTTGTTGTTGTGGGGAAAATAGGAGGAGGAAGGAGTATTAGGTATGTTCCCCGCCTTGAGTTATTTATAAAAATAATAAAGGCGGGATAATTATTAATTAATTAATTAATAAAATGCTTTATATTCTGTAACTTTAATCAACCTTCCCCAATCTGATGCCCTCCAGATGTGTTGGCCTGTTATCATTTATTTTATTTATTTTTATTTATGATTCGATTTGTATTTACCGCTCCATCTCCCCACAAGGGGACTCTGGGCGGTTTACATAATCAGCAATTAAAATTTAACAATTAAAACAACATATATATAATACTTTCTAATACAATAATAATTTAAATATAAAATATAAAATCCAAGATGTGATGGGTTGATGTTTAAAAGGGCTCTATGGCACCAGCCATCCCCAAGAGGAACTGTTCCCCCCCCTCCCACGCAAGGTGGCAGAACCAGGTCTTTAAGTTCTTTCTGAAGGCCGGGAGCGATGGGGCCTGCCTTACCTCCGGGGGCAGCATATTCCAAAGAGTGGGCGCCACTATCGAGAAGGCCCGCTTTCTAGACCCCGTCAGGTGAAATTCCCTTACCAACGGGATCCGCAGCATGCCCTCTCTGAATGACCGAGTGGGATGGTTTGACATTATGGGGATGAGACGGTCCCTCATGTAACTTGGTCCCATGCCATGTAGGGCTTTAAAGGTGATAACCAACACCTTGAATTGGACCCGGAAGCAAACTGGTACCCAGTGCAGCTGTCGCAGCAGAGGTGTCACATGTGCTGATATTGGTGCACCAATAACTGCACGAGCAGCCGCATTCTGGACCAGTTGAAGCTTCCGGATACTCTTCAAGGGTAGCCCCATGTAGAGTGCATTGCAATAGTCTATATGGGAGATGACCAGGGCATGAGTGACTGTACGGAGGGCATCCTGATCCAGGAAAGAGCGTAACTGGCGCACTACACGAAGTTGTGCAGAAGCCCTTCTGGCCACGGCTGCCACCTGCTCTTCGAGCAGGAGCCGTGAGTCCAGAAGAACCCCCAGATTCCGCACTTGGTCTGAATAGGGTAGTGCAACCCCATCCAGAACTAAAGATGATAGTTTCCTGGATCCACAGGAGCCATCAATCCACAGCCACTCTGTCTTACCGTCATGTCCAAACAGCATGGCTGAAATACCTGGAGGGCATTAATAGTAGATGGCGTGGTGGCTCAGCGGGTAAGACGCCAGGCTTGTCGATTGGAAGATCGCAAGTTCCGAGGTTTGAATCCCTAGTCCCACGTGACGGAGTGAGCTCCCGCACTCGCTCCAGTTCTTGCCAACCTAGCAATTCGAAAGCATGCAAATGCAAGTAGATTAATAGGTACCACTTCGGTGGGTAGGTAACAGCGTTCTGCGTGTGTCTTGCTGGCCACATGACCGTGGAAGCGTCTTTGGACAATGCTGGCTCTTTGGCTAACAAACGGAGATGAGCACCGGCCCCTAGAGTCGGACACGACTGCACAAATGTGGGGGGAAACCGTTACCTTTTTACCATATACTAACAATCTCAGGTTTCAATTGTGATTTAAAATTAATTATACTAATGACTACATCAGTGTAAACTGTAGCATTGGTATATTTGGCTTTGTTGAATAAGCCAAAAGCAGCCTAATTCATACACCATGTTAAACCAGGATGGATAGATTCATATCACCTTCAATCAAATCAAATAAACCACATGCTGTCTTACCCTTCTAGGTGAACTGGGCATATATGGCTAGAAGAATAACCTCAGATAACAATAGAATGCATGTGCTCCATTTTAGACCTTTCCAGAAGACCACAGAAATTGCTTTATCTTTCTTTCCACCTCAAGTGGGTTGAGGGTTGGTTCCAGGGCATGATATCACTGAAGCCTGGAAATTCCACTTCAAAAGGCTGGCAGATGTATGGAATGCAACCTGCAAATGGATGAAAACAAAACAAAACAAAATGAGGATTACTTTAAATTGCTTACATTTTTCTCCTCTCTTTGCCAACATTCAGTCTGTGGTTGTTTATGCAATCCTGAAGGCACAAAGGGAACTTCATTTTCCTAGCAAATCAACATTGTGGTTTCAGTGCAATGAAACATGAATTTTTATCTACACTAACTGCAAAATATTGGCTGGGTCTTCCAGGACATGTGGCTAATAACAGACCGTTTTCTGAATACAATCAACAGTGTGGAAAAGTCCTTAAATGTGGCAATGTGAGCTGTTACAAATTATTATGATGAAATAGTTACATCCATATCTGCTAGCTCAGGAGGCCAATAAAATTCAACAATGAATTATAAGAGATAGTTTTAACCCTTATAAAGTAGATACTCTGTTCTGACAGGAACACTTTTCTTGCAGTGCAGTAGTTAAGCAACACTTAAGTATGCCTAACATGTGGGTTTTTTAGCAATATAGATACATACTGTCAAGAGAGAGTTGGGTTTTTTTTTAAAAAAAAAGGATTTCATGTAAAGGTAATACACCAATCAATAAAAAAACAGGATCCCACTGATTCTTAAATTATTCTGTATGGTGCAAAAGCAGTGCCTCTCTCAGAATCAGTGGGCTATATTGCACTGATTCAATGTTGTGTGAAAAGGGATTTGAGGAATCCCAGCCAGGAATCTGGGGATTGAGCCCCAAATGAAAGATGCCTTTTGCCAAGCCAGACAATTGGTTTATTTAGGGTAGTATTGCCAACACTGACTGGTTGTGGCTCTCCAAAGATTCAGAAAGGGTTCTTTCCCAGACCCATCCAGAGATGCCAAAGAATACAGTTAATACCTTTTAAACAAAGCTGCTGCCATCTTTCGTCTCCTAGGTGCCTTCTCACAGGTTTAGCAATGACCTATGGTAAATCAATGCCCATTAAATGAACAATAATGCTGTTCCATGAACCCACTTTCTAAACAGTGTCAGATTTCAGAGGCACAGTGCTTTTCCAGTTTTGGTTTATTTTGGCATAATGTCTAGATGCTTAGTTGCATTGTGTAATATGTGTATTTATTCACAAATAGATAGGCAGGGCCAGATGGAGGTAAAGCAGTTAACACTTCCATAGGTGCTCCAAAATTCACTGCTCTACCATCAGATTTATAATAGCCAACTAGTATCTGAAGGCTCTTATAGGATCTTTTACTTTGTCTTTTGTTCAATTCTAACAACTTTTTCTTTGAAAGGCAGTACAGCACATCATTTCCTATAAAGGAAATGGGGAGGAGATGGAAGAAGGTATGTCCCATTCAAGAATAGTAATTAGTCTTTTCCTTAGCTATGAAAGTCAATAGCTAATAGAGTTGTTAATCTGTAAGATCAACCCAAGAATATTTTTGTTTTGTCATTTTTCCTTAACAAAAAGAGGCACAACTGAGTATTTTGCTAGTTCTATTTACAGGTCCCAAACTCTAGCCAGATATGCCTCAGGCAACTACTACTGCAAGGAGACTCATTTCTAAGGTTATAGGATCTTAGATGGACTGCAGTCCATCCAGTTTACCAATCCTACAATAGGCGTTCAGTTGAACTACAGCTTGCAGTCCCCCTGGGCTTTAGAGTGATCACATGGAAATCCAAATAGGAGCTTTAAATCATCTCATTCATATGTAAGATAAACTGTACCTACTAAAATTTCTCCTGCTAACCAACAATTAAATGGTTAAAAGCACACAATGCATTCTTCTCATTTGCAGAGGTGGGAAGGAAGAATCAAAATATTTCATCAAAATTTAATGAGAAAGAGAAAATATAGGTTTAAAAACCAGAAAAGACAAACAATAACAAAACAAAACCTGGCACTAACAGCAAGAATCAGGGGAAAGAAATTCTAGTTCGTAATGTTCTGTTGGGAAGAAGAAAATTTGCTTTTATGTTTAAACAAAACACCATTTTTTGTCATTTTAATTAATGTAGCAATTTGAGAAGTATTTATAAATTAATTAAAGTGACTAGGAACCTATTGAATATGATCATTGACAAATCAGCCTTTCTGATATACTAGTAGCCAAATTACTGTAGTGGAAAACAATTGTATGCCTACTAGGTGATTTCTAAAGTAATGGAATGGGACTTTCAAGGAGTAAAGAACACTAATTTTAAAAAATCTATCACTTGGCAGTGCTTTTATCAGGATCAACACATATATTTTAAAATAAGTGAACAAACTTCCTAGTTTTCTAAACCCCTTTATCTGGCCAGGTCCTACAAAGGTGAAGGTTCCCCCTGCACATTTGTGCAGTCATGTCCGACTCTAGGGCCCAGTGCTCATCTCCGTTTGTTAGCCGAAGAGCCAGCGTTGTCTGAAGACGCTTCCATGGTCATGTGGCTGCATGACATGCGCGGAACGCTGTTACCTACCCACCGAAGTGGTACCTATTCATCTACTTGCATTTGCATGCTTTCGAATTGCTAGGTTGGCAAGAACTGGGGCGAGTGCAGGAGCTCACTCCATCACACGGGGCTAGGGAATAGAAAAAAATATATAGAGAGAACAAAAATTGGCTTGCTCCTATAGCACTAAGTCTTGAACCTAAAGATTGGGTCTAGGTTTACACACTGGGCTAAACCATTATTTTGGTTTAGCTATGGTTTGTTATATAAACTTGCACTAAGTCATAAAACATGGATTACACACGACATAATAAGCCAAAATCAAACAAAACATATTATGGCTTTGTACAACTTGGGAACATATGCATCTGGAGCAAACCACATTAGCATCAAGTGTACCTCAATGTCATCATGCAAACAGTATAAATTGTGTAATTTGCAGTCTAAAAACTGAGTTGCATGATGCTGACACAAATTACATAGCACTTTGCGTGATGGTGTCATGGCACGTGTGCTGTCACTTGCCCCCCTTGCAGATGCCTATGTTTGTGAACCCAGTTGGTTTGAGAGCAATTTCTCTGTGGGATTCAAGTTTTTTTTTAAAACAGTTCTGGGATAAAGATGAAATGGTTGATCCCACCATTGAAAACACTCAGCATTTACTAAGATTCATTTTCAGGTCTTCTGAGAAAACGCCAATCTCTTGTTGAGCAAAGAGCAGAAGAGAAACCTTGCAATCTTGTAGGAGCTATGTAGCCGGGGTTGTTCAGTCAGAAATGGAATGCAATGCAGTGTAACCAGATACATTAAGATTTAATTCTTACACCATAGTAGATGCATATAGGATCATAGCTTTAAGGTGAAATCTAAACATGTTTACTCAGAAATTAAGAAATCTGCATAGGCTTGTAACCTCTTACTCTGCTATCTGAACCGACTAACTCCAGAATAGATTCTGTCAGATTTAGTGGAACTGTCATATGCATCGAAGCTTTTTTCCTTGTTTTAAAAAATATAAATTCAAAACTGTCTAACAAGGCCAGTTCCATTTCTAATTATGTTGTACCTCAGTTACAGTATTTATTGCAGCTATAACACTTTAAGCGTACAACGTGCAGGCCATTAATTTCATTTATTTTACACTAGCAAACCTAGTTAAACCAAGAGAACTATTTCCCCAAGGCTGCCCATAGATGAATATGCCTGGGCTGAGGGGGATTTTTTATCTTAATTCAACATCTCCTTCCAACTGAGTGCCTATTTTGTAACCCTACTTGTCAGTTAAGTACTCTTTAAGCATGGTGATAGCTTCAGTGTTAGGCACACAATAGACTTCACTTTCTCAGGTGCCCTGTTTCAAACTGGAACTTCCGCACTAAAAAAGCACTCGGGGCTCCTTTCGTTTAGACCCCACCCCCCGCTTCCTCCTCTGCACCATTTTAAAGCTTTGTCCAATTGTACTGTATTCTAAAAGCCATTCGAAATGGGTAGCCGTCTTTTAATGGGAATTTAATGTGCTGCCGCTGTTCGCAAAGAGGAGAACCCGGTCGAGTGCACTCGGAGATCGACTAGACTTCCCTGCCCGGAGCTTAGCGCCTGGTACGATCGGCTCTTAGGGCAGTTGCCCTTAACAGGTGGTCAAGCCAGGAGCGATTCAACAGGTGCAGTTTCACTCAACCCGGTTATTAAGTCATGGGCCAAACTGCCCCTGAGGCATTATCGAGCCGGTGCTGAAGCAGCCGGGACTGGGTGGATGATGGCAACCTCGCAGCCATTTAGCAAAGCTAAAGCGTTGCTTTAGGTGTTATTCAACCCGCCTCGAAGGCTAGCAAGCGTGAGTTCACTTTGAAACCGGTTACAGCTGAGAAAGCGGGACTTAACACTTGAGCGAGAACGGCTAGGCGACCCGCGACCTCAGACTTGGGAGGCCACATGTTTGTAAACCGGTTAAGCGCTGGGTAGAATTAAAGGAAGCAAACCCCACGGAAGACCCAGCGCATCCGGCACCTGGCTTTTGTATAAATGTCTGGCTGCCGCAAGAAAAAGTGTGCCTGGGATTCCCTTTCTAGTGTCGCTGAGGAAAATAGGAAAGATACGCCCTTCTCACATCCTCCGCTTTTTAAAAAGCTCCCTCTTCCCTTTCTCCTCCCCAAGACACAACGCATCTCTGTGTCTGCTCAAGGACCCAAGCAAAGCACAGCAGACAGAGACCGGCGGCTTGAATCTTACGCTCCCACGCAGCCGAGGCTGCCTGGAGAGAGCTCTGCCGGACTGTCGTCCCGTGAGCGGGCGGCAGGAGGCGCTGGCGGGCCCGCTCTAACGGGCTATGGGCTCTCGGCCGAAATGAGTCCCTCATTCCCGTGGCCGAGGCGCTAAGAAACGGAGGGGCGGACGTGCGCTAGCGCTCAGCTCCTCCTTTCGTCGCTGGGCAAAGTAACTCCGATGGAGTAAGAGGAGCCGCGATCGCATAATCCAGGAGCTCCGGGCTTCAGCTGGCGCCCGGAGGGGTCAGGGGAGAGCACCGCCGCACAGCCAGCAAAGAGGAGAAGGGAAAACTGTTGCCTTCCCCTCTTCTTTCTTTCCTTTGCATCCAGGCAACAGGAGGCTGTGGGAAGGCGAGAGGTTTCCTCGCGGCTTTGGGCAGAGAGCGCCTGAGCAAAGACTCCTGATAAAGTTATCCAAACTCGCCATGGCCCCGGAGGCTGGAGCCGTCGGCTTACTGGCGGCGATCGTCTCCTTCGCCGCGCCCTCGGCTGCCTTTCTGGGAGCAGCTCGAAGCCAGTTCACGGCAGGTAAGGACTTGCTCCACGGCAGGGCGTCCCGTTTCTATGGGGGAAGGGGGCCGTCTCCTCCTTTGCCTCTCTTGGCTTCTCCCGCTCAGGCTTGATGGGTACCCGGGGGACCTTTGGGGTTCGAAGCGCTCCCTCTGGTTGGAGGAGGGGGGAGGCCCTGGTGGAGGCTGCACTGAGGAAGGGTCCCGTGGAGAAAAGGACTTCTTTCCCGGGCGGTTCCGCCAGTCTCGAGATTCTGAAAGGAGGGTGCCCAGCAGCCTCGTGGTTGCAATGCTGAGCCCGCTCTCCGCGGAGGATAGCTGTTCGGGCGTCTCGCTCTCAATTGCTCCGGAGATTGGGGGAAGCGGAACGCTGTGGTGCCTTCCTTCCAGAACCTCATCTTCGGAACCCTGGCACGTTCGGGAACGAGAAGGGGACCGTTCGAAAGCCTCGTCCTTTCGCTCGCCCTTTCCTCAAAGCTGGGAAATCGCCCTCTCCCCGGCTGGCAGTGGCGACCTCGGGTAGGGGCTCTTTGTGTAAAATCACTTGAGTTTTGCATCTTGGAACGTGTGTGTGTGTGTGTGTGTGGGGGGGGAGAAGAACCATAGAGTTTGAAGGGGCCCGTTAGACCATCGAGTCCAACCCGCTGCTCAGTGCAGGGATCCGCCAGACATTTTCAGCTTCTCACGCCAATCCTCGACCTCTCGCCTGGTCAGTTGCCCAGACCCTGTTTACATAGCCTTGGCTCCTTACATTGTGGAATGTCTCCTCTGCTTTGTTAGTAGAGATGGGGGTGCATTTGAGGGCCGGGCTGATTTCTGCAGGGTCGCGGCAGAAAGCAAGGCACCTTAAAAGGAATCCTAAGTTTCCCCGGAAGCTTTCGCTAACTTCTTTGTATCCAAGCTGGAAAGAAGCCCAGGAGGAAAAACTCTGCTGCGCTCAGGGTAGCTCCACTTCGTAGAACCGGAGGGAGGATAGTGCCTCAGGTCACCGCCTCAGGGTTATCTCTCCCTCCCCCCCCGGTCATTACCAGCCTCTTTCCCTTTCAGGGGAGTCGAGAGCAGCCGTGAAATAGTTAATACTTTGGCGCGGCTATCAGGCTTTTCTAAAGCAAACAAGCTGCACCCAACAGCGACGGGCCGATTCCTCCTTTCTTCTGTTGACTTTACTGCTGGGTTAACTTTTGGCCCAAGAGGGCTGATGGCGGCGGCGGCGGCGGCGGCGACTTCACGCGGGTGGAATGGCTTCGGACGCGCGGGCTCCGTTAAGAACTTGGCTTGTGTTCTGCTTAGCGAGCGCCTTTCAGCCTCGCCTTTGTTTCTGGAAAAGCGGTGATTAAGCGCCGAGGAGAAAGTCATCTGAAGGTTTTGGGGTGGGGGAGAGGAATGCAAGTTGACAGCTACTGAGCGAAATGCTGAAAGTCCTAACAAACCTGCTTGCCCAGTTCAAGGGACGCGGGTATGCATCCCAGAAATGGCACTTGCTGTAACCATTTCCTTTTGTTTGGAAGGAAAAGCAGCCATTCGCTTTGCAATAGCCTGCAAATTCATGGAATGACACTTTCGCAGGCTTCCTTCCCAATTTAGATTAATTTTAGAACCTACTGAGAGTTGGATCGCTGATGCTGTTTATTGTGTTTCTATATAAGACCAGAGGAACAGAGGCTCTCTTAATCTAGTTGTACTGTGTGCGGGTCTTTTCTGGAGAGGGATAGAAACTTTGAGATGGCTGGATTCTTGCTACCTCTGAAGTCCATTGATTTCAGGGGAGCTTATTTCTGTTCTGTTGTAAAGAAGCCCTTTCATCCAATAAACATAAGCAACTTTTATAAATCCAATTTTGAAATAAACTTCCTCCCTCCCTTCCAAATGTTGGCAAGACTTAAATATTGATACGAAGTTTTGAAATTGTTGGATATACGATTGCCCCAATTGCTAAGATTGAAAAATTTAGGCTATTATATTTTTAACAAATATAAACAAAAAGCCTTATGCATGTTTTGTCTATATTCTCGGAATATTTGAGCTATTTCCATTCTATTTTTTTTAAAAAAGCAAAACTTTTCTTTTTTTAGTGCCAGGAATTGTGTTGTGTTGTATGCAGTCAGAGACAAAAGGAAAATGTATTCTGCATTTGCCTGTAAGTTACATGCTTTCTGTACAGTACTGGCTATGCTAAATCACTTTGGTTTTTTAATCTTATCATTTAAATCAGGCAATTTAAAATTTATTTTTTAGTTATATCTGTTGGAATGCGATGCGGTTAAATCTGTGGACTGTCTTTGTAGCTTTCATTTCCAGATTCTGGTGCTGCTCTTCATATTGCAGTTCTTGTTTCCCACCTACCCTTTCCCCAAGGAAAGTTATGATAACTGCATATTCTACAAGTATGCCATTCTTTGTAGCTTAGAATGTAGAACAAGTGACCAAAGGTTACATCAGTAGCCTGGAATTTTATTAGGTGTGGTGACAGGAGGAAAACAGACACACAAATTAAGGGATTCTTAGGGGGTGATTCACAGACCACCTGCAATTGTACAGGAAATAAATTAACTCCCAGCAGTCTCTGAATTGTCCTATTCCTTTTAGAATAGATCACTAGAATAAATTGGAAGTATTTTCTGTTATGCTTGACTCTCAGTATTAAATGCTGTCTGCCCTTGACTTCAGATATCTGGCAATCAAATTGAAATGCTGTCAGTTCGGCATTTATTAATACAGACTTTCAAGTTTGAAGAAAAAGAGTTCAATTTTGAGGGTCGCCACAAATTGTAGCAGCATAAGATTAGGTTGTTCTTGAGTTTTGAATGTCTGCATAGGGTGGCCTGCAGTGACCCTCTGTAATTTTGTGCAATAAATTCCCTCCAACTTTGTTCTACATGTTGTTTAAAAAAGGTTCTAATGTCTGCAACAAAGGCATAGGGTGCTGCAAATTAATTCAGGGGAACACTTCTTTCTGTGATAAATATGAGACAAAAGACAGTAAAGACAACAAGATAGCTTAACATTTTTATTCCAACTTTATTTTTATCAAGAGTTACCTTGAGTACTGTTGAATGGAAAAGCAATGTATAAATTTACCAATGTTGTGTATGTTTATGCAAATGCTAGTATCATACATTTGTCATTAAGCTTTTACATCATACCTGGGGTCTGTATCTCCATCTGATTATAGGAAGTTCATTGTAATTCTTGTCTAGAGCTC
Organism: Charina bottae; assembly: GCA_023362775.1. Taxonomy (NCBI): domain Eukaryota; kingdom Metazoa; phylum Chordata; class Lepidosauria; order Squamata; family Charinaidae; genus Charina; species Charina bottae. The sequence goes on along the minus strand of JALMGJ010000001.1, from coordinate 6,477,001 downwards.
TGTGTTTAAAATTATCAGATTCAGTGTAAATGTTGACTGTCTTGATCATCATTTAATTAACATTTTTAATAATGTCAGCAATGACTTCAGTAGCTCAGTGATGTGAGCACATTAATTGAAATTGTATTATAGTCCTTAGTTTAATTCTTGAATCATTTGTTGGCATAGAAGTAGTATTCAGAAGTAGCATAAAAATGTTAGACTGTGTAGGATACTGTATTGGTTCTGGCCCTAAATATAGTTCACAAGGTTGTGTGAAACTGGCCCTTTTTCAGGTCCTTTCTCTTCAGTGATATTTAGTGTGAGTACATAGAAGAAATTACAGATGGGGCAAGATGAAATGGTTCTAGGTAAGAGGAGTAGCAGAGAACAGAGACACTTCTAAGAGGAGAGAAGAAAACTGCAAAAAGGGAAGACACCTGAACATGATTTTTTCATGTACATTATTCATCCTGCCTTCCATGTACAACAAAAAGATAGGTAGTATTGAGGTAGGAATTCCATCTCAAAGTGTTCTTCAAAATTCCAGCTGATCATTATCCTGCATTATCCCTTTGTTAACTATAACAATAAGCTATTGATCATGCTTAACCCTTCTGTTTTAGGAAGGCTGCCTCCATAATATTTTTGTCTTGGGAGTTATTTTGGGGACACAAAATACCCAGTTTCACCTTTTGGTATATAATATTCTGTCTTGAGGATAATACAGGTAAAATTGATGAGTGATTCATGGTTTGGGAAAAGCATAGGTTTCTCACTTAATGCTATTGTTTTCTGCCTTTTTTTTTTTTTTTTTTTGGTTTCACTGTTAATGGTGTGTCCTGATTCTAGAATTCATTGTATGGATGGATTTTACATTCATGATTGCATGTTAGATCTATCCTGCATGATATTTATATATATGATATCTATCCTGCATGTATGTATATGTATATGTATATGTATATGTATATGTATATGTATCCTGCATGTATATGTATATATATGAATGATCCAAAGCACCATGGGAGTTAGAGGAGGCATGAGTTGATCTTTTTTGAATGGATGGAAATAAAAGATAATTGCTGTCTTTCAGGACAAGTCTCTCTTTTATTACATTTTGTCAAACCATTTCAAAGAGAAATAATCTCCCTGGAGTGGGTTCTTAGAATATTTCAAAGTTGAGACTGTGGAGGGAATAATTATACAAAGTCTTTAAATATCCAGATCATAGCTTTGTCAAAATCAAGAAAATCCATCTATATTTTTTGTTCGGAAGGCACAATTTAAGATTACGTTTTAATGAAATTGATCAAGTTAGCAGAAAACTTGTCAAATAGTTCCCTTAAAAATCTTATAACTTCCTACCACTTTTGAAAGAACTCACTCCAATGCCAATCTCTTGACAATGATGTAGGTTTGGTTTTGTTAATCTGAAACTCAACCAGACACAAATAGGAATAATAGACTTTAACAAATGAATGTGAAACAAATATACAGTAGTTATAATTTTCCTGGGGAAAGTGAGTTTAAGTAGAAACAATATGATCTAATTTGGCAAGTTCTAGTACAGGTTTTTCCAAACAAATAAAATTTTAAAAATTGAAATATGGTTGCTGTGCTTAAAAAAAGGTATGTTTCTGTCAGCTGATTTAGTCAACTGGTCAGTATAAATGGTCTACTCAAATGGTGCATCTTTAAATGATGAAAGACTCTAACACTTGATAATGGTAGCAGAGGTGATGAACTTGATCTTATCATCATTGGGTCATGATCCTTTTAACTCTTCCTTGTATCTGATATCAGACCCATTTCATACAATTGGCAGTATGTTGATAACTGCAGATATGCTCACTGTTACTGGATTGGCTATCTCAGTTGATTACAAATCCACTTGTGTTCTTTATGAACACAATAGCTTAGCTCCTGAGTAATGTAATAGAAGGAAGCTTATGGAATAAGACATTCCCATCCTGATCCTTCAACAAGACTTTTGGGGACTAGAGGAGGAACTAGGCAAGTCATGTGACCCATAGGGTTTATCTAAACCAATCAAAATGGACCATCTGGATTGGTTGCTGATAAATTACAGACTACAGTGTACATGCTCTCTCTCTCTCTCTAATTTGATTCACACATGTTAAGCCATGGTTTGCTTAATCACTATTGAATAAGCTACAGTTGACTTAGTTCATATGTTCTACTAAGCCATAAACCACTGTTTACAAAACACAGTGATTGGGTTCACATAACATGCTAAATGTCCTTGTTTAGCAACCACAATTGATTCCACTGAAATGGTCGCTAAATGATACAGTTGCTAAGCAAATCACATGACAGAGAGAGGAAGAGAGAGACGCTGCAAAGATCGCTGGTTGCTGCCATCTCATTTAGATAAAGTTCTCTCATGCAGCTATGCCAGTGTAACTCTCACTCTGGCATCTGCTGTTGCCAGGCAGAGAAATTTGGGTGTAAGTGCGTGCATTGGTCAGAATGGTCAGAAGATGATATTTTTACTACCATTTATTACTGACGTATTTGCAAACAGTGGCTATCTGAGGCAGTTGCCAAATGAGAACTGGTAGTCCTTGCTTACTGATGGCAATTGGGATGGGGAAGTCCATAGCTAAGTGATGTATCACATGACCGCACTGACTTACAGCGGTAGTTCTGGCAATCCCAGTTGTCATCGTTAGGTGAATCCGGCATGGCCACAGCAATCCGCAGTAACGTGATCACCATTGGCAACCTTCTGACAGCTTCCCCATTGACTTTGCTTGTTGGAAGCCAACAGTGAAGGTCACAAATGGCGATCATGTGACCATGGAACGCTGTGACATTGCAATTGTAATTGCGAGCTGTTTGCTAAGAGCCTGAATTGCAATCATGTGACCATGGGGATGCTGCAATGACCACAACTACAAGGACCAGTTGTAAGTCCCCCTCGTTCAGCGCCATTAAACAAGGACTACCTGTACTTCAGACTGAACAAACTACATAGTCTCACTGAAGGAGTTAACCTTTCAAGCATTTAATAGCAGCCAAATAAAATAGAATGCTATTTTATATTTTTCACTTATGGAAAAAAGTGTTTGGTCTCCTGTGCTCAATTAAGAGTTAGCTAAGCTGTGTTACTTGAAGAATCAAGTTAGTTTGTTGCCACTGTGTTTGACATCTGATGACCCTACAGACAAATGCCTACCATCTTGACCTCTTTCCAGTAATAATCTGTACCTCTTCCAAGAACATTCCACTAATCTTTTTGATCCCATACACCCAACACAGTCTTTCCCCTTCTGCTTCTCCAACCTTGTCGAGCCAGAAAGCTTAAGATCTTTGCTCAGAAATAATAAATGTGATTAGTTTTTATATTTGATTTTATGGAAATTTTGTTTTATTTTGTGCATTGTGTTATTTTTTCTATTATTTCTTTGAGTTTATTTGAACAGTGGTGTAGAAATTACTAAAATAAAATGAATGAAAACTAAGTTAAACTGAGCAGATGCCAAAGAAATAACATTCAAAGAAGTTAATTAGGTGCCTTTGAGTTGAATGCAACTCCTTTTGATTATATGTGCAAATATTCAATATCTTGATCGGTTTTTGGTGGTAACTTACAGTTTTTCCTTGCATAATCCAGTAATCTGTGTTCTGGTTTTTGTTTTTGCCTTCGAGTCAGTCTTGACTCCTGGCGACCTAGCCTGGACCAGTCCCTACAGTTTTCTTAGCAAGATTTTCAGAAGTGATTTGCCATTGCCTTCTTCCTAGGGCTGAGAGAGAGTGACTGGCCCAAAATCACCCAGCTGGCTTTATGCCTAAGGTGGGAGCAGAACTCACCATCTCTCAGTTTCTAGCCTGGTGCTTGCCTTACTACACCAAACTGGCTCTACTTTGTTCCTATCCACGTACATAATCTATTGCCTTTCCCCACTTCTACTTCCCTCAGCCTTGCCAATAAAGTCCATAATTTGCTTGCATCACATGTCTGAAGTTTGAGTTTCTGCTTGCTGTTCAGTGCTTCAGAAGAATAGTTGTTTTTTTTAATTTGGTCCAGGATGGACTGATTAGCTCTTCTTGCAGTTCATGGGACTCTTAATAACCGTTTGCAAATCCATAATTTAGAAGCATCTTATCTTATTTCTCCTGCTCTTTCTCAGTGTCTGCATTTCAAAGCTATAAGTTATTACTGGAAAAAACCATTACATTAACTATTCTTATCTTTGTTGTCATAGAAATATCATTCATGATTTTGTCTAAATTTGTCACTGCCTTCCTTTCTAGAATTAATCACTCCTTTATGTCTCCAGCATATTGCCTATCTTTATTCTTGACCTGAAGAAAAGAAAATTATCTGCTACCTTTACTTCTTTTCCATCAACTGTAAGTTCACTAAGCTTGCTATTTGACATTATCTTTGTTACCTTAATATTTCCAAATAACCCAGATTTTTCCTTTTCCCTTGTTACTTTCATAATTAGTTCTTCCAAGTCTCATTTGTTTCAGCTAACAAAGTGGCATTATCTGCATATCTCAGACTGTTTGTATTTTGACCTTCAATTTTGATTCTAGCTTCCATCTCTTCCAGACAGATATGGGGACAATATTCATCCTTGATTCACTCCAGTCTTATTTTGAACCTATTTGTTTCTTCAAATGCCATTTTTATATTATTTCTTTGTTTCATTATAAAAATTTCTTCAAAGGATAATCAAATATTTAGGTATACATTACTATATTTCATATCCTGATATGATAGATGAAATCATATACCTTGCTACAAATGGTAGAGCAGAGTTAATCATATGTACATTCTCTTGTAAGGCTGTGCAAGCCCTTTAAAAGAAGGGTGCTTTGGAATATATGGAAGCACATACAGAGCATCTCGTTTTTGAATAATTAAAGCAGCCATGATTCCTAACCGGGAGTTAAGATTTCAGGGGGGTTGTGAACTTGGATAGGAAAAAATATAGTTTCCCCCACTATTCTATTTTATGCATTTAAATTCATTTTTCCAAGAAGGGGCTGATAAGTTTCACCAGACTCTCAAAGAGGTCCATGACACAAAAAGATTGAGATTCTCTAGGTTACAGATATATTAATACAAGGCAGGCCCAGCCCAAGAAGAGAATCAATCCAGCCAAACCTCCGTTCCATATTTGCTTACACCATATAGACAGAATCTTGCCAGACTAAATCTACTCTACCTAACCTAAGGGGAAATAACTTAGGAAGGCTCTAGGGCAGGGCTACTCTGAACCTCTTAGTTTTCCCACATTCCATTTCTGGACTGAGTCTCCTTTTATCTCGCCCTTCTCCTTGGAATGTGCTTCCTCCTTCCTGAGAACCAGCAGCATTACTGAAATCCACCACAATACGTTTTACCTATGTCATCTTAAGTATTCTTAGCATAAACCTTTAATTTCACAGGAATTGCTTTACATTCTGTGTTACCAATGTCATAATTAAACTAGCTATCAAATAGAATAATTTGGAATCTTAAAGCTGGTACCCCAAATAGTCTGGATCTGACATGACAGCAAAACAAGTCACGTGGCCACCTGTTGAACAGTATAATACCCTACAGGGACATCAGTTGTAGTGGCAAGTATATAGCAAAGTTGCACCTGGTTGCAACTTGGATCAGAGACTATGAGGAAATCCCAGGGCTATAGACTACACACTGACTGGGAAGCTGAAGAAACAACTTGTTTCTTCCATCTTGTTGCCAAGAAAACTACATGTATTTACCAAGGATTCAAGCTCAACTCTAGGGAGTTTTTACCCTTATTAAATAGGAAACTGATAGGACTGGAAATGGTTTGATTCCAGAAACTTGCTTTGGGTATGCCTGTAGCATTTGTTGGCAACTCATTAAATCAGCTGCATCTGTTTCCAGGAGTGTGCGGCTGCAGTGGAAAGCTGCTCTAAGCAGTTGCTGTGCTATTCTAGAATAAGCTGCAGCTGTCTTAATGAGTCACTGACAGGTGCTGTACTCTGATGTACCTTTTTGAAACTGGATCTGAAGCATCACACAGCCCTTGAAGCTGCTACACTACAAGGAAAAAGGAGTCAGTCTCCAGCATGATTTTTATTTCTAATATCATCTCTGGGCTCCAAAGACGTCGTCAGAGAATTAACAAAAGTAGTGGCTACAGCCTAATTCTTTGAAAAGCTGCCAACTTGCTTAGAAAAAAAGGCAGTAGTAAGTGGGGATGTTATAGAGAGCTTTGTTTCATGTTAGTCTTCTAATAAATGAATGTTTTGTGTTACCCTTTTATGAGTAGATAAGCCTCTATCCATGACAGCCAGTAGAATATCCATGATCCATTCTTAGCCTTTCTGCTGAATTTACCAGTCCAAAATGATGGCTTACTCCTCTCTCCCTGATTCTTACCTGAATTGTAAAACTATTTCTCAGGAGGACTTTGTGTACAGACAGTTAATATCTTCCCAGTTTTGAATTACTTAGTTTGCATTGGATAAGTATTTACTAAAACTATTTGCTATACCAACTGCATATTTTATCTCAATGGGTGTACCTTCCATTAAATACTGCTTATTGTCTTACACTGTGCTGCTTCATTGAGGCAACAGTGGTTACAATGTTAGCCTAAACTCTTTCTGTCCTTTTTTTTGGCTTCTGTTTTTTATCATCGTTAGCTGCCCAGAATTGTGTGCCACAAGATGGGCGGCCATATAAATCTAATAAATGAATAAAGATGATTAGAGTCTAAATTGAATAAGATCAAAGGCAGGGTAGTGTATGAAACAGAAAATGCAGTTTGTTTCCAAAGCAAAACAAACACATTGCAACTTGGGAGTTTGGCTGAACTGTTCCAGACTGCTGCTCAGCACAACTCAAGCCCGGAGTCTTGGTTGTTCTTGGTTTTGGCCGAGACAAAACCTAGAGGGGACTTACAAGGCTAGTAGGGAAAGGTTGGTGCACCTCGCCCCTGTCACCCACTTCCTCTGCAAGGCCTGTTTGGCAGCCTGTTCATTGGTCTTGCCAGCAGCTCGCTTTCCTTACCTCCTCTAATGCTGCACTTAAAGCCAAAGGCATAGGAAGTGGTGGCAACTAACGGGAAGTAGGAGAAAGAAGGCCCAGGCACATTGGAAGAGGGGGGAGTTGTATAATCCATGTTTGAAGCTAAGGTCATGGTTGGTGGTAGCTATACAACTGGTCTGCCCACCTCCACACTTCCCAGGGCTTTCTTTCTCTACCATCTATTTGCTGCCACTGCTGTCTTTAGTTTTTTCCTGCCCCCCTCCATCCCCTTAAATACTTCTGCCCTGGAGATTTGACATACATGCTTTGGTCCAGGCACAGATCACCAGCAGCTAGCTTTTCCATTTACTGAATACCTCCCTAGTCAAAGGTTGGTATACATCTGGTTTGATAAATCAAGGGTTGGCCTTATGTACGTGATGCATGTCTTCTGGCCCATGTCAAACCACATGCATAGCTTCATTTGCACTTAATTTGTGTTTGTTATTGTGAAATAGGCATTTGTGCAGTATATTTTAGAATAAATAAACTGTTAGAGTTAAGACAAAGTTGGGAATCAGCCATAAATTTTGCTATGGAAACAGCCACTGAAGTATATTTGTTCAGCAATGTGACATTTTTCTTAATTGAGATATAGCTAGCCTTGTTAAGAAACATGCACCTTGAAGTATGCTTGCACATTTTTGAGGAAAAAAATATTGTTAGAGTACGCCAATGATAGAAGAAAGAAGTAGTATGGAGCTGTTATTAATAGCAAGGCTTGGAATTGGAAGAACCAGGTTCAAACTCAACTTGGCCATGAAGCTCATTGGCTGATGTTGGGGCAATTTTTCCTTCCTTCATAGGAATGTGGGGAGACAAAACAGGAAAAATAAATGGGATGGGAAGAACCATCATGTATATTGTCTTGAGTTCCTTAGAGAAAAAAACAGAATGTAAACCTTTAAAAAAACCATTAACTTACATGCAAGAGTGGATAAATACTTTAAGCAAATCATTACTTGTGATAATGTTAAGAAAAACAGAATTAGGATCCCTTCATATATTACATTGTATATGATCACTGCAGTTTTTTTTTAAAGTGTACATCTAAAACATACTTGCTGACTAGTAGAAATGTCTGACGTTACATGTATTTGATATTATATGCAAGGATCTAATACAGTGCTTTCCAAAGTGCTGCCGTTGGCGACACACCAACAGAGGCGGCCTCCTCCACTAAAACACGGAAGCGCTGATGACACGCTGCTGCCATCATTGCCACCCCCGCCACCACGCACACTGCTTCCGCGCCGCCGCTGTGCACGCCCCTGCCGCCACTTCCGGGTTGTGTTGCGACACACCAAACTCTGTGTTGCGACACACTAAAGTGTCGCGACACACAGTTTGAAAAGCTATGATCTAATACAGAGCTTTCCAAACTGTGTCGCGACACAAAAGTGTGTCACCACACACAGTCTGGTGTGTCGCCACACAACCCGGAAGCACTGATCATCATCAGCGCTTCTGGGTTTTCCTGCAGCGACACACCAACGGCGGTGCGCAAAAATCCGAAAGCGGCAGCAGCGCTTCCGGGTTTTTGTGCGCTGCCGCAACGGTGGCACTTCTGGGTTTTCCCGCGGCGACACACCAACGGTAGTTGGTGTGTCGCCGCGGGAAAACTTTGGTAAGCCCTGATCTAATAGTATACAGTATGTAAGATTGGATGGCCCTTTTTTTAGTGTGTCTTCAGGGTGAAACTTGTTACTTGCTACATATTGTGTGAATATTTTCTCCATTTCCTCTGAAGGAAGCAACATTGGATAAGGAATGTGATCAGCCCTCCTTTACATATTTTCAGAGATTTCTAACAGGGTTTGGTCACAGAACAGTCATCCTTCAGTCAGACACGTGATACCTGGCTTTCCAGTCCCTGTAAGAGCAGGCAAGTACTCTTTCAAAAGGAATTGTCACTGCTCATTTTACTTCAGGTGTCTCAGCACAGGGTCATTTTCCCTTTTCTTCTTAAATTATCTGAGTTAAACCCTGAACGAGGTGACCAGTTTGTTACCTAATTCTGACAACTATGGATTAAGGAGTTGGGCTTGAGTGATCTAAGTTTGGTTTGGCCAAGGTCATCATTACAGTGAAAGAACACAGATGTTCTTTGGACATATTTGGGTTGGGAAGGAGAGGTTAGTCCTTTTTTTTATAAGAATTTTATTAAGTTTCAAGCAAAGATAAAAGCTACAGGAAACAAAAAACTACAAAGGAAAAAAAGAAAAAACTAAAAAAAGTGTAGAAACACGAGAAAATTTTTCAAAATTACAAAAAGAGGTGACTTCTGACTTTTAACAGCAAGGATATACAACAATTTTCCATAATCAATCCCTTATTGTATATTAAACCAAAATCACATTATTTCTATAAATCATTCCATTGGCACATTATAAAAATTACTAAATACAGTTGTTCCCTCCCCTTATATTAAAAGAAAAGAAAAAATATAAACCACCTAATCAACTCCCCCCCCAAAGATAACATTTATTTATTTATTTCCTTCCTACTATTCTATACATTTCTGTCTACTCTAATAAAGATAAAACTAAAAAGCATATAAATTGTCTGCCATTGTACTTGATAATACAACAATTTTAATAATCTTAATCATATTAAACCCAAATTTATTATACCTTAATAATCTTAATCCAAATAGTTAAAGATAAATGAAATCAGTGAAACCCTAAAAGCAATCTAGACAAATATTCTTAAACCCTTATCCCACTTAAAAATAAACCAGAGCATTTACATATCCCCACAATGCGCACAGAGCTTTTTCCTTTAAAAAATTGAACAGCCCAGCTACCCCTTCAAAAACTCCGACTTCTCTTCAGGAGACCTCCCATACATAATAACCCCTTCTTTTCCATGGCGTTCCATGGAAGTTCTAATCCAGAGATTAGAGAGAGAGAGAGAAAGGATTAAAAAAGAAGAAGGGAATGGATGAAAGAGAAAAGGAGTTAAAGGAAGAATCAAAAGGAAAGGAAAGGGAAAGGAATAGATAGAGAGAGAATAGGTTAGAAGAGATTGAAAGATAAAGGAGAGAAAAGATTAGAGACAAAAAAAAGGATACATTGTATTAAATATAATAAAAATAATTATATAAAATCAAATGTAAATATATATACATAAATGTAACCATTGTTATGTGTTATATATGATCATTGTTATGTGTTATATGTTTTGTTTATGTTTTATGTTGAATGTAATAATAAAAAATTATATCTGCAAAAAAAAAAAGAAGAAGATCAATTTCACTTATGGCTTGCAACTTGATCTCTCCCTTTCATTTCTTCAACTCGACTATCCGGTCTTCATCCAGCATTTCAACAGAAGTCCTGATCTCACTCTTAGAAGGAGAGGTTAGTCCTGACTCTTAAATTGACAGTGTACTTAAAGCCTGAGGTTTACAGGCTATATAGCTATCTGTAAGAGTTGGAGAAATTCCATATATAATTATAAAGACCGTGGCTATGCTATGAGGTAAATGGATAGTTGTTCTCTACAAGTTAATAGTGTCCAGATGCTAACTATAAACATCTCCTTGACTGTTGGATCAGGGAAGCAGCCGTCAAATGTGTTAGCTTCGTGTTCTAAAAAGATTGTTTCATGGAGTGCGCTCAGCGATACCTTAGTTGTTTATCTGAGACTGAAAGAGCTCCTAAAAATAAATTGAAGCTAATGTGTGTATCATATGTAAAATAAATTAATGGGCCTATGAAGTTTGTGAAGTAGTCTTAAGTGTGAAGGATGTTGGCTTCAGCCCTAGAGGCAGCAGAGCCTGGAAGCAATCAAGAATTCAAGAAAGCGCTCTACAGAACTGCTTGTGTTTAATTAGCTTATGCACTAGAGGGTCCCTGGAGGATACACTAACGCAAGGAAGAAGTTGGTAAATGTTTAGTCATTTCTTCAAGAAGAATGTATTCAGCTTTGCTTTTGAGACTTTATCAGAGGGCTGGTGCGGATTTAATAATTGGCCTCTAATTCACGGGTTTGTCTCATCTATAGCCTCTTTGTGATAAATTAGTATAATCAGATTTGACAAAATAATACCTGGATCTGCTTTTTTTTTTTTACCATAAAATCTTTGCAAAATGTTTTGAGATCTTATCAGGCACTTACTGTTTTATTGGTTGAAAATTCAGATGAGAAGATGGAATACAGTCCTTTTCATTTCATGGATTTTTCATTTGTGTGTCACATCCATGGGATTCAGAATATTGCTTGGATTAATAAATCCACATAAAAAGATAAATAACCAAGGAAGCCTCAAAGCTTCTTGTTGTGTATGAATCTTAGATTGAAGGATAATTATTCCTAAATAATGCAAAATTGGAAGCAAGCCTTAAATTAAGATTTCAAGAAAGCTTATGAATTCTACCTTATTGGGAACAATTCAGATGTAATATAAAACTATGCTCAAATATAATTTTAGGGATTGTATATTGCTTACATGTAAGGAGAATTTGAGCAAACAGGCTGTGAACATACACACACTGCTTTAAAAAGGCCAGATTTATAGCTTGCTATTGCAGTACAGCCACTATTAGTTAACATCTAGGGACCATTTTCCAGAACATCCTCCTGAAGGAGGCTTCAATTAAGGATTTGGATAATCTTCAATTTGGATAATCTTCAATTCAGATAATCTTCAATTAAGGATTAAGGATAATCTTACACTGTTTTGTAAAGAAGAACTTGGAGGATCATGTAGCAGCCCAAAATATGTCTCCCAGGGAACATTAATATTGGGTGGGACTGAGATGGCTGTCCTTGTTTTAGAGTGGGCCATACCTTCTTGTGAAGCAAGCTTCCTTACAATCTTGTAGGGTCATTTGATGCAGTTCCTGATCCACCAGAAGATCATAGATCAAGCAGACCTGGCATGCATTACTGAGACCTGGCTGGGCCCTGAAGGAGGGGTGCCCCTTTCGGAAAGGTGCCCGGCCGGGTTTACGGTATGGCACCAGCTGACACCCCAGGGCAGGGGAGGAGGGCTGGCTGTTGTCATCCGGGAGTCTCTTGCGGCCTTCAGGGGCACTGCACCACAAGTGGCCAGTTGTGAGATCCTGTTTTTCAAGTAGGGTTCCTGAGAACAGTTGGGAGTGTTGCTACTGTACCAGCCTCCCTGCTGCGTAGCAACCTCCCTGCCTGAGTTGCTGGAGGCCGTCTCAGGGTTGGTGGTAGAGTTTCCCAGACTTATGGTTCTGGGGGACTTCAACTTGCTGTCCCTGGGGTGTGCCTTGGAGGTGGCTTGGGAGTTCATGGCTATCATGGCAGCCATGGGCCTGTCCCAGATCATTCAGGACCTGACTTGAGACAGTGGCCTCACGCCGGACTTGGTTTTCTTGTCAGAGCAGTGGTGATGTGATCTGAGGGGAGAGTTACATCTGTCCCCACTGTCATGGTCAGATCACACTCTGGTGGCTTTGAGTTTCTCCTATGCCACTCCCCTCCACAGGGAGGCAGGACCCATTCGATTGGTCCACCCCCGGCAACTGATGGACCTGGCTAGGTTTCAGAGGGAGCTGGGGGTTATACCGGAGGATCTGCTACACGGTCCAGCGGAGGCCCTGGCTGCTGTCTGGAATAGGGAGGTGTCTGGGGCATTGGACAGGATCGTGCGTGGTTTATGGAGGAGTTGAGGGTTCTGAAGAGGATTAAGAGGCGTCTAGGGCGCCACTGGAGGAAGACAAGGACTGATTCCGATGGAACACAGGCTAGAGCCGCTATTAAGGCCTACATTGTGGTGATAAGAGCGGCAAAACAATGTTTCTCCGCTCTTAGTGCATCTGCAGAATGCCGCCCAACGGCCCTGTTTAAAATCACCTGATCCCTTCTGGGGAAGTGGGGTTCAGACAAGTTGAATTTGCTGGGCATCTGGAGGATAAAATCGCTCAGATTCATTCCAAGTTGGATGCCAAGTGTGTAGCAGGGTCTGAGGGAGCGGACTTGCTTGTTTATCTGGGAATGGTTCGATCCTGTTGGGTCTGAAGAAGTGGACAGGGTTCTCAGGTCTGTAAATGCCACCACTTGCCAATTAGAACCTTGTCCCTCCTGGCTGGTGAAAGCAGCTCGGGAGGTGACATGTGGGTGGGTCCAGGCAATGGTGAATTCTGATGGGGTGTGCGCTGGTTTATAGGGAAAAAGTCGAGGCTTGAGAATAAACAGACAAGACAGAGTGCAGCTTTTAGGGCTAAAAGTGTTTACTTGTAGCATAAGGCAATAATGTATATACAATCACATTATCGCAAAAAGGAAAGTTGAATATACATGGTACAGCATTGCAAAAGGAAAAACAAACTCACAAGTAGAGATTCATGTATTGTTTCCAGGGCCAGAGCTCATACCATGGCTGAAACGTATAGCCAGGCATAGCTACCCTCAGAAGTAGAACACACGTGAAGAACTACATGGCTAAAGACACAAAAAGTCAAGAAGCATAGAACACCATTTTGCATGGTTTGATATTCAGTTCTTCCAGCTTTCTGATTGGCTGGATGTTAGGTGTGACACACACTAGGCCTAAAGCAGTAGGCCATAGCATAGTGACCTGCTATTGGGTGGCAGTGCTGCATCTAAGCAAGCATGAGATTTCCTCCCTCCCTCTGCTCCCCCTGGAGCAGGCTTCCCACGGAGGGAATCAGGAGACATTGTTCCCATGCGAAGTAGCCATAACAACACACATGTGACAGTTGTTATCTTGCACCTGCACTTCACGTCACCATGAGAAACTTTTCTCCGTACAGAAAATATTTGCCAATTTCATACGGGAAATCTGACACCCCTCCCAAATTTTTTCAGTATGGACTAGCAATGATGGAAGTTGTTCAAAGCTGTAAAATACATTTTTACAGAAACAAGAAAAACATGGTTAGTACATGTATTAATCACACTATTCAAGTTACAGTTTTTACAACCAATAGTCATCAAAACTAGAAATGGTTTAAAAACACTTGTTACACATATGTAATGCACAATATACACTTTATGCAATGTTTTATTCAGATACATACAAATACATAATAATACAAATTATGCAGTAATAGAGACAGTAAATAGAAAACAGCAAACATCGCCCACAAACATCCCCTTCTTTGCAGAAATCTAGCAGGCATAGATAAGCAGAAACTTGCTAGCTGCTTCTGTTTTGAAGCAAAGGTTTGTTTTGATTTTAAGAAAAACCGTAGGACTGTTTTTCACCCCTTTCAAGCCTCGCAGAGATGGCTACACCATTTTGCAGGCTGGGGTTTTTTCCTGGGCATACCTGGGATACTTAGGGTATATCCACTGTGTTACTGCAGAGTGATTTACAACAAATTAAGGATAAGCTTCCCTTACACATGACACTCTGTAGGAAATCAAGAACCAAGAGGATTCTCTGTTCTGGGCTTTAGAAGCTTCAACACCAAGATAAATGCTTGAATTTGCCTCTAACTCCCTCAGCTGGAAAATACTGCCTCAGCTGACTGACAAATTCTTATACAAGGTGGTAAAATTCAGGTTCTAAGCAGAAAACAACTACATAAGTAAGAAGTACTACACAAACTTCTACAACCTCTTATGTACACACAGAAAACAGCACGTGACTGTTCTACACATCCCAGTTAGCATCTGCACTGATGCTATCAATGACTGGCCTGCTTTAAGATCCATAAAGCACCCTGTTAAGTCAATGGACTGTCTGGGAATTGTCACACATGTATAGCCACAAGCTTGCCTTACACACACTGTTTCAGGGAGATCTCTATTCAAATATGCTGTGTCAACATCACAATATGTAAATGGACACCTGTTTCACACTACGCAACCAGAAAACGTACCACACGTAAACATTCTGGCCTAGCTGTGGGTGCATACATTAGATCACAGTTCACAAACTCCTCTTGTGAAACAAATCCCTGGGCAACAAAACTGGCTTTACACTGCAGAGTATTATCAGGAAGAAATGTCTTTCTGAATACTCATCTGGAACCTACAGCTTTCTAAAACAAAGGACAGGTTGGTTACTTTTAACACTTCACCAAAACGTAAACTGACTATCCTCAGCTGTGTTCCAATGTTCTTCTTGCCTCTCAAAAGGCAGGAGCAACATGTCTTGAAAAGACTGGGTTTTCTCAGGTAACTTAACACACTGTCACCTGCTAAATCACAAATCTGTCAGGCTTCACACCCTGGAATAAGAGGACCAATGAGGAATGACCACTGTACTTCCTCATCACCGTCTTCTTTTATCCACTACCTGACTCCCTCTCCAGGCCCTGCACCTGCCCAGGTGAAATTTCCACTCCTTCACCTGAGGGGCCCTTTTAACACACTAGGAGACTGGGGAACAGAAGAAACCTGAACTGGGTTTTGCCCATCTACTGAACCATGGACAGTAGGTTTTACACTAGCAATGCAGCAACACTTCTGCAACCTTAGCATACAACCATTCCCAACCAGTAGGCTGCTTAAAAACAAAGCACTTCTGGAGATTTGGATTCGACCATGGCCTAATGAAACACGATAAACCTTGGATTTTAATCAACAACCAACAACCTGAAGCACTGTGCTTTCGGTTGGTTCTTCCTTCTCTGTGACCTGGGGATGTGAACACATGCAAATGTTCCACAGACATGCAGGTACTTCAGTGAAGGGCGCTTGCCATACTAAAGAAAAATAATGAACTTCTTTTTACAGTTGAATTCTACAACCTGTTAGTTAGACAAGACACTGCAATCAAGGCAGCCTCTCCCCAGACATGGGATGGCACCTGAGCAACTAACATCAGGCTATTGTTTATGGTATTCACAACACCAACACTCAGCAAGAATTCCAACATTGGCAAGTCTTTGGGAGAATACGTTCCTGCAAAACCAATTCTGGAACACATGGCTCAGGAACTCTCCACTACAATCAGACTGGAACTGACCTACTAGATAACCATATTTTTTTCCTACTTTTGCTACATACACTTCAAAGCGAGCACAGACCTTCGCTTTAGACTTCAACAAGTAGCAACAACACAAGCAGGTATGATCATCAACCAGAAGGAACATGAAACTCGCCCCACCATTACTTGGGACATGGGGGCTAACTAGGTCTCTATGAACCAACTGAAATGGTCTAGTTAACATTCTGTCACTTTGCCTAGCCACAGATGCAGTCCTGATATTAGATTGTTTACACACAGTTTACACACAACACAATCAAGAAACTTTTGCACATTTCCTGGGTTCTAACTCAGAATGCATTTGGCTATCTGAGACAAACTCTCCCATCCCGGGATACCCCAGTACTTTGTGAAAACTCTATGGATGCATTTATGATGTGGGGAACCATTAAACACACAATGTCCTGTCCACACAATCTCCTTGTTAGGAAGCATCTCACACACTTGATTTTACAGTTTTTTCTCTAACACTCTCAGCTTCATAACACACTCAGTTTCATATTTCCAATGAAACCATCCAGCACCTTTGAACACAACAAGTACACTCAGACTTGACCAGGGCTGGAACACTGAGGAGAGAAAAACAAGTGTACACATACACATTACACACACTTATCACAGAAATATCAGCTAAAATAACTTGCTGAACTCAAGGCTGCAAGCCGAATTCAACAAATAAGTCTCTGAAGAAATGTATGCTTACAAACAGCAATTGGCAGAGTAGACAATGTGGATTCGTTGTTTAGCTGACTTCTGGCTTCCGGCTTCCCCTCCGTTCATAAATCAGGCCTCCAGTGCACAGACAGCACCCGCTGGACGATAGGGAAGGGAACAGCCTTCCAGAATCACACCGACCACAGCAAACGTAGATTCCATTCCAGGTTTCACTTCAGCTGGAATGCTCTGTTTGAACATCTCAGGAACAACAACAACAGATGGCTTGCAACGTAGCTCCTTGAAGTGGCTTGTAAAATAATCCACAGCAAGGTCGCAGGGAGATAGCGTCTTTGCTTTCTCGATCAGTAGACCAAAACTGCTGTCCAAGCTTGACAAAATCATGCACGCTTTTTCACAGTCCCAGAAAAACATGCCTCCTTGTTCAAATGCAGCAAACAAAGTCTTGAGCTTACCAAGGTGGGTCATCACATTCTCACCCGGGGTGCAGCTTCAAACTATAAAGCTGTCTTAATAGTCCACCAAGGGCAACAGAGTTCTGCTTTGTATTAAAGGCTCCAACAGCTTCTCAGCACTCAGTACGCAGTCCTTGAGTAGCTGATATAATTCCGTTCAGAGGAGTTGATTCCCAAAAGTAAAAAAGCTATAAGCACAGTCCAAACACGCTTGCACTTCTTAGAGGGATCCTCTGGAGGTGGATTTTCCACATACTGCCACAAATCATCTTGCAAAAAGAACGATTTCATCTCCACACACCAGGTCAGATAGTTTGTGCCATCTAAGGGCTCAAATGGCAGACTGACCAGACTCTGTTCAGCCATTGCTGACCACTCAAAGAAAACATGTTTACTCTGAAATCAGCCTCTAAAAACAAACTCCCTTTTACAGCCAGGTCCAACGCAGCAAAGAAAACGCAAACTTCTCTCTGGGCCCATAACCTGATGGGGTGTGCGCTGGCTTATAGGGAAAAAGTCGAGGCTTGAGAATAAACAGACAAGACAGAGTGCAGCTTTTAGGGCTAAAAGTGTTTACTTGTAGCATAAGGCAATAATGTATATACAATCACATTATTGCAAAAAGGAAAGTTGAATATACATGGTACAGCATTGCAAAAGGAAAAACAAACTCACAAGTAGAGATTCATGTATTGTTTCCAGGGTCAGAGCTCATGCCATGGCTGAAACGTATAGCCAGGCATAGCTACCCTCAGAAGTAGAACACACGTGAAGAACTACATGGCTAAAGACACAAAAAGTCAAGAAGCATAGAACACCATTTTGCATGGTTTGATATTCAGTTCTTCCAGCTTTCTGATTGGCTGGATATTAGGTGTGACACACACTAGGCCTAAAGCAGTAGGCCATAGCATAGTGACCTGCTATTGGGTGGCAGTGCTGCATGTGATTTCCTCCCTCCCTCTGCTCCCCCTGGAGCAGGCTTCCCACGGAGGGAATCAGGAGACATTGTGCCCATGCGAAGTAGCCATAACAATACACATGTGACAGTTGTTATCTTGCACCTGCACTTCACGTCACCATGAGAAACCTTTCTCCGTACAGAAAATATTTGCCAATTTCATACGGGAAATCTGACAAATTCATCCTTGGGGGAGAGTTTCCGGTGACCTTTAAAGTGCTGGTGCGCCCTCCTCCTCAAGAAACCATCACTGGACCCTACCATTCTGGACAATTTTCATCCAGTCTCCCAGTCTCCTAAAAAGGGAAGGTGGTTGAGAAAGTGGTGGCGTTGTAGCTCCAGAGGGTCCTGGATGAAACACATTATCTGGACCCTTTTCAGTCGGGTTTCAGGCCCGGATATGGGATGGAAACAGCCTTGCCGATTCAAGGTGTTGGTTATTATCTTTAAAGCCCTACATCAGGGGTCGGCAACCTTTTTGGCACCAGGGACCATGTCCCTTGGAAAATTTTTTCCAAGGACCGAGGGGCGGGGTTTGTGGGCAGCAGCCAATCGGATGGATGGGGGGCAGGGTTTGCAGGCCTTTTCATGTCGGATCACCGCAAAATGTGATGGTGGGGCGCCCCGGGGTTGAAAATCTCCGCGGTGATCAGCTGTGCGGCGGGGAAGTGGAGGTGCACCAGAGCTACCCAGTAGGGGCCGAAAAAACCATGGGGAGCAAAAGTGGGGAGGAAAAGTCCGCCCCGTGCCCTGCCATGGTGCCCCTTCAAAAGGGCAGGCTCCGGGGACCCCAAAAATGCCCTCAGTGCCGTGAAAAATACGCGGCACTGAGCTGCAGGGAGGCGAAAAACCTTGCCGCGCATGCTGCCGCGGCGAGGGGAGGCTGATTGGCGGGGGTGCTCTGCCCACCTCTGCCCTTTTTTGCCACGCACTGATAGGTGGAGGTGTTTCCCATTCCGGGCCCCCACCAATCAGCTGCTCCGGCTCACCCTGCGGCTGACTTCCTAACAGCCCGTGGCCCACCAGTGGGTCTCAGACCACAGGTTGCAGACCCCTGCCCTACATGGCATGGGTCCAGGTTACCTGAGGAACCGCCTCAACCCCGTTACATTGACCCGTCCCACCCGGGCGGGCAGAGAAAGCATGTTACGGACCCTGTCCATGAGGGAGTGCCGATTGACAGGGTCCAGGAGGAGGGTCTTCTCTGCCGTGGCACCCACCCTTTGGAACAGCTTACCCCCAGAGTTTAGACAGGCCCCCACTCTCCCGGCCTTCCGGAAAGGGGTGAAGACATAGCTATGCCTCCTTGCTTGGGATGGGAGGGAGGATATCTATTCATGGGGGTGGCTGGCACCATGATCGTGCCAAGGTTAAGATTTTATGCCTATCTTGAATTTTATATTTTTGTATTTTTATACTTGTATTTGTTTTTATGTTTGCGCTGATATTATATTGTAGTGTTTTTATTGACTGTCATTTTATGTGTAAGCCGCCCAGAGTCATGGTACACGAGATGGGTGGCAAATAAATTTGACAGACAGACAGACAGACAGTTGGTGAGGCTTTGTAGCCCAGATGGTGTCGTTGCTCAGCTGAAGTGCGGAGTGATGGTCTCTGGCTGATAATACAGAACTCTTTCTTGGTAGAGACATCCCCTGTTGCTGATACTCATGTGGCTAAAGTTATATAACTATCAGCAGTGACACTTTTTATGTCAAATTCTCTAAGGCTAACTCACAAGGGTTCAAATGGGGCTCTGATTAGGCTTGTAGGGCCCTATGATGAGTACCAGTAGAGTGTAAGTTGTTGTAGTATGGAAGTTTCCTTGATTTGATGATAAGCGAAGAGAGACAGCACAGTCAGAATCTTCTTGCCTGGCCTCTGGAGGTATGGTTATCATTAAATAACCTCAACAAGAAAAGAGTTGGACTGCCTATGGATACTAAGAAAACAAGCCTTCAAAGCATAGTAAACCAGACTTGATCTAATTAATCAAACATAAGGGGTTATTTTTAGTTTATTGGTAGCTTGAACGGCTAAATCAATAATTTAACTAGAGTTGTGGGAAACACTTTTTGGTTGAAACGTTGTGATATATTGACAGAGCATCTGGTTCTGAGTACTCCAGAAGCAGTCCAATCTTGGAATTGGCCATTCTAAGAATAGACCATGATCAGCACACTTCTATTCTGAGGCCAGACCAGGCCAGACCAGCTATTACAAAGTTGGAATAGGATATTATGAGGCTAGAATGTTTTGAGCTCAAAATGCACCTCTAAATTTAACTGCAGCAAAATTAGCATTGGGCCAGAAACAGTACAACAGAATCAGCCCTGAGCCAGAGGCAATTAATCAGGTTCATCCTGGGACATGCTGAGATTTGGAACTGGTATTGATGGACATTCCACATGTTGATCTAATTTTTGAGATAGTTCAAAAGCATCACGGAGTGGGAGAATTAAAGTGATCTGGTAGGAGATTTAAACACTGGTAGGTTTAAATTAAATTAAAGTGATCTGGTAGGAGATTTAAATTAATCTGGTAGGTTTAAATTAAATTAAAGTGATCTGGTAGGAGATTTAAACACTGGTAGGAGATTTAAACACTGGCAGGTTTAAAGCCAATTGCAGGAAGACAGTAAGCTAGCCCCATCTTTCCTAACCTGGTACCATCTTGGTATGCAAGGCTTATATCTTCCATAATTACCAGGTATCATGATTTGGATCTATCTATCTATCTATCTATCTATCTATCTATCTATCTATCTATCATCTATCTATCTATCATCTATCCATCCATCCATCCATCCATACCCCGCCCATCCCCTCCTTATGGGGGAGTTATAATCCCAGTTATAATCTGGAGAGTTCCAGGATGTGGAAAGTAGGACTAGAGTTCATATTGGCAAGGCCTAATCTGAAAGCATTTGTAACTACAGGTAGTCCTCATTTAGTGACCTCAATAGGTACCAGCAACTCAGTCATTAAGTGAAGTGGTTGCTAAGTGAAAAACCATGTGACTGTCCTTATGATTTTACTTCAGCTTTCCTTTGCTTTACAACATCAGAAGGATACTACCCCAAACAGCTGGGTGAGCCCAAACAGCGGGGAAGGTTTCCAGAGCTTGACTCACCAGGAAACCAGGTAAAAGGGCAAATTTTATAGCCCCCTTTCTCCACTCCCCCACCCTTTGGAATGCTCACCCTGGCGCTGGGATAATTAACAAGAAGAGAATTGATGTCTGTATTTACATTCATCGGAGAGGAAGGGATTACAAGAGAGTAAGCAGGCACACAATGGGGACTACACACCAAGAGGAATGCGCTAGCTGTTTGCCTAACCAGCTGCTCAGGAGGCAAACAAAAGCCTTTAGTGTGAAACTGATTAGGGTCTTGTCAATTTCAGGTAGCAGGTTCCAGTGGCTGGAGGGTTCTAATCAATTAAGGTCACAGAGCTAAGATTGTTAAGTTGCCTTAGCTCTTTTTAGGGAAGGGCTGCACTGCAGAGAAAAGCAGCTCAGGAAGTGATAGCTTGTTTAGGCAATCTCTCCACTCTGCAAGTGGGCAGGGGGTGGGTGGGAAACGGATCAGGCATAGGATGTGTACTAACTGACTGCAATGGTGAACACGTGACAGAGAGAGAGACTGCGAAGATCGTAAATGTGGGCATTGGTCACAAAGTTAATTTTTCATCACCATCATAACTGCAAACGGTCACTGTCTGAGGCAGTCACTAAATGAGGACTACCTGTTTGCTGAATCAAAGAGAACCGTTGAATGATTTCCTTCAAGTGGCACCAGAACCCAGAGCATAATTCTCCTGTTTCAAGTTCTGACTCATTTTGACAACGAATCACCCAACGAAAACATTTGTCTCTTTTGTAGCATGCTATAATCTGGCTAAGTAGTATATATTCCTGTCAGATAATGATAAAAGGCCAAATGAGCATTCCTTTGGTCATTGCACTTGCATGGAAATGACCACATGATAAATGACAGTGTATGGCATATGTTCATTATTTTTTTGAAATTCATTTTGGCCACCATTTGGAATTTCCTGCAGTAATTATTAACCATCTGGAGGCACAGCTAATAAGATCATAGCTGCCCTGTCACTGTCTTTGCTCACCCACCATAATCTGACATGAGTCCAAGATCATCATGATGCTTTTGTAATTCTAAGTCATCCCAGAGAAGGTGGCCTAATTATGAATGCTAAAGACCTTGACCATCCTTAGGTTTTTCGATAACAGCTTGAAGAAACTGGTAGATGATGCACAAAAATAATTGGATTTCCAATACTGTATCAGATATTAGCATTAGAAACCAGGATCTGTTGATATTGTATCTTATTGGAGAGATTGATTTTTTTTTTTAAGAGAAGGTTAACATCATGCCCGCCTC
Source organism: Charina bottae (assembly GCA_023362775.1). Taxonomy (NCBI): domain Eukaryota; kingdom Metazoa; phylum Chordata; class Lepidosauria; order Squamata; family Charinaidae; genus Charina; species Charina bottae. The sequence goes on along the minus strand of JALMGJ010000001.1, from coordinate 6,454,549 downwards.
AAACTATTTTGGTGATGTACTTAATCATTTTATAGACACATCTGAGAGAGGTCCACCATTTTTGTCCAACTGAATTTTAATACATCAGGCAAGTCAGTATATCATATGCTTAAAGAGTTGACATACTTTTTCAAAGTGATCGGCCTGGCATTCATTAACAGCACCAGCAGCCAGTCATGGAGAGAGTCAGGAGAGTAGAAGTGATCACTGCATGTGATTTGTACATGATGCACTAAAACCAAAGCCAGGTGCAAACAGCCACAGGGCATTAATACAATGCATACTCAGTACCTGTTCTCATCCTAAGAAAGGGAGGCTTCCTGTATTTTGACATTCTGAATTGCCATCACCAAAAGTGGACAACTCATTACTACAGCATGTGCTTGAATGAATGAATGAAATGATATGATATGAAGACACAGCATAGGAATCAAAATGGACAAACTGGGTTCGGGTTTGTTTTGTTAAAAGCAGATAAAAATGTTTAAAGGAAATGAGATGACTTTGGAAAAATACATGGTACATGTCAGAAAGATGAACTGAAATGTAAATTCAGCATGTCCTCTGGGAATAATGTGAGGAACAATAGGTTTAAATTACGTGATGGTACATTTAAGTTGAGCAAATTAAAAAAATCCAAGATCAAAAATTCAATCTACAAAGAACTGTGGAATTTTCTTTTTTGATCTTTTTCAAGAGAAGAATGAACCATCATTTTTTGAATACTTTGTCTACTCTTCTTGGGTTAAGAGTAGGAGTTGATAGCTACAGTAGTTGCATTTATTTAGTAGGAGGAGAAAAGTTTTTTTTTAAAAAAAATAATAGTCAGTTCATGTCCCAGGTCAGCTTTTTAGATTGCTGGAGGGTGTACAGCTTTCACAGGCAGGTGAAACATTTAATACTTTTCAGTTGATTTTGATATATTGTCCTTGTTTTATGAATCCTTCTTTGTATTAGGGCAAAACTAGAACAGCAGTTAATCCTATGACATTGAAGGACTTCTCTTTCCCCTGAATAAGAGAAGAAATTTGAGATTTCCCCCGTGGTAGAGGGCTAAGGTACATGTTAGGTCATTCGATACTCAGTGTAGAGTTGTAAATAATAGAAAAGTCCAATGAGTAAGGACTTGAAGATTGGCTAAACATCTGTAAGAAACATGGTTGTAAATACTGAACATGATCAAAATGTATGCTAATAACTTGACTGCACTGAATTAATGCTCATGTATAGAGGAGATAACCAGAACAACTTATCAGGCTAATAGAGAATCTTTTTGCAGGACAAATGCTATCCATAATAGTATTTTTTTTTCCTTTTAAAAGTATATAATTGCCATGTTCATCATAATTTGGGAGTCTGATATAGACCCTTATAGAGGGTTGGTGGGCTTGCTGAATAAAATCTTTAATTTAGAACCTGCTGTTTTAATTGATGTTATAAAGCCTGTTGGAAATCTTCAACATTGGCAGGCTTGGGCTGCATCTGGACACGCTCCCAGATTCTCAGCTCTGATGCTCTTAAACTTGATCTAGTTAGTTAAAACTATAATGTAGCTGTACATAAACAATTCTCTAATGCAGGGCTTTCCAAAGTTTTCTCGCGGCGACACACCAATGGTGGCGCACGAGAAAACCCGGAAGTGCCGCTGCTGTGGTGGCGTGCAAAAACCCGGAAGCGCCGTTCCTGTGGTGGGGCGCAAAAACCCGGAAGCGCCGCCGCCACCGCTTTCGGATTTTGTGCGCCACTGCCGCTGTGGCACTTTCGGATTTTTGCGCGCTGCAGCGGTGGCAGTCTTGTGTGCCGTGCAAAAATGCCATCAGCTCTTCCGGGTTTTGATGCGACACACCTGGGCCCCGCAGGCGACACACAGTTTGGAAAGCTGTGCTCTAATGTTTTGGAGTCTATGTCACCTACCCTTCCTGATTTAGGTATAGAATTAACGAAGTATTTGAAAATTACCAGTTAAATACTTGATGATAAAACCATTTATCAAGAGTAAAGGAACAAGCAGTGAAGAAATACGCTGTAGACTAGCACTTAGTAGATTAGCCATGAAGGCCTTGGAAAATATATTCAGATGCCATGGTGTATCTATACCTATAAAGATCATAATAGTGCAAATAATAGTATTCCCTTTGATACTCTATGGAAATGCAAGTTGAATTTTGAAGAAGCAGGATAGAAAGATTTGATACTTTTGCCCATTGTTGTTGGAGAAAACTCAGAATACTATGGATGGCCAAGAAAACCAACCAACAAATCAACTCAGAGGTCTCACTCTAGGCACAAATGACCAGGCTCAAATTATCATCACATTTTGCAGAGACCTAACACGCTGGAGAAAGCTTTACTGCTGGGAAAGGTGGAAGGAAAGGGAAGAAGAGGGTGACCAGCAGCAAGGGGGATGGACTTAATTACAGGGGTGATGGGTACACCATTGGAAGACCTGAATGTCTAAGTTAGGGACAGATCTTCTTGGAGAAAATTTATGTGGTTGCTAAGTCGACACCAACTTGATGGCACATTACCAATCAACTCCATGTAATTTTAAAACCTAGTAAATTCTGAGTAGATGAAGTTTAGTCTGGATAGTGCCACATCAGTGCAGCTGGAGGAAAGCTTCACAAGATGAGCCTCTAGGTTTCTGTTACACCACTATAGGTATAGGAATCCTGTGGGGGCAGGGTTTACATCCTGGTGCATCTAGATGTTTTAAGTAACTTCCCTCAGCCTAAGTCAGTATTACCAAGGAATTATGAGGTTTAAACTCCATTTCATAAGACTCCCCTCCCTTGCCTTTCACCCATCACTGGGTGATGACTATCACACAAATGACTATCACACTAGTCATTTCAGACTTTTGGCTGATTTGGTACAGCCAAGAATTGTTACTGTGAACTATGCTGTAAATGTAGGAAGGAAACTTGAAAACAAGTTAATGCTCTGTCAGAAGTGAAATGCAGCTAATACAGGGGGGAAAAATTCATTAATTGGATTATTGGCTCTAGCAGATTGTCAAAATTGATCTGAAAGTAAAGGTGGACAAACTATAGCATCTACAGAAATGTCCACCTTCATGGAGATTTAGTTTCCCAGAATTTTTCATCTGGAAAGGAGATTAAAAGAAGAATTGACCAGAAAAAAGGATGAGCTGTTGCAGTTTCCCAGAAGTGTCCACCTCCAGGGAGATTAATAACCTGCAGAATAGGAAAAACCTGACTTAGAAAGGATATAAGTTGGCAGCAAGGAGACAAATGTACAGCAATTGCGCAGTGAGCACATTTGTAAATGTATCCTAGAAGGGCATTTGACTGTGTCTGCTTGTTTCTTCCTTAAACATATGTCAAACCCTAACATATTTGCCCAGTTAAAAAGTTACAGGTCTTTCAGAAGATAACTACTTCTTGATAGTGTTGGTTGTTAGTTTAGTTTTGTTTGCTTTGGCTTTATCTGTTTTTTTTCCCCCTGAAGGTTGATCAGACTTTATTGAACAAGCAGTCTCAGTGTACTCGGAGGCAAACAGGTTGCATTATTTCTCCTCATCTCTCATACCTGTTCTATCATGTGTCAACAGTTATTGACTTAATATTTGTGATCTTTTTACCATTTTTATTGCCATGGATACGTGCCTATCTGACATTTATTTATGCCTGATTTACATGCTTTTTGGAACAGAACCTTCCACTATGCATAGAGTCCCTCTTTTATGGGAGATGGGCGGTAGCAAAATTTGAATAATAATAATAATAATAATAATAATAATAATAATAAGATGACCACTTTTTGGTGCAGTTGTCAATAAGTTTTAAACTTCACAATGTTGTGAAGTTATTTCATATTCTTGCACTGAAAGATGATTTCTGTGAGAATAAGACCAGTTCTTGAACTTTATTATATTGTATTGTGCAATATTATTATGCTATGTAGCCTAGATGTTTCTGAGCAATACATTTATATTCTCTTATATCTGCCTACTCCGAGTGAGATAATAGTAGATATAGGAAGAGTTCATGTACCATAATATTCCAGAATTTGCAAGAACTCCATGGATGCATTGTGTACTGAAGCACATGTAACTCAATCAATCCTAGTAGGAGTGAATAAACCAACTATAGAAGTTTCTGCCGTGTAGCAGAAGTCAAGAACAAAACATGGTTTCTATCAGACTTGTCAGAAAGGAAACAAACCATGGATCCCAGTTCAGATATGATAAAACATGAAAACATCTAATTTATTGAAAGTAAACCAGAGTGTTAGACACTCTGGCTTCCTATGTCAGACTAATGAGGCCACAGATAATTTATTTAAAGCATGAGGGTGGGGAAGCCTGGCTGGTTTTATAAGCTTCAGTGACCAGGGAATTTGGCTTTCAGTTTCACCCAAAGATCCTGACAATCACTGTGATCCAGTTAGCTTTTGCCATCATGGTAGTTACAGATCTTCAAGACACTGATTTTGGGACAAAACTGAAATGCATTGGCCACGGGGGATTGCAGCTAAGGAGGTGTAGCTTGTAAACATAATTAATTCCTGGTAGTAGAAAAAATGAAGCAGGGATTTTCTGGTTCCCAGTTCTGTTTATTTTCAAATGATGTATGTGCATATTCTGCAAAAATGAAAATTCATTTCTTTTAAATGAATCATATGAGGAAAACAAGTATGACTGTTATGTAAGTTAAAATCTGGGTCTGTTGCAAACTGAGTCATTATCTAACAATGGGAAAAGTCATCCTGCAATGTCGTTGGGAAACAGCCACTGTTTTGTCTGTGAGCCATTTTGGTTCCTTGCCTACAATTTGCCCCATTTTGGTAAAGCTTAGTTGTGTCGTACAAAGTGTGCTGAAGCCCTTCACTGGATGGATGGATGCCAGCATTTGTGCACTAGCACAAGGATCTAATTGGTCCCACTGCAATGTTCCTGGGACTACTGTGTTGAGAAGATGGAGCTGCTGTCTCTGTGCATTGGCTTGTAGTATTGGAAGCTGTTAGAAGCAGATGTATCTGTAAGAAATCGGCATACATTCTGGAATTATTAGCCCCCTCTCCCAAATTTCTTTTGCCTTTGGGAAGTAATTTTATGCATATTCATTATTTTGTTTTGAATGCCAGTAACAAGAAGAATTCAAGTATTTCTGTGTTTCATCTGACAAAATATTGGATCGTCATGGTTGGCTTTGCTTAGAAGAAAATTATTCGTAATTGATTTTAGATCATTCAGATGATTAATATTGCTGTATGTAAGGAGGGTGGAGTGTTCATGGTCTTTTTAAAATTGACTCTGTGGTTCAAGAATGACCTTAACAAGAAAAATATTGCTTTGTATACGTTGTTAAAGCTGTGGCCTACTAAATCATGTGGCTGTTGTGAAGTACTGTTTAGCTCAGGGCTTTTCAAACTGTGTTCCATGGAACCCTAGGGCTTCACAAAAACCTGATGGAGTTCCATAAGAGACTAAGGGCAAAACAAAAAAAGGTTCACTCAAAAACAGCACATTTTCTATCACTAGAGCTTTGCTTCTGGGATTTTTTTTAACTAAAAGTTTCTGTAGTGTGAAAAAGTTTGAAAACCTTGGTTATTTTCTAGATCAAGATTCGTCTTTATGGGAGAGAATAATTATTTGTAGGCTGGTGAAGCCACAGTGTGCTTTCCTTGGTTTTAAGTTAGCATATTGTGTGAGTCCAACTATTGTAGTTTGTAAATCATAGCTTAATGCAATGTAAAAACCCAGAAAGAAAAGAAAAGAAAAAAGAAACAGACCAGACTTAATAGGGCTCCAATTCTATAATGAAAGATGCACATACATCAATATGCTGCGTATAGTCTTCCAGGTATGATTGAATTACCATTTCCAGAGTTCCCAGCTTGCCCATTTTGAAGCCTAATGGGGCATGGAATTAATCCTATATTCTCCAAAGGCTGAAAAGCCAATGGAATGTTTGAATGTTAAGTGGTGCCAGGCTAAACCTTAGCACAGGGCTTTCCAAAGTTTTCAGTTGGCGACACACCAATGGTGGCACACGAAAACCCGGAAGCGCTGCGGTAGCAGTTGGCAAAAACCCGGAAGCGCCGCCACCGCAGTGCTTTCGGGTTTTCATGCGCGGTGGCGGCAGCAGTGGTCTCCTGGTGTGCTGCACAAAAATCTGGAAGCGCTGATGGCCTGCCGCCGCCGTGCACACTGCTGCGTGTGGCGGCGCGCCATCAGCGCTTCTGGGTTTTTGCACGGCACACCTGGGCCCCGCAGTCGACACAGTACTGTGTCGCGACACACAGTTTGGAAAGCTATGCTTAGCATATGGTGAAGATGCATAACTTTGACTAGAAGTCACATGGCTTTTTGAGTGGTGTATTGGTGACTGAACTTCAAAAAAAGCAGTCAGGAAAAAATTAACATATTAATTAAAGTAAAGGGAACTGATTCAATTAAAGCCTCTGATGATATGTAGAAGCAGTGATATAGGGGCTCGGGGGCCATACCAAGGCCTTGGGAATGGCCACATGGTACCTGGGGGGGTTGAGGCTATATACCTTGGATATCACTCCTTAGCCTTTGAGCTAATATTAATTGTAGTGTGTGTGTGTGTGTGTGTGTGTGTGTGTATGTGTATATGTATATGAATATGAATATGAATATGAATATGAATATGAATATATGAATGAGATATCCAGTTTGGTGTAGTGGTTAAGGTACCAGGCTAGAAACCAGAAGACCATGAGTTCTAATCCTGCATTGGGCCCAAAGCCAGCTGGGTGACCTTGGGCCAGTCCCTCCCTCTCAGCCCTAGGAAGGAGGCAATGGCAAACCACTTCCGAAAAATCTTGCCAACGAAACTGCAGGGACTTGCCCAGGCAGTCTGCAAGTATTGGACATGATTGAACGGATAAAAAATATATAGTCACATCTTTATGCACGGTATCTTTTTTTCTTCCCCTTTGGAAGTTGTGTTCATAAGAGTGGCTTTAAGAAAAAAGGAAAAAATTGAGCATGGTCCTTTGAGGTCTTTCCTTAAGTGTTTGTAAGGGATTGGATTTTCAGCTAACATTGAGGAAAGATTGCTTCAGTTCTTGTCCTTATAATTCTGCAAGTGACAAAATGCTGGTTTGGTCAATGGTCTTTGTTTTCTAACTTTCCTGACATTTCCTTTCAGATTTGCTATTAGTGGCAGAGCTAGCATTGTAACCATTCTGTCATCTTATTCCACTTAGAGAGTACATTTAGTCCTCAAGGGTGTGATAAAAAGTCTCCAAAATGTGACAAAAATATTATAGGACCTGAAATAAAGTAAATACACATGTATCTTCATAAATCCTCCACCCCTCTCAATTTGCATGACTTCATATCAGGGCACTTGGAAGAGCTGTTTTCAGTTCACATTTACATTAGCTTCTAACAGAACTCCCACCAGATCCTTCACCCTTTAATTTAAATAGTAAATGTTTGCTTTAAACTAGAATATTGTGTTCTAAAGCCAAAGGCACTTAGGAATCAACTTGCGATAATATATTCTTGGATAAGACAAAAACGTTTGAAGGACCTCTCTCAACAAGGTGCAGGTGAGGCTATGGGATTGCTTTAACTGGGCTAGAGTCAACTCCACGGTTTTGCTCTATGGCCAAGCCAGGATTCTGTGAATGTAATTTGCTTCAACTAGTGACAGCAGTTTCACTGTGCATGCACTCACACAAACACTTTCCACAGAGATCTGCAGGTCCATGAGGCATATCCTTTTGTCAGCATAGCCTTTTGTCAGGCCAATTGTCGAATTTGTGGCTGCGACATGTTAATTAAGTCATACAGTCTGCCAATCCAAGATATAATATATAGGCTATCTCTATCTCTAGCACAGTGTTTCTCAACCTTGACAGTTTGAAGATGTGTGGACTTCAACTCCCAGAATTCCCCAGCCAGCAAGAATTGAAGATGTGTGAAGAATTGAAGATGTGTGGACTTCAACTCCCAGAATTCCCCAGCCATTCCACACATCTTCAAGTTTCCAAGGTTGAGAAACACTGCTCTAGCGTGTCGATTTGCATTTCAGAATCGAATGGGAAAGTTGTGCAAATCCAACATGAAATTTTTGTGGATCTCTGTTTAAATTTATTCTCAGATTAAATTGTTGCAAAATGTTATTGTTGCTGTCACAATATAATTATCTGATTGAATTTACTAGTTTGTATTGTTGCTGGGTTCACACATTACTATAAATCATAACATAGTTTGCTTAGGTTAGGTTAGAGCAGCCTTTCTCAACCTTTTGACCGAACCCTTCAAATATTTTTCAGGCCTCAGGGAACCCCTGCACATTCAGGCTCAAATATAGGCTAGAAGTTACAAAATTATTATATTTGTTTCATGCGTAGACCTGTATATAGGCGTACAGAAGGGTTGGTAGTACAATGGCTTTGTAAACAAGCATTTTGGTCTTCCTGCGAATGTCCCGATCCTCAAACACTCTACGCTTCATTCGGGAGAAAGCTACACTCGCAGAGCTCAGGCGATGCTGAATTTCAGTGTCGATGTCGGCTTTTGTAGATAGATGGCTGCCGAGATAAGAAAAGTGGTCGACATTTTCTAGTGACATACCTTTAAGCTGGATTGATGGCGCTGCGGAGGGATTGGTTCGAACTTGCTGGTAAAGCACTTTGGTTTTTTTAATGTTAATCGAGAGGCCGAGCTTTTCATATGCTTCTGCAAAGATGTTTAGGATTGCCCCTCCAACTTCTTGAAAGATTCCATCAACGCTGCCTCCGAAAAATTCTGCAAATTACTTGGGAAGGTAGGCGGACTAATGTTAGCGTATTAGAAGAAGCGAAAACCACCAGCATTGAAACAATGATCATCCAACATCAACTTCGCTGGACCGGTCATGTTGTTCGAATGCCTGACCATCATCTTCCAAAGCAGCTACTTAACTCCCAACTTAAGAATGGAAAACGGAATATTGGTGGACAGCAAAAGAGATTCAAAGATACTCTCAAAGCTAATTTAAAAAAATGTAATATTAGCATTGAGAACTGGGAACCCTAACTCATGAGCGTTTCAATTGGAGGTCAGCCTTTATTAATGGCGCTATGGACTTTGAAGAAGCACGAGTACAGGGCGAAAAGGAGAAAAGAGCTAAAAGGAAGGCACGTCAGGCAGACCCTCATCATGACCGTCTCCCACCCGGAAACCTATGCCCTCATTGTGGGAGGTTGTGCGGATCCAGAATTGGCCTTTATAGCCACTTACGGATCCACCGTTAAAATTTTACCTCAATCTTACTCGGCTACGAGTGATCGCCAATGAAGACCTGTATATACTGTATGTACTAACAGTGTTCTTAAACTAAAAATAAAGAATGAAACTTACCTCTTTAATGTGAGGTTGCCTGAATTTGAAATAATTTTTTAAATGTGATCACCCAGGGAACCCCTAGTGACCTCTCACAGAAACCTAGGGTTCCATGGAACCCTGGCTGAGAAACCCTGGGTTAGAGCAAGAAATACGTTAGAAATTGTAGTTTACACAGCCATCCATATGAATGTAATTATGGCTTGGTGGTGGTGTGTGATCTAGCCAATATCTCATTTAGCTGCCTTCATACTGGATTAGAACACTTTTTTTTCCACAAGGGCAAGTAGCAAATCAGAATGAAGTGTTTCCAGAGAATCCATTTAGCCTCTAGTATGCAAATGTTCAGTTGCAAACACAATACCTGGCTAATTATAATTATTACTAAATGAGAAATATATTATTTCCCACCTTCTCTACTCTTCAAATGTTTGAAGAAAACGTGTTGGGTTGTCTTTTAGTGGTGAGGGCAAAGTTCTGTGGTTCCTTGTTAAAACTTCAGTTCTTATTCTACAATAAATCTTGCTCATTCTTGGCAGATAATATATATATAAAGGCCTTTGTATAAAGGCTCTGAAATGTTTTATACTTGTTTGGAACTTGATTTTAAAAAAAAAGAATTGTTCATAAAGGTTGTATTCCTTATTAATGACATTTCCCCTTGCTTCAATCTGTATCATTTCCAGTTCTGCCTTCTTTCCAAAATTGCTTGAATGAGTTAAATAAGGCTTTTGGCAGAATAAGATGGGGATGGGAGGAGGGGGGCCCTGGGGAGCAAATTTACATTTTTAAGTGCATAGGGACTTGCAATATCATACCAATCTTAAACTTCCTAGAGCTAAACGAATGTAATCCAGTTTAGTCTTGCAAACCAAGGCCATGGGGTTTTTTTCTCATTGTCAAGTTGTAGATTAAATTCACAGTTCTCTGTTTAGTGTTATGTGTATTACATACTGTTAGCAGAACATGAAGAGAAGAATTAGAAAGTGTGAAGATGTTTTGTTTCAGGCAATGTTGTCTTTAAACAGCTGTTAATGTACAGAAAGTGGCACTTTTTACAGAACAGAGCTGAATAAAGAAGCATATCATTTAGTCATCTTACTGAGGACTTTAATTTTTTCTTAATACAAAGTAAATAACAGCACAATTCTGTAGATGTCTACTCAGCAGTAAATCGCATTAATTCAGTAGTGTTTAGGCCCAAGTAAATGAGCATAAGATTGCAGGTTAAAACAATTGATTTTCCTGTACTTACTTGAATCTATAATTTAAGCAGCTATAATGTTGAAATGACTGCTAGCAGGATAAGTTGGAGAAATAACTAAAAGCTTCAAATCCTATAGGAATAAGCAGCATGCATTACATTTCTATATTCTGCATCATTGGTACGAACACTCAAATTCTATTTTATATTTATATTGCTACTTTATGCAGCAAAGTAAAACATACCAAACAGCCAAATATGAAATAGAAAAGGGGGAAATGAAAAAAAAGTAGAGAAGGTAATAATTGTACAGAATTCTAACACAAACACTGTTAAACTCAGCTGGTTACATTCTATTTACTTGCAAAAATTCTTGGATTGTATTTTCAGTATATTGGAAAAAAAGAGAATCTAGTGAGAGCATCTTGGGCTCTGATGAGATGTTGGTAAGCTTGAGAGCAAAAACTCTAATTCATGGGACTCCAAAATAAGTGAAAGCTACTTATTAGAGACTGGCTGTATGTGTTTCCCCTTGCCCCCTCCAAGTATTTTGATATTCTCCATTTTTAATGTCTTTGGCTTAGCCAGCAAATCAGAAAATTACTGAGAGGCTGAATGACACTTCTCAGTCACTCCTAAACTTATATTTCAAAAAGGCCAGATGATTCCAAGTAGATAAAATATTATAAAATAGCTTAGCATACAAATGACTGCTGGAAAATAAATGACCAGTCTTATTAATTTTTTTCTAGTATGATTAAGATATATGTTTAGATCCTTCAAAAGGGAAGTCTTTGTCATTCATACCAGGAAGATGCAAAAAAAGATCTCCACTTTGAAAATGAAAGCTTGGGATTTTCTTTCTTGTGAACAGTACTGATTAAAGATAGGAATGCACTAGTTCACTGTTGTCACATTTTTGTAGGAGCAGACAGGATAGAAGTGTTTGATAAGGCCTTCATAAAGTTTTGATTGTTTCTTTGTTTTATGTTATGTTGGTAGCTTTAAGACCTTTGGATAAAAGACTTGAATATAAATTGAAGTCTTTCCCATAGTTTCTAACTAGTGGTGCCTGGAACAGCTAGTTTTGGGTGGACTGTGTGTAGACCAAAACACACATGAGCACATCTTTTTTGCTATGGAGCAGAAAAAAGCCAGGGTTATCGGTGGTGGTGACAGTGGCAGCTAAGGAGTGGTAGGGAAAGGAAAGCATTGGAAAGATCAGGGGAGGATGGGGCTTGCCAGCACACAGGCTATGCTGAAGAGTGTTGTATTTATGTGGAGTCTGAAACAAAATCACATTTTCATTTTGTCTGCACACCTATAAATTAGTAGAGCCGTAATTCAGTGGAAAACCACAGGGTCCGTCTTTATAACAATAGTAAGCAACCTGGGAACTGGATGTGGCCCCAGGGGATTTGTGTAGCTTCCAAAGTTGCCACCAATATTTGTGAGACTATCCATCACTTGGCATCATCTGTTAGAGTTTTTTTAAGCATATCATCTCTGCCTCTTTTTATCCATTACTGTATTAACTAGTTCCTTTTCCATCCTAATATTCAGTGTAGGTATGAAAGAGAGAAATAGAGATGGTCTACCATTTGTCCAAATTCCAAAGATTTGTTGCTAAAAGACAAGGAATAACTGGTATTCCATTCCTTGCTAGCTGCTTATTTGTGCTTTTCTGTCAATTCCTTCAGGACTGCTATCAACATGCCTTCTCTGTTAAATTTCCAATTAAAGTGTGTGTTCCTAGGCATAGAAACTCTGTGCATTTGATGAAGTAGCTGTAGCTCACAGAAGCATATGCCTTTTAATACATTCGTTAGTCAGAAAAGGTGCTACCTGACTCCTCCTGATTTTTGGCCATCATAGATGAACACAGCTCTCTGTGTTCGTTGCATCCCTGTCCCCGTTTAAAACTTCTTATCTACTTGCCTGGGCTTGCTCAGGAATATAGAGTCTGCCTCTTCCCACTCAGCTATTTACTTCCTCTTTAATCCTTCCTCTGCAAGGTCTCTCATCTGGAGATGCTCCAACAATTGTACTTCAAGGATAACGAAAGATACAGAAAGTGTTTTTTAAGCATCATTATTCTATTAATGGGAAATTGAAATTAACAATACATAAATAATTGAGTGTTAATAATACTAGTAAAATGGCAAATTGCACAGGAAATTCAATGATGATGTTGATGCTAACCCACTGTTTTTACCTGAAACTCAGTGTTTACCAATCATCATCATCATCATCATCATCATCATCATCATCATCATCATCGCTAAGGATCAGTAAAGAGAATTTTCAGTTATGTGTCATATGTGGCTTACTGCTGCTGAGCTACAGTTAGGACTTTGAAGCTATTCATTTTTCCCTATTTTTCCAGTCAAACTCTACCTATTTTCCCCCAGGACCCACCCTTCTTTTGCAGTACTATACAGTTCTTAAGATTATGTATTTCTTAGAATGAGGCCTCCAATTCAGAAAAAATTGCCCACTTCAATTAATAAAATTACCCAATTACATCCCTTGCAGTGAACTCTGAACGTGAAAGGACAGGGTACAGTCTCTTCAAGTTGAGTTGAAGGTAGTTTCTTGAGATTTCCTGAGGTACTTAACAGATCTGAGCCTACGGTTAAGGCCAGCTGGTCCTCTAAAGCACACTGATCTTCTCTGCATTTGTTCTGTATTTATGATTCAGAATCCTTCCCCAAGTTCTGGTTCTGATATACAATTTGGGAACTGAGCTTTCTAAAAAGAGCAGGGTCTAGCACCACATGATGATACACAGATTTTTAAAGGTGCTTTTTGGTGCTTATTTATGTAAAACCTTGTTGGGGGCATATGTCTATTAAGGTATATGAAGGTATATGAAGGTATATGAAGGAATGTAATGTCATTCCTTACATGGCTGGCGTGTCTGAAAAGATAAAACAGATATTTGGCAAACACCACATACCTGTATATTTCAAACCCACCAACACACTGAGACAGAGGCTTGTACACCCCAAAGATCAAACTCCAAAACACAAGAAAAGCAATGTAGTTTATGCAATCCAGTGCAGTGAGGAGTGCTCTGAACTCTACATTGGAGAAACCAAACAACCTTTGTACAGGAGGATGGCCCAACACAGGAGAAGTAACACCACAGGACCAGAGTCAGCAGTTTATCTTCATCTAAAGGAAAAAGGACACTCATTTGAGGACATTAATGTTCACATTTTAGACAGAGAAGATAGGTGGTTTGAGAGAGGGGTCAAGGAATCCATTTATGCCAACTTGGAAAATCCTTCCTTGAATAGAGGTGGGGGCCTCAGGCACAATCTTTCCCCTATTTTCCTCCCTGCTTTGTCTTCTGTGCCTAGGAAGATTAAGACCATTTCGCAAGCTCAACAGCAGCATGGTGATCTTAACGATCCTCCTTTAGATGATAAAGGGACTTAGAAACAACATCTCAAAATAACCATGACCTAGCCCCAGGTGTAAGGTCACACAGCCACCTAGAAACATATTTAAGGATTCCCTTACTAACTTTGCTCAGACTGAAGAAGCTCCTTGGATAAGGAGCAAAACGTTTCCACTGAGAAAATAGAAATCCAGTTGACATGATTCAAGCTACAGACTTGTTGGGGGCAGTATTTGATTAAGAAATCCATAGATCCATCCTCAGATCAGAGTGACCCTTGTGATATATTGTCCCAGTGGAAGCTTTTGAATGACTGGCAAAACTGATATTAAAATATACAGTATTTGTTGTGACTGTACAAATACCCCATTGCCACCTAGTATCTCTCTTCCTGGTGCTCAGTTAGGCGGTTCTGTCTTGCAACCAACTGATTTTTCCTTTTAATTCCCATTCTTGTGTGATCCTACTTTCATCCTATTCTGATTGAAAAGAAAAAAAGTTATGGGTACCTTAACAAGCCAGTGTATAAAAGAATGTAGTTTGATTTCTGTGATGACCAGCAAGGTACATTCCCTCATAATGTTCTAACATTCCTGTAAAGTAGGGAGAAAACCTTTAGGCAACATTTTTCTCAAACTAGGCAATGAAAATGCCGAAGTCCAGTTTAGAAATTGGGAAATAGGCAGGACAAACTACTCTTTAGACCAGTGTTATTCATGCTAGCTGGGAATTCTGAGAATTGACGTCCACACATCTTAAAGTTGCCAAGGTTGAGAAACACTGCGTAGACCAAAACAAAGGCATGGGACTCATTTCTGTGATGCAGATCTAGCCTTTACTTTCTGAGTAGCAAAGAGGGTCGGGCAAATGTTGTATACCCCTAATATGTATAGGATTGGGAAGCTGATACATCTAAGAAATGAGGGGAGGATGCATTTATTTTGGCATAATCTTTTTTATTTTCTGATGAAAACCATCATTTTTTTACTAGCTTAAATTAATATCCAGTCCAATTCTTTACTTAGAACAGTTTTGTTTTTCAGAAGAACTCAATCTGCGTTCATAGCCCTGTGTCAGAACAAAACCTTACTAATGATTGATTGATCTAGACTGGTGGTATTCAAAGTGTGTCCCCTGGAACCCCAGGGCTCCATGAGAATCATCCAAGGGTTCAACATGACAGTTTGCTCTTATGATTACAGTGAAATTATAAGATCTTCATTCCTTTGTTTCATTTAAAAGAGTGACAAGGTATTACATGAAACATATTTAATTAATGGGTTCCATGCTAATTTTTCATATTGAGAAAGATTCCTCAGGTATCTCAAATTTGAAGATGATCTAGACTGAGGGAAGGAAAAATTACAATAATCTTCTGATTCTCAGAAAACTGGATTTTTACTTCAGGTTTTGACTCCATTTTCTCATATAAATCTTCACAAGTTGAATGTAAACTGGGCTTTTGGTGATTTTTTAAAAAACACAACCACCATAAAGGAATTACAGTTTGTAGGAAAAAAAGTAAATCTCATTAACTTTGTATACTGCCTATCTAGCACCTCAGTTTAACTTTCTGAGATAAAACACATATTTTACAATGGCAGGAAAAACCCACAAAAATTACTAAAAAGCTGTGTCCTCTACTCTCAGTTCTGTCTATTAAAATTGGTCTTACTAATTAATCTATTGGTGTGAACCAATTCAATTTACCAACCCTACAGATAAATACAAAACCAATTCTATTCTATTGGTGTGAACCAATTCAATTTACCAACCCTACAGATAAAGACAAAAAGCCCACAGTAAGCAAATAGAAATGTGTACCTAAGGATGTTTGTTGCCTCCATTGTTTGACTTGTTCAGGTGTATCAAAGCAAGCATATTTTTATAGGATATGTATGTGCTTGTCTCTGTGTGTAGATAAACTATGGTAAAAAGGTAAAGGTTCCCCCCGCACATTTGTGCAGTCGTGTCCGACTCTAGGGGCCGGTGCTCATCTCCGTTTGTTAGCCGAAGAGCCAGTGTTGTCTGAAGGTGCTTCCACGGTCATGTGGCTGGCATGACGCATGCAGAACACTGTTAAATCTAATGTTACATCTAAATAAATAAATAAATAAATAAATAAATAAATCTATCTATCTATCTATCTATCTATCTATCTATCTATCTATCTATCTATCTATCTATCTAATGTTAGATCTAAGACATAGCATCTTTTAGCTAAACTATAGTAGGATCAGCTAAAAGATGCTATGTCTTAGATCTAGTGTGATATGAAGGTGATAGGTAGTGCATTGTGGGACTGATTACTCTGGGTCTGTTGGTGCTATCCAGCAAGAGGCTTTTATTTTCAAGATCAGACACAAAGAGATGGCAAGTTAGACTCTGTTTCCTTGGAGATACTATTTTTAATGCACAATATAACACATTGTACTACTGTATATGTTTTCTGGGTCTGTCTTAACTTGTTTAGCATCTGATAAGTTGGGGTAGTGTACAACTTCTTTGTGCCCAGGGTGTCTCCTTCTCCTCTCAGTTGACCTCTGAAGACCATGAGGGCCTGGCTGGCAATGGGTAGTATAAAATATTTTTGGCTTTTTGAAAGGGTTGAGGCCTTCTGAAAGTTACTGGGTTTAAAACAGCAAAATTGATGCTTTAAGGCTACATTTGCCCATGCACACATTCTTTCTCAAATGTTTTTCAGAGTTTATATGTACCTTACATCAGGGGTCCCCAGCCTGTTAGGAACTGGGCCGCGGGGCTCCTGCCTGCAAACCCCGCCCCCTGGTGTGTGCGATTACCCCACCCCCGATGCGCGCGAGTGGCTCCTGCCTGCAACCCCCCCCCCAGTGCGTGCGATTGGCTCCCGCCTGCAAACCCACCCCCCCATCCGTGGAAAAATTGTCTTCCACGACTGGTCCCTGGTGCCAAAAAGGTTGGGGACTGCTGCCTTACATAATGTCTGGATTATTGATATCTCAGGATACACAAAAAGGGCATTGCATTTATAGATGAGATTTATTTTTGTTGAGGTCTAGCACAGCATTACTAGAATCTGAAGACAAATTGTTGTAGCCTATTTAGGGAAGGTGGGACCTGGGCTTGGCTATAATGGTTTCTCAACAAAGTCCCTTTCACATAAGTTGTTTTTTTTAATCTCCTAATGGGTGGTTAGGGTTCATAGCCCACCTTTTGTTCTATTATCCACTATGCTGTAGATGCTCCAGGTAATGATTTCCTTCTCCTTTCAGCTGTAGGAGATTAAGTTGATTATTCAGATCATTATTTGACCTCTCACTGCTCCTATTTCTTGAGCCTTGAAGCCTTTAGAAGATGTTGAGGTCCAGATTTACACAGCCCTAGAATGATCTTATAGGAATACAATTATTGTTGGATTTGCAAGGTTTGTTTTTACAGGTTACGACATGCACGGCTGTCTCTAAACAGAATGTCTATGAAGGTTCTCAGTCATCCAGGTGGAATTGTCTGTAGCTTGAATCATGTCAAAAATAGAAAATAGAAATCCAGTTGACATGATTCAAGCTACAGTCTAAACAGAATGGTTATTTATTTTTTATGCTAATTCTTTTTAATCTTGCTGATTCCCAGGTCATTTCCAGTCCCAATATATGCGGCTGGTTTTAACTTAAAAAGCGCGCTGTGGCTTTGAACCGCATTATCTGAAAGAATACCTCTTCTG
Organism: Charina bottae; assembly: GCA_023362775.1. NCBI lineage: Eukaryota > Metazoa > Chordata > Lepidosauria > Squamata > Charinaidae > Charina > Charina bottae. The sequence goes on along the minus strand of JALMGJ010000001.1, from coordinate 6,436,908 downwards.
TATATTCGTACCTGTATCCCAAAGGCATTTTTGAAAGGCCTGTTCTCGATGCCTCCCCTGTTGAGGTATGGCAGGGAGCTGTCCAGAAGTGGGGCTTTTCAGTGATAGCCCCTAGTGAAAATCCACGGCACTGTGTTGATTACCTTTTCAGCAGCTGGTGAAAGTGCTTTTTAAATCCCAAAGGCATTTTGGTTACAGTATGTGTTATTTTAATTACATCTTACACTTTTGTAATCAGTTTTTATTTTTCAATTTCTGCTTTTGCTTTGTTACTTACTATTGCCTGTATTTCTTGTTTTATTTTGTATATTTTATACTGTTTTTATCAGTCGTTTTAATTTACTGTTTTAATTTTTTGGATTTATAAAGTGGGATTTTTAAAGGGAAGGTGATATATAAATGTTGAAAGAATAAATAAATAGTTCTATCGATAACCAGAAGTCTTTGCACATCATATTCCTGCCTGCCTGCCTGCCTGCCTGCCTGCCTGCCTGCCTGCTCATTCATTCATTCATTCATTCATTCATTCATTCATTTTCTATCCCGCCTTTATTATTTTATAAATAACTCAAGGTGGCGAATATACCAAATACTTCTTCCTCCTCCTATTTTGCCCACAACGACAACCCTGTGAGGTGAGTTGGGCTGAGAGAGAGTGACTGGCCCAAGGTCACCCAGCCAGCTTTCATGCCTAAAGTGGGACTAGAACTCACAGTCTCCTGGTTTCTAGCCCGTTGCCTTAACCACTAGACCGCTTAACCACTAGACTAGAGAGCCAGATTGGTCTAGTGCAGAGCTTTCCAAACTTTTTATGTTGGTGACACACTTTTTAGACATGCATCATTTCGTGACACACTCTTACAGCAGGGCACAAGGCAGGCACTAGGACCTGCATGGAATCACAGCAGGTTTGGAGGCAGCAGGGTACAAGGCAGGCACTAGGACCTGCACGGAATCACAGCAGGTTTGGAGGCAGCAGGGCACAAGGCAGGCACTAGGACCTGCATGGAATCCTGGCAGGGCAGGTTTGGAGGCAGCAAGGCAGGCACTAGGACCTGTGTGGAATCCTGGCAGGGCTCGGAGGCAGCAGCAGCCGCGACACACCCAGACACTGCAGCCGACACACTAACGTGTCCCGACACACAGTTTGGAAAGCTCTGGTCTAGTGGTTAAGGCAACGGGCTAGAAACCAGGAGACTGTGAATTCTAGTCCCGCCTCAGGCATGAAAGCCGGCTGGGGAAAATAGGAGGAGGAAGGAGTATTATGTATGTTCGCTGCCTTGAGTTATTTATAAAAATAATAAAAATTAAATAAATAATAAATAAACTGGTTCTACTATATAACTTATCTATAATTTATTTATTTATTTATTTATTTATTTAATTTATATAACATATATAATGATAAGTTATTCTCAAAATATCACATCATATTCTCAAAAATCTAATAATTGATTCATTCTTTTGTTTGGAATAACATTATTTCTCTTGCAATTAAAAGAAAAGCAGCAGCGTTGAGAAGAGCAGCTTTTAAAGTTGCTAGGGTTTTAATGAATGGAAGTTGTGGTAAGTTTACTAATAGGTGCGCTGGACATTTTAAAAGTAAGGGAATAGCACAATCTGAATCTAAGATCAATTCCAAGAAATATATATGATAGAGTTCTGTTTTCCGGGTCTGTAAGTTTTCCATCTTTTTACATTTTTAAAACCTTTGATAAAGACATCACATCACAATTCCTGAGCCAAACTATTTGATAAATTCTGAAAAGCCACACCTTTTTTTCTCCATCTGGTTCAGCTGTTTCTTGAGCATGTTACTAAACTTTCTGTGAAGTCAACTTCACTCTGAATTTTGACATATGGCACTTTCATTGCAGCATACACTGCATTCCTTCTCTCTTCTTTTTCTGGCATTTGCTCAACATTTATTTTGGATCATGGTTCAGTAGTCAATAGATTTTAAAAGATTTGGTATTTTACAAGCTCTAACTGTGACCAGCAGGTGGCAATAGCAATCACATTTAATTGCATTTTCTTTGCTTTAATATTTAATATCGTCTATATTATAATTGGGTCCCGTTAGAGGAAATAGAGAGGAAAGTTCTTTTTGCCAGTGTCCTCATTTAATACAATAAATGTAGCACATACTTCATCAGGCATATTAAAAAGGTTTTGGTTTAGCAGCTAAATGGGGTTGATGCTGAAGAAGTTTAAATGGTAATTTTTAAAAATGTGCATTCTGATGTGTTTTTATTGCTTGAATATGCATATGATTTTAGTATTTCAGTTCAATTGATGTTTTATTAATATTTTACATTTCTTAATGTAAAGTGAAGAATTCACTCAAAAAGAAAAGTCTAAGTGGATATTGTATTTTGATGGTTTATCGAATGGAAGCTTTTGCTAAGTAGCCAGATTTAACTTATTGTGGCATCTTAACCAGATTACATAGTTTAAAAGCAACAGCAAGAATGATTTTTTTCTCATACTATACAGATTGGGTTTCCCTCTCTGAATGCTTCCCCTTAGTTTTAAATTATGTTTTTCAAATAGTTCATCCCATCCCTTTTTTTACTATAGTCTACCTCATACCATTAGTGTATATTATATCATATAATATCAATCATATGGACTAATACTATGATTTGAAATGCTTGGGTCTGAAAGGTTATTCAAATTAATACATAATATAGTATTCTTTGGTCACAGCAAGTGGCAGCACTGAGCACTGTAGGTAAGGTTTTCCCCTGCACAGTTGTGTCCAACTCTAGGGGGCGGTGCTCATCTCCGTTTCTTAGCCTGAGGAGCCAGCGCTGTCCGAAGATGCTTCCGCGGTCATGTGGCCGGCATGACACGTGCGGAATGCTGTTACCATCCCACTGAAGTGGTACCTATTAATCTATTTGCATTTGCATGCTTTCGAATTGCTAGGTTGGCAAGAGCTGGGGCGAGTGCGGGAGCTCACTCTGTCACGCAGCGCTCGGGTCTCGAACCGCCAACCTTCTGATCGACAAGCCTGGCGTCTTAACCACTGAGCCATCGCGCTCCTAAGCACTGAGCAAACTTTAGCTAATTTCAGAAAAGGTAAGCAGGGTTGCACCTAGTTAGTACTTGGATAGGAGGGCACCTGAAAATCCCAGGTCTGAAGGCTACATTGGGAAGTTGAAGAAGGCAATGACAAATCCCTTCTGCACTGCTGGCCAGAAAAGAAATATGACTCTGTTGGTTAGTCGTCCGGAGCAGAGTTCAACTCATGGGAATCTTTTATAGTATTCTTTGCCCAGACCCAAAAAATCATTAAATTCCTATGTCACAGCTTGATATTAGCTGAGCATTATCCCTTTCACAAAGTTAGCTTACTGGAATATTGTGTTTTAAATCACATGGGAAGCATATCATGTTTTATTATGTCTTAGTTTGACATCCTGTCCGAGAATTCCTAGAATTGTCCCAGTTCTTCTGGAGGCCACCCAGGTAGGGAAGGCTATCTTGAACATCCCCTGATAGATGGAAGCAGAACACTAGTTGAACATGTTCAAGATAACTGTGCTACCTTTCGGGATGGGAGGGGCAAGATTTACTGGTGGGGCAAGATTCTCAATAGAACTTGAAGGCTGGTTCTTTGGAATTAAATTGTCACATTATATTTTAGGGACAATTCTGGGTTTTTAAAATTCTTATTCTTAAAAATCCTGTGTGCAGGATATATAATGTATGATCTGAAATGCACCGGATGAAGGCTTCCCATTGCCCTCCTTATAAATGTTTCTCTCTGGGATCCAGCTAACATGATACATTCCAAAGCTTCTAGAAATAGATTAAAAATAGTTTTATACGTTTAGATTTAAGCTTGTGCTTGTCTTCTTAGTGTGCTATGGCAAGTGGAAAAATGTACAAGTGTATAAGACTCAATGACTCTTACTCTAGTAGTATTTATTTCTGGATAACTTTCCAAAGAAAAAGCAGCTTTACTGTTTACTTTTTTCCAATCTTCTGCTTTTTTGGCACTAAATATTCTTTCTGAAACAGTTATTACTTAAAACAAATATTTTTCCCAGAAAGACTAATGGTTAATGCATGAATGGTTTTCTACATTGTGCTGTATGATGCTAGCTAAAATCGGAACTTCTCAGCACTATCAACTAGGAATTATGAGGTTAAAATATAGTCTAATGTATATACAACTAAATCAACATTCCTAAATGTAACAGTGTTATTTTTTGTTTTTAATTCCCCCCCCCGACATTTCAAATTCTGTTTAAGACTAGACTAACTTTACATCAAGTCCAAGATGAAACACTAGTAAATGAAAAGCAAACTCTACAATTACAGTGCATTCAGTTAAATCTCATTTGGCTTTTTTCTTTTTCCTTCGAATTTGAAAAAAAAGTAAACTGTAATCTCTTAATAACCTGGTATAGCACTGTATATTAGGTTTTGTCTATTATGTTATTGTGTTTTATTGCTTGTACAGTAGACATTTTATATTGTACTGATGGACATTGTAAAATTCTGAGACTCTCATTGACTGTGGCAGAGGAAAAGCCAATAAATAAAGTTCAATTAGTATCACAATCACATTTCAAGTGCAATAGCAAAGCAAAGGGTTCTCATAACAAACAAGGTAAAGTTTATACAGAATAATCAGCAGAAACTGTACATCTTTGGGCAACTCTCACGTATGACCATGAATGCACTTAATCTTCATAATTCAAATGTGATTCAGAGTCTGCCACGGTAGAGATGGGCGGGGATAAATCCAAATAATAATAACAATAATTAAAATAAATAAATAAATAAATAAATAAATAAATAAATAAATAAATAAATTTTAAAATACCATTGAACCCCAAGCTTGGACAAAAGTCATTTTGTACTGCTGAAAAGACAACCTTATTATGCCCTAATTAATATTAAAAGAGATTTTTTAATAAATATAGAGCTGAAGTTCTAAAGATAAACTTAATTTCACTAAGGTTCGTAAATAGAAAATTAAGTCAGCTCATCTACTTAGACAAGTTCTGGGTGGAGTTGTGCACTACTATAATTGAACATCCTTGTTCCAGTCAATAACAGCAGCCTTTAGATCAGCCTTTCTCAACCTTTTGACCTTAAAATATTTTTCAGGCCTCGGGGAACCCCCGCACATTCAGGCTCAAATATAGTCCGGAAGTTACAAAATTATTATATTCGTTTCATGTGTAGGCCTGTAGATATGCATTAAACTAAATATAAACTAGGTCTGTATATATGCATTAAACTAAAAATAATGAAACTTACCTCTTTAATGTGAAGTTGCCTGAATCTGAATAATTTTTTCAATAAATTGTGATCTCCCAGGGAACCCCTAGTGACCTCTCGCAGAACCCTAGGGTTCCACGGAACCCTGGTTGAGAAACCCTGCTCTAGATCTTTCAAATTATTTGGGAAAAGGAGGAACTATGGTTCCTTTTTTTGTGTGTGGGGGTAAAAGCAATCAGCATGCTGTTCAATAAATATACATTAATTACACAAAGACCTTTGAGGTTATGCGATTCTGCTTTTAGCAGACAATGCTTCTGGAACTTTCAGCGATATGGTACTTTCCAAACAACATACTATTTGATGTTTGATGTTCTACTTTCTTTTTTCTATTGTTAAAATAGGCCTTTATAAAAAATTTTAGTCATCTTTTGTGGTTATGCAGAATAATTAGTTGCCGCTTTAAGGACAGTTTTCCGTAAATGTCATCCTAAAACAAGCTTATTCAGAACTGATGTTTAACACTTTCTGCCTTCCCCACCCTGGGAAGGAAGAGAAACCGTCTTTCTTATCAATCTGAATGATACTGAAACATGCTTGGATATATGCTTTCTTTCCAAGATGAACATGATAAAGTTGTACATTGTAGGAGAGGCTCTGTCTGCTTAGAACTGTTGTACCCAGAGATCTAAGCAGACAGACATACAGACATACATACATACATACTCTGTAGCACAGTATAAGCAAAATCTTCAGGGGTAAAGATTCAGTGGGATTTTCCTGGTGAAGTACTGTTCTCTAGATTGTGTACATTTTGGCACATTAATCAATTGTCACAAATGCAGCTTTATTTCATTGCCCTAAGAACATTTTATATTTTGGATCCCAAGCTGTCATAAACAATTTGAGTAACTGCTTTTGGGCTTTTTGAATTTTATATATTATTATTTGAGAAATAGTATTGAAGTTTTTGGATATTAGCCGATTTGTGTATCTTTCACTAAAAGCAAAGACATAAACTTAACACTGTGGAGACTTGATAAATTATAGTTAAGTAATATGCGTGTTTGTGTGTATGTATATAAACATACACACAGACATATACACACACCCCTAACATTTATTCATTAGTTAGGATTTGGCTTTTTATGCCACTTTAAAGTTCTCAAATACATTAAATACATTTCTCTAAGTTTTAGGTTCTTGATAAAGTGGAAAAAAAAACAGAACTAACCCATCACATACTGTACTTTTTGCAAATGAAAAAATAACATGCTTCCCCACACAAATTAGAGGCAGCTATGCAAGTTCATGTGAAATAGTTCATTTCTGCCAAATTACCGTAGTGCAATCCATTGCAGCTTGTTCAGTGCTGGGGTGCAAACAGTGTGTGGTTCCCATTCTGGAACTGACCATGATAAATTGCAGACCTCCCCCAGTTGATGGTTTTGAACATCCGTTTCCTTCTGAGCTTTGTCGCCTATTTGCTTCGCTACACTCTTGATGTTTAAAGTAGTGGGTAAAGGCCATTTATTGTTTTTGAGCTATTCTCTTTCCCAGCTAAAAAAATTTGCTCAATAGATTCAAGCTATCAAAGAATACCGGTGTGGAGAAAATTTTCAGAAGAGAAATCCAGCCCAGGAGAGAGACCTAACAAAATGGATTTAATCTTTTCAATTTGTGGCCTATGTTCTTTTCTCCTCTCTTGGTAAAACTGAAATCATTTACAGAACCTATGCTAAGAATTTGTGCAGTTTTTCTACCGTAACGTCCACTTATCCCACTGTTAGGAGGCACAAATGAAAGCAAAATTGAAGGTGGCTGTAGGTGAACTGGCTTTGAATTCCATTGAAGGCATAAGAGGTTTGAGGGAGAGCGATGACAGCTCTGTGTTACAAATCAGTCCCTATTCATTTTAAAGCAGGTTCCCGAAAATGGTAAACAGCTAAAAATATTGGGTAGATATTGAGTTGAAACCTCATTCATTGCAAAAACAATATGGTTCCTGAATTAGAATTTGGTTTCTTATTTGTTTCATTTTTTTCCTGTATTCCATGATGCTAGACTGTTTTGTAAAGGAGAATGCTGGAACTTTTCATTGGTTATTTCTGTTTGAGGGAAGGTTTGCCAGGTCTTTTCCCTTGCAGAGAGGGAATTCAGGCACATGTGCTCAGATGCACCACTTATCCTTGATGACTCCAAGTGATTGTACAAATAGACCCTAATAAAAGCATTGTAATTGAGATAGTATCAGAAGAGGTGAATGTTCTGCCTATGGTAATGGCCATAGGATTAGTGAGGTCTGCATCAAAATGTTGCAAGTCCCCCCCTCCCCCTGTTCCTAATTCAGGGCTGCAGATAGCCAATAGCAGAAACCTTCAGGCCTCTTGGGGCAAGGGAATTTTTGAAGCGTCCAAGCAATGTGTGGAACTTGGCACACATTTTGATGGAGTGGAGAAAGGATTCTGGACAAGTAAAAAGGTTAATTATTGGTTGGTTAAGGTAAAGGTAAAAGTTCCCCCCGCACATTTGTGCAGTCGTGTCCGACTCTAGGGGCCGGTGTTCATCTCCGTTTGTTAGCCGAAGAGCCAGCGTTGTCCGAAGACGCTTCCGCGGTCATGTGGCCAGCATGACGCACGCGGAACGCTGTTACCTACCCACCGAAGTGGTACCTATTCATCTACTTGCATTTGCATGCTTTCGAATTGCTAGGTTGGCAAGAGCTGGGGCTAGTGCGGGAGCTCACTCCGTCACGCGGGGCTAGGGATTCAAACCTCCGAACTTGCGATCTTCAGATCGACAAGCCTGGCGTCTTACCTGCTGAGCCACCACGCCCTTTGGCTGGTTGGAGACTGGCATTTCCTGCCCATTGGGGTTGAGGTACAATATTATGAATGCTAGAATGTTAGCTGCCAAATTATGAACATTCTGATGCAATTTTGAATATGGGACATATAGTAAGTTGTTTGGAAAGACCTTGGGTATGAACCATTCTGGGACACAGACTTTCACTTTATCACCCTGAAGTATGCCCATGCTTCTTTTTTTTTTTTCAGATATAATTTTTTATTATTACATTCAACATAAAACATAAACAAAACATATAACACATAACAATGATCATATATAACACATAACAATTGTTACGTTTATGTATATATATTTACATTTGATTTTATATAATTATTTTTATTATATTTAATATAATGTATCCTTCCTTACATTATATTATTTATTTATTTATATATTTGTATCAAATTCAATCTTAAGTTTAAATCTTTGTTTTATAATATATAATACATACATATACTCCATTAAAGTTCTTCCAGTTTTTTAACAAAAAAAAAATTCTTGTAAATACTTGATTTACATTTTTCTCTTCTTATACCTCTTTTTTTTCCCTTCGCCCCTTCTTTATTTGTACTTATTATTATTATTATTATTATTATTATTATTATTTGTTCTCTATTTAATGTTATATTCTTTTTGAATATATTTTATGAAGGGGTCCCATGTTTCATTGTACTTCCCCATTTCTTTTCCTTTTATTAAATTTGTTAATTTGTCTGTTTGCATTAAATCCATTACTTTTATAATCCATTCTTCTTTTGTTGGAATATTTTCTTGTTTCCAGTATTGGGCGTATTTTATCCTTGCAGCTGTACTTAGATACTGAAATAAAACCTTTTGTTTTTTATTTATATTGTCTTCAATTTTACCCAATAAATATAATTCTGGTCTCATTCTTATTTCTTTGTCGAATATTTTACATACATATTTATGTATTTTGACCCAATATTTTTTGCTTTTTCACATAGCCACCATACATGGTAGAAAGAACCCCTTTTGTTTTTGCATTTCCAACATAAAATAGAGTTACTCATTTTTGATTTAAATAACACCTCAGGAGACATGTACCATCTAAAAATCATTTTATACATGTTTTCTCTTAAATCATTACTTAAAGTAAATTTTATATTTTTGACCCAGATTTCTTGCCAATCTTCATATGTAATTTCAATTCTTAAATTTTCCTCCCATTTTTTCATGTATTTTTTAATTTTTATGTCCTTGGTTTTCATTTCCAGTAATGTTTTATATATTTTAGAAATTAAATGTTCTTCCTCTTTTTCTAATATATTATCCCAATTATTTTCTATTTTTGTAAATTGATAATTTTTTTCGTCTATTTTATATTGCTCTTTTAATTGGAAATACGTAAACCAATGACATATTATATTTTCATTTTCTAGTTCTTCCCTTGTTTTAAGTTTCTGAGTGTTTCCTTCAAATTTTAACAAATTTTTATATCTTATATATTCTTTTTTATTTTGACTCCCTAATCTGGTACATGCCTCTTGGGTTGACACCCATAGTGGAAGATTTGGTAATAGTGTTTTTTTGTATTTGTTCCAAATATTTAGCAAGGATTTTCTTATTATGTGGTTATTAAATGCCTTATGTATTTTGCTTTTATTATACCACATGTAACCGTGCCAACCATATCTATTGTCGTGTCCTTCTAAATTCAGTAATTTTTCATTTTCTATGCCCATGCTTCTTATTCTCAACTACATATTTAATACTGTATTGCAATCTAAAAAATGAAGTGTCTTTATAGTCAGTTCTGTTATAAATTTGCCACAGAAACTACTGTTTCTACTTATGAAGATTTCTCTGTAACGCAAACTCTAAAGGTAGTAATTGTAATATTTTTTTGGGGGGGATTACATTAATTGGACCCACTGGTTTATATACTGTTTTTTTTAATTTATTTATACACACACACACACACACACACACACACTGTTTTATTTTACCTGACGGTGCAACAACGTTGAAGCCTTGTAATTTTCTTTTGAACTTATTATTATTTGCCAAGTTGATTACATAATAACAAACAAGCATTCCACATTCCTTTTGTACCTGAATAATCTTATTAGTAGATCTTGGCACATATTCAAGCAAGTCATTTAGTGGTTTGGCTTGACTAGTGATCTGTCTAGAAATCCTGTTCTGCTATGGATACTTACAATACACCTGTCATTTAAAAATATTGCTCATTGCTGACAAGTTGAAATACATGTTTTTGAGAGAAAAAATGTGGAATTGAAGTGTCTCATTGTTATTAGTTTCCTTAGTTTCCATTAAAGTCCCATTGAATCCCATTGAATTGTTTCTTTTAAAAAAATCATATCTAGTTGCACATTTTAAAAAAGCTATTTATTATTGATTGTGAGACACTCTGAGAAATCCCAAAGGCAAAATTTGGAGATGATAAATCTTGGATGGTAGGTGAAAGAGATTTTAGGGAACCTAAAAAATAATGGAAAGTAGAAATACACTTTTTTGTGAAGGATAAGTAAGGTTTTACATAGTTGTATCTCAAACTCCGATTTAGTTCAAATTCCAAATGATGACCACCTAATTGCTAAAATGTGTAAATTATTGTTAAAAGGAGAAATGGTGGAGGAACAAGTTAAAGACTGTATGATACAATGGGCAAAAAATATTGGACATAATATACAAATGCAACAATGGGAAGACATGTGGAACAAAGGATTAAAATTTACTTTGTGTTATAATTTGAAGGAAAATTTTTATAAGATGATGTATAGGTGGTACATGACCCCACAAAAACTCGCTAAAATGTATGGGAATGTTTCCAACATATGTTGGAAATGTAAAAAACAAGAGGGGTCTTTTTACCATATGTGGTGGACATGTAAAGTGGCAAAGAAATTTTGGACTGAAATACATTCATTGATGCAAAATATATTACAAACACGAATTCCATTTAAACCAGAAATATTTTTACTTGGACTGTTAGATGTACAAACAGAAAAACAATTTATTAGAATTACACAATATATGATTACAGCAGCAAGACTTCTTTATGTGCAAAATTGGAAAAATCAAATGTTACCAACAATACAAGAATGGATGCTAAAATTAATGGATATGGCAGAAAATGATAAATTAACATGTTTACTAAAAGAAAATTCAAATTGTTATTATCTTAAAGAGTGGAAACCGTTGATGGACTATTTGCAAAATGCAGGTGGAGCAAAGCTTGCATGGGGTTTTGATGATTAGATTATATATAAATAAAATATATTAGACAAGAAATGTAAATGAATATTATATCAAATGCTAGCATGTAAAAAAATTTTCTTTTATGTATTGATATGCCAAAAAAAGATCGGAAGTTGACTAATTTCTATATCTTTTTCTATTTTTCTATTTCTTTTCTTTGCTTTTCTACACTTTTTTCTTCCTTTCTTCGATTTGTATTTCTATTTCCGTTTCGTTTCAAACTTTTAACTATGTATATTTTAAAATCTCAATAAAAAAGTATAAAAACAAGGATAAGTAAGGTTTTTCTGTTCTCTTTCTGTTCTATTTCATGGACATTCACTCTGTTCATGCACTTTTATATTTTGAAATTTTATTGTAAAATGCTTCTAGCATTAATGTTGTAACTCGCACATGTAGCTTGTTACAACTTTCTTTAATTTCTGATTCTTATTTTTCTGATTCTGAGTCTTATTTTTCTGAATCCTGATGGTGTACATTAAAGCGCTGGTGTACATTGCTAATAAAGCAATAGTGAAAATGGAAAATGAATGTACTGTAGCTTTGGGGCTTGCTCTGTCCACATTCCCTTTTTTCATTGTTTAGTGTGTGTGTGTGTGTGTGTCTGTGTGTGTGTTTGTATACAACTGCTTGGGTGGTATACTGTAATCTAGATTCAGGGAGGATGTAGGGATCATAGATGAACAGCGTCAGTGAGAAATTGCAGCATCTCGCACATGCCCAGCAATTTAAATCCCCAAAACGAATGTTAAAAAAAAATGGATTGCTCATATGTTGCTGCATATGAGAAAATTAAGAGAGGAATATATTTAGCTGCAGTTTTATATCATGCTAAGTCATGGTTTGTCAAATAAGCCACAGAAGCTGGGTTCACACAGCATACTTAGCTAGGAAGCACAGTGGAATCAAACAATATGCTAAGCCAAACGTCAACTGACCTGGGGGTTATCTGGGGGGAGCTCGATCCCATTGAACCAGAGGAAGTGGACAGGGCTCTTGCAGCTGCTAGTTTGGCCACTTCTCTGTTAGATCCGTGCCCCTCTTGGCTGGTCAAGGCTGCCTGGGAGAGGACGTGTGATTGGGTCTGGTTGTGTCCTGTTCCGACTTAAGACTTGACACAGGAAGCGATTCTTTTATTTAGCAACAAAATATACAGTTAATTCACACTAGCTGATAGCTCACTCACACGTCATAGCAATGTGCAGCGGTGGGCATCTTGCGAAAGGCGGCCCGCGTGGTGGCAAGGTGAGGTTCGGAGGAAAGTCCTGCGTGGCTACAAGGCAAGGCTTGGAAGTGGGATCCGATCTGGCAACAAGATGCGGTGCGGAGAGGCAGTCCTGCGTGCCAGCAAGGCAAGGCTGGGAATCAAAACCCGGCGCAGCAACAAGGTGGCATGGAAAGGCAATCCAGCGTGGCAACAAGGCAAGGCTTGGGCATGGGATCTGGTGCGGCAACAAGATGAGGTGCGGAGAGGCAGTTCTGTGCGGCAGCAAGGCAAAGCTTGGGAACAGGATCCGGTGCAGCAACGGGACGAGGCGCAGAGAGGCGGCCCTGCGTGGCAGCAAGGCAAGGCTTGGAAATGGGATCCGGCACGGCAACGGGACGAAGCGTGGAGAGGTGGTCCTGCGCAGCAGCAAGGCAAGGCTCTGAGGCTTCCAGCGCGGCAGCAAGGGAAGGCTCGGGGTCTCGATACTTCTCGGCAGGAACAGGCTTCGGCGTAGGGCTGCGTGAACAGTTGTCTCCGGCAACCTGGTCTGGGTTCTGGCGCCTTTTAGCTCTTCAATTTTCCCGCCGTTTCTGTGAAGGGCCCAATCATGCCACCTGCTCAGCCCGTCTCTCCGCCTTCCTTTCTTGCGCGCTGATAGGTGGCGGTGAATCCGCCCCCTGGCTTTCACCAATCGGTGGCTTAGGATCTTGCTGCCCAAAGCTCTGTGCTGCTCCTTCCCCTGGTTCCATTTTCGTGCCTTCCCCAAACTTTCCCACCTTTTCAACGGTCGGCCCCCCTCCTTCACCTCGGATTCAACCTCCATCCTGACAGGTTGGTGGTTAATTCTTCCTTGAGGGAGGGGGTAGTCCTGTCAGCTCTTAAGGAAACGGCAGTGTGCCCTCTCCTCAAGTGGCTGTCGCTCGACCCAACTAGTCTGGACAGTTTTTGTCCAGTCTCTAACCTCCCCTTTTTAGGGAAGATTGTGGAGAAAGTGGTTGCACGGCAGCTTCAAAGGACCCTGGATGAAGCGGATTATCTGGACACCTTTCAGTCAGTGTTCAGGCCAGGTTATGGGACTGAGATGGCATTGATCATGCTCTTGGATGACCTCTGGTGGGAACGGGATGGGAGTAGTGCATCCATCCTTGCTTTTCTTGACCTCTTAGCGGCCTTCGATACCATAGATCTGGACCGGCTTTGGGAGTTGGGGGTGGGCAGCACTGTGTTGCGCTGGTTCTCCTCCTTCCTCCAGGGTCAGTTCCAGTCAGTGTTGATAGAGGAGAGAGGTTCAGGCGGTGGCCCCTACTTTGTGGGGTGCCCCAGGGCTTGGTCCTATCTCCTCTCTTATTTAACCTCTACATAAGGCTGCTGGGTGAGGTGATCTGATGGTTTGGGGTGAGATATCATCAATATGCTGATGATACCCAGCTTTATATCTCTCTTCCAGGATGCCTGCATGATTTGAACCCCGGTCTCCTGCTCCAAAGGCAGTGCCCTAACCACTATGCTATCCAACCCACCCACCCACCCATCCATCCACACAGACACAGACACAGACACAGACACACACACACACACACACACACACACACAGAGTATATATACACACACACACAGTATATATACTCTCAGGAAAGAGCTGAAGACCTGGTTCTGCCGCCTGGCATGGGAAGGAGGAAGGGATAGTTCCTCATGGGGGTGGCTAATCCCCTAATTTTATAACTGTCATTCTTTTAACTATTCCATTACCATCTGGATTTTCAATTTAATTTATTTTCAATTTAATTTATTTTTATTGTATAATTGAGATTTTAAACCTTATTTTAACTTGTTTGTTGTGAACCGCCCAGAGTTCCCCATGGGGGGAGATGGGCGTTTATAGAAATTAAATAAATAAGTAAAAATAAATAAATAAACAAACAAACAAACAATAATATAGCTTAGTATGATGTATGAATACAGTCTTCATGAGCATTTCTATCTTTTTGTAATTATTATTTTAAGAAGCAAAAATAATTATGGTCAGTCCATTGAAATGGCTAGAAGCAAACCCTGTTTGCCCAGCAATTCCTATCCTCTGTTTGTAGTGGAATTAGTTTGAGTTTTGGGAGCATTTCTTTTAAGCAACCTGGGAAACTTAGCTCCGCTTCATGCAGTGTGGGTGAAGTTGCAGCCTTCTGGCTTGCTAAAACTAAGGTAATGGCAGAGACCATGTGATGAAGCACTTCAGGCTACCTTGTTTTGCTGGATTCTCACCAGTGGTTGACTTGCAAAAGTTTTTTTCCACATCAAGGAAATGGTTACTGTAATTCAACTTTTGATCTTATCTAGAAAAAGAAATGTTTTTGGCTGGCTTGGTATTTTTCCATCAACTGATAGAGCAAATGGAATACTAGGCTAATCTCTAGGCCAAATAATTCATTTTTTGCTTTGCTTCTGTACAGTACTTACTTTTATTTGCTAAACTCATTGTACCCCCTGTAGCATTCGTAGTACAATTATTCATTGGCAAACCCTAATCTTGAGGCTATGCCAAACCTGTATCTGAGTTTATTTTTGAAATATGGCTGTTACATATCTCGAAACACCATACAAACAAACACGGAGCTTGTGCGTAGCACTATGGATAGCTAGGCCTTTTCTGGGTAGCACGTGTAAAGAGGATTAATTCATTTAGCAATTTTTCATTGGTTGTAAAATTCAACCAAATTATGCTAGAGTCCCCATTTCAGTGAATTCTGGCTTTTTAAAAATTGGTTTCATTAGTGGATGAAAATATTGAAGCAAAGACAGAGACTGTAACTGGAAGACATGAATATAAGCTATATAATGAAAATAGGGTCTATTTCTGGCACTATGCAAATAAGTTATTTTCATTGCCTGGCTATACGGTTGTAATATTAAGTTAGAGAGCTACAAATTTATTTATAGATAACTATAAAAATGATTTATATTTAGAAATAGCCTTTTTTATATTTCATAGACTTTTTTTAGCACAAATTCATGCAGCTTGTGATAGTTTCTATAATTTTGGTGATGAGTTCTTCTGATAAGAATAACACAATCAAATTTAACTGAAATTCCCCTCTTTACTCAGCTTCTTGTATCTTTCCTATTTAATTCTATTTTCAGTGCAGCTGCAACCCAAAAATCTTACAAAGAAATAAAATGAATCTCTTCCTCCAATCATGTATGTCTTATTCAAAATTTTTAGAGCTGAAGGCAGGCAGAGGACAGTTTCTTATAGCTAGTTTTCCATAAGAAAGTGTTCTTTTAAATATTGGCTTCTTTTGGTTCCTTGAACTACTTCAGTGTCCAACGTCCACCTATGTTTCCTATTAATAAGTGGAGTATCTATTAGGGTTGTACTGATTATTCTTCACTTGATTTTCACAAGCCATACTTTTAGTAGGTGGAAAGGCCAAATTAGACTAATCTTTGTTAGCTGGATTTGATACAATTAATTTCCTTGACTGCTGCTATCTTGGTTTCCTTCCCCCCCAAAAGGCTGCTTCCTTGATTTCTTGGGTCATCCCACTCAGTCAGGATCTTGTAATGAATGGGATAACATCATGATCCTGCAAGGCCAATTGTAAAATGATTTAATTAATTCATTGATATCACATACTGAATTAGTCTTCCCGACATGTGGTCTTCCATATCTTTAGGACTAAAATTCTAATGTTCTTGAATAGTGGCCGTGCTGGCTGAGATTATTTTTGATATACAGGTAGTTATGACAGTCATTGTGACTGGAATTTCCATTGTTAAGCAGTGCGACCGTTAGGCTAAACATCAGGTGACCGCATCGCTTATGGGGTGCACTGTTTGGAGACTTGAGACCCACGGGACTTGAGGTGGCACTCTGTGGTGGCGGCAGTGCAGGGGCTAAAGTAGAGGCCTGGGGGAAATAGCGACCAGCTGAGACTGCTGAAGGCCCAGGCTTCTATTCAGCCCCAGCACTGCCGCTGAGGAGTGCCGCTGGGCAGGGTGGCCAAAAGGGCAGGGATGGGGGGGGGGAGATAGGTGGGTGTTATGGGTTGAAGTGGGCCTATGGCTGGAAGTGTGGGCAGCTGCCAAGCGCCCAAGTTTTGATCACATGATTGCGGGGGCGCTGCAACAGCTGTAACTTCGGGGACTGGTCATAAGTACCATTTGTTCAGCACCACTGTAGCTTCGAATGGTCACTGAATGAATGATCGTAACTTGAGGACTGCCTGTAGTTTAAAATATATGGAGGCCACCAGATTGGGCTAGATCAGGGCTTTCCAAAGTTTTCCTGCAGTGACACACCAACCGCCGTTGGTGTGTTGCCGCGGGAAAACCTGGAAGTGCCGCCATTGCGGCAGCACGCAAAAACCCAGAAGCGCTGCTGCCGCTTTTGGTTTTTGCGCACCACCATTGGTGTGTCGCCGCAGGAAAACCCGGAAGCGCTGATGATGATCAGCGCTTCCGGGTTGTGTGGTGACACACCAGACTGTGTGTGGCGACACACTTGTGTGTCGCGACACACTGTTTGGAAAGCTATGGGCTAGATGAATGTAAATGAAATATTGGATATTTATGCCAGAAGTGCATATACCCACACAAAGTAAAAAATGGGAGGTATTCTGCAGAATAGTTGCTTATGTTAAAAGGTATGTGTATGTAATGCAAACATTTCTATAAATCTACGAACATATTGGGTAATAAATAGTTAAGTACCTTTTGAAAATAACTTAAGAAATGGGAAACAGTTGCATTCATGGATGCTAAACATTAGGACTGTGCAAAGTGACTCTATTTTATTTTGATAAGTTGACTTGAAGTAATCCAATTTAAGACAGAGCCTTGTTTTGGAAAAAATTGAGTCAAAATTCAAGAGTCACCCTTGAATTGAACCATTGAAGTGATCTGATTAAATTCAGCTGGCCACTTTAATCTAGTGTCAAGGGGCCTCGTTGCATGCACAGAAACTTTTTGATGTCCACATTGAAGTGGGGACAGGTGGTCCAATCCAGTTGAAGAGAAATGCTGCTTTGATTTGTCATTTCACTTAGAAAGTGCACCTCAGTCAAAACTTTGTTAAACTGAGGTGTCTCTTAAGAGCTCTGCCAAGCCCTTAAAAACATGATTATTTTTATTGTGAACTGCCCAGAGTCCCTCGGTTGGGGGAGATGGGCGGTAATACAAATTTAAATAATAAATAAATTATTGTGAGAAGTAGAAGTTCCATCTTCTTTTGCTGATCTGAGATTTCTCACTGTATATGTTCTCTGTGAAAAACTTTTTCAGTAACAATAGTAAATAATCGTGTTCTGATTTGTGAAAAAAAAAGAGTAAGAGGATATGGGGAGGACACATGGAGAGGTCAAGCAGCTTGAGAAGAAAGTTGTACAAATCTCAGTAAGAGATGGCTGATACAGAAGACCTAATAAGAGTAATATTTTAAAAGTCTAAAAACATTGTAAAGAGGTCTGTAGAAATATAATTATATATAAGGATGCTTGAGAATGAGACACCTAAGAGGAGAACCGTTTTATCAGTATTTCTAAACAGAAACCTATTGGGTGTTGATCTTTAAGATTTCACATGGAATTTAAATAATTTCTCTATTTTGCATGCTTTGGTTGAACCAGCCTGTTTCCTTTGACAAACTGTACTGCCTTTCAAAGGTTTTCTCCCTCCTTTTTCAGGGTAAGTGTGCATATTCATTTGTGTGCAAGAGAAGGAGATTGATGTTTTTTATTGCCCACCCTGACAACTGACAACTACAGCATTGAGGTGAGGTGGAGGGAAACTGTCAGGCTGTTGAAATCCCTCTGGAGAATTGACACCGTAGCTGTATTGGAGGGCGAAAAGAATACAAATAACAGGGAAGTTTTGAGTTACCTTGCTTTCTGTCTTGATGCTATCGCTGACAGCCTGAAGCAGTATAAGGGCAACCCAAGCCAGGTTCATTTGGGAATGCTAAGGAGTTAATGTTTTAGTATTGCTGTATGGCGACTAAACAGATGGTGTAATTAGCTTGCAGCAGTGAAGAACTATATTTTTCTGCCAGGGTAAGAGGAAATAACTGTGGGTGGTGAACAAGACCTTCTAAATTGATCCTGAACCTGCTTATAAAAGTATGCTAAGCACATATAGTGCAAGGGCCTCTTTCCAACTCCATCGCTACTTTCAGTTTTATTTTTGATGCAAAGATACAAACATATCATATCCAAGACTAATTTGGACAAAGTTATTGGCATATTTTAAGAGGAGCATATGTCAATGAGAGCATATGATGAAAGAGATTCAAAAGTAAATTTTCCCCTTCTTTTCCTGTGTAATATCATTCTGGAAAATACCTCGGTGAATAGAAGTCCCGCTTTAATTGCCTTCTTTTTTTTCATTGGTCCACTGCAGGCATAATTCTCAATTCTTAACCAAAGTTAGATGATCTGGAACAGGCCTACGTATCGCAGCTCATGCTGCCCAGGGTCGCTATGTGTGAGATGTTGCTTGCCTTTACATACAAGCAACGGTTAAGATTAACATATTTCTTACAAAATGGTTGCAAACTTAAAACCTGGTTGTAGATCTTGGTTAGCCATACTTAGTCATAGTAATTTAATGCTGAACCATTGGAAAGGCTGATAAATGAGGAATTTGTATAAATAGGTAATGCACAGAATTCTCTGGATGGTTAATAAATACGTGGCATCTTCTTTTAAACAGAACTCTGAAGAAACCTAGATCTTTATCTGTAATATTTCTTGTAAAACATCTGGGGTAGAAAGTACATTTTCAGATTTAGGGTAGATATGCTTTAATTCATTGTTGAATTAAATTACTATTTAGTTCACAACTCTTGGTTGTAGTCTGGTTCAGAATTATAAAGTATGTGGAATCTTGGAAAGACATCTGTATATACTTTGAACTTATTTAATTTATATCGTTGTGGATCACTAAAAGAAATCTGAAATTTCTCGTAAAACTTACCTGCTATAATTAAATATTAAATATGGATTTTTATGTATGTAGAGATCCATGTAAAACACCAAGCTTGTGTCAAGATTAAACCCCGTGGGCCTGGCCATGATAAATGAGCAAATAGTTCTACAGCAGTTCTGGATAAAGTTTGTGGAGAGCTCTGTGCTCTGTTATGTACAGCTTCATGTTTCATTTATTAGGTCTTCAGATTTAAATTCAACTTCCAAACTGGCCCAAAGTCGCTCTTTGAGTGAGATGGGTGGTGATGAAATTCGAAATATAAATAAAAATATAAATAAATAAAAATTGATGATAGATGAATAAAGGGAATTTCCATCAATAAGAAATAGGAGACAAAGTAAGAAACAGGAGATGATGGCAGTCTAGAAGAACTGAATTATTCTTAAGGCTTTCTACATATACTGTTGTGAGCATTCACAAACTATACTTTTAAAAAGGAGTGACAAGCTGAAAGAAATAGGTATCAATGACCTGGAATCTTTACCATGCCAGCCTTTTCAGTACATTATTGTTGTTGTTCAGTCGTTTAGTCATGTCCGACTCTTCGTGACCTCATGGACCATAGCACACCAAACCTTCCTGTCCTCCACTGTCTCTCGGAGTTTACTCAAATTCATGTCAGTACATTATACCTATTGCTTAATCTGGAAGCACTTCTTAACTTGTCCCAGATGGCCAGGCAGAACAGAAGTAAAACACCTTTAGAATTTGGCAATACATTTAGGAATTGCTGTTGATGGGTTAATTTGCACAATCAAAATGAGATCATCACTATTTTAAAAACAATCATGAAAAAAATTGCATTTGCAGTTTTTGAATTGAAAACTCCTGTGCCCTTTTTTGTCTATGGATAGTTTTATTTTAGTCAATGTTTTTTGTAACCCAGAATTAAATATAGAATCAAAAGAAAGAAAAAATAAATTCAGAAGATGCTGAATTGAAGTATTGAGGAGGTACACCTCACAGTTTGGGAAACCCTGGCTTAAGTGATTGCATAATTAGCCCAGTTCTTCGCATTACACCTTCAAATTATTCACATAGCCTTGTAGTTTCAGGTCCACCTGAAGGAAGTAGAAAACATTTAATAAAATGTTTGTAGTTTCATAAATATAAGGTCGGCAGGGCTGAGTGATTATCATAGTTGGCTAAATACTTTAGCCTTGTTCAGGCACTACAAGAGGAGTGGTGAACTGTCCCTCTCCTAAATCACAGTGAGGATGTCAATGAAGAGGTGGTCTCCATGAGCACTGTGGATAAATCCAGCTCATGCAGAAGGGTTTGCATATTGATGAAGCTCCCCACTGCAGACATTCATGCTGTAACCATGGCTCTTCAGTGATGTCACAGTATGACTTGGAAAGGAGACAGACCACTTTTATATGCTGAATTCAGTGTAGAAATGCATTGTCTGAGGAAGGCCTTTGAAGTACTTTTTTATTGGATTGGTATGCATTACATTCTGGTGAACTGTTCAGAACTTATGGTTGTTGTGGGTTTTCCGGGCTGTGCGGCCGTGTTCTGGCAGTTTTTGTTCCTAACGTTTCGCCAGTAGCTGTGGCTGGCATCTTCAGAGGACAGGAGCACAGCTAGAAGATTCTCTCTGTGCCCAAGTGGAGGGTGTGTGTTCCTGCTGGTGTTTATAGCTGCTGAGAGGTCATTTGCAAGAGATTGGGAGAGGGTTTTTTGTGGTGATCAGGGGGTGTGGTGCTGTCATGTGTGGGATTAGCACATCTATTGTGTGAGTTGTTTGTATATTTCTGTGGTTGACCAAAAATATACAAACAACTCACACAATATATGTAATAATGTGATAATTTTTCTTTACTAAGGTATTGTACCTATCCTTATAACACCGTAGAGAAATGCTATTTCATGTGCTTTGAAAGAGATATAAGGGAGGCCACTAAATTGGAAATATTTATTTTTCAGAACAGGTTGCTTTTTTTTTTTACATTATGTCCGAACATGAAGATAAATTACAGTTGCTAGAAAATAGAGTTGGAATAAATAATTCCATAAGGGGAACCAGATTAGTCTGTCCTTAAAGGCAGAGATAATTTATGGCAACTATGTGTTTTGTGACATACTAGTGTTTTTGGGGAGCCAAATGTATGTGAAGTGAATTCTGATATGAATAAAGTATTCAGAATGTTTCCTGACTAACCAATTACACTATGACCGTTAAATATAGACTGATGTATTCAGTGTAAGGGGTATTTATGTAAAGATGACTATGTCCACAATCTCCCTTCCCTAATTAGGATTCCTGATTTTTTCTTAAAGTTCTGAAAAAAATTAGGATTGATTTGAGTTCCAGTTTTTAGGACACAAAAGAGATCTCATGTAAGTTACAAGAATCCAAAGTAAATTTGCCACATAAAAAAAAATCTATTATATATTTAATAAATATTACGTTGGTGAAGTAACTTTAACTAGGATCAAAATCCTGATTAGATTTTCACATATGGTGAAAAAATACAGGCGTATCTTCTAAGCAGATAGCCAGATCCTCTAAACTCATATTGTTTTGATTTCTGTCTCATAACACTCTGCAGAGTGATGGAAATAGAGATTCAAGTGTAAGCTTTAAACCAAGAAATGTAAAAGCTGTGGCACATACTCTTGAAAACCCGGTAATTGTGTGTGAGAGTGTGTATACACACAGACAAACACACATGCTTAGGAGAAACCATCATGATTAATTGAAGGCATATCTACTTTTTTTTGTCTATTCAAAGAGAGCATCATAAGGTTTACATGAATGATAATCAGGTACAGAGCATTTAGGTGAATAGCAAAATAAAATGCACACAATGAAACCTATCTCAGTTGTGTCAATTGTCCTATTCTTTTAGATATCATTACATTTGGTATTTTGTATAAGTTATAGGGTTTCTCTTAAATACTTTGACTATTAAGCTCTCTACAGGAACATTTTTTAAAGGAATGATGTATTTTTAGTTCGGCAGTGTTGGGCTGTGGCTGGCATCTTCAGAGGCAGAGTTGCCTGTGGTCTGTGTAGCTGTCGTGGTTAGGCGAAGAACAACGCTGAACCTCAGAATTAAGCTCTAGAACAGAGCTTTCCAAACTTTTCATGTTGGTGACACACTTTTTACACATGCATCATTTCGCGACACACTCTTACAGCAGGGCCCAAGGCAGGCACTAGGACCTGCGCGGAATCACAGCAGGTTTGGAGGCAGCAAGGCACAAGGCAGGCACTAGGACCTGTGTGGAATCACAGCAGGTTTGGAGGCAGCAAGGCACAAGGCAGGCACTAGGACCTGTGTGGAAACCTGACAGGGCTTGGAGGCAGCAGCAGCCGCAACACACCCAGACACTGCAGCCGACACACTAACGTGTCCCGACACACAGTTTGGAAAGCTCTGCTCTAGAACTTTATTGTTCTACCTTACACAGAATCTTGCCAAAGTAAGCTACACTAAGCAGTTCTCTGGGGAAAAACCCCAGACACTTTAAGGAGGGTCCGGCCTGACCTTTTTGGACGGGCGCCCAAGGTCTTCGAGCCAACATCACTTTCTCCCTCGGAGACAGATTCCATCACATCAGCAGACCGACTACTTTGCCTCTGAAGATGCCAGCCACAGTTGCCGGTGAAATATTGGGAAATCTGTTATCTAGACCACGGTCACAAAACCCAGAAGCTCAACACTGCCCAACAGATACGGGCCATGAAACCTACACTAGCATATATTTTTACTTTATCTAGAATTTCTCTTTATGACTGGTGCTAAATCACAAAGGCAAACCTGGAATCAGTATAACTCCATTTCACATTTTGCTACCTTTCTGATGTGACCCTGAAAACTGGGAGCTGGAAGTTGGCTCCATTATTGGTATGCTGACTTACCTGCTCCTCTGTTGAGATTTTTGGTGTGTCAGTATCTATTTAGACAAGATGGTCAATTAAATTGTAAGATGGTACTTATAAGGTCTCCTAAGGATGTGAAAGTAGGGGCGTGGTGGCTCAGCGGGTAAGACACCAGGCTTGTTGATCGGAAGATCGCAAGTTCGGAGGTTCGAATCCCTAGCCCTGCGTGAGGAGTGAGCTCCCGCACTCGCTCCAGCTCTTGCCAATCTAGCAATTTGAAAGCATGCAAATGCAAGTAGATGAATAGGTACCACTTCGGTGGGTAGGTAACAGCGTTCCGCACGCGTCATGTGGCCACATGACCGTGGAAGTGTCTTTGGACAACGCTGGCTCTTTGGCTAACAAACGGAGATGAGCACCGGCCCCTAGAGTCGGACACGACTGCACAAATGTGCAGGGGGAACCTTTACCTTTTAAGGATGTGAAATACTGCTTTATTATATATGCATTATACCTTTCATCTTTCAGCCTCAGCAGTTTTTAATCCAAGGAGTTAGCATAATAGCTTTTCTTACACAAATTTGTTATCACTAGTATGAGTCAGGGCTGAGATATTGTGAATCATGCAAGATTACAGTAAATACCTCAAAGAAATACTATTCTGGTGAGTGTAGATAATTAAGTAGAATTTGAACCTGTATCCCATAATCTTAAATTCAATACACTAACCACTGCAAAACTTTCACTACTTAGTATTGGGATTTAATGGAATAGACACAATATTTTCATATATTTTTAATTAATCATAGGTTATTTCAGTTGATGTTAAAAAAATTAAGCACGGTTGGACCTGGGAGGGAAAGTATTAGGGAATCCCAAAGCTTTAGGACTAGGAATAAAAATGGATTGTACTGTCGTCAAGATCACATGGACGTATCCATGTAGTGATCAAATTGAGTCAAACTCAATTTGAGGGACACCTAGCCTTTTTTTAAATGGAGGAAGTACAAAAGTCAGCTGAGCTAAGTTATAGGGAAATAGAAATATTAAGGTGGATGGAATGTCATTGGTGGATGACAAGATAATAGCATTCATTAGTAATGGGTAGGGCAAAAAGGGGAATTGGACTATCTGGAAAGGGGGAGATTTAGGGAGACATGCTGTGGTAATTGTCACAAAGCTCTTTTGATGTTTAATTTGCAACAGTATCTGCCTTACAAGTCAAGAATATTCAGGGAAGGTTTTGTTCTTTCATTTTCTTTCTTTTGTTCTTGGGCCTGCTACCATCTGTTAATGATCAGATAAAAAATGCAGGGCTTCCCTTTGTTCATATGACATTCTTTTGGAAAAGAAAAGAGTGAGATCAAAGAAAGGACTGTTGCCATGCCAATTGTATTGCCTTGTTGGAAGATCCCTGGAATTGTTGTGTTGATAGGGAGCTGAAAATTCTATGTCAGAATCTCTTGTCCTTTCAGATTTGCTCTATTGTCTTAAAGCATTTAAGCATATGATGTACACATATTGGTTGTAGGCAATTTCTCTCCCCTCTCACCATTCCAAATGTGATCCCTTGCCTACAGCAGAATTAAGAAATGAAGAAAACAGTATACGTTTGTCAGGTTTACAGATGTCCCTAGATTGGACTTGGATAGGCAAAGAGAATAAGCAACACGTTGGGGTTATATGATGGACAACATTGTTTACATTTTGGCTTCCTCTTACTGAAAAATGCTGAATAAAACTTCAGCCTTCCAAATGAACTACATTTGGGAGAAGTTGCAGGACTGAAAAATGCTTTCCACTAGGAAACTCACCCAGGACGGGTAGAGTTGCACAAGACTCCAAGTACATTAATGTAACAAGGGCATTGCATCAACACATATTAAATGGCTAATTTAAATTATAAAGGCTTCATGTATTTCTCTACCTTCTTTTTACTTCAATATAATTTGCTTACACTCTTGCAAAATCAAACATTATTTTCTCCAGTTCACAGTTGCTATCCTGTAGCATTTGAATGATGGAGGTGTTTTTATTTCCTGTTCAACCTGTTAATCTGTTGTGCTGAAAGAAATAAAAGCAGCAAGGAAGGTGGAAAAACCGATTAACCCCAGCTGGAGCCCAATTAAACTTCACAAATCATCCACACTGTATCCATAGAAAGTGAACATGTCCCATGGCACAGCTGCTTCGTTCCCAATTTTGAGGTCTGAATAATAGAACCAAGCTTTCTTAGATTTTTTTTTTCCTTTCAAAGAACTGCTGAATGTATGTGGCAGCTAAGCCATGTTCAATCTAGTGATCTTTAGAGGTGTTGTGATTATAGTTCCCAGAATTCCTAGTACTCTGGCCAACATTTGGGATCTCTGGGGATGCTAGTTCCAGCACATCTGGATGGCACCTGCTAGTTAGGATATGTTCTCTAAATCAGAATTAAATACCTGTCTCTGAGCAGTAGATCTCTGCTGAGTTCTTGTGCCCTCTATAGCAGGGCTTTCCAAAATTTTCCCGTGGCGACACACCAACCGCCGTTGGTGTGTTGCTGCGGGAAAACCCGGAAGTGCAGCGGTTGCGGCAGCGTGCAAAAACCCGGAAGCGCTGCTGCCGCTTTCGGGTTTTCGCGCGCCGCCGTTGGTGTGTCGCCGCGGGAAAACCCGGAAGCGCTGATGATGATCAGCGCTTCCGGGTTGTGTGGCGACACACCAGACTGTGTGTGGCGACACACTTTTGTGTCGCCACACACAGTTTGGAAAGCTCTGCTCTATAGGCTATTCAGGTCAGGTCAGTTATTTCTTCATTTCCATCAGGAAGTGTCTGAAGACCCAATTTCAACCAGATTATAATCCAAGTTAAACTCCACATTACAGTGATAGGTTAAAAGTGGATATGATAATGTAGCTGCCCTGGAAGTGATGTGAAATGACCATGGATCTGTTCAAGAATTTAGCAGATATATAGATAAAAGGAATCCCATAACATGGAGAAAAGCCAAAGAATGGACAAATAATAGACTTTTGATATATAGATAGTATGGTCAGGTATATTAGTCTTGGTGAATAGTGGGAGTGGGTTGGTGGAAGGTAAGCTTTCTGGATGCCAGACTTCAGCTCCCACAGAGTTAAAGTCCAACACATTTAGATGGCAGAAGGTTGAGGAACGTGACCCAGCACATGCAAGGTAAAAGCAACAACCTCAGTTGGAACAGTGATCTAACTGGCTGCTTCTTAGTGATATTTCCACCAGACTAGTGGAAATTTTGCTAGCAGCTGCAATAGAATTAGATGGTATCATTTCTCTGACTCTTGCACTTTGCCTTCGGCACCTTTGCAGAAAGGCAATTTACAAATGTAATAATGAAACAAATCCAGAATATAGGTGGATTATTTATATCTTCTTTTGAAAGCCTGCGCAAAGGAAAGATAATGTATAATTCAGAAAGCTTTTAAGTTATCATTCTCCCTAAAGTACTAGCTTTCTAGAAGCAAGAAGAGCTTTTGATTGTGTGATGAAATACTCAGAACATAAGCTCCAGTCTGTGCTCTAATAGGAATAATAGCCTTGAGCTTCTGATGTGTTGCTAATTGAAGTCTTGTAATTTTAATTTAATGTAATTAGATGGATGAAATGTCACTTTACCCAGCTCTCGGATGCCACTTTCCTTAAGTTTAAACACTGTGGTAGATACTTGCTTATGTTCAGAGAGTGCCTAGATGTTAAGAGCCTTCTGCCAATGCATGGAATGCCGTTGATTTATTGAAAATATGCAGAATCTTCAGGACTTCATTAGCAGGGGAAAATCTGTTGATGAGCTTTGATCTGTCATATATGCTGCAGTTTTTTCCTGGGATATGCTAGTTATCTCTCTGTTTTGAATAATCCTGTAGAATAGAATGGTTCAGTATTTGGATTTGTTTCTCATCTTGGTTAATATATTCCCTCCTTCATACTGTATGAAAGGATAGTAATAGTTCCCAGAGATGATTTGCCTGTTTAGAGTTATTTCATCTGACTGCTTAGAACAGGGCTTTCCAAAGTTTCCCGCCGCGACACACCAACCGCCGTTAGTGTGTCGCCGCGGGAAAACCCGGAAGTGCCGCCGTTTCGGGAGCGCGCAAAAACCCGGAAGCGCTGGTGCCGCTTTCGGATTTTCACGCGCCACCGTTGGTGTGTCGCCGCGGGAAAACCCGGAAGCGCTGATGATGATCAGCGCTTCCGGGTTGTGTGGCGACACACCAGACTGTGTGTGGTGACACACCAGACTGTGTGGCGACACATTTTGTGTCGCGACACACAGTTTGGAAAGCTCTGGCTTAGAAGATGGGTGCACAATCTGAATCCAGGAGACTTCACATAGTCCCCAGAAGTATTTTGTGTACCCTTCTATAACCACTTCTTGGTTGCACTGATTTATAGGAAGTATATTAAAATTCAGTTTAGCAGTTTTAAGATGGGTTTAAAGGGGTTGTGAGGATAAACTTACCGATGGAGCTTAAGAAAAAAGTATATTTTTTTCTTACACAATCACATTCCTCTTTGATGATTTTCAGCTTTTCTTGCCCCATTCCATTCTATTTCATAAGACACAGGTGTGATCCTCATGCCCCCATTTATTTTAGCTTCATGATTATTTGACTCCTGATTAGTGACAAGAAAAAATAGGATAATATCTGATAGCTTAAAAATGTGATGGGAAGAATATGGGTGAATGGTGGAAGTTTCCACTGTTAATATTCCCCTCCCACCTATTAATATGGAAAGACTCCAGTATTTTCTCCTTTGGATAATGTGAATGGTTTACGTTTTAGACAGTTACAGGATTTTTAATCAGTTGATTTAACCAGTTGAATAAAATACATGTGAATAGTGGCATGGATGGATGGATGGATGGGTAAAGGTAAAGGTAAAGGTAAAGGTAAAGGTAAAGGTTTCCCCCGCACATTTGTTCAGTCATGTCTGACTCTAGGGGCCAGTGCTCATCTCCGTTTGTTAGCCGAAGAGCCAGCATTGTCCGAAGACACTTCCACGGTCATGTGGCCGCATGATGCGTGCAGAACGCTGTTACCTACCCACCGAAGTGGTACCTATTCATCTACTTGCATTTGCATGCTTTCGAATTGCTAGGTTGGCAAGAGCTGGAGCTAGTGCGGGAGCTCACTCTGCACGCAGGGCTAGGGATTCGAACCTCCGAACTTGCGATCTTCCGATCGACAAGCCTGGCGTCTCACCCGCTGAGTCACCACGCCCCTTATAAAGTAATATTATATTATTATTATATTATATTATTATTATATTATATTATATTATATTATATTATATTATATTATATTATATATATAATAATAATAAATAATATAATTTATAATATAATAATATAATATATTATTATAGAATAATATATAATATAATTCTTTTTATAAAGAATACATATATTCTTTATAAAAAAGGAACAATAAAAGAAAAGGTTGCTACTCTTTGAAAAGTGTTAGTGATGGCAGGACTGTACAGGTGGAGATGCCTCTTTTTGCCTTCCTTGATGTACACATATCCTTTAAGCCCCCTCACTGATTTTTTTTATTGATGCAAATTTGATGAATATATTGATGAATCATATGGTGCTTAATTCAGAAAGCTCTTTGCTAACAATTCTCTCATTTTTATGCTTGATCTTTTCTTTCTTACCGTGCTGAGATTTTTCAGGATAGATAATGCACCTGATCCCATTTTTCTGTAACATAAAGCATTTTTCTTAGTTTTTAAACATGAGATTAAAAATCAGATTTGTGCCTCTTTCTGTTATGCAATATGTGATTGATGTTAATATGAGATAAAATAAGGAAGAGAAAAATCTATGTACATTGCAGACCACATAGTTTTATGTTTGCTAATTAAACTGATTTAATGACATTACTTTACTGTTTGTAGGGCAAGGACTTAATAAATAATGTAACTGCCATGTTAAAAGAAGTCAGAGGTTTAAACCATCAGAGGGTAGCAGATGTTTTGTGAGATACTGGTTCTCTGCCTTAAGGGATGGAAAATTACTGGGCAAATTTCATTACATTGCGCAATGTATGCTATTCCAGTAGTTACAGGTCTCCTACTAATTCAAGAAGTCATGTATAGGATTCTAAAAAAAACTTGATAAAATGTGAAAATCAATAGTAGGCTATTTTGGTTTTATGTATATTCCTTAGTAGGACTGTGCTTTTCCTTGCGGCTCTTCTCAAGATAGTCCAACTACCATTGTTATATGTAGGATTTATTTTAAATAAACAGTAATAGATGATTTTTTTAAAAAAAAATCATTCGTAACCTATGCTTTCTGTAAGGTTTATTTTTTACGCTTTCTACAATAAATCTCTTTCTTTAAATTAGCCATTAAGGTTACTGATTGTTATTTAATGGATGTTGTAATAATGGGCCTCTTTCCCTAATTACTAAAATTAGTGCCTTACAAATGAATTTGTCAATGATTGAATTAAAGTGTGGCATCCTGCACTTCTCCAGCTCCAGTTTTACTTCCTTCCCCTCATGGATCAGTCTCAGCAGTTTCAATATGTGGATAAACAACTAAGTTCCATATTTTCTTGAGCAGTTGATTTATAACTCTGATTGGTAGGGCTTGCATTCATTATATGCTCTTACAATGAACAAATACAGTCACATTTAATTTTAAGACACAATCTTAGTAGAAATACCAATGGCAGTGCTACATTTTTCATTGTTTAAGTAGATTGTATTTGATGGAATGAAGGAATATATTTCTGACTAGACTCCCTGAACTTGTAAAAGAACCTTCTCCAACTGAACACATTCAAAATGTGCAGCTTGCAGGATCCTTCGGGACCATGCAGGAGATGTTCTTTGAGGGCCAGAATGATTTGTTATGAGGCAACATCCTGTAGGCCTAACTTCCGTAAGTGTAATGCCCAAATTGGTCCTGAAGCTCTCATCCTCAATTTTTTTCTGCTGTGCTTATCTTTGTTTAAGCATGATAAGTAACTTATAAAACAGACTGGTGGATCTTAACATTGAAAAATTTAACATTAAAACATTTTAAAAGACATTATTCCTTTTATGTATTTGTGATTGCCCTTTCAGTTAGTTTTAAATTGGGGTCCTAATTGTTTGCTTATGTACAGTATTACTGCTGTAGCAAAATAAAAGTAACAGATCAGAGAATATACTAAATATAATAATATATTCATTTATTGTGAGAGGCTGAAACATGTACTGTATCCATAAACAAACGCTATGCTATCTTACTGCTATAGAAGGTGTCTTAGAATACAGGAAGAAGCATGTCCCCTAAATGATCCAAACTCTGTCTGCTTGTTATTTGATAACATATGAAGTCAGTGCTGTTTCCATGGACAGAAGATTGGCTGCAGTATCATTTCCTTCTTTTTTCCTTTTTGCTGTCTGTATTTTGAATACTGAAAATTCCTGCTGGACTACATTCCAAAAGATTGGTGATTGAATTGGTGACTTAGGTAGATATAAATGTCAGTGTAACTGGATTATTCGGAAGTGACTGAACGAATAAACAACAAAAAGGCAATATTACTTCCCAAAATATCTCAATAAACCTATTATTCTCCTCCTCATCACCATCACTATTTAGCCACAAACGTATTTAAAATACTTTTTTTTGTACATTTCTGTACTGTTAATGTTAGAAATATGTTGTCTAAATGCTTACAGCTTGGTGGAATTGAACAGACTGGCAAATATATCCATGACATAAGTATGTGCAGACTGAGAAGCACTTTTTCAAATGTTCTCTTTAGATCACCATCACATATATGGTGAGCTAGGCTATGGCTTGCTGAAATAAATTGGTTAGTTTTTAAGACAGGGATAGGTAACAATTCCATGGCTAGGTGCCAATCTAATGCTTTTGGACCCCAGTAGTTGGAGTTATGATGGAAAATGTATGGATCTTTGCTTTTCTTTGGCTGTGCTAAGGTTGTTTTAGGATCTGCACTAGAGTTCTCTTTATTTCTGCATCAAAATAGAATTTGTATACTCAATGTTCCAGGGAGTACAACAAAACACTTTCATTGGACTCTGGTTGCCTCTTCCTGTTTTATGATAGCATAAAATGCTCTGCATATTGTTGCAAAGTTCTAATCTGATTATTCCTTTTGGAATTCCAGACTTATGTGCATATATACTGAAGAAGAAAATACAGCTCTGTTTGTTAGTGGTGATGATTTACACACATGCATAAATATTTGGATTGGCATATCAGATGGTATTAAGTATTATTGGAACTCTTCTAGCTACTGTATGTGGCAAGAAAACAAGATGGATGTGGCTCTTTGCAAGTTTATATGCATGGAAAAAGAATGTTTGGATTATATAGCATATCTCAGAATTTTCTTTAAGAAAGGATTTATCACAGATGTATAGGAATGAATGTATAGGAATGTATAGGAATGAACTATATTCTAAAGAATATAGTCATTTGGGGGTTTCTTTCAGTATGTTTTACGGCTGCTTTGCTCTCATTTTCTTTGGATATTGTGTAGATCAGCATTTTTGCATTGTCTATCAACCTGTAAATAAAACTTATATAACAAAATAGCCTTGTTGTGGTGTTTGTTGTACAGGCCACTCTGTATAATCTCCCATGTCTGCCTATCCATCTGATGTTCTTGGAATGATATTGGCTGCCATACTTACTGGGATGATGAGTGTGAATATCTACAACAGAGAAGCCATTGCATGTATGAGTACACTGGAAGCCAACTTAGCTTTGCCATTGTAAACATCTATGTTAAGCATGTACAGGTAGTCCTCATTTAACATCCACTCATTCAGTGACTGTTTGAAGTTATGATGGGTACTTATGATGGATCCTTGTAGTTGTGGCCATTGCATTGACCCTGTGGTCACGTGATTGTGATCTAGGCTCAGCAACCGGCTTGTAATTACAACGTTGCAGTGTCCCCCCAGTCACGTGATCACCATTTGCAACCTTCACTGACGGCGTCTGACAAGCAGAGTCAATGGGGAAGCCGGCAGGAGGTTGCATATGGTGATCACATGACTGTTATGCTGCGACCATGCAGAATTCACCATGCTGCAACTGCCTTACAACTGAATCACTTAGCAATGGAGTTCCTGGTCCCAATTACAGTTGGTAAGTGAGGACTACGTGTAGAGGGATGTGGTGATGTGCCCATTCATGTAGATGGTTTTAAAAAAGGACTTAGGCAAATCCATGAAGATGGCTAGTATTGACAGTTGCACACTAGAGGCTAAAAACCTTTTAGTACTTGGTGGTCACACCTGTTCTTGTGTTTACAACCAAGATTTGCATTCAATCAGTTATGCAAAAAAGAGTAGATAGAGATTGTTCCCAATGAGTAGCAACAACAATAACAACAGTGATGGGGGTGGGAGCTAGATGTTGACTGAAATGTTGAGGGCATGCTGTCTGAATCTGGAGGGCTTGCACAGTGTACACTACTTCCAGAATCAAAGGCAGTTTGTGCTAAATGGCATTTGCTAGGGATCAGTATGACCATTTTGTAGGATGCTGGCTGCATCTGGCTGAACATTGCACAGTGTTAGACAGAATGCTGTACCAGTTTGGTCTTTGGCCTGATCTGGTGTGGGTGGCTCTTTGTCTATATGTCTGTGTGAGTGTGTGTATATAGACATGCACACAGTAATTTTAAAAGTAAAATTGAACTTAACTTTTCAGCTATTTTCATACCTCAGGCTCAATATCATTGATTCCAAAGAGGACCAAGGCTTGGTTTAATAATAGGCAGATTAAAACTCAGGGGCAAAATTGCACAGTGTCCTTTCTAAGAATACATATAATAACCACTTTTAAATGACGAAGCTCTAGACACAATATTTAAGTAATTGCAGCAGAAGGAGATTTTAAGCCCCCAAATTATATACTTAACGTTCCTTCCTTTATTCCATTCCATCCAACAAAGTATCATTAATCTTCTATTTGAATTCACCTTTTGAAAGAACTGTCATTTGCTTTTTAAAGAAAGTTTTAATGATCATGAAGGTTTTCCATGGATAGGAGGGTGTTTTTTTTTTCTGTATCCAGGTTCCTTCATTGGCGATCACTCACAGCCGAGTAAGATTGTCTTCCAAAGGTAAAATTTTAACAGTGGGTCCGTAAGTGGCTATAAAAGCCAATTCTGGATCCGCACAACCTCCCACAATGAGGGCATAGGTTTCCGGGTGGGAGACGGTCATGATGAGGGTTTGCTTGACGTGCCTTCCTCTTCATGGGACTTTTCGTTTGTTTGGGTTTAGTGTGGTTGGAAGACACCTGTGCGTCCCTTTCTCCCTGTACTCGTGCTTCTTCAAAGTCCATAGCGCCATTAATAAAGGCTGACCTCCAATTGAAACGCTCATGAGTTAGGGCTTCCCAGTTCTCAATGCTGATATTACATTTTTTTAAATTAGCTTTGAGAGTATCTTTGAATCTCTTTTGCTGTCCACCAATATTCTGTTTTCCATTCTTAAGTTGAGAGTAAAGTAGCTGCTTTGGAAGACGATGGTCAGGCATTCGAACAACATGACCGGTCCAGCGAAGTTGATGTTGGATGATCATTGTTTCAATGCTGGTGGTTTTCGCTTCTTCTAATACGCTAACATTAGTCCGCCTATCTTCCCAAGTAATTTGCAGAATTTTTCGGAGGCAGCGTTGATGGAATCTTTCAAGAAGTTGGAGGTGGCGTTTGTAGAGGGTCCATGTTTCACAGGCGTACAGAAGGGTTGGTAGTACAATGGCTTTGTAAACAAGCATTTTGGACTCCCTGCGAATGTCCCGATCCTCAAACACTCTACGCTTCATTCGGGAGAAAGCTACACCCGCAGAGCTCAGGCGATGCTGAATTTCAGCGTCGATGTCGGCTTTTGTAGATAGATGGCTGCCGAGATAAGAAAAGTGGTCGACATTTTCTAGTGACACACCTTTAAGCTGGATTGATGGCACTGCGGAGGGATTGGTTCGAACTTGCTGGTAAAGCACTTTGGTTTTTTTAATGTTAATCGAGAGGCCGAGCTTTTCATATGCTTCTGCAAAGATGTTTAGGATAGTTTGAAGATCTTCCTCGGAGTGTGCACAGACTACATTATCATCGGCATATTGAAGTTCTATAACAGAAGTTGTAATTACCTTATTTTTTGCTTTCAGCCTACTAAGATTAAAAAGCTTTCCATCTGTTCGATATATAATTTCTACACCAGTAGGAAGTTTCTCTTCAACAAGGTGTATAATCATAGCGATGAAGATAGCGAATAAGGTTGGAGCAATAACACATCCCTGTTTAACGCTGTTTAATCCAGGTACTCCTATGGGTTCTAGAAACTCCTCTGGTACCCATCTAGCTTAAAATGATGTAAATAAATAAATAGCACGTTGGCGTTCTTCAGCTCATAAATCCCTGGTATTATCTTTATTTTCAAAAATGCCTCTGGGCTCAAGGGTCTCTTAGTAAAAATTGTGGGTAACTATAGCCCAAAGATTGTTTTGAAGTTTGATTATCTGGTTAAAAAATGGCAAATGGAAGTTGGTGTAGTTGAGAGTAGCATGGAGAGCTAGAGGCAATTCGCCATCCTGTAAATAAATATTTTATTGGCCACACCCATTTTGTGAAAAGGCATGTCTTGCCCTTGGGAACCACTATCTAATTGTGGTTCCCACAATTCTTTGCCTTCAACATTACAGATGTGTGCAACAGCCCCCAAAAGTTGCCAACCTTTTCACTAAACCATTAATAAGGAAGTGATTCAGGTTCAGCTTGTAACTTCCTTCAAATGCAGGACACAAATTCCTTTGTATCTGCAGATTAGCATAGATAAGTAGAACAATCATTTTGTTCCAAAAACTCTGAAGAAGGC
Organism: Charina bottae; assembly: GCA_023362775.1. NCBI lineage: Eukaryota > Metazoa > Chordata > Lepidosauria > Squamata > Charinaidae > Charina > Charina bottae. The sequence goes on along the minus strand of JALMGJ010000001.1, from coordinate 6,401,671 downwards.
TGAAATGCATTCCTTGTTGCCTGTCCCAGTATCACTTTCCATCCCATACACATGCTTGCATTCTGATATTCACAGTGGAGAACTATTTCTGAGTTTTCTCAAAGTTAAACGTGCCTCATAAATTGTCACTAGGCACTGAACATTAATTCTGATGATTCCATGTACATCTTTCACTACCATTGCCACATTTTAAAATAGCTTATCTGAGATAGTAGTAAAGAACTTATGGGTGGGCAGGATCTCTGTCCAGTACTATGACCTCACTATTCATATTCATATGGCAGTGGTGTGCTTGGTTGCCTTCAGAATAAGAATCTCATAATAGTGAAGTTAGTATTTGATTACAGCCATTTTAAACTCCCAGGAAAACAGTTTCTCTTGGCCAGTAGGAATCATGTGTGCATTTAAAAAGATTAAATGCTCTGTACCACATCAGAAATGGGCTTCTCTGAATAGTTTCTTCAGTTCTTTATTCGAACTGAAAGTGACAGTGCTGTAAGATTAAAACCTTCATTTACTTCTAATGTCTCTAGTAAATGTTCTACTTTCAAACTTGAAAGTGCAAATTTGGCTATAAAACAGCCCCATTCGTTTTTCACTCACAAGCTTAGTGATTTAAGGTAGAAAGCTCTTAAGCATTGCTAAGCAACATACATGTCTATTGTTTGCACAGAGCTATCAGTATGAATTATGAACTATTAACTTATATGGGCAGGATATTTTTACAAGCCTGTCAGAGGAGTAATTGCATCCAGGATGCTTAATATTCTGTACAGAAAAATGGTGTGTTGTATCAATGCAGGCCTGGGTTAGTTTTATTTCTTTGTCACGTTCCAAGTATTGACCATTATGAATATGTTTCTTCCAGCTTTAATCGTACTTTTGTGTGTTCTGTAACTCAGTTTTTTTCCCACCATCTCAGCTAAGGGAGTACTCCTTCAAATCAACTTCATGGCTAAAAATCTAAAGCTGGGTACGCTGTTACAAGATGTATATTGAGGGTATATTAACATTCCAAACCAGCATGACTGGGTATACACAACCTACCTAACTCAAACCAAACTACTTATAGACACAGTGGTCTGTGAACCAGGTCCAAGTGAGAAGGGTTACTGAAATACTAAATCCTGGATGTCTCCTGAGATATAGTACTACTTCATTTTAATATATTTTACAATTTCATTGTATGAATGGTATCTTGATGCCTCCAGACTGGGGTCCTTGGTATAACAGGTGGTATATAAATAATTAAAGTAAATTATGAATTAAATAATAAGCCAAGATATGATTACTGTAGTTGGCCATTCTCATAGCCACCAGAAATCCTTTCAGTAACATGGTTTAAAACTAGGAACATGGCTTCAATAACATGGCTTCAGAACTAGGAAACTTAGTTACTGATTTCAGAATATTTGAATATCCTGACATTCTGAAGAAGCTAGCTATAGCTTCACAGTTCAAACAAAACTAGATTCTAATTAAAAGTTTTCTGGTTTCCTCACTTTACAAAGGAAATAATGAAAATGCGTTATGCACCGGCAATGTTTTATGTTTACATACAATTGCCTGAATATCATGTGTTATGAATGGCAGAGCTAGTAGGTATGGGCCATTCTACAGTCTTTTTCATGGTCACAAATGTTTCTCATGCGTAATAAAAGACTGGATCCATCCAGTCTTAGACAGTAGAGAGACTAGTTTCTGAAGCATAGTGCCAAAACGATGCATCTTAACGTGTCTAGGCAGTAAAAAGTGATCCTAAGAGGGTAAACTCTGGGTGAAGGGTCTATCTGATTCATGTCACTTTTTCTAAGACAGCCTTAGATAAGTATTTATCACATAGTTCCAGTCCTTTCCTCATATGAATTATAATGGCAAACTATCTTGAAAATATGAAGTCAGTCAGTCATTTAAAGAACTTACAGGCTGCCTATCTCACACTGTGATCCTAGACAGTTCACAGCAACCAGTAAAAACAGTAAAAACACAACAAATCTGGTCTTAAATGCCCACTGCAGTTGGGTTCACATAGGTATCAATCAAACTAAGCAAAATATATTGTGGCTTAGTGTGCTATGTGGATCCAACCCAGGCAATTGCAGTTTATTCAGTAAACCATGGTTAAATCGGGCATTAGCTCCCCATGTGAACCAAGTATGTATGTAGATGTTCATGCATAATTTCATAAGATCAGATAAACTTCGTTTCCATTGAGTTGCTAATATATCCAAATTGGCTTAAGATTAGTTAACAAACGAAATCAATGAGACAGGGCTGCTTTTTGGCTTGGTTAAAGGCAGGGAGGAAAGCAGTGCATAGCAATGGATTAACTTCAGAGTGGAGCAATTATCTTCCTGCATAGACGTTAATTGGCAGATGGACTGTGCGTTGACCATTTCCAGCTAGAATTCATATTGACAATTGAATTGACAACTGATTACAGAGCTATATTCTATTTTTGCTACTGGTTTTTTTTTTCCTGCTCTGCTGTGAAACATTCCTCTGATTGGGAAAAGTGGTATCTGGTATTAAATTACCCAAACATCTCTTTATTTTGTCAGAACAGTGTACTGTATAATAAAGGACAAATGAAAAGCCTACCATTTCAGAAACATTGCAATTTCATTTCCTTATGGAGAACAGATAATATTTTTTATACTGATAACGTTAACTTCAAGACTCTGCCTTGCCTTTGAAGCTTTTCATTATGCACTTGTTTTTTCATGGCAACATATGCAACAGTGGATTTAATATTGTTGGGAATGGCATGCTTTTTTACATGTCCACATATGCAAGTCTGTTTGTGAGGGGAAAATGCAGCAGTCAGCCACTTAGAAAAATTAAGTAAGGATGTGTTACTGTTCAAAGAAAGACCTTAAATGTAGGTTTCATTCACTCATATACAGTACATATTTCCCCAGTTCTACTGGCTTTCCACATATGTTTATATATTTAACAGACTACATTTGCCTAGTTTTCTCCTGGCACTTGGCAATAAGACAATTGTCATATAGCTGTTTATTTCAGAAGGCAAAAAGGGCCTACATGTAGTCCTCACTTAATGACCACAATTGGGTCGGAATTTCAGTTGCTAAGCGAAGTGGTCATTAAGTGAATCCGACCTGATTTTAGGACCTTTTTGCAGTGGTCGTTAAGCGAATCACTGTGGTCATTAAGTGAACCATGTGGTTGTTAAGCAAATCACACAGTTCCTCATTGATTTTGCTTGCCGGAAGCCAGCTGGGAAGGTCAAAAATGGCGATCACATGACAGCAGGATGCTGCAATGGTTGTCAATGTGAACTGGTTGCCAAGCACCCAAATTGTGATCATGTGACCGTGGGGATGCTGTGGAGGTCGTAAGTGTGAGGACTCGTTGTAAGTCGGGTTTTTCAGCACCACCCTAAGTCTGAACCGTTACTAAACAAATGGTTGTTAAGCGAGTACTACCTGTATTTTCATGGTATTCTGTTAGCTGTCCCAACTCACTTTTATCCAACCTTTAAGTAACTCTATCTCTTAGCTATACAAATATCTTTTTTAAAACTCCAGTTTCAACTAAAGACAAACGATGAAAAAGCTCTAACTGTCCCAAGGCAGAGGTAAGTATATGAGGTTGTCTGAGCGGATCCCTTGGCTTTTTACTCACTGTATTTTTAGCTGACATTTTACATTTTAGTATTCTGTACCTTAGCAGCTCCTTGATAGCTCTAACCCTGAGGCCAAGAGACGTTATTTCCAAAATTGGAATGACACTTTTTCACCCTTCTCTGCTAATCATTAGAGGCTGCTGGGGAGAGATGCTTGTCTCTGTTGTTCTACAATGTAGGCCACAGAGGGACATTTCCAAACCTTATTGAAAGTAGCATCCTAAAAAGAGGGCTATGGAGACTCATTTGGGGCTGAAGAGAGGCCAGTAGCCTGTTTTATATCATGTAATGGCAGCAGAACAACATCTTTCCAAGTACCTCAAAACATCAGCTTCAGGTACTCACTGCTTGTCACAATTTCCTGTGCCAGGTTTGGCTCATTGCTGTCTAATACCTTCTGTGTTTGAACTCTAGCTCTTTGGCGAGGTGAGCCTTGAGAAGCCTTTCGGAATCACCCTGTGATCAGAGAGATATCTAATTGCACCTTCAACCATCATTTTTCTTATTTTTTGTACCCATGTTTCTTTTTCCATAATAATAATTAATTATAGTTTTTTTAAAATTTTACATCACATTGGATGCCTAGGAAGAAGACTGTGATGAGGTATCTCATGGTTCTTAACCCCTGGTATGTCCTGGCATTTCAAGAAATTGCAGCGAGGACTAATCTTAACTAAGTCACTATGCAGTCCTCAGAAGATGAACCTACTGTAAAAGTAGCTTGAGGGATTCTTAGTGGCAACTTCTTATTAAATTAGGAAGCAGTAGGATTCCGTAGTAACTTGGCCCAGGAATTCAAGGCAGAGCTATGTGATGAGATATTGTTATTAAGAATCTCTTTGGATTACATCACAGTATCTCTGCTTTAAAAAACAACAAAACTTGAGAGCACAAACTTGCGGCAATTTAAAATAAAAAGTTCTTATAGTTAGATCATTGTATATTCTACAAGAATAATGTAAACTGGGATTGACAGTCTTCCTTTCTAACATTATTATTCCTGCCTTTATTTTGTGGAACTAAAGATGGTTCCTAGTGTTTTTCCCCCAACAGCAATCCTGTGAGGTGGATTGGACTGAGAGAGAGAGTGACTAGGCCAACGTCACTCAGCTGGCTTCCTTGCCTAAGGCAGGACTAGAACTCATAGTCTTCCAGTTTCTAATCCAGCATCTTAGCAACTACACCAAACTGGCTCTTCTAGTAGTTTATCACCTCTGTGCAGCCTTTTGTATTTGCCAACTGTCTTGTAGGGACAGTCATGGTTGGGGGGATTATCCTATATCCTATTTCCATCCTGGAAAATTCCATGTTGGTACTTGAGAATGAGAAAGCGGATATTCCCCAGCTGCACCGAAGCTCACCTTATTCATGCAGATAGTGCATACACTAAAGTGATGCTCTAGTTGCAGGTGAACCTTCCATGTCTGCCATCTGAAGAAAACTTCCTGGTCAGTAGTCTAGCCACATGTGTTCTCTTCATGCCCATGCATTCAGTACTGGTTCTCATGTAACTATCATGTAGTATCACTGCAAAGCCTTGTAGTCTAGGGGGAAGTTTCCGGCTACTCTATCCAACATTTATGCATGTGACAGCTCCTAGGAGCTCTCTTGTCACAAAACTCTTCAAATGAGCTCATTAGGGGGAGGTGTGGTGGAAGTGCACATATAAGAGAAAGTGCCAGCCATGAGGCACCAAAAGACATGGTGGGTTGAGTGGTTCTAGAGGAGTTAAGTCTTAAAATACAGTCTTTTATGTTCGGAAATTACTGAAGTGCTCCAGTCTCCTTATCTAGAACAGTATCCACTACTGTACACCTAAACAAAAACTGAAGCCAAATGATTGTGAAATTTCATTGTTTCTTATATTTTGCAGGCGGTAGAGCAGGGGTACCCAACCTTTTTGGCACCAGGGACTGGTCATGGAAGACAATTTTTCCATGGATGGGGGGGGGGAGGTTTGCATGCGGGAGCCAATCACACGGACTGGGGTGGGGTTTGCAGGTGGGAGCCAATCACGTGGATGGGGGGGCGGGGTTTGCAGGTTGGGGTCCCCTGCGGTAGAGGATTAATATAGCTAGCCAGATGAGAAAACATGCATGCCTGTTGTTAAATGGGTTTGTGACTTCTCAATATTCACAGTGTAATAGGTACTACAGGTAGTTCTAGCTTAATAACTGTAATTGGAACCAGCAACTCTGTAGCTAAGCAACACGGTCATTAAGCGAGATATCACGTGACCGTGACATACTTATGACCTTACTTCCACTGCGGTCATTAAGCGAATCACCTGTGGTCATTAAGTGAGGCATCATGTGACCGCAACTTGTGATTTTACTGCCAGCTTCTCCATTTGACTGCTTGTTGGAGGCCATCTGTGAAGCACGCAAATGGCGATCACGTGACCGTGGGACGCTGTGATGGTCGTAAACACCTGCCAATTGCAAAGTGCCCAAATGGCAATCACATGACTCCGGGGATGCTGCGACAGTCATAAATGCGAAGACCAGTCATAAAGTTACTTTTTCAGCACTGTTGTAACTTTGAACAGCCGCGGAACAGGGGAGCTGTTAAGCGATGTCTACCTGTATGCACTTAATAATGAAGTTTAAGACAAATCCGGTAATACAAAAGAATTTAAAATCCCACCAAGTCTTGATAAGATCTTGGTCTACTATGCACAGCCTGATGGAAGATAGAATACAGAAAGCAGAACTACCTTTGTTCTTTTCCAATATTTTTATGGCAGCACATATTTCAGTAAACAGGTAGGAAGAATATTTCCAGACAGTAAAACTGCTAGGAAATATGAATGAGAATGCATAAAAGCCAGTCACCTTATCTGCTGCATTGGAAAAGAAAGCATAGCTGCCATCTAAAAATGATGATAACAGAAGTGTTAATACTTTAAAAATACTTTTCACTGAATATAGAGAGTTCTGACAAGGCAATAATTTCCTTGAAGATTCACAGCATGTGGTTAGGAATTAGTTACACCACACTAAACTGTGCAGTGGCTGAAAATAGGGCAAAAGCCACTGAAGAAATATCCCTGATTCAGGAATCAGCCTGAAGAATTATATGGCTTTCGTCTCATACAGTACCTTATAATGATTGACAAGAATAATGGAGTTCTGACACTTCTACAGAAGAAATAAAATGACAGAAAATTTATGACACTGACTGTACATGCCATTTAGCATGTCTAGTAGCAAAATATGGGGATGCTTTCCTTTGATAAATGATTTTTATCATTTTATCTTCTGTCATTTTGAAACATCATGAAACTTGCTGCAACTTGATGATTAAACTTACCAAGCACAGTTGAAAGGGCCCTACATACTTAGGGTGGCTCTGAATGCAATTTCATATCTAACTAGATTGGGAAGCCGACTGAAATGCCATAAAACAATAGGAACAGATAAGTTCCGTGAAACAAGACAGGTTGGATTAGCAAACACTGCATAAACTATAGGCACTGTTTCTGCATGCAGTTGTGCCTTATTTCAAAAACTTTTAATGTTTCACAAATTGTATCGTACCCTGCCATGATGAAGTTGTCTGTAGGTGTAATGGGATACTTTATTACACCACTGGTCAAACTTGAGAACAAGATGATGGGAAGGAGGAAGACTTCAGAAGTCAGGCTAAGATCTTGATAGATGGATAGATCTTGATGCCTCACAGCTGAGCAAGAGCATGTAGCATCTGAAAGTGTTAAGTTCCATGCTAATTGAGGAGATTTTATTGAAATAATCTGTATGTGAAGCAAATATTCTCAATCATTGATCACATAGTGAAGGAAACATTGTGATTAATCCTGTAGGAAGTGAGTCTGTAGCAACAGACTCTTTGGAACAATTTCCCAATGTGTTACTGCACAGCATACAAAATGATCTTTGTGTGATTTTTATGCAGTTGATAGTGCTACATGCCTCCTTTACATCAAGGAGGTAAAGATTGATCAGTTTTGGCATCAGCAATTCAAAATGTAAGATCCAGCTACTGGCCCATCACTATTATCAATATTAACACATTTTGTGAAGTATGAATTACTTGGTGTAGGCAATCAATAGAAATTAAGGAAGGAGGGTTGAGTCCTTCTTAAGATTGATTATGATTTATTCAGTTTTGATGCATGTTTCTTCATTTGGATGAAATTGAAACTAATAATTTCCAACAGAGACCCTTGATATTTCCTGTAAAACTGTTTTCAATTTGTCTATGAGGGTCTGTGAGATTTGGGTAAGTGCTGTCAATGAAATTTCTGAGACAGCCTCTGGAATGTGGAGTGGGATAGTGAGAGCCAAATAACTGTCAAATTGTCAGATAAAGCAGTATTTTATGGTTGTAAATAGAACTCTAATTTTAGTTAGGTACCTTCTCTGGACAGAATAGTGTTCTTTCTGAAGGACCAAGCTCATAAATTGTAAGTAATGATTTGCATATAATGGCCATTGCCAGGAATGCCCCTTTCCATTGTTGCTCAAGCTATGCTCTCAGTGTCCCTTCCCTTGATATCTCTAGATGAAGATGTAATATACTCTGAATGTGGGAATGACCACAAAGACTGTTTTGAAATGATTGATGTCTCCAGACATAGTGACCAGATTTTTAAAGTGTAGTGCGATGGCTCAGTGGCTAAGGCACCAGGCTTGTCGATCAGAAGGTCGGCGGTTCGAGACCCAAGCGCCACATGACGGAGTGAGCTCCCGCACTCGCCCCAGCTCTTGCCAACCTAGCAATTTGAAAGCATGCAAATGCAAGTAGATAAATAGGTACCACTTCAGTGGGATGGTAACAGCGTTCCGCGCGCGTCATGCCGGCCACATGACCGCGGAAGCATCTTCGGACAGCGCTGGCTCTTGGGCTAAGAAACAAAGATGAGCACCGCCCCCTAGAGTTAGACACAACTGTGCAGGGTAAAACCTTTACCTTTACCTTTAGCTGATCATTAGTTTAGTCTCAAAGTATCCTTCACTCAGCATTTAGATACAATTCAGAGTGCTGGTTTCACTGAAACCCTACAACAGTTCATGGAAGAAATGCTCCTTCCATATTTTCCACAAATATGCACCAAGAATGTGGTCCTTCATTTGAAACTCTGTAGATGAATACAAAATCTAGAGTTTTCTTAAAAGTGGTAGCCCTTATGAAAATTTCTGTGCAATGTTCTTGTTATTTTTCTCATAAACTGGTGCTTTTTCCAAGAGGACCCGATTTTCATTTTATCATTCTTTTGTTATTTTGTTAATCTTTCTAAGGATTATATCTGTTGTAGAAACAAAACCCATCTAACATGCAAATACTTAAAGTAATTTAACAATTTGGACAGTCTATTGAGAAATTCATTTAACAAAATGAAAATGTAAATCATGATCTCCCAGGAAACCCCTAGTGACCTCTCGCAGAACCCTAGGGTTTCACGGAACCCTGGTTGAGAAACCTTGGTCTAGTAGATTATGGAATTAATTATTATATAGTGCTATTTATACCCCGCCTATCCCCTCCCTAGTGGAGGACTCTAGGCGGCTTACAATCATATATATACAATTCAATTGTACATCAATTCCAAATATATACAATTCACCGCTCATGAAGGGAGAGGGGTAGGGGAACCGACTCTATTAGGCTCTGGACTACAATTCCCAGGATGCCTTGAGCCGGCTGCTGACGTCCTGTAGCTGTCACATCCGGGTCTGTCGTCACCACCGCTGTTTTGATCTTCCTCCGATCCTTTGATCCTCTCCGGTGGAGCTGACTTCCCGACAGGACGCCAGCAAATTAGCCCACTTTTTAAGGTGGTACCCATTTATCTACTTGCAAGGCTTTCGAACTGCTGGGTTGACAGGAGCTAGGACTAAGGACGAGAGCTCACCTCATCCCGCGGGGGTTCGAACTGCTGACCTTCTGATCGGCAGCCTACAGTTCAGCTGTTTAACCAGCTGAGCCACCGCGTCCCTTTTTATTAGAATAGAATTAGAATAGAATTTGTTCTCCAACTATGATAACAGAATCTGATGCCCTTTAGATTTTCCGGACTACAACCCTGGCAATCTATAACCATTGTTTCAAATAACTAATTAACTTTCTACTGCAAAGATGACCACTCTAGGCCATTATAGGTATAAACGTAGCTTTAGTTCAGAAAATCTTTCTGTAATTGCCCTAATGATAATAAATAAATCGACAGGTAATGATTGTTACATTGTCTACCTTCTTCATTTAAGCATATGGAAACAAACAAAAGCATTTTCAAAAAGAAATCCTTTAATGAACTAACTGCAAAATTATGCATTAAAATAAGGGAAATTGACTGTAGAATGAAGATTGCCTTTTTCATCTGTTGTAACTATATTATGCAACCTAAGTATGTTAAAAAGGTCATAGTGCCCTTCAGCAATATATCCAGAGCAACACTGTAGTAATAAAACCATTTGATTAGTAAGTTAAGGAAAATAATATAATCTATAGTATGGTCTGAGACTAAATAAAGAAAATAATTTTAAAATAATTCCAATAAATGCATATTTTATATGATAATACTGTTCTAGATTATTCATATCCCTTTTTCTGTCCTCTTTATTGAAAAGTTCTGTAAACCTGAAAATCTGATTGTTAGTGATATAATTTAGGCTGTCATTCTGCTTTCCAGCCAGGAAAATGTACAGCCCTCTGTAACACTTCTGTATTGAAATTGTCATGTAAGAAAGTTAGCCATTTTCTTTTTCTAAAATAGTCCAAGACAAATGGAGAAGTGATCCTCAAATTGCCTATGATGTGTTTTATCATGTGTACCAATGCATTTCGTTAAGAAGTGGAAGATGAGAGACCCCAGGTCCAAAACACATTGGGCCACACAGTAAATGACACTTCAGAAAAGCACTTTGAAGATCATCTATCTGTGTTATACTGTTCTATCCTCTTAAAAATTTGTCCAGTCTCTAAAATAGCAGCAAGTAAAAAAAATAATGTTGTGAAATACATGATTCACTTTTCTCTGTTTTCCCTTAGGGGGGAAAAACTGGATACGTTTGCTTGAACTGAAAAATTAAATGTGAAGTGTAGAAAAGAAACACGCAATCATGGTGTAGTTGCCCTATTAAAAATAATTAACCCAACAAGTAAGAAGAGAACAGGACTACTATGCTGTATAGCTCTACCCTCTTCCTATGTTGACTGGTTCATTTAGACTTTCCCCCAGACACCTGCATTTTCTTCACTTTATCATGAGAAACTCGCACAGGTATTGTATTAGCAGGGGTGTTCTCATGAGATGTAACCCTAGTACCCCCACCTTTCCTTGCGTCGGAGCCTCTGCATGCAAACTGTATGTATGAGGTACACAAGTAAGGTATCATACATTTTAGTTACTCAGCATGGCCACACTCGCATCCTGGGTTAATCATTTTAAAAAATATTTAAATAGGACTACTAAATAATTAGCATTTGTCAAACTGTGAATTTTCATACACCCAACACCAAAGCATTTCCAACATGTAGTTTGATATCACAAATTAGGAGCCCGCTTGTGCTAGGTTAATACGGTACACCATTCTACGTTGGACCTTTCATTGGTGATATTAGTGTTTAAAAAACTAGTTTTGGGCCTATGGTTTATAAATGCTAGTGAATATAGAAGATCAAAGTACAGGCTTTGATATTATCACAGATTATCTTTTCTTACCATGCTTTTCATTTTCATAAGAATTTTTAGCAAATTCAAGGATGTAGGCTGAGACAACAACAGCTGCTGCAAAATTTATATGGTTGGCATATGTTGTCCTTGAAGCTGCATTCTTTTACATCAAACTATTTGTACCTAGCCCTGCATTATTTCCAGGATAGCAGAAAGCAGCTTGTTAAGGAGACCAACAGAGCTCCTTATCATCATCTTCTGCATCAGTCTTCTCTTCCAAATGTATTAGGTAGAAATGCCCAGCAAAGCTATTGGTCCAGATGGTTAGGGATTAAAAAGTTGTACTGAATGCATCTGAAAGAGACCTGGTTGGGGAAGGCTGATACATACTAGAATTTCATTCCACAATTCAAATTTTCAGTTCATTCATTTGGTTTCTTCTTCAATAATTCTTGAACAATTGAAAGTGACCACTCAGTTTCAAGTGGAAAACATGGTTGGTTTGTTTTTCCCCAAGCCAGGTCTCTTCTGGTTTTACATTTCCATGGAACTCATGTTGCTTTGGCAATGGGGACTCATTAAAGATATTTGTACTAATGTTTACAGTGCTCTTATTTTATGATTGATTGAGACTTATCGAAAGCATTAAATGAAGTCTGTACTAATGGCAGTATTAGTGTATTCCATTCTGTATTTCTCTGTAGATTTGCTGAATGCCAAGTTTAATTCAGTACTAATAATTGGATAGACGGAGGGATTTTTGATGGAATGTCATTCTTAATTTGTTCTCAATTTACTCCATTCTTTAAATAACTACTAAGATACATTTCACCTTGTGTTGGCTTAGCTTATGATTTCTCATGGCCTGTTAGATAATTTTTGAAGCACTGGTGAACAGATTTATAGACATTAGATTTTAAAAAAAAAATGGGCATGGAAATTCATATTTCTATTATTGTTGATGGACTGTGCAAGCTACAGTAATGTTCTATAAAGAACTTCTGTAAAAGTAGAGTTATATAAGCAGACCTTTAAAAATCAGATATTTTTATTGAGTCTGAAGCTTCTATGCCTAATTGCTTTGAACTCTTCTCCAACTCCTCATCTTCTGCTTCCACAAGAGAGCATTTGTGGTGCAGTCATAGCTTTTTATTGAGATTACCACTTTCTTGTTAAAGCCTTAGTCTTTGGGTTTGATCTGTCTGCCTGTCTGTCTATCTAATTTTTATTAAAGATTTTTTAAAAGGGAGATAAAAACTAATACTAATATAAAGTAAGAAAAAGAAAAGAAAAAGAAAGAAATCAAAGAGAAAGCTAAAAGTGCAAGAAAGAAAAAAAAGTAAAAGAAAAATAGAAACGAAAGAAAAAAGATACAAAGAAGTAGCTTCCGATCTTCTTTATAGCAGTTATAAGTACAATTATAAATTTACCTCTTACTCTGTGGTTACCACATAACTATAACTTTCTATAATCTATCCTGTCTAATCATCAAAACCATAAATCATAAGTTCATTTTTTTCTGTTTTACACAAAAAATCCGTAAGGGGTTTCCAGTTAGCAATAAACTTAGATACCGTCTTTTCTATGATCAAAGAACTCAATTTAGCCATCTCAGCAAGTTCCATCATCTTCACCAACCATTCCTCCATTGTGGGTAATGCCAAATCTTTCTTTCTGCATACATCTGCAGATTGCATCTCGCTGCAGTTATCCAGAATTTTCTTAGTTTTTTTACATGTCCACCAAAGATCATAAAATGTCCCTTCTTGTTGTTCATATTTCCAACATAAAGTTGAAGTGCCTTTATACATTTTAGACAATTTCTCTGGTGACATGCCAATGGTACATCATTCTATAAAATTCTCTTTAAGATTATAACATAGTGTAAATTTCAATCCTTTCAGCCACATATTTTCCCAATTTTCCATCTGTATATTATATATTCTATTTCAAGTTTCAATAAAAGTTTATACTTTTTAGCAATAACATGTTCATCATTTGTACACAATTCTATTTCAAACTCAGTCTTACAATGTTCAAAACCATAAATTCTTTTGTCTACTTTAAATCTTTCTGTTAATTGTACATAAGAGAACCATTGACAACTATATTCCTCTGCCACCAGTTCTTCTCTTGATTTTATTTTACATTCCCCTGACAAAATTCTAGTATCTCACAATGTTAGCCATTTGTGTTTGCCTATTGTTTGTAGTCTATAAAATGCTTCTTGTGCTAAGAGCCACAAAGGTGTTTTCGGGCACAACCTGGGTTGGTATCTATTCTATATTCTCAATATGGCACGTCTAACATAATGATTTTTAAAATCTACATTAACCTTGACTTTATCGTACCACAGTCTTTGGATTTGTTCTTGATAGAGAAGTAGTCTTATTGGCTATGCACATTGAGAGAATAGTTGGATTTGAGCAAATCGCCGTGACCCAGATCGGGGCTGGAGGGTGATGCCAGCCCCTGATCTACCTACACAAGCAAATTCAGACCAGAAGTTGCTTGTAGTGTTTGCAGTGACACTACTATTGTTGTCACTTCACTTTTTCATGAAAGAGTTCCTCTTCTTGTTTGTGGCATTGTTACTGAGCACCGGCCCCTAGAGTCGGACACGACTGCACAAATGTGCGGGGGGGAACCTTTACCTTTACATTTACACCAATATTACTGCACAAAGCCTTTCTGGATAATAACAGCCACCAGCTAGATTCTAGAATCACTCTTTTGCTAAGACTGGAAGAGGCAATGTGTGAATGAGAGAAAGACCTAGGCCATATGAAAAGATGCTGACTGCCCCAATTTGCTGACAAGAAATGATGAAGTTGGGCAGGAAAATCCTAAAGCCTGCAGCACACGCTCTCAAACATTTTCAGCATTTTTCTGTTCTGTAAAATCAGGGTTTTTGTTTCAGAGGCTCACTGAAGGAAACTAAAGTTTGACCAAAAAGCTGTGTTTTTAAAAAATATGTATAACTCATTATATAAACTAATTTCTATGCATTGATTGATTGATTGATTCCCCTTTCTTTTAGGAGGTTGTACCTTTGAAGATGGCCCAGGACCCTGTGATTATCACCAGGACCCCTATGATGATTTTGACTGGGTGCATGTTAGTGCTCAAGAGCCTCATTACCTCCCCCCTGAGATGCCTCTAGGTAAGTGTCCAGAGTGTTGGTAAACACAAATACTTTATGGGATGTGACAAGATGCATGGGTTTTTCCTCACCCTGATCAACCTGAGAAATGTTCCCCAGGGAACAATGTGGTTGAATAAATGAGGTTGTGGTAAGAATTAGAGAAAGAAGGAACAACATACTTAACTGGATAAGCTTCTAGATCTAATTTTACTATAAATGTATGCTTACTGTGTACCACTCTAACAGAATTCCAGTAAAAAATGACCTAGATTTTCAGACCGTCTGAGAAATCAGCATAGCGACTAAGACAGTTACACTGCATGTTAAGCCTCAGATTTGTTTTTCAACCATAAACTCTTTTATCTTATAGAAGACACTACAATACTCAGCAGCATAAAGATTCTACTTCTATACTATAATTTCCTTACTTTCCAAGATCTGTACTACCAGTGTCATTGCCAATACAGTATGGGCACCACCCATGAGCAAGACAAATGTATGGATGGGAAATGGGAAGTGGAGTATTGAGTGTCCAGTGAGGTGCTCTATGGCCAGGAAGCAGGAATTACTGGAATACTGAGCAACAGCTTTGCATCCTTTCAGATAATAACACGATGAGTTAGTTAGTTAGTTAGTAAAGAGAGCCTCTAACAATTTGCTGCCTTCCAGATGGCATTGGAGAGTCAGCATGGTGGAGTGATTAAGGTACCCAGACCAGGACCAAACCAGCTAAAGTCCAGATTCACCCTGAGCCATGGAAGTTCACTTGGAGATACGGGGGTCCCAGTCTCTCAAGCCAACCTACCTCACAGAGTTGTTCTGGGGAAAATTGGGAGAGAGAATATTGTATATTTTTCCTTTAATTTCTGAAAGAAAAGTAACATAAATCAAACAAAATGCTTGGCGGACTATTGACTTAAGTCATTCACATTTGAATTCTGAAATGGAATGCAGTAGAATAGCTCTTTTCTCATAGTAAGAATTAGCTGTTACCTTCAAAGCAGTTAAAAACTAAATAATTAAAGCAGTTGCACTCAGTAGTTACAAAATAATGTGACTGTAATTTATACTGCACAAACTCCACAGTAATTAAAGAATGCAAGTATGCTTATATCTGATGGATTGACTAACTGCAACTCCTAGACTAGGGATGTGCAAAAGATTTCTGCCCTAAAACAGTTGAGTGTTGTGTGTGTGAAACAAAACACTGTTTTGACAGTTTCGTTGTGAGGTTGAAACAAAACACACCATTTTTGTTCCAAGCATGAAACAAAGCTTAGTTGTTTCCAACAGCATTCTTTAGATTGTTCTAACTGTTCAGGGCACTGATTGGACTTCTTTTGTGGATTATTACTGGATTCATTCATTCATTCATTCATTCATTCATTCATTCATTCATTCATTCATTCATTCATTCATTCATTCACCCAAATCTTTTCCAGCGAAATCTATTCCCTGTTACAGTTGATTTTGACTGATGGGGAATGTGGGAGTAGAGTGTTGAGAGGAAAGCAGCAGTTACTGTATGTACATACTTGGCACCTTGCTTGGGAAGTTACTCTTTTTTTAAAAAGAAAAATTGCTACATCGAACTTCATGTAAATAGTTGGATGTGTTGCATCTGTGTTGTGCTGGGCTTTCTTTTGCAGGGGGGTAATATGAAGTTCTGCATGCATGATTGCACTTCATGCTCAGGTGCTACTAAGGCTGTTGTGTAAATGTCAGGACTACGAAGTACAATGTGGATTTGGTTAATTTGTTAAGTTTGTGTGGTTTCTGCACGGTTTGCTTGTGCTTGTGTCCTGTTGGTGCTGAGCTTCAGTGTGAAGATTCTATGTGAGTTTGGGCAGCCCTGTCAAGCTTTGGCATTTGTGTGCATTCTTTACATGCTATTTTGTGTTGTTGAAATGAACTATATTCACGTACAGTTAAGAATCACAGCTTTTTTTGCCCCAGAAAGTGAAACAGCCAGGAATAACAATGTTACTTTTCTTGACTTGCATTTGGCATGTAGGCTGCCACCCCCCCAAAAAAAACCCATGTTAAATCTGTTAAAATCTTGCTAAATGATGTGTCACAGAAAAATTGGTCAAGGATTTTTTTTTAATGCAGAACATTAAGATAACCTTATAGAGAACATGGGCTAATTGAAAGGGAATGTTAAAGAGATTAGCTGCTCTCTTTATCCTCTAATCTCTTGGCTGAGAAATTCCGAGGGTTCCTTTAAATTGGGAAGGCTCGTCTCTGTTCTCCCTGATAACAGATTCTAAACAGATTTTTCAGAGAGTGAAAGCAGAGTTGTGCTCCCATTGATTCCTATGGAGATGTATTTTAAAGTTTAAAAAATATTTTGAAAACTGTCCCCTCAGCCATTTGTTTTCATTAAGTAGTAGTCAGCATGGACCACAACTTCACATGTTTTTGTGGCCTGAAATACAAGAAAATAGCAGCTGGTCCTGCAGTCCCCTTGTTCTCATTCTTCGAGGTAGGCCAGGCCAGGGAACAAACAACACAAGAACTACTGGAACTCTACTTTATTGTTATAGGGTAGAATAAAAGAATCTTGGAAGCCTGCCAGGGTTTCATTCTGCCCCTGCTTATACCAAGCCCCAAAACCAAGGCAGTGTTATTTTGAGTCTCTTTCTCACACTTTCTCTTTCCTGGGACTGAGTTATCATTAATGATCTCTTAACCGGTTCTCCTAACACTTCTTGCATTCCTTTGACAAGACTGTCTCTGCACTCTTCTACCCTGATGGATGCAACACTCGCCTAGGAAAGAGCATGTTTGATTTGGGGAATTGCAGACAGATGCTATGCGCACACCCACCCTCCTCCAAATCACCTTTTCATCTTTTGATCCAGATCCTGCAGGGTACCATAATAGTTACCTTCAAACTATAACACTAGCGTGGCAGGTAATATTCCCAGAAAGTTTATTGACATAACAATGAAAATAAGGAATAAACACCTATGCATTTGGATTACTACACACACACACACACACACACACACACACACACACACAAATTGATGTAAGGTAACGGGTTCATGTCTTTTCAGCATGTTTTTTAAATACTTATACTTGATTACAAACATTACTTTTATGTTTATTTTATTTATTTTATATCCCACCTTTATTATTTTTATAAATAACTCAAGGCAGTGAACATACCAAATACTCCTTCTTACTCCTATTTTCCCCACAACAACCACCCTGTGAGGTGAGTTGGGCTGAGAGAGAGTGTCACCCAGCCGGCTTTCATGCCTAAGGCGGGACTAGAACTCTCAGTCTCCTGGTTTCTAGCCCGTTGCCTTAACCACTAGACCAAACTGGCTCCATCCGCACTGTTTAGGGCACTGGGGGAGGGAAGGCAGAAGAAAAGAAAAAGACGGACCTTCTGACTATTCTTCAGTTTGGGAATACCACTAGGATTCTGATTTATGGAAATGTTTTCATTGTTAATTACTACTGTGGACAAGATAATGAATAACTGAAGAGGTACAGCATAGATGACCTTGTCTGTTCACCTTTGATGAACAGCTTAATTGGTGCTTTCTCGACAGACTGATATGCTGAGCAAAATGAATGCTTCTGAAATTCAAGTTCATTTTTCAATTAATGGGATATTAAATAATTAATCATGCAAAAGGAAGAAATAAAGGTCAGGACTACTTTATTTATCCCTTCAAAGAACTTGCAGCTATGTAAAGATGGAATAAGGGACCTTTGCACTATAAAATAAATCCTACCTGCTTGTAACACCACCATCCTTTTTCTTGTCTACATTTCTCTAATTAATTATACTTAAAAGCAAGCACTCTTTCACTTTTATAACTAGCAATTAGGCTTTCACTTTTATGTGGTTCCAATTGATAAATGGTTGAATGCTACACTGCATCTTCCTCATTAAGTTTGATAATGTATTACGGATGTATTTAAACCAATTCTTGTCTCCTGGGTGATCGCATGATGTCCACTGTTATTCCAGAATGTGATGGAAATCATTGTTTATGTTGAATCAGCTTTCTCTGGACTAGTGAATCACTGTCAAATTATTAGAAATATTAGGTTGGATCCATAGTGGTAGTCTGTTCATGTTACAATCTCCTGAGCAGATGTGTATTGACAATGTTTCCACAAATGCATTTTTGTCCATTTTTGCTGATTAACATGTCCCCCTTCCACCCTCCTTTTGTTCCAAAAAGACAACTGATCCTATGTTGCAGAAATCATAGTTGAATGCAAGGGTGAATCGTCAAAAGTCACGTTATCATTTCACCAGCAGGTAGGGAGGTAAATGACACAATTATACATGAGCATGTTTCATGTGCAACATTTAAATATTCTAACAAATCATTAAAGAATTAAGACAAAATGTTTATATGAATTTTGTGGATTAGGCTGTAGCATTACGTAAAATGGAATGTATTCACATAGTGACTGGGTTTAAAAGTTGTCCTAAACCAGGATTTCTTTTTTTCATATAGATTTCCGACCTTCTCCTACACAGATATAAAAGCACTTAAAAGTTAATCTCTTGCTATTAATTAAACATTTAGTAACATTATTTCTCTAAAATCAAACCATTTACAAATATTCTCTTTGATTCAAACCATTTAATCATGAAAGCCCAAAATCGCAACTTCATTTTTTCCGTTACAAGCAAATAGTCCAAAAGCGGCTTCCAAATAGAAACAAATCCAGTTACAGTATTTTCTCTTATCAATGCTGTCAGTTTAGCCATTTGCACCAATTCCATTAACTTAATCATCCAATCCTCCATTGAGGGAATTTGTGCATCCTTCCATCTTTGAGCATATAAGATTCTTGCTGCTGTTATCATCTATAAGAACAGAGTTCCATGTTGCTTCTCAAACTGTTGGTCCATCAAACCCAAGAGAAACAGCTCCGGTTTCAATTGTAAGTCCGCTTTGAGAATCTTTTGAATAATAATACATATTTTATTCCAAAATTTCTTAGCTTTTTCACAAGTCTACCATAAATGATAAAATGTTCCTTCACCCTGTAAACCTTTCCAACAAACATTTGATACCCCATTATACATTTTGGACAGCTTATCGGGAGTTAAATACCAATGGTGCATCATAAATTTCATACCTTTGTTCCACATATTCTCCCATTGCTCAAGCATAATATTATACCCAAAATTCTTAGCCCATTTAATCATACAATCTTTAGCATATTCATCTTCTAAATTCAAGCGCAACAACATTTTATACATTTTCTTAATAAGATGCTCATCATTTGTACAAAGTTCCATTTCAAATTATATTTTTTAATTAACAAAATTATATACCTTCTTATCCAAATTAAACTGTTCTGTCAATTGTGTGAAATTAAACCAGTGACAAATATGACCTTCCAATTCTAGTTGTTCCCTTGTTTTAAGTTTAGGTATCCTTCTTCAAAATTCAGAAAATCCTCATATCTCAACCAGCTTGGTTTGCCTGCCCTCTCTCTTCTAAAAAAAGCTTCTTGTGGGGACAACCACATAGGTACATTAGGAGACAATATTGGTTTATATTTATTCCAAACCCTCATTATGGCACGCCTACCAAAATGATTTTTAAAATCTTTATTAACTTTAACTTTATCATACCACAAGTAGGCTTGCCACCCAAATCGGAGATCATGTCCTTCTAATTCCAATAATTTCTTGTCCTTCAAAGTCACCTAATCCTTCTTCCATAGCAAACAGCAGGCAACAAAATACAATTTCAAATCTGGCAAACCTAGACCTCCTCGTTCTTTGACATCTTGTAACAATTTATACTTGAATCTTGGTTTCTTCCCTTGCCAAATGAACTTAGAGATATCTTTCTGCCATTGTTTAAATGGTAAGTCTGTTGTCAAAATCAGTATTGTCTGGAACAAAAACAACATTCTAGGTAAAACATTCATCTTAATCACAGATATCTGACACATCATTGACAATTGTAATTTTTCCCACCTTAACAAGTCTTTCGTAACATCACTCCACAATTTAACATAGTTATTCTGAAACAACATACAATTTGTGTTTGATAATGTCACCCCAAATATCTGACCTTTTTTTCATTTTTAAAACCAGTCTTACCCATCAACATTTCTTGATTGTGTATAATTATATTCTTGGTCAACATCTTTGTTTTTTGTTAGCTAATTACCCAAATTCCTTTAATTTCTTCATCAAATGTTTAACAACATTCAAAGGGTCTTGTAATATTAAAACTAAATCATCAGCAAAGGGCCCTCAGTTTGAAGACTTCCTTCTTTATCTTCAAACACTTTATTTGATCACTCTGTCTGTCTGTCTGTCTGTCTGTCTGTCTGTCTGTCTGTCTGTCTGTCTGTCTGTCTATCTATCTATCTATCTATCTATCTATCTATCTATCTATCTATCTATCATATTTATATCCCGCCTATCTCCCCCAGAAGGAGGGACCCTGAGCGGTTATCTTGTCTAATGTCTCTATTCAGGACTTCCAAAACTAAGATAAAGAGTAAAGGTGACAAAGGATATCCTTGCCTTGTTCCTTTCTATATATGGCAAGGCTCAGTTAAATCGCCATTTACAATAATATGTGCTTTTTGAGGCACATGAATTGATTTAATTCCTTGAATAAAATTATCTCAAATCTATATTTTCCAAAACTTTGAACATAAAAGTCCAGTTCAAATTGTCAAAGGCCTTCTCTGCATCTAAAAAGATGAGAACTGCTTGCTGTTCATTGTGTTGTTGTAGATTTTCTATAATGTCCAAAACTATTCTCACATTGTCTCTTAATTGCCTTTTGGGTAGAAACCCACATTGATCTTGGTGAATAAAGTCCTGTAAAATTTTCTTCATTCTTTCAGCCAATATTGAAGCAAATATTTTATAATCATTGTTCAACAGTGAAATTGGTCTATAGTTCTTAGAGTAATATCTTGGCCTTCTTTTGGTAAAAGTGCAATATTGGCTTCTTTCCAAGAGTCAGGCATTGCAGAGCCCTGCAAAATAGAATTCATCAATCTTTGAAAAGGCTGAAGAAGCTGATCCTCAAAACACCTATAATACAATGCTGGAAAACCATCTGGACCTGGTGCTTTCCCCAGTTTGGTTCTTTTTATAGCTTCCACTATTTCAAAAGTAGTTATAGGATTGTTCATTAATAATTTCTGTGATTATGAGAGTTTTGGTAATTTTTGTTTCTCCAAATACTCATCTATCTTTTCCAGAGAAACTTCTTGCCTTTTATACAAATTGGAAAAAAAGTTGTGGAACTATTTCTTAATTTCTTCAGTATCCATTAATTCAATATTTCCTTCTTGAATTTTTAATATCATTTTCTTTTCTCTTTCCTTCCTTAATTTATAGGCCAACCATCTTCCAGGTTTATTGGCAAACTCAAAATGTCTCTGTTTAACATAATTCAATTTTGTCTCAATTTCCATCACGGTCAACATAGATAATTGTTGTTGTAATAATTTAAGTTGGTGTAAAATACCAGTATCCACTGGGTTTTTCTGTAACTCAATTTCTTTTACTTTAATTTGATCCAAGATAGTTTGCATTTTTTGTTGACATTTCTTTTTTATATTACAATTATGGTAAATAAAGTGACCTCTCATAACTGCCTTACTGGTGTCCCAAACAGTTCTTGGTCAGTCCCTTTGTCCAAGTTGATGTCAAAAAAACATTTTAAACTCCTCTTGCAATCAACCAAAACGTTTTCCCTTTGTAAAATAGCTTCATTCAATCTTCATCTAAAAGCCATAGATGATCTCTTTATTTTCAAACTTACTGGAATGTGATCAGAGAAAGTCTTTGGTAAAATATCAACCTTACAAATTTTATTGGCTAAATTATTTGAAATCCATACCATGTCAATTCTTGAAAAGGATTTATGTCTTTTTGAGTAAAAGGTATATTCTCTTGCCAGGAATGTGTCGCCAGGAATCTACTAATGCCAAATTGTCTATCATGTCAAAAAAAGACTGTAGGAATCTTCCTTGTTTAAGCTTAATTTCCTTTTCAGATGTCCTGTCCAATTGTGGGGAAATTACACCATTCTAATCTCTTAGTAGGCACCAGATTTGTTATGAAAAAGACAACAATTCATTCAGAAGGTGTCTAAAATTTTACTTTTATCCTCATTTGGTACATATATCCCCACAACAATAGATTTAAGTCCATTAAGCTCAACTTCCACTGCTACATATCTGCCATGTTCGTCAGAAAGCAATAAACATGGTTTCAATTTTGGTTTATCATATATTACAAGTCCATTTATCTTCTTCAAGCCTGTAGAAATAAATTCCTCTCCTAATTTTTTATTCATCAAATATTTAATATCTTTTTTTCCTTACATGAGTCTCCTGTAAGCATATCACATCATGGTTTAATTTCTTCAAATAATGAAGAAAAATTCTTTTGTATGGGGCATTTGCCCCATTCACATTCCAAGTAAGGTAAGTGCAAGCCATGATTAAGCAAACATCTCATCAAAGTCCTTGGATGTAGCACCCATTTCTACACCTTGTAGAGAAGATTCTTGGGGTCTAGTTCCAGGTACAGATTTCTCAACTACACCCTGATCTAGCAAGAAAATCCTTGGCCTTATGGATGGAGGTCAATCTGAATCTTTGCTGTTGGAACATAAAACTTACACCTTCCAATCTTTCCCATCAAAAAGCAATTTTATTCTTTTTCAGAATCTCTGTTAAAAAAGCATAGTCTTTTCTCTTCCTCAAAATCCTTACAGGAATATCTTTCAAAACAATTATATCCGCATTGTCAATATTTAATCTTGATTCAAAGTGAGTTTGCAAAACCTGGTCTCTTATTTTCCTTTTAGCAAAATGAACCAAAAACATATCTTGGTTTATTATTTACAGCTGCATATCTTGAGTTAATGTGAAAAACTTTATCTAATTCATCCTCCATTCTATCTTCCTCCCAATCCAATAATTTTGCTAAAGCCTATAGTATTTTTTCAACAATATTCTCCCCTTTCACCTCAGGAACTCCTCTCAGTCTCAGACAAAAATCCATGTCCCTAAGTTCTAACAGAGCCATTTTATCAAGCTCTTTTTCTCTCTCTTGCTCAGTATTATTCGTCTTAGTTTCTAAGACCTCCCCTCGATCCATTACTTGTTTCACCTCACCAGCAGTTTTTTTCCATTTGATGTTCAATCTTTTTCTCAAAGTCAGAATATTTACTTTCTATTCTCAAAGTCTCCATGTTTAATTTCCATCTTTTTCTCAAAGTCAGAATATCTATTTTCCATTTTCTTCTCAAAGGCATCAAAGGATTGTGTAAAGGTATTAGAAATTTCATCAATCATGTTTCTCATC
Organism: Charina bottae; assembly: GCA_023362775.1. NCBI lineage: Eukaryota > Metazoa > Chordata > Lepidosauria > Squamata > Charinaidae > Charina > Charina bottae. Next base: position 6,377,898 of record JALMGJ010000001.1, on the reverse strand, counting down.
ATCTCCCCATCATTAGAACCATGACGAGGTGGTCTCCTAGAAGTCATGATTAGTTCCCTCTGGTGATTAAAATTAGCCAATACAACCAAATCTTAAAGTCAATGGAAAAATACTAAAGACTGAGATTGTCCAAAAGCAAAAGTCTTGCCACTAGAGGGGTTTACGGGAAGTATCCAATTAACTTGTTAAGAAAAAAGCAACAACACTCACTTTCTCACAATAGCCATGAAAGTTCCGATTCCAACAGAACAGGTTCATTCAATCCCACAAGGAAAGAATAAAAATGCCGCCAATTAAATCCCAAAAAAATATAGTCCTTTGCTTCTATAAAATAAATCCACAGTTCAGCTTTTAGTTCTTTTTGCCTAAAATGTAAAGTACAAAACCAAGTTCGAGTGCTCAACAGTTAAGTTTCAAAAATAATGTAAAAGTTACCAAGAGAAATCTCATCTCTGTGTTGGAAAAAGCCTCTTTTAAGCAAAGAAAAGGCAAATAAACTGATGCATTAAGAAATGGGGTGGTCAGTTTTAGAGTCTGTTTAAACGGCTACAGCACAGCTTGGGAAAGGATGACACTCCACCTCCCAGCTGATCACTCACCGCTCGTTCTATAAACTCTGTTTATGATCTTCTGACTATGACCAGCCGTCCGGAGGACATAGGGGATAATTCCTAGGGTTCTCCTTGATCCAGGGAACACTTGGCTCCAGGGAATCCTGCCATAGCCCTAAAACGCCATGCTGCCAGATCTACTTGCGAAGCTAAATTGGAAAGAGACGCTGTTCAAGTCACCATTCCCACCAGAAACCAGGATTTCTTGAACAAACCATAGTAGAACAATGATTCTGTAGTCGAGAAGAACACTGCTGTAAGACATGGTTTATCAACCACAGTGTCTAGGTTTGCACAGTGCTTTGAACCATGATTTGTTTAATAAATGTGTCTTACAAAAGATACTAAGCCAAAGCTAACTAAACTACTTCATGATTTGTTCTGGATGAGCCAAGCCAATGAGAGCAATTTCTTTCCATACTTGAATCGTACAAAATGTTGATCGGCTTCATGTAGTTTATCTATTTTGTTCTTATTGATCTGAACTAGAAATAGTTTAAATTAATGCACAGATCCAAAGCAAGTTATTACTATGTGCCTAGTTTAGAATGAGGGTGAAATGAAACAATGCCACAAACTTTTTAATGTTCAGCAGTAGATGAAATTCACTGCAGGTATTGCCTGCTTGATGGGCAGGCAGTCTCTTCCCCCCCTCCCCCATTATCTATCTAAACAATCAACAGTGTGTCTAGAGTCTGACAGTCATAGGCAGTCATGCAGTGGTTGTGAATCCCCAACCACACTCTCAATTTCTCTTTCTTCACTCTCCTTTTTTGTTCTCTTCTCCTGGTTTAAAATTTTGATTCTCTGTGAGGAGAAGCTATTCCTGTAGAAATAGTACTGCTTCACTAGGAAGGGAAAGGGAAAGGGAAAGGGAAAAAGGGGAAGGGGAAGGGGAAGGGGAAGGGGAAGGGGAGGAAAGGAAAGGAAAGGAAAGGAAAGGAAAGGAAAGAGGAAAGGAAAGGAAAGGAAAGGAAAGGAAAGGAAAGGAAAGGAAAGGAAAGGAAAGGAAAGGAAAGGAAAGGAAAGGAAAGGAAAGGAAAGGAGGAGCTATTGCTAACCTGATCAAGCAGCAAGTATTCTGAGGAACATTAGCTTCATTTCATATTAAAGACACACCGATGCCAGATTTTGTTATGTAGTCTGTTTTCTTATTGGCAGATATTGTTAAATTTATTGTTTCGTTGGTTGTTTTAGTGCCAGTATTTCTTTACTGGGTTCTCAGCCAATTTTACTGGATTGATTTGTAATTATTCTGTTGTTGGGGCTCTTTTTTGTTTTATGTTGTACTCTGTCTTGGTGATGGCGCACAATACAGAAATTATTATTGTTATTGCCTCACCTTACCTCTGATTCATTGGCTCAAGCCAGCCATTTCCCTCTCCCCTTCTTCCATCATGTTGATACAGAGCGTCATCCTCCTTTCTTGAAACTGGCTCTACCTCCATGCATTGGATGAGACTTATCTCCCTGCTCCTCCATTCCAGCTGCTCTAACAACATTCAACCAGAGTCCAGCTACTAAAAAAAAGAGCCCAGTTGCAGAATTGCTGACATGCCATTATGTGTTGTTTTTATTTGATTATTGTATGCTGCTCAGAGTCACTTTCTGTGAGATGGGCAGCCATATAAAATTGATTGATTGATTGATTGATTGATTGATCAATCAATCAATCAATCAATCATGTCACCTTCACAATCTCAAGGAGTTTTTAAATGCAATAAAGAAATGACTCCATGGTGGCCAAGAAGACTTTGAAAGATTCTAATGCTTTTGTTTATATTTGTTTTGTCACATAGTTTTCCATCAAATAATTCCATTATTAAAGAGCTCAATTAAAAAAAAAGAAAGAAAAGAAAAACTTTTTGTACAGTAACTGATAGGATACAGAAAAAATTCAAGTCAGCTGGTAGGTGTCAGGAAAGAATCTCCTGGAGGGATTTTCAGGTTTAAAATATGATCAACTCTACAGATACAACAGTCTCTTTTGAATTTGTAATAGAACTTGAACCATTATCTTTTATTGATCTGGGCCACACTGTTTAAATCATAAGGAAAAGAAATGATCACTTTATGCTTATAATACTGTGTTAAAATGTAAAAAGACTCATGTTTGAAAATACAGTACTCCCTAATGTTGTAAAAAAAATATGTCTCTTAGCTGTGGTTTCCTCCTAAGAATATTAGATTTTGCTTTTAATTAATTTTACCAGTAACATTTATTTCATTCATTTAGAAATGAAATGTTAAGATTACATTAATGGTGAGAATGCCATCCTTTTAGGCAGACAAGTTCAAATGCAATATTCTTATTTGTATTAGTGTGTTTCTATCAGGATTGAAACACATGATAAAATCAATTACTTGACACATTTCAGTTTTGATGTTTATTTTCTTGCCATGAAAACTTTTTGATTTGCTTGACATCTGAACTTTGGACATATTTTTAAATAAGCTTGATGTTCAGAGTGCCTTGTTTGGATACACATTTGAATTATTTAATTTCATATGGAAGAATGCTCATATGGTTGGCTATTTTGTTATAATTAACAGCACCTAATTCATTAAGGGCAAAGGACCAGTCACTAGGAAATTCATCTGAAGTTTAAATATAGGTGGACAATTTCAGACCACGGTTGCATGTGGATTCCTTGTGCCTCTTTTATGATTCTTAGAGATTCTTAGAGCACTCTAATGCAGTTACTGAGAAAACAACTATGTAATGCTCTACCATTTTGAAATATAAATCATATGGTAGCTTAGGGGAGGCAATATGAGGTTCATGGAGATTGTCAGACCAGTAGAATATATCACATGCACTATCAGAGGTGGCCAAGGGGGGCAGGGAGGGAGAAAGGAACTGGGATGACAGAGAATAGGCAGAATGATGGAGGATGATGTCCTGGGAACTGCTCAAGGAAGAGAAGGGGTGACACACATCAGCTCTACTCTCCCTATTTTTGCTGGAGCCCAAAACAGACAAAATGTTCTAGGTTACTGTTCTGTTGAGCTGTGATCAACAGAAACAGTTTGTCAGAAACTTTGGAATGCAGTGGCTTGTTTTTGGTTCAAAACAAAATATATTTTCCCCATTTTGTGCACTGTTTATCACAGGCTCATTTGGATGGTTCAAGCAAAGCAGACAAATAGGTATGGGCTTCACTCTAAAAGCATTTCTATGTATTGTGTCAGCTGACTCTGCTTCTTTCTGTTGGTGCCAAGACAAGTTCTCCTCCTGGGTATCTGGGCAATTCTTTTCTCAGACATATGCATTCTTTCTTCTTTAGATGAACTGATATGCTCTAGGCTCAATCGAAGAATGAATGGATGAATGAATGAATGAATGAATGAATAAATAAATGAATAAATAAATGAATAAATAAATATAAATAAAAACTAATTAACTAACTAACTAACTAACTAACTAACTAACTAACTAACATACATACTAACTCCTACTCCAGCATCACCAGTCACAATGTGGCCTCTCTTTCTCTGAATTCTTTTATCAGTCAACAACTAGCAAGTAAGCAGAGAACATGCAGAGATTCCTGATTCCTCTAAATCAGTTGTGAATTTATTGTATAGGTTAGAAACTTGGCTTCTCTCCTGAACATGAGGCAAGGAGAAAAATGTAAATTCCCATTCTATTACAACTATGCTTCTCCCTGTATGCATTTCTGAAGAAAATATTTGCATTTTCCAAACTATTCTATGTGAGTTTCCTATCATATCTCCTACTCTTCACTACTGCCTGTAGTGCAAACATAGTTCTCATAGCAGGAGAGTAGAGATCCTCATGTAATTTAGTTACTGGCTAAACAGAACAGAAAGCTGAAGAGGAGAGATAAAAGGGCATTTCTTGCTGTGGAGACTTGGGAGCCAAGGGATCTGTATCAAGTGCTTAGAAATTTGTTCTGTATCTGTAGTGACACAACATTTAATGTGCCTAAAATTAAATGTGAACGTTAAAACCTTTAAAGGCTTTCTCAGTATTGGGAAAATTTGTTTTAAAATGCCAAAAGTGGTTCAGTTTAAGCAAGTATAAAATGATGCCCACTGGAGTCCTTCCCCCCAAATCCCTAATTTCATATTTGTTTTCTTCATTTATAATATTTGTTAACCATTTTATTTCTTAGGTCTGTGGGTGAGCTACAAAATACAAACATAGTAACAAAATAGAATGGTTATAATAATATAAGAATACAAAAATCAACAATAAAACCAACTATTCTAATGCCACTGGCTATACATAATCAACATCCAAAGGACTTATGAAATAGTACGGTCTTCACTAGCCTTTGGAATACATGCTGATGGGATCAGTGACTGACTAGGAAAGGAAATTTAAGACTGGGATTAATAGCTCAGTTAAAAAGTTGGCTAATGTGGGCCTCCTGTGAAAAGAAAACATCTTGAGGATCGTTAAATAAACTGGCATTTTCTTAGCATTATCATGGTTATGGTATCAAGCTAGAGTTGAACTATTTTGTAGAGTTCTGATTACAGTTAAAAAAGAGTAGTCTGCTGCTATCTCTTCCTTTTTGACTGCCTCCCTGCATATGCTGCTGGGTGGTGGGGAGTAGTATAGTACTTTTATCCTGGTTGTGGACTTCCTATAGTGTGTATTGTTGATTGCTCAGAATAGAAAGTTGAATGGAACAGGGCTTTGATTTAATTCAGTGGGGCTTCTCTTTTTTAGATTGCTCATTGTGAGTGTGGAAATGATGAGGAAAAGGGATAATGGGATTAAATCCATTAACAAGTGCAGTTTCTACCCCTCATGCTAAAAATGAAATTTTTTTTATTTATAGACTTAACATTTTGTGGTCTGTAATCTTGAAGTTACTCCTTGTGGCTTCTCGGACAAGTCTTTGGTAATTTCCATTTTTAAAAACAGGCTGGATACAGCACCTTAGCTTCACAGCAGCAAATTGTCCAGTTTTAGTTGTGCAGTATTTTCCCCCTTCATTTAAAAAATGTAAGTGGGAATGGGAGCAGGAATCCTCTGAGAGGTTAACTGCTCCCATTCTCGCCCTTAACAGCCCCCTACAGTACTCCCTGGCCTGAAATGATGTTGCTGGAATATGGCCATTTTGCCATGAATTTCAGCAGCACTTGGATTTGGTTGGGAGTATTTAAAGCTGGAAATGGGAGCTATTTGCCACCCAGAGGCTCCCTCCTCCTAAAAAAAACCCAAAGTGGGGGAAAAAGTCAACAATTTCATCCCCACCCTTTCTGACTATATTGCCACGCTGGAGATGCTTGCTCCAGGAACATGCCGTTGTCCCCACCCCATTTTAACCTAATAGAATTAATGGATGAAATTTTACCATCCACACAACAGTATTAGTTGCAGATTTTTCTTTTTTCCTTAGTTTTAAGTTAGTCTTTATCTAAGCTTCTTAAAATAAACCCCACCGTTATGCTTGTTATTTCCTGGCTCTGTTTCTAGTATCTTTATTTCGTCTTTCCAAGGGGTGGCTTGCGTAGAAGAAAGGAGGTAGAATTCCTGCTCCAGGGTTTGTAAGATAAGGGTGAGAATGATGGTGCAAGAATCAGATTGTTCTATCTTGCTGTCCTTTGTGCAAGACACTTTAAACTGCTGGAGGGTATCTTTGTCCTGTTCTACATTGGTGGTTCAGCTCCTTCCCTGCTCAGTGCTGCCTTATCTCTTCAGTTTGGTGTCCTGTCTGAACATGACTAATTGAAAGTATACATAATAGAAGCCTCTAGAGCTGTGGTTTACATTGCAGCATTGGAAAATTCTGACCTTTGTGTTCACACAGGTAGCAAGGGTACATTTAGATTCATCCCCTAATTACAGCCAAGCTTTCAGAAGTTAGAGGCTCTGCTTTTAATCAAGATATGTTGCTCTTTGAATGCCTTCTGGTGGAAAATGCAACAGAGATCGAAGAAATAAGTCATGACCCCCTGAAATCTAGAAGTTTTGCTTGCTTGCTTGCTTCTTTGGATAGACTTGATTATACAATCCTGGAAAGCTGTTCAGTCAGCTTTCCCATCCATCAAGTGCAGTAAAAACACTGGTGTAATGAGACATGGTTGTCACTTATTAAAGCTCTGATTAAAATGCTGATAGCTTTATCCTTGTTCTCTTCTTAGAAAACAAAGATTTCACAGTCTTACCGTTTTCTTATACCTGACCTAGAAGGGTATTAAGGCAGTATAGCTACATTGAAACTGGAAAACTGGCATAATGAAGACAGTTAAATATTACATATCCAATCAACAATGGAACACGCAGAAGAAATATCAATTGCCACTACCCTGGTCACTTACCATATCTCCCTCCCCCCAAAAAAAACTCCTAAAAGGCTGAAACTTGCAATTCCACTCATTTATTCCTATTGCTGTGTCATCACTGTGATTTTTGCAGTTCTCGGTGGCAAAAGAAAAAGAGTAGTTACTGATTACAGGATATGTGGTCACCAGCAGATCCCCAGGAATCTGAGATTAAGATGGATGAATGGATGGATGGATGGATGGATGGAGCCTTTGAGTCAGTGTTGACTCCTTGCAACTGCCTGGACAAGTCCACTTTTTTTTTTGGGGGGCAAGATTTCATAAGTGGCCCTTGCCTGCTTCCTGGTGCTGAGAGAGTGTGACTGGCTCAGGGTCACCCAGCTGGTTTTGTGCCTAAAGTGGGACTAGAACTCATGGTCAAGAATGCATAGTCTGAAGCTAGCTTGCAAATCACTGTTTGTGCTAGCAGTAATTAGCTTTTATTATAGAACTATTGCTCTATTTCTATATCTATAGTGCTTGGATACAATCCAAAAAACGATAGAATGATCTCAGTTTGAATTCAGGGTAAGCCATTTAACATCACAGTGATCCAAATATACGCCCCAACCACAGATGCTGAAGAAGCAGAAGTAATTCTATGAGGATCTGCAGCACCTACTGGATAATACGTCAAAAAGAGATGTTATTTTCATTACAGGAGACTGGAATGCTAAGGTGGGTAGTCAAATGACACCTGGAATTACAGGCAAGCATGGTCTGGGAGAACACAATGAAGTGGGACATAGGCTGATAGAATTTTACCAAAACAATTCACTGTGCATAACAAACACTCTCTTCCAGCAACATAAAAGACAACTGTATACATGGACTTCACCAGATGGTCGACACCGAAATCAGATTGACTACATCCTTTGCAGCCAAAGGTGGCAGACATCTATACAGGTGGTAAAAACAAGACCTGGAGCTGACTGTAATTCAGATCACGAACTTCTTATTGCACAATTTAGAATCAGACTAAAGAGAATAGGGAAGACCCACAGATCAGTTAGGTATGCGCTCACTAATATTCCTAATGAATATGCAGTGGAGGTGAAGAATAGATTTAAGGGACTAGATTTAGTAGATAGGGTCCCGGAAGAACTATGGACAGAAGTTCGCAACATTGTTCAGGAGGCGGCCAGAAAAAACGTCCCAAAGAGAAAGAAAACCAAGAAGGCAAGATGGCTGTCTGCTGAGACACTGGAAATAGCCCAAGAAAGAAGGAAAGCAAAAGGCAACAGTGACAGGGGGATATATGCCCAATTAAATGCAAAATTCCAGAGGTTAGCCAGAAGAGATAAGGAATTATATTTTCTTTGTAATGTACTGTAGTATAGAAACAGGATACTGTTTAAAGTTTAGTTTGACCCTTATTGTCACTAATGTGTAAAATCACTTTTGGTCATCATCTTCAGCACTGGGGACCATGGTTAGGATAATAAAAAAGAGCAGTCTGCTTTCTGTTTCTTGAAGTTCTCCTGCCAGATGTTTTGGGATGAAATTCTCAAATAGTGCCTTTTTTAAAGGCAATTTTAAGGCTTGATATCTATCCTATAACAAGATATGAATTCATATAGCATTTCTTATTTTATTTTATTTTATTTTATGTGCAAAAAGAAAAGAAAAAGAAGCCCACAAAATATTTCAACTTTCATATACTAATCAAAACTATTACAAAATTACATTTAAGTCATATTACTTAATAAGGAAAATTGGAAATTAAATGTTTACACTAGTAAATGCAGACCAGCTGTTTAAACCATCTTCCAGTTGAAATTCCCAACAATTTGAACAATTGTTCAAATATAAGAAAAGAGAGAAATTCTTCAGACCATTGGATATTTTTTTAAAAGAATTAAAAAAAATTTTTGAAAGAATTTTATTGAGTTTAAAGCAAAGATAAAAACTACAAAAAAGCAAAAAAAAAACTACAAAAAGAAAGAAAGAAAACTAAAAAAGTGAGAAACACAAGAAAAAAAGAATTAAAGATTACATAGAAAGGTGACTTCCGACTTTCAACAGGAAGAATATACAGCAATTTCCATCTGGCATTTCCGTCTGGCATTACTTCAAACTTGCTGTCAATAAGAAAGTCTCCATCCTTATCAAAATCTTCATCTTCCTCCATAACATCTTCAGCCAGATGACACAGCTTAGAAATAAGTTTTTCCCCAAAGTCCCGAAGAGTCTGCAGAATAGGTTGACAACACTCTAAAAGGATCTCTTTGAAGGTCTGCTCACGCTCATAACAGAACCCTGAAGAAACCTTGAAATCTTCCATGTTTCAGGCAGTAAATTATGGTGACCCCAGATACTTTAGATGGGAAAACAAGCCAAAATTTAAAAATTTTAAAATTAAATCCAGAAATAACGATAAGCACCAAGAAAGTCCGCTTCTTCTTTCTGTAGAAAGCCTGCGTTAGGGTACAAAAACTTAAAAAAGAACAATAAATTGGGTGTTTAAGAAATGCGGTGGCCGGACTTACTGTCTCTTTAAGGGCTGCAGCGAAGCTTGGAAATGATGAAATCCCAGCCTCCTGGGACTTCCAGTGGGAATATGGCGAACTGAGCAGCTTCGCCCATGCGCTCCGTGGGCAGAACTGGCATCGTGGCAGTTTTTCCGGGCACAGGCTGATTTCTCCTGTAGCCCAGAGCATTTTTCCGGATTAAGGAAAGCGCTTGGAATTGACCCATTCATCCTCCAGACGGCGAGTTGTAGCCAGGAGATCGTGAACAGTGTGCGCAATCGACCAGACCATTGGATATTTGATAGAGAAGCGGTCCTGCCGATCTTGTATCTTTTTACCCCCAATCACAAAAAGTGCCGTATTCATTTCCACGGTCCTTCAGTTCAAAAGAACCTGCCTGAGCATCTATAAAAACTAGGGAGTCCTCCAGATCAAAATTAATTTGTGAAATAACATCTGTTAAAAGGGAATCATTACCACACAGGACTTGAATGAACAATATTGCATTTTGAGCATGACATCTCCAATGATAAACTGAACTCATCAATTTATTCTACAAAAGATCACTGGTGTCCTGTAGACACAAAATATTTTTGTAAGAAATCATAACTTTCAGCTATGGGAATATATTCTTGCCAAAATGTTGTTCCATTGATGCCCATGTACTGGTATTCCAATTGCTTTCCATGTCTCTCTATACCCTTGAATATTGAATTTAGTAAATTTTAATAGCCATTCGTAAGTATTATTTTCGAATCAGGCTGTTAAATCCTCTAGAACTAGACCAGGTTCTGAAACAGAGTGGCTGGGTCACGTCTAGATGTCAAAGAGTGTTTTAACTGAGGCTATTGTCGCTTTGCATTTTTGGCAAATATTACTTATCTTGCAACTTTTTTTAGTTCTCAAATAACAAAAAATCATCATAGTGTTTCTGAAGTCGTATCAGAAGTAATGTACAGTTGGTACGAATGTTATATGTTATATGCAGTTGTGTACTGTACGTGCATGATATATCATCGAACCTTAGAACTGGAATGGCCTATTGAGGCCACCAGGCCCTCAGTGCAGGAATCCAAAATAAAGCTCTTTCAGCACATAGCTGTGTAGCTTCCATTAGAATGCACTTAGGGAATGGGAACCTACCACATCTCGGGGTAACTGCTCTCTTTGTCAAATTGCTCTTACTCTTTGCTATGCTTGGAATCTGTAGTCCAAGGTTACCTTAGATTTTAGTCCAAACTGATATTTAATTAAGGATCTCTCATCTCTTTGGCACTATTGGACAGCCACCAATCAGGAACAAATCGAGTTAGAGCTTAGAAGATACAGTAGTTTATCAACCCAATATCTTGTTTCATTGGGAGGCAGAGGGAACTAATAACGTGTGGTGGACTCCAGTCTTCAAAGTGATTGGAAATCCATCTCTCCACTTTATGACTGAGGCAGGGCCAAAGATGCTTCACTCCAGCTGGCTGCCTGACATCTGGTGCATGCTTTCTCTCTGATGAAATTCAATACCTTAAGGGAGGTATAATGGAATCCCAGATCTCAGTTCAGGATGGCAGGAGCCTCCTTGTGTGCAGCACATAAAAAGGCATTCCAAAACCAGGATATGCTCCTTTCCCCCCCCTTTTGATAGTTGGGGGAAAACAGTATTTTCTCGAAAGAGCTCTGCGGTTTGGAATCCAGAGTATCTCTCTAATGAGAAACATGGGATTTTTATTTTTTAATAGACTGTTTAAATTTTTTAAAAAGGAAGAGAGAGTTCTATAAGGCAGTGCAATAATAGCATCATCTTTTTACAAGAATTCTTATGGGCTCGACATAGTCCAGAGTCACTTGTTGAGATGGGTGGCTATAGAAATCGAATAAAAATAAACAAACAAACCCCATAACAATTCTTTAGGTGTTTTGTTTGTAAATATGTCTGGAAGAAAACCAGAAAACTAAACTCAGATAGTATTTAAGGAGATGAATTATTTCATTTTGCTTATGGTAGCATGTTTAATACTAAGTGCCTTGTTAGGAGGGGAAAAAAAACCCTGAGAGTGTCTATCAAAATAAATTCCTTGAGCTGATTAAGCATCTCCTCTCTTTCCATTTTAAAACATGCTTGTTAATCAATGTTTTGTTTGGTCATTAGCGATATTAACAAGCACAAGTGATAGTGTCACAGATTGCAGATAACTAGATTGCTGCTCTTTTACTAAACTTAAATGAGGTTGAAAATAATAAAGTTAAAGAAGAGTTCAGATGAATCTAAGTCAGTTTCTTGAATCTGGGAATCAGAAATGCCTGAATGTTTTAGAGGAACAGATGCAGTGCCACATCCCAAATAAGGGGGGGGGGGGAAATCTGTATCAATCTCCCATTAAATATTTCAATCATCTTCTGTGTCTATCTGTTGCTTTCTCCCTTTATCTAAAGACTGGCTCTTGGCTTACTTTTGTGGGACCGTTTGCTTTGACTGAAACTTGCATCTTTTGAGAATATTGATTTGATTTTGGAGCCTCTGCACAGCACCAAACCTTAGTGAAGGGTAATCTAATGGGAGAGATGGGCGGTCATATAAATTAAATTAAATAAAAATAAATGAAATAAATCTTAACATAAAAAACCAAGCTCTTTGAGCAACCTATGCTCTGTCCCTCTCTTTTTTGTGAGAATTAAAAGAGAAACTGCCTGTCACATCAGGTAAAGCTGCAGCTGGAATACACTGCTAGATAACCAGTTTGGTTGAAATGTAGCCATGGGTTTGGGAGAGAAGAATCTGCACTCTTTCTGTTATAGATCCCAAGTGGGACTTGAAACAAATTTCTGTTCCATGCCTGTCATTGCACTCGCCCCCAATCATCAGTCAATATTCTGAGACCATATTTCATATTCTTTTAAGGGACTGGGATTCTCATCTCCCTTAATTTGCTTGTACTTCTGCAGACCTTAATGTTCCCCAGACCACCTGCCTTCAGGAGATGGTGCAATTTTTGCTGCCAAAAAATGACTCAGATAGTTATTTTTGCTCTGGATGTGTATGAGAGAAATTTCTTAGCACCATGGAACAGTTTTTAATCTAATTTAGAATTCAAGGAATGCTAATATGTCCCATTAGCTAAGAAGTCAATCATCTAATAAGCCCATCTCATTGCCAATTGATTAGTTGTTTTTATTGTAGAGGCAAATAAGCTTCTGATGAAGAATGTTCATATAATTTCTCTTGTTCAAATAACCTTTGAATTCTTGACCTTCATGTAGTTATAACTTGTTTATATAAATATTTGTTTGAAGATGATAATAGAACTGTGAAATAGCAGTACTTAAAAGTTCCAGAGATGACCATCATCTAGTTTTTAGTTAGTAAATAGTCTAACAGACATAACAGTCTGACCTAAAGGCCTTGAAATCTAATTTGAGACGATGTGTTGAGTAAATAAGTCAATGATAGAAATGTTGAGACAGAACATAATGAGGGCAACATCAAATTGGACTTCAAAAGTAATTAGACACCATCACAGAGAAAAAGTGGAGGAAACAGTAAAATTGTTAACGTAGTTTTAAATGTAATATTCTACAGAATCTGAAGCTTTTCTGGCATAAATATTGATTTTTGGAACTCTATCCATTTTGGTTGTTCAGTGTGTAATTTGTATTTCTCTATTATGCACCTCTGCTAGGACAGCATTCATTGATGTTCTACAATAGTAATTGTATCGCAAGAATATCATTCCAGCTACATCATTTCATGGAACTCTTTTTTTAATTAAATTGGTAGTGTTTAAGACACAAATAATTTTCTTTCTAAGTAACAAAATAACCTATTATTATTGCCTTTTAGGGGCCTCACCTGCTGCTGGATAGATTCTTTTTCAGGAAGGCCAGTCTGTTGGATTGCTCAAAGTGGGCATTATCCAGATGTTATGGAAGCACAGTAATTGTATAATGGAGAATGTAGTGGATCCCACTGTGGATGTAGATGTATGCAACAATGTTTAGCTATAAACCATACTGAAGAAAATAGAAATGGCTATACAATTGTATATTTTTACCTTATTGTCTCAGCTGCAGTCCCATGAAGGCACTGTACAGGTAGTCCTCACTTAACAACCATTCGTTTAGTTTGGACTTACAATGGTGTTGGAAAAAACGACTTCCGACCAGTTCTCACACTTAGACCGTTGCAGCATCCCCACGGTCATGTGATCATGATTTGGGCACTTGGCAACTGGTTTGCATTTATGACCATTGCAGCATCCCGTGGTCACGTGATCACCTTTTCGACCTTCCCAGCCGACTTCTGGCAAGCAAAATCAATGGGGAACCGTGTGATTCGCTCAACGACCATAATTCACTTAATGCCCACAGTGATTTGCTTAATGACCGCCACAAAAAGGTTGTAAAATCAGGTTGGATGACCGCTTCGCTTAGCAACGAAAGTTCCAGCCCCTATTATGATCATTAAGCAAGGACTACCCATAGTTGTATAATGAAGAATGCTGTGGATCCCAATAGGGCAGAGATGGGGGGGAGATAGGCAGGTGTGGGGCAGTCCCTTACCTTACTGAGGCTTGGGGCTGGGAGGGACCAAGCCCAGAATGGCTTGGCTTGGGGTGGGTACTTGCTTAACAACCCACGATTCTCAGTTAACAACGGCAACAAGGAGTGCCAGGATTGCAGTCGCTAAGCGATGCGGTCACGTGATGTCTCACTTTACAACCGCATTGCTTAGTGATGGAAATTCTGGTTCCAATTGTGGTCATAGGTCGAGGACTACCTGTATCCTCTCTTACTCAGTGGCTGCATGCATGCACAGCATAGCCTTCTTGTTCTAATTTGGCTTCTATTGTTAGGAAAAGCAGGTAAATGACTAAGGAAATGGATTTCTGATATATGTTTTTACAAGTCAGTATTTTAAGCATGTTTGTGTTCAGTTAGACCAGATAAAGTGTTATGAGATTTCCAATTTAGCATTGATCCCAAAATTGAGATTATAGACTGCATATCTTAGTCATGTGTAACCATTAAAGGTATTGAGTTACACCTAGCATTCAGAGGCAGCATAACCCCCCAATTCTGAATTTATGAAGGCTGCTCAGCCACCATGGGTGAAGCACCCAGGCTCCTGGCATGGCAGGAAGCTGAAGTAGGGACATGACAGTCATTCTGTCAGCAAGTTTCATGCTGCATATGCAATCCGACATCCCTGTTCACAGATTAGGAGAAAATAGGAATAGGAAGGGTGCATAAGCTCTGAAGTGGTGCATTGCTTGAGTTTAGCCTTGAGGAAAGTACCCAGCAAAGCAAAGTAGCCCCCATGGTGCAGCTGTGCAACTTCACCTCAGCCAACCAGACAAACCATCTTGTGCAGAAGCCACCTTCCTCAAGGTGAAGCCACTGGTGAGGAAGAGTTATCCCTGACTCAGTGGTACATGAGTATACCAGCTGCCCACACTCTTAGAAACAGGCACATGCAGCTTCCTGCACATGGATTACTACATGTCAATTTTCCCCTTGTGATATTATTGCATTGCTGTGTGTTGGCCCTTTTTGTTGCTTTTATTTTCAATTTTATTTAAAATTGTAGAGGCTGCTTCTAAGGGAGAAAATGCTGTGAGCTTTATAAAAGGGTGAAATCAAATTGACCTTTTTTGTATCTCTTGCTATTAGGATGCCGCCTCAATGCTTAACAACCTACCAGGCAAGAAACTCTATTTAACATGGAGGAAATTACTTTCGATGAAATCAAATACTTGGAAATATTTGGCATGGCCAAAGATACAGTATATATAATCAGCCTGCTGTTCCACCTTAGATGTTTTTCTGCAGCACTTAAGCTCCCTGTGTATTCCAAGTTTTATCCCTCCCTCCCTCCCTCCCTCCCTCCCTCCCTCTCTCTCTCTCCACAAATGGCTGGATAGCGTAGTGGTTAGAGTGCCGCTTTTGGAGCAGGAGACCGGGGTTCAAATCCAGGCTGTACCTACTTTACCAGTAGGGGTCCTTGGGCAAAGACCTCCTAACGCTTCACCTGCCTACCTCAAATATGAGAGTGACATAGGCTGACCATATTTCCTTCAGACGAAATCGGGACTTTGGGGATGGCAAAACGGGACAGGGTCTTATGCCACCATGCCGGCCTCCAAACCCCGCCCCCCAGTCCACGCAATTGGCTCCCACCTGCAAACCCCGCCCCCGCCCCACACGATTGGCTCCCGCCTGCAAACCCCGCCTTCGAAAGGGCAGGCTCCGGGGACCCCGAAAATGCCCTCAGTCTAGGCAGGGAGGCTGCGCGCACGGGCATGTTGCCAAGGGGCGCTCAGCTGTTCTGCGGGGAGAATTTCCACCCCGGCTCCAGGGCAGCGGCTCCAGGGCAGCGTGTGCATGTGGGGAGGGGAGGTTTTTGCCTCCCTGCCAGAACCGAGGGCATTTTCGGGGTCCCCGGAGCCTGCCCTTTTGAAGGGGCAGCGGCAGCAGCAGCAGCAGTCCTGCCCCTTCGAAAGGGCAGGCTCCGGGGACCCCGAAAATGCCCTCAGTTTAGGCAGGGAGGCTGCGCGCAAGCGGCGCTCAGCTGTTCTGCGGGGAGAATTTCCACCCCGGTTCCAGGGCAGCGTGTGCATGTGGGGAGGGGAGGCTTTTGCCTCCCTGCCAGAACCGAGGGCATTTTCGGGGTCCCCGGAGCCTGCCCTTTTGAAGGGGCAGTGGCAGCAGCGGCAACCCGGAAGCACCGCCACTGGCACTTCCGTGTTTTTGTTTGGAAAGCCCTGGCCTAGTGTGTGTGTGTGTGTGCGCGCGATTACGCTGAGCAAGTAATCTGCGCGCATGCGCACACACACACGCACCCTCTTTCCACAACCTTCCCGTGCCTGCTTTCCCTGGCCTCGCCACTGCTGGGCAGACAATCTCAGGATCAGGTAAGGAGGCAGGAACCTGGACTGTGGTGCTGCTTCTGCTGCTGGGATCACACGTGGCAACTGGGCTTCCAGTTGCCGCGCTGATAGGGCCTCTTCCGGGCTGCCTCCAATGGCAAGTCCGGCTCCAGTCCTCCTTCCTGTCTTCCTGTCCTCCTTCCCGTCTTCCTGTCCTCCTTCCCACTGGGTTTAAAAAAGGGACAAAATTGAGATTTTTATCAAAACGACGGGACGGTTGAAAAATGCTAAAATAACGGGACACCCTATGGTCACCCTAGAGCAGAGCTTTCCAAACTCTGTGTCGCGACACAAAAGTGTGTCGCCACACACAGCGTGGTGTGTCGCCACACCACCCGGAAGCGGCGGCGCGCGTGCACAGCGGCCGCCATGCACACGCGCGCCGCCGCACGCCCCCCGCGCCGCCGCACGCCCCTCCCGCGCGCCGCTGTGCGCACGTGCGCCGCCGCACGCCCCCCCCGCGCCGCCGCCGTGCGCACACGCTGCCGCACGCCCCCCCGCGCCATCGCCGTGCGCGCATGTCGCCGCCGGGTGTGTCGCCAGCGGCGGCACTTTGGAAAGCCCTGCCCTAGAGTGACATGAACTAAGAGAGTCATGCCAGCTTGGACGTCGCCCAGATTAACAAGGTCTACATCAGATGTTGGGGAACCAGGGCAATCTGACGATAAGTGGGCTACTGGAAGAAACCATACATGGACGAGACAACAGAACCTGGAATTAATGGAATGCTACTACAACAGTAGACCTAATGAGAGGGGATATATGAAATGTATGAGGGAACTATGGATGGACAGAAGACCTGCATCCAACTGAGAAACAGCTAGTTACCTATAGCTTGAATCATGTCAACTGGATTTCTATTTTCTTAATGGAAACGTTTCGCTCCTTATCCAAGGGGCTTCTTCAGTCTGAGCAAAGTTGGTAAGGGAATCCTAAATATGTTCCTAAGTAGCTGTGTGACCTTACACCTGGGGCTAGGTCATGGTTATATTGAGATGTAATTTTTAAGTCCTTTTATCATCTAATGGAGGGTCGTTAAAAACACCATGCTGCTGTTGAGCTTCTGAAATGGTCTTAATCTTCCTAGGCACAGAAGACAACACGGGGAGGAAGATGGGGGAGAGTGGATTCCCTTACCAACTTTGCTCAGACTGAAGAAGCCCCTTGGATAAGGAGCGAAACGTTTCCATTAAGAAAATAGAAATCCAGTTGACATGATTCAAGCTACAGACAATTCCACCTGGATGACTGAGAACCTTCATAGACAGCTAGTTACCTAATGCTTCAACATAGTGAAGAGGAAGTTGCTCTCACAATTTGAGATAGACTAACTACACATTATATCCCAGACTCAAGAAGACCCGGGAGAACAACTGGAGGTGCAGCCAACACCTGAAGCTGGAACCACACTAGACAGGACTCAAGGTGCAGACTGTGCAGAGAGGCCTCAAAGACAGTCCAACACATAGAGGCAGGGTGTAAGATGCAGGCAGGAACAGCATACACTGAACGGCACAACCAAGTAGCTTGCATTGTGTACAGGAACATCTGCACAGCATATGGGCTAGACCCTCCCAAGTCCAGATGGGAGATTCCACAGAAGGTTGTGGAGAATGAGAGGGCTAAGATCCTGTGGGACTTCCTTATCCAGACAGACAGGCAGGTACTGGCCAATCAACCAGACATTGTGGTAGTAGACAAGGACCAGAACACGGCAGTGGTGATAGATGTAGTGGTGCCAAGTGACAGCAACATCAGGAAGAAGGAGTATGAGAAGCTGGAGAAGTACCAGGGCCTGAAGGAGGAACTAGAGAGGATGTGGAAAGTGAAGGCCAAAGTGGTCCCAGTGTTGGTAGGAGTACTCAGGGCTGTGACTTCTAAGCTGGGAGAGTGGCTCCAACAGATCCCAGGAGCAACATCATTGCTCTCTGTCCAGAAGAGTGCAATGCTAGGA
Organism: Charina bottae; assembly: GCA_023362775.1. Taxonomy (NCBI): domain Eukaryota; kingdom Metazoa; phylum Chordata; class Lepidosauria; order Squamata; family Charinaidae; genus Charina; species Charina bottae. The sequence goes on along the minus strand of JALMGJ010000001.1, from coordinate 6,359,642 downwards.
ACAGCTAAGATACTGCGCAGAACCCTCAAACTCCCAGGCCTCTGGTAGAGGACCCGAGGTTGAGGAAGACACATAGCACTCATAGGGGTGAGAAGGGAATTTTTTAAATATTTAATAATGAAAAGGTTTAATTGTGTTTGCTGGGCAAGCAATAGTTGATAAAGAAACTTGTGAACTGGTGGCAAGATGTATTAAGTATAAGGATCTAACAAAATTCAAATACAAAGGGAAATACTGTAAGTATTGTATATGATATTTCATCTCCTCCAAAACATATGAAAGAACTAATTTTTTTGGCTTCAAGTCATTTCTAATTGAAGATTTCTGGCTACAAAGGCTTCATTGTGCACCACATCATTAATTTTTGGTAAATCTTAAGAACTGTGGATATGGAAAAGCATACTTTGATCAAAGATCTGAAACTGATAAACGAATTCTAATGCCTTCAGTATTGGGGGTGGAAGAGTTTTATGTTCCTGAAAGAAGCAAGTACATCTTGATGATTTGCAAAACCTAATTGAGTTTGCATGCTTTTTTACTCTTCAGAATGAACTGAAATGTTATAATGGGAAGAAAAATTATATCCAATGATATTTAGTCTTTGACCTTCACGTTAATTAGATAGCAGCTATTTCCAGCTTTATTTCAATATCGCAGATCCATTATTAGTTGTGGCAAATTAAGGCATATTTTTAAAAAATACATTTTAGACCCATTCTATCTTGAATGGACATTTAGTACTAGGTAATTAACAGAGAAATAATACTCAGGTTTTCTGCTTCCTTAATTTCTCTGTATTAATAAAAGCTACTTATATTGATCTGGAGGCATCCTTAGGCTCACTCTTTGTCAGAATAATGAAAGCAGAATTGCAGCCGTAGCTTTGTTCCCTGTGATGTCATGTATGTAGAAAAGTAGCAGGGCTTGCATCAAACTTACACCAGTCAGACTAATCCCCTCTCCCATGGATACTGCTATATGGATCAGTTTTTGTTAGAAATTGGTTATGAGAGGGATGACCATCCCTAATCACTATGCAATAAATATAGAGCTAAATCATCTTCTTCTTCTTGGCGATCACTCGTAGCCGAGTAAGATTGTCTTCCAAGGGTAAAAATCTTAACAGTGGATCCGTTAGTGGCTGTAAAGGCCAATTCTGGATCCGCACAACCTCCCACAATGAGGGCATAGGTTTCCGGGTGGAAGACGGTCATGATGAGGGTTTGCTTGACGTGCCTTCCTCTTCATGGGACTTTTGGTTGGTTTGGGTTTAGTGTGGTTGGAAGACACCTGTGCATGAATTTGTTTTATGTGTGGAGATCGTATGTGTGGAGATGTATGAGAGCTAAATAAGCAAATAATAAATGAAGCTGTCACCAGAGATTTTCCTTTTCCTCTGTACTGTATTTTTAAAATGGAATTCCCAAATTAGTGTGTGTTTTCTTGACACAGTTTGCCACATAATACTATCACGCCTTATCCTTCATTTCAGTAGACCAAGATGAGAAATGAAGTTGAGAAGGACCAGATAAGAGCCCTATTCATGTAATTCTTCCCTATTCATGTAATTCTATATTGCTTATTTGAAATGTATAGCTTTATCCTTGGCAGATCTAAAGGCTCTCCACTGCATAAATTCACACTCAACACATGGAGAGTGATGAGGATGGGGATCCTCAGTGAGCAAGCATTGTTATTCTATTTCCCCTCTCTACTATTGAGTTTCTATTTGAATGCCTGAAGAGGATTTCTATGTGATTTTCATTTAATGCCATTAATTTCCTGATCCTTTGGTGCTTGGTTTGTAGTCTATAAGTGCAACATTTGCTTCCTTCTTCATGGGAATATTACTGTCTGAAAGAGGTCATGTTTATATGAGTTAAGACACATGCAAGGTCATTCTAGTTAAAGTTGCTGGGAGAAAAAGTGCTTTTAACATGACCAAACACTAATGTATCTTTCTCAAGATGCTACAACTAATCACAAATAAATTTGTAAAACATGTTTAACTGGACCTTATTAACTAATCTAAGGGGCAAACATAGCATTCCCATGAGAAAGAAGTACTGCTGATATTATGAAGCATTTTTAGATGTATATTTACATCTAAAAGATTACCAAGCATTTTTCATGTATATTTGCTCCACTTATCAAAAAAAGAAAGAAAGAAAAAAAAGGCTGATGTTTTAATCTTCTCCCAATTAGATTACATGCCAGACATTGTGACATGCTTAATTGATCTTTGAAATATAAATCAAGAAGTTAGTTGCCCAATTTAATTATTGTGGAAAACTACATTGAAGGTCAAATGGGTCAGAGTGAGAAAACGAATGCAAACATGAAATATATATATTTTACCTAGGTCTTGCATGATGTATATCATGTTCTACCCCATAGGTTTTGATTCTAACAATTCTAATGCAACAGAATTGTGTCAGTTACTTTAAAAAAATGACCAAATAAGGATTATCTCAGACTGCCCAGGGCAAGGGACTAGAAGAGATCAGTGTATATTCCAGTAACAAAAAGGGCAGCACTAAAGAATGCTCAAACTACCAAACAGTTGTACTCATCTGACCTGATAGTAAGATAATGCTCAAGATTTAGGAACCTCAGATATTGCTGATGACTGGAAGTAAGGAAGCCATCTGATTTTGATGGCTGGAAATAAGGAAGACTTAAAGAATCTCTTCCTGAAAAGTGAAAGAAGAGACTGCATATTCAATATTAAACACAAACACACACACATAAACAAATAAAGATTATGTCAATAGACAATGCCAGCCCAATTCAGATAGGCAAAGAAGAGTTGAAATAATATCTTCAATAAGAGTTGAAGATAATCCTAGGCTTAAACGTTCACAAGGGTGGTGATTGCAACTATGAAGTAAAGAGATATCTGCTTCTTGAGAAAGATGATGACAGATATAGACAAAATATTAAAGTTCAGACACAACAGAGCCACATATTGTCAAGGCTATTGTTTCCCTAGTTGTAACGTGTCTGTGAAAGCTGGACTATTAGAGAGACTGAATGAAGAAATAATGATGTCTTTGAATGGTGAGGTTGGGGGAAATTGTCAAGAATATCTTAAACCGCAAGAAGAACAAATAATTCAATGCTAGATAACATGCTCTTGCCAACCTAGCAATTCAAAAGCATGCAAATGCAAGTAGATAAATAGGTACCACTTCGGTGGGAAGACGAGGCTGTGGGGGTCTGGATGGGGAACAACAGGCTTCAACTGAACCCTGGTAAGATGGAGTGGCTGTGGATTGATGGCCCCCCTGGATCCGGGAAGTTGTCATCTTTGGTTCTGGGGGGGGGGTTGCACTACCCCACTTGGATCCAGTGCGGAATCTGGGGGTCCTCCTGGACTCGCGACTCCTGCTCGAAGAGCAGGTGGCAGTCGTGGCCAGGAGGGCCTTTGCACAGCTGCGAGTCGTGCGCCAGTTACACCCTTTCCTGGATCGGGAGGCCCTCCGAACAGTCACTCACGCCCTTGTCATCTCCCGTATAGACTATTGTAATGCGCTCTACATGGGGCTACCCTTGAAGAGTATCCGGAAGCTTCAGCTGGTGCAGAATGCAGCGGCGTGAGCAGTTACGAGTGCCAGAAGATCGGCACATGTGACAACCCTGCTACGCGAGCTGCATTGGGTGCCAATTTGCTTCCGGGTCCAATTCAAGGTGTTGGTGATTACCTTTAAAGCCCTACATGGCATAGGACCAGGGTACCTGAGGGACCGTCTCGTCCCGATAACGTCGGCCCGCCCCACCCGTGCATGCAGAGAGGGCATGCTTCGGACCCCCTCAACAAGAGAATTCCATCTAGCGGGGTCCAGGAGGCGTGCCTTCTCTGCGATAGCGCCCGCCTTGTGGAATATCCTGCCCCCGGAGGTGAGACTGGCCCCCTCCCTCCTGACCTTTCGGAAGGCCCTTAAGACCTGGCTCTGCCACCTGGCCTGGGACGACGGAGGTGGTAGTGCCTCCTGGGGTTGGCTGGCCCCGTAGCTCCACGATCTATTCTGCGGGTCCAAATCCATCTTGGATTTTATTTTATTATGTTATGCTTGTGTTTTTAGATATTTTGTATAGTTTTTTAATTTTTATTTATTGTAACCCGCCCAGAGTCCCTTGCATGGGAGATGGGCGGGGAATAAAATTGAAAAATAAATAAAATAAATAAATAAATCATGCCGGCCACATGACCGCAGAAGTGTCTTCAGACAACGCTGGCTCTTCGGCTAACAAACGGAGATGAGCACTGGCCCCTAGAGTCGGACACGACTGTGCAGGGGAAACCTTTACCTTTACCTTAGATAACATGAAACCAGACTGCTCCCTGAAATGATTCATAATGAAGCTACAGTTTAAAATTTTTGGACTTATAATATGAAAGCAAGAGTCATTGGAAAAACACTTGATACTTGGAAAAATCAAAGACCATCAAAAAAGAAGTCAAAGGAAGACATTTTGGCTGGAGACTATCACTGACAGCACAAGCATGAGCTTATAAAACCTCTAAGAAGTGGTTACTGACAGACAATCCTGGTGAAATAATGTCCATCAAATCATAAAGACTTGAAAATTGAACGATTGAACAACAACAATTTTCTTCACTTGATTTGACGTTTTTAAAAAAGATTCTTTGGATCAAAATGTGAGGAAGCTAGTATGCTGCAAAGCAAAGTGCCACTATCTACCACCATCCTTATTTACAAGATTGCCTCTGAGCTCTCAAAAGTATTCTGAAAAGCCTGGGTGACTGCAGCAAAACATTTTATTTGGAAATATGCCCACCTGCCCAGGGGACAAAAAAAGACAACCCATAAATGTAGGCTGTATGGTAGAGAGCATCCTGAGGGACCTAGGCAGAGTTGGGGCAGCAATTTCACTAATAAGCTTCCTAGGAAGTGGATGTTTTGTGATTGCTGTGTTTACCATGTCTTGTGCAACTAGGCATATCACCCATGGCAGCCCTTTACAACATGCTCTCAACATTCCAAGTGTCACCATAGGATAGAAAGGCGCAACTAATATGCCTGTCTCAGGGATGTATTAAGAGCACATATCAGGCTGGGAATCAGTGCCATGGCATGCACTTCTTCATTAGATATGGTTGAAAACAGCTTTCCTCTCAAAATATTTTATCTCCTGTAGGGTTTGTTACATGTTCCTGCAGTGAATCCATCTTTTCTTACCCATGTATTAAGTCCTTTTTTATAGATTTATTCTGTTTGCACATGAACTGGACTCTTGTTAGTATCTTGTGCAATATCTCCCTGCCAGCATTGCAAGTTTTTATTATAATATACATCACCCTGAGTGGCTAACAGTTAAAAACAGAATAGAAACATAGTAAAAAAAAACAAATTTAAAAAACAACAGAAATAACATAAAGTAACAGCAGCGGAGTTCCAAAATGAAGTGCTATTGTAGAAAGGATGATGGGAGCAAATGAATAATATCTTGCTTATACAGTATATGGGGGACTTCCGATGGGAATATGGCGGACTGAACAGCTGTGTCCCCGGGCTCCATGGGCAGAACTGAAAACACGGCAGTTTTTTCACAGACAGAAACTTGGAATCATCCCATTTGCCCTCCAGGACGGCGACTTGCAGCCAGAGGATCATAAACAGTGTTTGCGCTAATCTGCTAAGAACTGCTGGGAGGCTAGGATGTCATCATTTCCAAGCCGCGCTGTAGGGACACTAAGACCAGCCATCCCATTTCTAAATCACCCAAATTTATTTCTTTTTAAGTTTATGTACCCTAAGAGAGGCTTTCTACAGCAAGGAGAAGCAGGTTCTCTTGGTGCTTATCGTTATTTTTGGGATTATTTTTTTTAAAAATTCTTTTTAAGTTTTGGACTTTGTTTCCCATCCAAATATTAAGGAGGATTGGGAGTAAATAATTGTCTTCCTGTTATTATTTTTGTACTAAATTTGAAGATATTAGCAGTTTCCCACATTCTGAATTTGCTGTTTTGAACTTTCAGTTTTCTGCTTCTACTTTCCCTGGGGAACTGTCTGCATATCTCACTGTCACTTATGTAAACACATTTCGGCTTCTGTTAAAATGCCAGACGAAGATCAGGCAGTCGAGTTGAAGAATTTAAAGGAACAGAACCAATTGCAAGCCATGAGTGAGACTGACTTTTTGATGGAATGTTATGGAAAAGAAGGGGTTGTTATCCATGGGAGTTTTTTGCTGAGAAGTCAGAGTTTGGGTTGCTTGATTTCTTTATGAAAAATGCTTTGTGTGTATTGTGGAGATATGTAAATGCTCTGGTTTATTTTGAAGTGGGATAAGGGTTTAAGAATTAATTATCTGGATTGCTTTTAGGGTTTGTTTGACTTCACTTCTCTTTAATGATTTGGATTAAGTTTAATAAGACACAATAATAATTGCTTGGTTTAGGGTTAGGGTTAGGTTTAATATGATTAAGATTAGTATAATTGTTGTATGATTAATTATAATGGCAGACAATTTATATGCTTTTTAGTTTGATTTCTATTATAGCAGACAGAAAAGTAGAATAGTAGGAAGGAAATAATTAAATAAAAGTTATTTGGGGGGGAGTTGATTAGGAGGTTTGTATTCTTTCTTTTCTTTTAATATAAGGGGAAGGAGCAAATTTATTTAGTGATTTTTATAATGTGCTAATAGAATGATTTATAGAAATAATGTGATTTTGGTTTAATCTAGAGTAAGGAATTGATTATGGAAAATTGTTGCATATTCTTGCTGTTAAAAGTTGGAAGTCATCTCCTTATGTAATCATTAAATTTTTTTCTCTGTGTTTTCACACTCTTAGTTTTCTTTCTTTTTGTAGTTTTCTTTTTTGTAGTTTTTATCTTTGTTCTAAATCTAATAAAATTCTTATATATATATATATATATATATATATATATATATATATATATATATATAAAATAATAATAATATATCTTGCTTATATACAAGTCCACAGGTTTCCTTGCATTTTGGCTGAGTGACATCTAAGGGCTTCCTAGGTATGTTATGAGAGTTCAATGACTGGAGCTCTTGATGCTGTTACTGTGCCCCCCCCCCCCCGAAAGCAGCCATCAAATACAGATACCCAGCTTGAACCAAACAAGTTTGTCCTCATTCTGCTTCCCTGAAGGAAATCCCCCTCCCTTCAGACTACTCATAACTATGGAGTAGCAAACATCCACTAGAAGCAATAGTTTAGAAAATTCAAGGTCATGTTTTATTTAGCTCTCAATTTACCTCTTTTGGAGAAAATAAGTTTGAATATGGACATTGAAATTTATTATGGGAACAAATTATGGTCTTTGTAGAAGGAACACCATGAAAGTTCTGTGTTTCGTATGATTTATAGTATACCTGAGAACTCACTTATTTCTATCCCTATGAGTGGTTGCACCTGTCAACATGATGGAACAGGAATTCAGCTAATTAATTTACCTAGTAACTCTACATCAGAGGAAAAATCAATATACTTATGAGAAAAGGAGCAATAAAGTATCAATGGATTTTCCAACTACAAATTTTAGCACAATATTCTAGTGCAAGGGTCGGAAATGGCGGCTCGCGAGCCAGATGCGGCTCTTTGGCCCCTTGAGTGTGGCTCTTCTGCAGCTGAACTCACCCCCGCCCCTTCCACGCGATTGGATCCCGCCCCCAAACTCTGATGGCCGGCGCTGGAGGAGGGCGATTGATTCTTCCTCCTCCCGCCCTCGGGAGCCTTCCAGAGTCAGGCAGCACTTCTTCGAGGTCGGCGGGTGGGGAAGTTGGTTGGTCGCCGCCGCCGCCTCTTCCTCCGCCCGCGTTGCAACGGCCGCCGCCGCCCCCCCAAGCGCTCGCCAGGCAGGCAGGAGAGCGTCGCCATGCTGGGTGCGCTGCTAGAGGAGACAGCGCAGCTGCTGGGTGACTACCTGCAGCACCGGCTGGGGGACGCGGCGCTGCCCCCCAGCCGCACAGCCGAGACGCAGCGGGTGGCCGACGAGCTGGAGAGGTGCAGCGGGACGGGAGCATCGCCGGCGGCCCGCGAGGACCGGCCAGGGAAGGCGTGCGGGCGGAGCTGCTTGCCTGGCACTCGGGCGCTCCGGCTGGGGTGCAGCGGGACGGGAGCTCCGCCCGCGCGCCTTCCCTGGCCGGTCCTCACGGGCCGATCGCGTGGAAGGCGCGCGGGCGGAGCTGCCTGTCTGGCACTCGGGCGCTCCGGCTGGGGTGCAGCTTGTGTGTGTGGTGAGAATGAGGGAGATGAAAGGCAAATCTAATGGGGGCCAGGACTGTGACGCTACATGCGCTCCCTTGCTGGTTGTCCCCCCTCCCATGTGAGGTCAGTGACCTTCCAGGCTTAAACAGAAAGAAGGGGGAGGGGAGAGAAGACCAGGGAGCTCCTTTAAAAAAATGCAAACTCAGCGAGAAGATCCATCTCGGTCGCTATTATGTCTGAGGCGTGGGAACAGCAGCGGAGTTGTAAACTTGTTCCAGACAAGGACGGTGAGGTGGGAGGGGGGACAGACACACAAAAGTTGAAAGCAAATGGCAAAGCTCTGGACAGTGTACCTCTCCCTCCCCGTGTGTCCCCCTCCCTCGCTCTCTCGCAGCTGTCGTAGGTGGTTTACATTGCGGGCTAGAGAGCGATGCAATGGAGAGGAGCCTGCGGCCGGGACTGCGAACCGGAGGGCTTCTGCGTTGGAAGGCGCCGGCAGCGGCGTGGCACTAGAGACGGGCTCGGACCGAGCCCCGCGCGCGCACCCACTTTGGGGAAGTGGCCCAAGAACTGCGAGTCTCGGTTTCCTCCTCTTGTTTGGAACGTGGAGGAGCCGGGATTTCCTCCCCTCCCCCGCGCCTTCGCAGCTGCAACAGGGACATTACTTTGTCTGGGTTCCAAGAGATCCTGCGAGGGCTCCCCGCCCGCCCCCTTCCCCTGCTCTCCCTGTGCTGCGCGTGCGAGTTGGATGCCGAGGTAGCTCCTCTCTTCGAACACGGTGGGATGCAGCCGGGGTGAAATGCAGACCCCCAGCTCCCCGGTTTGCCCAGGAAGGCTTCCTTTTCCTTTCTGTTCCCCACGAAGCGTGGCACGGCCGCGGAACCCTTGCTTTTTGCCTTCCGAAAGCAGGCGACCCCGACCAGTAGCTCTTGCTCGGGAAGAAAATGCAACTCCGCACTAAAAAGCACGAGCCCAATCAGGTAAATCCTTGAAGCCCCTGGTGGCCTCGACTCAAGGAGGGCAGGGGCGGGGGCGAGAAAATTGGAGCTGAGATGATCCTCATCTCCCCGAGCCGAACACTTGCCTCAGTTGTATAGGGATTGCGAACGGGGGGATGAATAAACGCTGGGGAGAATGGGAGTTGGTTCTCCCATTCTCCCGCCGCGAGGTGGGAGTGGAGAGCGGAAGAGGCGAGGCGGCCTCCGGCTGATGCTTCCTGCACCCGTGGCCTCTTCGCTGCCACCGCCGCCCACCTCTTCCGCTCTCCGCTTCTCCGCAAAGCTCCTGGTTCATCTTAATGTTTCCTTTTCCTCCCCTTCAGTATGTTCCAGCAAGCGAGGTGGAAGCGGAGAGCGGCAGAGGCGGCAGCGAAGAGGCCACGGGCGCAGGAAGCAGCCGCCGGAGGCTGCCTCGCCTCTTCCGCTCCCACCTCACGGCTACTGCTTCCTGCGCCCGTGGCCTCTCCGCTGCCGCCGCCGCCCGCCTTGGGGGGCTACTTTTAAGGAGTGTAGTTTTGGGGCGATAGCCTCGGGGGCGGGGCGGGGCGGGGCGGGGGCGTTTAAAGAGCCTCTCCGAAATCCTCTTTCCACTCTCGCGCGCACTCGGAGGGCCTTCAAACTGGGCAGGAGCTGCTTCCCTTTCGCTCCCTCTCCCGCGAGTGTTGTTTTATGCCAGTGGGTGGGGAGGGGGCTATGGGGGGGGCGTCGTATCCCAGCCAGCCGCTGAGGGGCAGCCCCCAGGCCTCCTCTCCTCGTAGGTCTGGATCTCTCGCCTGAGGGGGAGCTTCCCTTGCGGTCCTTGGAAGGTCAGTCCCACTCTTGGCGCCGGAGCAAGCGAGCGGCTGCCTGGGCTGATGGCGTATAGAAGTCCGTCACCCCCCCAATTCTGTCTGTCTCTCGCTAGTCGCTGAACCGTTTTATCACCTGCCGCAGGGCGTCGGCTGTAGCGCAGCAGGGAGAGGCAGGTTACTGTGGCAGCACAGACAGCTGCAAGATGCGGGGTTGGCCTCTCCCCCGCAACATGGAGTACATCCTGTCGAAGAGGTGGGGTGGGCCTGCCCCCGTCGGTCGGGGCGGAACGGGCTCCGGCTGAATCCTGACAGGCCTGAAGGGCTGCCTCTACGGGAGTTGGGCCTCCGGGATCTGCCCGTATTCCGTGGCTGACTCCCAGTGGGGTCGCGCGTCCCCATTTGAGGCTCGTGCAGAAGCAGCCGCCGGAGGCCGCCTCGCCTCTTCCGCTCTCCGCTCCCACCTCGCGGCTGCTGCTTCCTGCGCCCGTGGCCTCTTTGCTGCCTCTGCCGCTCTCCGCTTCCACCTCGCTTGCTGGAACATATTGAAGGGGAGGAAAAGGAAACATTAAGATGAACCAGGAGCTTTGCAGAGAAGCGGAGAGCAGCGGCGGCGGCAGCGAAGAGGCCACGGGCGCAGGAAGCAGCAGCCGCGAGGTGGGAGCGGAGAGCGGAAGAGGCGAGGCGGCCTCCGGATGCTGCTTCCTGCGCCCGTGGCCTCTTCGCTGCCGCCGCCGCCCACCTCTTTCGCTCTCCGCTAAGCTCCTGGTTCATCTTAATGTTTCCTTTTCCTCCCCTTCAATATGTTCCAGCAAGCGAGGTGGAAGCGGAGAGCGGCAGAGGAGGGCGGCGGCGGCAGCGAAGAGGCCACGGGCGCAGGAAGCAGCAGCCAGAGGCTGCCTCGCTTCTTCCGCTCTCCGCTCCCACCTCGCGGCTGCTGCTTCCTGCGCCCATGGCGAAGAGCCGCCTGCTCTCCCCTTGGCCGCCTCCGGTCGCTACAGTCGCCCTGGCATCTCCCTTTGGCCTGCCGTCCGCGGCCCGTGCCCCCGCCCCAGCGCCCAGCCCTCTCCCCCCCGCCTTCCTCCCTGCGGGCGGCGGATTGTGTGGGTGGCCCCGACCTTGGAGAGCTGGGGTGCAGCGGGACGCGAGCATTGCCAGCGGCCCGCAAGGACCGGCCATGGAAGGTGAGTGAAGGCCGGGGCGGCCGGCCAAGCGCAGCGCAGCCCTTCCACGCGATTGGATCCCGCCCCCAAACCCCGCCCCCTTCCACGCGATTGGCTCCCGCCCGTAAACCCCGCCCCCTTCCACGCGATTGGCTCCCGCTCGCAAACCTCGCCCCCTTCCATGCGATTGGCCCCCGCCCGCAAACCCCGCCCCCTGGCTCTCGAGCACTTCAAAATGTGCACGAGCATGTCAAAATGGCTCCCGGCAAAAAAAGTTTGCCGACCCCTGTTCTAGTGCTTTGAGCTTTGTATACATTTAAGGAAAAATTAATTTACACTTAATCTATTAGAAGGGAACCATTCATTCTTGGTTTTGGTTAGACTTCTGCTGTGAATATATACAGTCAGTTTTTCCATTGCCACGTATTCTTTAAGTTTAGTCTCCCAGTCCTGTATTGACATCAATGTTTCTCTTCCTTGATTCTTATGGAAGGATGTCCTACTAGGAGAGATGAGAAGTTCTCAGTTGTGCACTCCTGTTAGCAAGGGATATTATCGTTCAGTGATTTATTCAGCTTTTCTTAGTTAAAAAGGAAATAATGTAGGAACAATTTAAAAAATCTGACACTTGCAACACGTCTAGCAGGTTTTGTTGGCTTTTGAAGCCTTGTTCAATCCTCCTCTGCATCCATCCCTGAATGGCTAATTGGACTATTCACCTGGATGGAGGCTTCAGCCTGCTCATTTGGCAGTTCTAAAGCCCATCCCAGCTGTGTGAAGAGGCCACAATGCTGACATTTTTTTTCCTGCAAAATTCTGCAATCATGTATCAGTCTGGCTTGAATAGAAGCCCACCTGTACACAATGCAGAGCCATGTTTGTAAGTCTAGTCACAAATTTGAGTCTGGTAGGCTTTACCTAATTATGTGCTCCTCTCCTCTCTGTGTATTACTGTTAAAGCTGCTTCCTGGTGAAAATCAGCTATTATTTGCAGGATCAGTCAGAATCTCTGCAAGTATACAGGCTTTATAGAAGAGCTAAGCAATTAGGAGCAATCCTAATTCCACAGTTGGGGCTTTTTATCACTCTGTGCAGTAGTTTTGTTTATTTGCTTTCTTTTACACAGCCATTTGGGTTTCTTCACAAGGAACCTAGAATGAAAATGAAGTGCAGTGAAAAATTAAACGACAAATGAAATATAACTGAAGACACATCAGAATACTAAAGTAATATTTTTTTAAAAAATAGCCTTTAAAATCCCCCTGCAAAACTTGGGAAATGTTTTTGCCTCATTCTTGATGCAATTGACAGGATTGAGACTTAGGGTTTTAGGCTAATGTTAACTGGAAGGAATAAAGCTGATTGGGGTGTGTCTAACTCCCTTTTCTTGCTTTATGTATGAGTGTTGTTCCATCAGTAGGAATACCTGTTTGAATACTGTTTAGGCTCTTTTGTGCAGATGGTTGTGATTTGCTTCACATACACAAATCCTGTTTTCTGGCTTTAATACACCAATTTAATAGTTGCTGCTTTGTATTAAGAGTGGGGCATCTGTGTCATATCCCAGATCAGCTTCTTTCAATGTGCGTGGCACAAAGTTTATCTTAACTCTGTTTTGACACTCACTCCCTGATTTCCTTCTAATAGTGGATAATGGGACTATAAAGATCTCAAGCCAACTCTATCTCATGAGACTTGGTCTCCTGCTGTTAAGTACAGCACTCTGTCATTATGATGGCAGCCTCTGCTGGGAGGAAGAGTACTGTTTATTTAATCGGGGTACTAAAATCAATTCTTCCAATCTGAATGTGTGAGCAAGAAAGATCTTGCAATATTTTCTGTGTTTTTAAAGTCTTTGAGCAAGGCATTGATTTGACTTGTTGTAAAGCTGTATTTTAAGTAGGGTCAAAATATCTTGGATTGACCTGAATGTTACTTGTCCAAATTTAATTGCTGTTGTAAGGCACCAAAACTTACCACGCGCCTTTAGAGAAAGCCAAATACACGAAGGAGACTTTGTAAAAAGGAACAACAGCAAAATTTATTTGGCCAAGCAAAGGTTGCCGGGTGGTAGCCAGACAGTTGTCACGTGCAAGTGACCTCTGAATGAAACCACCACCCAGAGCATAAGGGTGCACAAACTTTTATACGGGGAATACAGGCAGGAAGTGAGGATGAGGAAGGTATGCCCACATGTGGGCGAGGTGTCTGATGACCATTCCCTGGGATTGGCTGGTTCTTAGGGGACAGGGTCCCTCCCAGAACTGAAGGATTCTGGGAGTCACCAGGTCAAGGGGTGACGTGGGTCATCAACATACTTACAAAGGATGGAATTGGGAACATTCACACTAATGGTTGGGACATTCACACCAAAGAAATACTTGCATCTTACAAGGACAACAGTAACATTCACAGAGACATTGGGTTACACAAGCAGGTTGAATCACAAAGGGTCAGAACCATAGAATCACAGTTTAACATATTTACATCTCAGGAGAGGGGAAGCAAGGCATTCCTTACATGAAGGTTAGGTAAACATATTGGGTTTGTCTCAGGAAGAGGATGCTTGACCAGATAGATGGTCCCAGACTGTTATGCATTCCTGAGAGAGGTAGACTTGGTTTCAGAGCTTTATTTAACATTCCTTATGCAGTTTTCTTTGGGGCTTGCTGAGGCCCATCTCAAGGGTCATCCTTGGGTGACAATTCTTTGGTTCAGGCACAATCTTTGGTTTGGTAATGTTGCATCATGGGGAAATGTTACAGCATGGTGTTTTCCAGGCCAAGGTTTTTGAGCCTGGTTTCCCCATATCCCTACACTGTGATATTAAATAAAAAAAGTAAATAATTTATCTAGAGGATGTTTGCATTCATATGTATTCAAGGTGTTGGTTATGACCTTTAAAGCCCTTCATGGCATGGGACCAGGTTACCTAAGGGACCGTCTTATCCCCATTACATTGTCCTGTCCCATCCGATCATGCAGGGAAGGCATGCTACGGACCCCATCGGTCAAAGAATTCCATCTAACGGGGTCACGGAAGCATGCCTTCTCGGCAGTAGCGCCTGCTCTGTGGAATATTCTTCCCCCAGAGTTAAGACAGTCCCCCTCGCTCCTGGACGTCCGAAAAAAACTCAAGACTTGGCTCTGCCAACAGGCCTGGGGCAGGAAGAAGAGTATACACTCTTGGGGATGGCTAATACCTTAGGATGACCCTTCCAATGTTTTAAAGAAGATACTACCATCTTGATTTTATTATATTTATTGTATTTTTAAATTGTTTATTTTAATGTTTATTTAACTTTATATTTGTATTAGAATTTGTGTTGGATTGTAAACCGCCCAGAGTCCCTTTGAGGGAGTTGGGCGGTGATAAATCAAATAAATAAATAGACAAACAAATAAATAAATAAACAAATATACCTTTTTCATTGGTGTAGAATCAGCATTAAGGATGGTTTTTTTAAAATGATTATTGTTATTTAATTTGGCAGGAGAGGGAGGTAATGCTTATTAAGGATTTGCAGTTTGGCATCTGCAACAAAAACTCAAACTAATGCAGCCAGGTTTTTTTATGAGCCAAATATTTTACAAAAGGATAGTTTTTGATTAAGTAAAATGGGAACAGGTATGTAAGAGAAGGTATCTAGATACTCTTTATATTTTGTTGTTTATTTGTTCAGTCACTTCCGACTCTTCGTGCTTTCACTCTTTATATACAGTATGTAAAATTTTATGTGCCTGTAAATATGACTTTTTTTCTTCTATGTCTTATATTATTTTGAGAAAAGCCCTTTTTATTCTATTGGTTGGTGAAATAACGGAGAACTATTTTCACCATTTTATTTTTCCTTGAAAATTTCAAAAAAGGTTTAGTCCTTTTCAGTCTGAAAACCACATTGCCTTTAAGTGGTGCAGGTTATGCACCCAGATGTAGCATTCATTCATTCATTCATTGGCGATCACTCGTAGCCGAGTAAGATTGTCTTCCAAAGGTAAAATTTTAACAGTGGATCCGTAAGTGGCTATAAAGGCCAATTCTGGATCCGCACAACCTCCCACAATGAGGGCATAGGTTTCCGGGTGGGAGACGATGTTTAATGGGTCAAGGAAGGTTGCAAGTTTTTACCCAGCGTCACTGATTTAATGAAGGATCACTTTTCTATTGGCATCACTTTTACCTATTACTTTACAAAAATCTCAAAGATGAATCTGGATGTATCTGTTATGTAGAAATATAGAAAGCTTCCACCCACCCTTTTACACTATTTGTCAATGTAGTTGAGTAAAGCTTACTCTGATAGTTCTCTGGTGTTTCAGGAAGGAGGAGGTCTATTTCTATCATGTAGTCCTCCCCCCACCTCTTTTTTTAAGTGGATATGAGAGATGCTGATTCTGTGACCTTCTGCATACAAGGCATGCATAATTTCCTCATGAATTTGATCCCATCCTGATCAACAGTAATATTGAAAGTACAGTAATTAAAGCACTCCAGATACTGTCTATCCAGTTAGTTATTATCTGTCCAAATTAGACTTTCAAAAGTAATGTATATGGAATCTAAGTCTACTCTCTGAAATGAGCCTTTTTTCAGGAAATCTCTCCACATTAAACTGATTTTGTAGATATAGGTATTCTGGCTGTCAACATTCTTTTAATCCACATTTAGTGCAAATCCTTGGAGCGAGGCAGGATATTTTAACCATTACAAAATCAATGTGTGTGTCAAACCGCTATACCTTTATACAACTGACAGACAACATGTAGCCTTGGGACATTTTTGAGGACCTCCAAATCCCTGTTTGATTACAGTTTTTGAAGATTGGCACTGTTTGGAGGCAGGAAACATGTACTGTAAACCCTAAAACATAGTTCTAAAAATAAAAGAACAGAATTCCACCGTCTTCCCCAAAAGGGACAGTACCCAGCCCTGCACACTTTACATCATTGCTTGACCACTGTGGCTCTTTAGACTTTTAGCATTTTAAGAGACTCAAAATATATGCCTTTAATGATGTATTAAAAGTAGAGGCATTTATAAAGTACAGTCGGGCAGCAACAATTATTAGGGATCTATTGCACTGTATACTCATACGTACACTATTTTTTTTTCTTTGCCTCATATATGATTGTGCCATTATTGACTGCACAAATGTGCGGGGGGAACCTTTACTTTTTTTTTTTTATATGACATTAATAATGTCTTGGTGTTGGGCCAAAGTTTTTATGATCATTCTCCAAGTGTGACTGAAGCTCTGGAGGGTCATAGTAATTCAGTACTTTACTGGGTTAGATGAACCTATGGACTGACGCGATATAATGCTTTTCGATAGGAGGAGATAATTGTAAACTCCACTCTGTATTTTGTTACTTTCAGGCCTTAAAATTGTCTCTAAGAATGTTCTATTATCCTTAAATATCCTTACATTTAAATCTGTTTCCTCTCTCTTTCCCTCTCTCTAAATTTTTCCGTCTTTCTTTTCTGAAAGTAACATTTAAGAACCTTACAGTGTTCTCATGATTATAGTGTCTTTTTCTGAATGGTTAGAACTCTCAACCTTACTATCGCTTTTTAAGCCACTCCTTTCCCTTCTGGAATTTTTTAATTTCCCCCCTTTACTATCCGCTCACCCAACTTTCTCCCAAAGGACAAAAAGTTTAGTTTCTTTATAACTCTCTTTTCCTGTTACAAGCAAGCTCTCCTAGGAACTTTGGACTCAGCTATGCTCTAGCTGGAACTGTTCCTGTGAGTCCATCCTATAATTTAGACATTCTTTCTGGGATATTTAGCAAACAGGTTAGCCATTGATATTTGAAAACGCTACTAGGAATTGTCTTTCTCAGCACAATACAGATCTCTGTAGAAGAATATGATGTTATATCATCTACAATAAATGCAAGGATTTCATCAGGATCTTGTTGAATAAGCAAATGGTATCAATAGAATAGAGAAGAGGCATTGTTTTCTTTGCAATAATGTATAATTCATAATTACCTGCATCCTATCTAGACAAAAGTCATTTCTCTCAACAGTTCAAAGTAGTTTTGTAGACCAAGGCATTCTGTCCCAGTGACATGATCTAGTGAAACAAATTTAAACCGCAGCTCCTTTATAGTCAGAACATCTAATGCCCTCCAAATATACCTTAAAATCCTTTTGTAGCAGAACTGGAATTGTTCAAGAGGAGGATATAGGCAATATGCAACAGTGCAGCATTGAAGAGCTTGGCAGTCTCAGTAACAGCACATTCTGTATTCTGTTTAAACCACTGCTTTAATATGCAGTGCTTGCAGTTTTCTGCTTCTGTGTTCTTATTTAAAACACAGGAGCCTGTCAGCAAATAAAAGCTTAATGCCAAGTTTTTTGTGACATGCAAGAGGTGTGGGGGGGAAAAATTGAGGGTTGCCTTGGAAGTCAGGGCTTCTTAAAGTGTTTCCCATAGGCTCTTCAAATCAGTCTTTAATTCTTGCTTGAAACTTGGAGAGAGTAGAACTATCATAACGCCACATCACCCATGCTGGAACTCACCACGTGTCCAATAAATCTGGAATCCCAGAGAGCAGAACATGCACTGGATTTCAACAAATGAAGAGAAGAGCTTAGTAACAACAAATAACTGGATTCATTATTACCCGTTCTGTTTATGATGCTGAGAAACTGTAACAATTATAATAGAATGCTCAGGACTCCTATTTTATCAGTCAAGTGAAATAAACATTCAGAGACAGTAACTCCTAGAAAGTAGCATACTCTCATATGAAGTCTTGCTCACTGCAAAGGGGCCAGTATTGAGCTTCCAGTTTGGTGCATGGGTGGCCACATACAGAAGTTGGCTGGAGAACCATAGTAGATGTTTAATCAGTCCTCTGAGCAGAAAAGGCAGTTAGGTATCTTCATGTGGAATGTAGGAATGAGAAACTCTGAACCTAGAAATGTGGGTTAGGAGTAGAACTGGGGTAAAGCTAGGAAGGATCACAGTGAAAGGGACTGAGAGGCAAGTGGCTAATCTTAGAGTGGTGTAACAGTCGATCTGTTCATGCAGTTTCAAGATTAAAGAAAGCAGTTAGAACTCAAGAACATTAATCAACTTGAAATCAAAGAAAACTAGAGGAGCGAAGACAACAGGCCAGATTCAGAGTGTGGGAATAATGAAAAAGAACTCGGGGAGCTTTCTGGCTCTCCCAATGCATTAAAGGTGGCTGGCTAAGCATTAAGAATTTATGCTTCTGAAAGGTAGGTTGAGGCATGCAGAACAAAAGTGTGTCTAGGTAGTTTTTAACCTGTATTATTTTGAGGTTGAAGGTACTTTCTACTAAGCATCCAGATTAGCCAATTGTAGGCATCCCCTTGGATTGTTAGTTAAGAAGGTTTGGAATGTATCCAGAAACTCCATGAAGTACTGACCTTAGCATATCTTGGAAGCTCAGCTGGATTGTCCTTGTTAGCAGTTGGATTGGGGACCACATTGGAATTCCAAGGCTGCGGGCTAGACTGGGAAGTTAAAAAAACATCCCGAAGAAGGCAGTAACAAACTACTTTATTAACATTGCCAGAAAGGTGGACAGACACAATCATGTGAGTCAAGTTTGACTCAAGGACATATTTACCTTTATCTTAGCTTCTCCATGGAGACATCTTTTTGAAGCAGTGACAAACATGCAGAGGAATTGGGTGCTAGTTCCTCTGCTGCCACCTGGGATTCTCTCTTGTTCCTGGGGACCTTTAAGCCTCTTGATACTCTTCCTTTTTCAATAATAAAATGGAGGGCTACCATATTTGGATTAGAAAAATCCATGCAACCCCTAGATGACAGCAAAAAGATTTGTAGAAAATTTGTGGAGTCACAGAACATTGTTAACTCTGTGCTGCCATCACATGGTCATACGAATTTTTGCAGCCTAAATATTGTAACCTAACAAAATTGATTCTGTAGCCAAAGTGCGAAGAAGACACAACCTACATGTACAGGTAGTCCTTGCTTAACAACCATTTGTTTAGTGATGGTTCTGACTTACAACGGTGCTGGGGAAACAGACTTATGACCGGTCCTCACACTTACGACCATTGCAGTGTTCTCCCCTGCAGTCATGTGATCACTATTTGGGCGCTTGGCAACTGGTTCACATTTATGACCGTCGCAGCATCCAGCTTCTGGCAAGCAAAATCAATGGGGAACTGTGTGATTCGCTTAACAATCACATGGTTCGCTTAACGCCTGTAGTGATTTGCTTAATGACCACCACAAAAGGTCGAAACATTGGATCAGATTCACTTAATGACAGTTTTGCTTAGCAACCAAAATTCCGGTCCCAGTTGTGGTTGTTAAGCAAGGACTACCTGTATGCACTTTATCTTCATGCAGTATGACTTGTCTGGTATTGTCAGATGCTTCTCTCCACTAAATGAAACATTAGGCTTACTGTCCCTCTTCCCCCAATGTTTTGCCTGGTTCCTACTTGTCATTTGGGTCCTATGCAAAACCTTTATTTTAAATTTATTTGCTACTTTTATTTTTATGCTGCATTACCATTGCATTGATTTCATTGCTACAGATTTTTACATTTCTAATTACTTCTTATAAGCTACCCTAATGACTCTGCTATAAGTTTGTCTATAAATATATGTTAGAAGATGAATAAACAAATAATTTAAAGCACCAACAGTGGGGAACGGCAGATGGCTAAAGATAACTGAATGTGAATAGGCCTTGCAATCCTGTACATGCCCAGTGTGCTGTGTTGTGCTTGTACTGTATAGTGCTGTAGTATGCTATATTGTACTATATATGCCAAAAATAACAGCAAAGGAAGGATTGGAGCCCCACTAACATTCCTTTCTTGAGTCTGTATAGGGAACCTCTCCAAATGGATAACACTTGCCATCTCCACAACTAGTATCTCGGAAACTTACATGAAAATTTGTGTCTTCTTTTTTGTTTTAGTTTCATCTGGTTTGGTGAGAATCCAGTGGCACATATGGCCTTCTTGGGTGGGAAAAGTCTTGGCAGATGGCATTTGAACCACCTGCTTACTTAGTTAGAAATTCTGGGCTTCTGCAGATAGAGATTCTTGGAACAGCAAGGCTTCAAGGTTACTATCACTGAAGCATACACCAGCTTCAACTTCTGATTTAGCCTGAAGACTCATCTGGAAATGATTCCTTTTGGTTACACTTGAGTCATCTTGTTAAATAACTTCAGCCATGACTTAAACCAATATTCTTTTGATGAGAATCATAAGGATGGAGCATAAATTATGTACATTGATTTTTTTTTAAGTTGCAGCCACACAGATTTTCCCCCATAGACAGAAAATCCTGATGCCATTAAATGAATAATGCCAATTGTTTTCAAAAAAGGGAAAATAAAATTCGATAGCTTTAAGTTATAAATAGGGAAATAAGAAAACAACTCTTATTTCTTGAAAACCTATGTTCTTTGATCAGAGTATGACAGTGAAAATCCTGATAATAATCTGAACATATACTGTTCTAGATAAAACTTTGGAAATATCTAAAACAATTTAGGGATTTCCTAGAATGATTTTCTTTTTATTTAAAGAGACCTCATTGTATTTATGAAGGTAAATAGTTGCCAAATAACTAATATACGACATAAAATAACATTTTAATATTCCACTGTCTACCTTAAAACCATAGTTGTCAATATCTCTCTCTCTTCCTTCCTCTCTCTTACTCTATTGAAAGAAAAAGATTATGGCATTTTTGTTATTTGTAATGCATACATACCTATAGGAAGGAGCAAGTCCATTTTATTTAGTGATCTTAATTTTGAGTTATTTGTAGGATTGTACAAGAAGACCATTGTCAGAAGAGAAATTGTAAAGTAACATGTGGACGGATTCTGTTGGCATAATGAACTACTTTCAAGTCCTTGTGCAATCATGGGCTGAGAGCAATAACCATGCACAATTACTTATTTCAGTGGTGATGGTGATGATGATGATGATGATGATGATGATGATGATGATGCTTAAAAACTCCTTCATTTACTTGATTGGAGATATGCTTTTGAGTTAGATCATTAGTTTCTTTGAGATAGCTTGGGCTTCCTTTTTAATTGGTAGAACTTTAAAGAACATAAATCAAATAATTACTCAGTAGCTGCTCAATCTCTGAGAGTGTAATAAATAAAGTGGGTCTGAATTAAGAGTCAATGGTGCAGCCAGTAATTAAAGGGTTCTTTTCCTGTTGGCCACATGTGCATAATCACAGTCATGAACCTTTTATTATTGTCTAGACTATGAGTTCTGCATTGCAAAGTACCTGTTCCTTAGATAGTAATTTAATTACTGCATTAGTGCCCTGTAGTTTATGGCACCAGTTATATCAAAGGGAGGTTATAGGTTGGACTGATCATTGGTCTGACCTGCAATAGAGTCATGCAGAAATTGAAGCTTCATCTGCCTGTTTAATTACTTCATTAGTGTTCTGTAGTTTATGGCACCAGTTACGTCAGAGGCAGGTTGCAGGGATAGACTAGAACTTATGTTGATCAACAGCATTATACAAAAATAGAGTAAAATAAAATAATAAATTCACTTGCCCTCTTGTCATCAACCATGATCTGAGCTTCAGAATATCTTGACAGTTTCACAAAAGGTTTATCTACTAAGCATAGTTTTGTTCATTCATTCTTGGATATATTATTTGGCGGTATTCATTCCTTTTAAGGTAAATTTGCTCTCCACCCCAGGTATTTCACAATCATATTTCACTTGAGAGATGGATACTGTTTTTCCCCTGAATTCTTCAAGCTTTACCCCAATCTTCAGATTTTTATGAGACAAGAATATTGTGACATGTGTGAACTTCGATTGTGTGCTGTCACATGTAACTGCACTTGACGGGACAAATATGGCAAAATGTGCACCAGAAAAAAGCAAAACAATATTTCACTAGATGGGAGTAATGATTATCTCAAAGTTCTGCCAAATAGCCAGGTTTTCATGTTAATATGAGTCTTGTTTGATCATTTATTCACTTTGGCAATCAGTAAAACCTGAAATTAATGAAGCCTTCAATCCTATAGTTGAAAAGAAACGTCGTCTAGGTGATGAGCAACATGATTTCAAATCAAGCTTGACTTCCTACAATTCTCTTAAACTTCACATTAGGACAAGGGAGTGAAGCAAAATAGATGTTGATATACCCAGCAATAATATACAAATAATTCCTGTTTAAACAAAGAAAAAAGAAACACTAAACATGCCCCTACAAAATATACTCAGCACTTGTCTGAAAAACAAGATGCTCAGATAACCTAGGGTAATGCAGGAATTAGATTAATAAGGCCTTAGCTGCCATTGAGCTGTCACCAAATATCTCTTGGCTGCTTCCCATATTAAATTTATGGTTGGTTACACACACACACACACACACACACACACACACACACACACACACACACAAACACACAGGTTTTTACTGTTAGGCTGAAATTTTCCTGCTGGCAAAAGATAGATCTGAATCACAGTTCTGTGCTGCACTTGGGAGCCAAGTCACAACTCGTTTGCCAGGATCTAGATATTCTCCTTGTCTCCTTCACCAGCTGCATTTGGAAAGGATGGCTTAGTTCCATTTTACACCACTGAGTCTTGAAGCTGGTTTGTTCCTGTTTGTCCCCTTTGCAGTTCCAAAATTGGAGGGTTGGAGCTTCTTAAATATGCTAGTAACACATCTATCTATCATCTATCATCCATCTATCTATCTATCTATCTATCTATCTATCTATCTATCTATCTATCTATCATTTATCTCTATCTATCTATCAATCAATCAATCAATCAATCAATCAATCATCTTTGGCCACCCAACTCCAGTGAACTAGTGAACATAATGAGTCCCATAAAAGAATTCTGGTTCTGAGGCCTCATAAGTTAGGTATGTGTGTTTGTGTTTGTGCCTGTATGTGTGTTTGCTGTTTTGGTCTCCATGTGTCACATGGCAAAGCAAGACAAAACAGAGCTAAACTAAAAATCCATGCTGAGGCTTCCAGAATATACCATCTTCAATGTCATTGCATTTATATGGGTTTAGGAAATCACAACTGATGTACACAGTAGTGACCAAATATATTGGGGAAATGAAATGTGTTTTATTAACTGTGAGAAACTTCCACTATTTGTAGCATTTCAAGGCACTGGTTTTTCTCCTGTCAGGTAAAGCTGTATAATAGCCCAACCTCTGCAGTCTAAGAGTTGCATTGGGCCTCTACACTTCTGCTTTGGTTTATCATTTATACTTTCCACAATAATGGGAAAATCTGAGATTGCTTGCTGCAGCCTTTTTCTCAGAGTTCCATAATGTTAATTTACAAACTGCCATTTTGAGGAACCTGCTTGAAAAAAATAAACTAATTATTTGGATAGTGCAAGTCCTATTTATTCCAATGGAGTCTGCAGAAATGTGACTCTAAAATTGTCACTAGACTGGCTATGATGAGAATGTGTCCTTTGATCAATGGATGCTTAAGACTTTTAACAATTTGCTACATGATTGTAATTATTATTATTATTATTATTATTATTATTATTATTTATTATTGATGTTATAGAGAACTAGCCATTATAGCATATGGTTTTCAGAAAAAAATGTGATTGAGAGTAAACATAACTCTTAACATCTTAGATTATGGTGGATCAAACTGTGTATGAGTGGAGTCTCAAAGAAATGTATTGAGCATGTAGAGAACAAAAACTTCCTGAAGTGAGCTGTTACTCCAAATACAACTGAGACAGAGATTTCAACAGCCAGTTTGGTGTATAGTACTGGTTAAATGATGGGCTAGAAACCGGGAGATTGTAAATTTTAGCCCTCCCTTAGATATGAAAACCAGTGGATTGATTTTGGCCCAACCTACCTCACAGGGTTGTTGTAGGGAAAATAGGAAGTGGGAACATTAAGTATATATACCACCTTGAGTTCACCAAAAGTAAAGGGGGATAAAATAAAATAAACAAAAATAGTATATAAGTGCTGTATTTAAAATGAGGTAGTATGATGAACACAACTACTTCATTTCAGCTATATGTTCCATAGGTATTCAAGCACAGTATTGAATTTTAAGGGTAAATGCTCAACACAATTTTGCTCGATTCTTCCAATATTGCTCTGAAGTTGCCTTCTTTAAAGTGCCACATATATCCATCACATGATATATAATACCATCCCATTGCATTCTGGCAATGGAGGGGACAGATTGCATTTCAGTCTTATTTCATCCAGGCAAAACCCAAGGGTTTGGGAGGTTGATATTGCTATGTATTTCAGTTGGAAAGATAAGGAAGCATGTGATTCCAGCATTCACTTTTTTCCAGTGCAGTGTAAGGAAGTAGCAAGCCATTACACAGCAGGAGCATCAGGTTTCTGAGCTGCCAATGTCAGCCTTCTAGACATAGCATTGGTCTCCCTTGAAGGAGTTTGCTCTGCACTAGCATAGCCTTCTGCATTTCAGAAGAAGCAGACGGGGAACTTTCTTTAATCAGAAGAGATATGTAGAGCACAGTTGGAAGAAAATCTGACCAAGTGAATCCGACCAAGTTACATTAGGAATTACATTGTGGAGTAAGAGCAGTGAAACAGAGTTGCTTCTCTGCTCTTACCACATCTGCTGGTAGCCAACCAACGGCTGTTTTTCAGGTGGCCCTTCTCTTGCTGGGGAGGGATAGACCTCATGATCATCTGTTGGACTGCTGTACTGTTCATGATGCCATTGGAAAGCTAAGCTGATTTGTTTATTTACATTTATTGACTGCCAAACTCCAGTGGACTCTGGAGTGGCCCCAACTATTCAGTGGGTGGCAGAATTAATGTCACCAGCAATTTATGAACCAATTACCATATCAGCTGAGATTAGCTGTGGATGATTGTAATGAATTATGGCTTACATTCATTGAAATGTTTGTTGTACCACTGTTATGCATGCATGTGTGTCTGTGGATATATGCCCTATATGCTTTTGTTTCTTTTTTCTTTTTTTCTTTATAATTTTGTGTATTTTTTTCCTTTGTTTTCCGTGTTCAGTCAATAAAAAGATTTCTTGGGGAAAAACATCTATTGGGCCACTGTGAGGCTATCGGTAGGCGTCTGGGGGATACGCAGGCTTGGGTTTGTTTGGAATTGGACTCTGACTGGGGTGGTCCAGTTTAGGTGAAGGAGGCAGTCTTGCTCCATTCATTGGGATGAGTTTGATTCTGTAACTCCTGATGAAGTGGACAGGATTCTTGGGACTTGTAACCCATCCACTTGTTAGTTAGATCCTTGTCCCTCCTGGCAGGTAAAGTCCACTCAGGAGGTGATATGCAGTTGGGTCCATGAAGTGGTGTCAACCTCTCTTCTGCCAACCTTGAAGGAAGCATTGGTGGGCACCCTCCTTAAGAGGCTGTCACTGGACAACTTTCATCCAGTCTTCCACCTCCGCTTTTGGGGGAGGGTTGTGAAAAAGGTGCTTGGACTGCAGCTGCCAAGGGCTCTTATTAAAACTTGTATTATCTGGAGCTTTTTTAGTTGGGTTTCAGGCTGGGAAATAGTACTGAGGCAGCATTGGTCATGCTTATTGATGGGGATGGTGCATCCATTCCTGTGCTCCTTGATCTCTTAGCAGTTTCTAATGCCATTGATCATGGTATCTTGTAGCAGCTGTAGGGAATGGGAGTGGGAGGCATGGAGTTGTGATGGTTCTCCTCCTTTCTCCACAGCTGATTCCAGTTGATGTTGGTGGGGGGAAGAGGTCAAATCTGAAGCTGATGATTTGTGGGATGCCACAGGGCTTGATACTCTCACACTTCTTGTTTAATATCTACATGAGGCTGCTGGAGGAACTCATTCATCAGTTTGGGGTTAGGTATTATCAGTATGTGGATGATACTCAGTTGCATATCTTCATCCCTAGCCAGCCATGCTGCCCAGAAGTCTTCCTGAACTCTCACCTCCTGCTTGAGGAGCAGATGGCAACTGTTGTGCCTGTTCCTGGACTAAGAGGCCTTCCTTATAGTCATTCATGCACTTTCTCTATTTTCTCTTTATTCATTTATTTTTCTTAGTTTGTATTAGTTTGTATCTTTTTAATTGTAATGTTTAATAAAATTAATATTGAAAAAAAAGAAAAGGGAACTTCCATGATTTTTCCCCAAGGGGCTGTTTCACATCCAAGAACTGTGCTCTGGAAAATTGTGGGGCACTTGCAGAATGTCTTGATATTCAATAGAGTGGGAAGGGGGGTCATTTTGGAAGGATGCAATCTTCTGCTATCCTGGTATCAATTCATTTAGGGCTTTGAAGATAAAAGCCAGCACTTTGAATTGCATCTAGAAATGAACTGGAAGTGAGTCTAATCCAAACCAAGTAAAATAATAACCACCACACACCATTGCCTCAAGTTAATAATGACCTGTGTGTTCGTGGTTACTTCTGTATTATACAGGAAGTGGTGCAACATTTACTGGAATGTCCTGATGTCTTTATAAACATCCCCACAGATTTCCTGGCAATAGTACTGTATAAAAGTGATTTACTATTGGTTTCTTCTGAACTGTTTCTCCCCCCACCCCCATTTCCCAGTCTAGCCTACAATCCTGGGATTCCCAGGACTAATCAGCCAAAAGCCATAGGTTCTCTCCCAAATTCATATATTGAAGTTGCTCTCTATTAGGTTTGATAACCCAGTTTTGGAATTGCCATCAAGGCACAAATGGAGGTAGGTAAAAATGTGCTGAAGGACACATGTCATCAGTCTATGCTTAGGGATATGTGCCTGCAAGTTCTTTGAATATAAGAACATAATAATTTGAATTCTATGCATCCCACAGCATTTACTTTAGAAACTCCTAATGTGCTATATTAAGTCATTTCTGATCCATCAGGATAGAAATTGCCAGTAATGATGGCTGTAAATATCCTGGTGCCCAATTATTGCCAGATTTACGAAACAAGAAGTAAAAATTAGGTTGGCCAGCAGCCAGTGCAGTCTTGTAAAGTTTTCTCAAACTTACAACTCCAGTGCATTCAGTGTGTTTAATTGAATAGAGATATAAAAAGCCAGTGAACCTTTAATAGCTTTATATTTATTTGTTTGTTTTTGCTTAGATACCTAAAAGATAATTGCATATCATTAATAGAATTTTAATGTGTTTTTCTATCTGTAAAGCATTACTATCTTAACGGTGCTGTGTTGCTTGGATTGGTGATTAAGATATGTATCCAGATAAAATAAATGTTGATTTTTCTGTCACATTCTGACCTATTTTTTATTTTCATTGAGCAATAACCTCTCACAGTCTATCCTGCATTACCTCAAGTTCATTTTCAAAAGTAGTTAATGAAACCACACTGGAAAGCAAGTTGGCATGCAGAATAGCTCCATTGCATTTAAATGTAGATAAATAATGTCTGTGCTGGGAAACTAGAGGGATTCCTTGTGCAGCCAGTTGGCCACTGTAAGAGCAGACTGCTGGACTGGATGGGCCAGGGGTCTGTTCTAGCAGGACACTGCGCATGTTGGACTCACATGTCAACGCTCAGCAAAAAAGGGTATAAACTGAGCAACTGACAGCATTATCCAAAAGGAAGGAAGTCCTACATTAAAGATGAATCCACACAAACAAGGAACATGAGACAGAACAATGTCTATAAGCACATTCAGAAATCTTCCAACTTCCTTACATTGTCAACCAAGATTGTCAACTCCCACTGAAACCAGTTCTTGCTATTTCCCCACTTCCAACAAGAATGCACAAATGCATAAGTACTAGTCAGAGGCCACACTCTGAAAAAGGATCAGACAAAAAGTTAAGTGAATGTTAATTGAAATAATGACTGTTGATTAAAATGAGTTATCTGTAAAATAATTACAAGTAAAAAATTACCTGTATAATATTTTTGGTTTTGTAAATTAATTGACACCCCCCCACCTACACACATACATACAAAATTGGCACATAAATTTTGTTGTTTCACATACACAGAAGTACACACAGGCACATTTACAAAAATGCTTGACTGCAGATGGACCTTAGCCTAAGGCCATTTTTTGTGTTCTAATCACCTGCTTGGCCCTGGTTTGATGTAAATAGCAGTAGCTGCAGAGAAGCCATTTCTAAAAATGGTGGACAGAGATGCTCATGGGAATATGTGTGCACCTTATTGTGAAAGCAGCGATCGATCCCTGTTTTCTTCTGAATTAATTGACTTCTGCCTCTCTATTTACCTGTGGCTGGTCTTTCTTTTCTCTTGTTAGGTTCCTACATGATAGTGGATTCTTCACACCACAGCCATGGAGAAAAGGCTCGACTTCAGCTTCCTACCATGAAAGAGAACGATACTCACTGTATTGATTTCAGCTACCTTCTGTACAGTAAGAAAGGGACAAGCCCTGGAACTCTGAACATCTTGGTTAGGGTGAACAAGGGTCCTCTGGCAAACCCCATTTGGAATGTGACCGGGTCTACTGGCAAAGACTGGCTGCGGGCGGAGCTAGCTGTCAGCACCTTTTGGCCAAATGAATACCAGGTAAGCCAGGAGCAAAACCAAATAAAGAACGATGAAAAGAGATGTGCATCTACTATCAACAGGTATAGGTTCTTCAGTTCCTTGCCATATTGCAGTGCAGAGGTAGTGAGAGATTGTCAGTGAGTACTCCAGATGTATTATATATCTGTCAATTCCCCAGCACCTCTGGAAGTGGACCAGAGGGAACAAGGGCATTTCCAAAGGCTTGGGATTTGGAATTGAGAAAATACTCACTCATCTCCAGCTGCTGAGAATGGGTATTAATGTCTTTAACAGGCAGCTCCCTGGCATATGTAATTTTAAGGTATCATTTAAGTATTTGCTATTCTGCCTTGACCATTGCTTCTTTTATTCAACCAGTCACCCAATTTTCATTTTATGTTTTTTTTTCATTCTGGCTACAATTTTCTATTGTGGAGTAAGCCACTTTTCCTGGTCTAATTGCATAAACCATCAAATACATCAGGAAAAACAAGGCAAGCAATATTTAGGTGCAAAGGTAATACTCTGAGTGCCAAGAATAGCTATGATATGAAATATGGGATACATGAGATGTGTGGTGTGTGTTACAGATGTGTTATGTATTACATACTGTATTAGGAAATGAAGAGCCTTCATCTGCTTGAAATGGGGAAGAAAACAGAGGGGAAAGTTTAATCCACTTCTTTCTTTTTCTCCTTTTGATTGGACAGGCGAAGACAATTTATTGTAAATTCTTAGGAGTTAACATTTTCAGTACTTCTTACTCCAGCCTCCTGAGACCCTGTCCCTTTAAAGAGATTTGTATGGGTATCTAGTGTGTTTGATGTCTTGCTCAGTAGATGGAGATAGACTGTAGATGGGGAGCAATATAGTAAATGATAAGAAGATTCATCTCAAATAAGAATATGTCACGCAGAAGTTCTGATCAGTAAGAGAGGTATTTTGCTAATAGTTTTTAGAAAGCATTCATCCACCAGAACTTTCTTCTCTATATTTCCTGCTACTTTGACTCTTTTGTTTATGTACACAACAAAGGAAATGCTAAGGGAAAATGAAATATCTCCCATTTCTCTCCATCAAAAGAAATGTAGGTCAGAAGCATTTGTTTACACCAGCTTTTGATTACTATAAGATGAACCAGCTCTAAGTGCCACCTAATGGAGTGCCATTCGAAAGCCATATAATCTTGTACAATTTCATGGAGAGAGAAAGCTCCGTCACCCTAAACTGTTTTCTTCCTTTGTGAACAGTGTACTTTTTTTTTTTTGCTCTTTTGTAAGCACTTCCTTTCAAGACATGAGGTCAACACAGCTGCTTAAAAGTACCAATTCCCTTCCCCCTGTGCAAAGCTGGGTTTTAATGTTGTGTTTCACTACAGAGTATAGCATGAATGTCTCCTTTGTTCAGCTGCAATTCTCTCTGACAATTCTTCAGTTGACTAACTCTGCTGGTTGCATGTTAGCCTATTGAGAGTTTAGCAAACAGTCGCATAATGTCACATTTGTTTAAGATGGGATTGACAGCTATGAATTTGCTTTTAAGAGCTTCACTTGAACAGTAAAACAAAGACATATTCACGCCCATGATAAATTTGATATTACAGGGAAGTAGAGCCTGCCATAAATAAAGCATGCATGCATTCCTATGTATACATTTTTATGTATATATTTTCCCATTTAGGACAGTTTGTAAGAAAGTAGTAAGTCTTTGCTAATCAGCTTCTTTAGTAAAAGTGAATATCACTCAGGTTATACTGTCATTTTTTTTCTTCCTTCAAATTATTAACTTGAACTGTGAAATGTTTAGCTTGCCACTGATTCTTGTCTGCCAGAAAATCAATCAATCAATCAATCAATCAATCAATCAATCATAAATCAAGCAAGCAAGCAACCTTAGAAACAATAGCCATCAAATTGACACATATGTGAATTTATTGTTATCATCTGTCAGGGTTTGCTTTTATTAGCTTCATTGAACAGAGATTAATCCTGGTGGGAAATAATGAAATAAGTTCTAGGAATTTAGGCCCCAACATGAACGTAGTGGAGTTTGGAATGCCCGTCTTGGCAAAAAACTTTGATTGTGAAATGGCAACCTGTGTTTTATAGAGGAAAGAACAATTTAATCTTTGTTGTTAACACAACGGATTCCCGGTGGTCTGGTAAGATTAAGCATTTTGTTCAAAGGACAAAATGTTTTATGTGATAAGATTCATACTGATTTCATTTTGATGCAGAGCCAATCTATTTATTAACACTTGGGGCCATGCTAAGTTTGTTTGGAGTGGTGGAATGACTCTTGCATGGCATTTCAATGTATGGAGACTCCGTTTGCATAATTCTCCTTCCCTGTTCATTTGGTTGAGATGGAAAAAATGGACTTACACTGTTCTTCCCTTACATGTTTTTTTATTGCTGACGATGTCTGAACTGTGCCAGTATCTTTTACTCTGTCTTGAAGTCCTGGACAGATGTTGACATAAAATTACTTAAACAGCTAATAAAAATGTCAAAGACTCAGATTTGCATTGCTTAAATTTACCATTGTAAACTCTGAACAGCCAAGTAAGAAAATTGTCTGTTTGTGTGTGCTTGTGAAGCATACTTCTGAAAGGTAAAGGTTCGCCCCACACATTTGTGCAGTCGTGTCCGACTCTAGGGGCCAGTGCTCATCTCCGTTTGTTAGCTGAAGAGCCAGCGTTGTCTGAAGACGCTTCCATGGTCATGTGGCCGGCATGACGCACGCGGAACGCTGTTACCTTCACACCGAAGTGGTACCTATTCATCTACTTGCATTTGCATGCTTTCGAGTTGCTAGGTTGGCAAGAGCTGGGGCTAGTGCGGGAGCTCACTCCGTCACACAGGACTAGGGATTCGAACCTCCGAACTTGCGATCTTCCAATCGACAAGCCTGGGGTTTTACCCGCTGAGCCACCACACCCCTTCTGAAAGGACTGCCTGCAAATGTTCAGGCTTCCTTAACAGTTCTTGGATACATGTCACCAAAAGGATTCAGAATATGTTGTATTCAAGATGGAGTGAGTGGCTAGTGTTTAAGAACTCTGAAGAATGTTTTATTAATGTTGTTCTTAGTGTTTGTCCTGCTTAGTTGCAGGGTCTACTTGTTTTGCATTGCACTTGCCTAATTCTTACAACAAAATTTATCAATGCACGATGCAACACAGAGTTTGTTTCTCAGCCAGCTTGTTTCAAAGCCTGACAATGATTAGGGCTGAGAGAGAATGACTGGCCCAGGGTCACCCAACTGGTTTCTGTGCCTAGGGAACCCTGCGTTTCACCACTCCTTGTCCAGCACCTTAACCATGATACCATGCTGGCTCTCTAGGGCAATGCTTTAATATAATGGAATAATCATTTGAATATTTTATGGGTATTTTGCATTGTCACTTGTGGCAGGAGTTTATCAGAGGAGACCTGAAGATCAATGTAGCTTGATTTCTGCAACATACTTTTTGCTGATATACAATTTGCCTGACGTTATTGGTTATTTTGTGTTGCTGTTTCACGTTTTTACTTATTGTAATATGTTTTGATTTTAATTGTACACCACCCTGACTTGTTAGGAAATATGGCAATATAGAAATATGATAAATAAATACATTGGAGCGGGATATTATTTTCTGTAACAAAACAGCCACAAATAGAACTCCTTCTGAGATTGCAAGTTAGAACTGCTGGTTGCTTTTATCTCTGATAAAAAGACAGTAGAAACACTCTTTTGAAACAGCTGTGTCATATGACATGGCTCTCTGATTCTTCAAATGGAGCAGCCACTTCACTGGAAAAATGGGCTTCCACTCAGACACAACAGAAGTGCACAGGTGAAGTTCCAGTTAAGGGGGAGGTTTCCAGAAGCAATGCTTTGCATTGTGCCAAGTGACTTGTTTTTGTTTTTTTTTTCTTCCAACTTACATCACCGCCCATCTCCCCCCACAAAGGGGACTCTGGGCGGTTGTTGATGCAAAGCTCATTGCTTCTCTGCATTAAAGAGTGGCGTACATTGTCTCTGCAGCACAAAGCACCTTGTCAAAGCAAATGATGCCCCTTGCCCTGCTCTGGTAATAAATAATACTAAAGAATTTAGCAAATTCTACACATGGCATCACTAGATACACAATATTGGAATAAACTGGACTATGTATGTGTGTAGGAAGTAGAAGATGAAGAAGTGCAATCTAGGCAGCCAGGACATTTTCCAGATGTAGATTATGGTCTAGAACATGAATTGGTAGTATCAAGTATACAAATTAAAGTGAGAAAATGAAAGAGGATATGTATACCAGCAAGATATGACCAGGAGAACATATGATCAGAATATAGCATAAGCATAAGGAATTAATCCAGGACGCTTAACTGATAGAAAAAGGAATCTGAGGAGCTATGAGATGAGATTGGAAACATTATGAAGCCTAAACAGAAAAGATATGCCCTAAATTTCAAATCAGAAAAGAGCCACGTGCTTTCAGAACAAGCTATCATGATAGCCAGGGAAAGATGAAATATTTGTGCAAGCAGGACATATGAGGATTGATCAGGGGCTCTGTGTGTAAAGCGAGGAGAAACTTTTACCCACTTCCAAGTTATCAGCACAAGTTAAAAATGAAAAAAAGTTTGTGAAGTTTAGTAGCCAAATAGAGATAAGATTACTAAAATGGGAGAATGTGGCAAACTGCGGAAAAGATTATAGTTGGTGGTGATAAATGCTTTGGGTGAGAAAAGCCCCCCTCCAAACCTTTCTACATTGATACATACATACATGCATACACCTCATGCTATTCCTTTCCCTCTAAACTAAAACTGCCAGGTAATTCACAGTTGCTTATTTATAACTTTTTCTGTAAATAAGGGCAAGTCTGTCTTCCTTTGAAACATCAAGACTGCTTGAGATTAATTCATATTGGTGGTTGCAGACAAAAGTTTGTTTTTAGCCTCTTCAAATACAACCACAAATAGGCAACCCATGAGTGCAACCTGCTATCTGGCTTTTATTCCTGGAAATATGCATTACTTGGGAACTCAGAAATAGACCCAAAACATGTGTTTATGTCATTATCTGGACTCCTAAGAATTCCAAAATCTCCACGATCCCTACTTGGTTTTATAGTTTTTCTTCTTTGGAAAAGCCAATAATGCCACGTGATAAATAGCTTTTGAAACTTAAATGTATTCTCAAAAGCAGTTTGTGATACTGTCTTTTTGTTTGGGGTGTGGTTGTGGGAATTTTAGCTGTCCATGAATCATAGTGGTTCTCTAGGTCTCTGTCATCTTTCTGACCCTTTAGAAAACACAGACTCTATTGGACAATACATAAAATGTGTGGATAAAATGCTGCTCCACTTTTAATTGTTGTTTGCAGCAAAGCTATAGTGCTGCCCAAGGTGACTGCAGGTAGGAATTACAGGTGACTGCAGGTAGGAAGGAAGGAAGGAAGGAAGGAAGGAAGGAAGGAAGGAAGGAAGGAAGGAAGGAAGAGATGCTCACAGTCCTTCAAGACAAAAATCCACTCCTGATGATCCCATGTTGTCTGCATTTCAGCAATACAGTTTCAAGAAAAGAGACATTTTCTTGTTGCTGCTGCTATGCTGTTATTAAGCAACTAAGAGATAGGAATTGTGGCAAATCTATTGCAGATGGTTGATCGATACAAATCAGTTTGTTTATGTGCCATATTTGCTCAAAAGGAAGTTGACTCTATGTTTAAGATGGCACCCCAAAAGAAGGTAGAAAGAAAACCATACACTGTCAAAACTCCCATGTATTGTTCAGAGTAGAGTCACCAACTCCAGCTGAAATAAATCTGGGAGATTTATTTCTCCCCCCCACCCCTTAAATATGTGCAGAATCTACACTTTAAAAAGTGGCAGGGCTTGGAAACAAATAAAATTAATATTAACTGAATGAAAAACTGCTGATTAAATCAATTGCCAATAAATACGAGGTATGATTTAAATTATTAATTATCCTCATTTGCATATTCTCTCATACACCAAACCTAGAGAAGTTTAAGTACATGCTCCTGTACAGATTCCCCTCCCTCTTTCCAACAGGAAAAAAGGAAGAAAAGCAAATCAAGATGAACATGGGGTAAAAGATAGATGCAGAGAAGAGGAGAGGAGAGGGAGAGGGATGAAATGGAAGGAGACCAGGGGAAAAATGTGAAGGAAGAAGGAATCCTGCTTTGGTCTTAAGAAAGCGGGTTTCCGTTGTTAGGAAAACAGGTCCTCTCCAATGGTGGCTAATCTTCAAATGCATCCACACTTTTCATCAGGGCTGCTTGCCATCATTTAGCACTCCCTGCTCATTGCTTTATTTTCAGCAACTTATATTTTTATCAACAGATAAAAGGACCCACTCAGGGATGGGGCAGGGGACTCAGAATATGGCAATTTAATATGTAAGTGGATGGCATGAATTGCTCTCCATCCCAAGCAATTCGGGGTATGGCAGATTCCCAATATCTCTCAGCAATACTGTGCAAAAAGGCAACCCAAGACAAAAAACCCTTGAAAACCTATTTCAAAGGAAACTCTATTTACTACTGCTTTTGTTTGTGTCCCTCTTTTTTAAAGTGGTTGCAACATTCAGCATTTCTCCGTGTGATGGAGAATGCAGGTTCTTTATACAGATTTTCTTCTGGAAGAAAAATGATGGTCTTGTAATTGGATTAAAAAAAACCAAAAAGAAAAGAAAAATGATGGGACACACAGCTGGAGGCTTACTCATTGTAGACTGCAGAAGTATCATTTCTGGTAAAGCAACAGGACACATGAAAGGGAGTAATTATCTCAAGTGATAAGCAGAACTATTTGTTTTGTAGTTGATGGTGACTGAAGGAAGAACACAAATCAGCTTAGATGCCCAGCATACTTCTGGCCATTCTGTTCTTTTTATTCTTTTTGGATAATACAGTGTTATTTTGTGTCAGGTTCAAGAACAAAGCTTAGATGCTAAAACAGACTTACATTCACTGGGTAAATTATAAGTTTATCTTCTTTTAAAGTATCTCTGCACAATACAGTCATTGTGTACATTAAAGATGAAATGATTTATTGAAACTTGAATTCTTTGGATGAGAAATGCCTTTAAGAAACAGATGAAATTTTTAATTCAGTCTATAACCAGTGATAGAACTTTTAAATAGCTCTAGCAACTTTTAGGCTACTGGATGACAGTCCTCACAAATGACATCTGGTAAAGCAATATTGACTTGCTGGGATGATAGAGAGGATGTGATCTATAGACACTCGGTGCTCCTACCAGATCATGTAAACTTTACACTGTAAAGAGCTTGAGCTCTTCCTGGTTCAGACTTTCCTTCTTAAAAAGAGGTTGGAGTGGTTGCCATGTATACCCTCTATAGCAGTGTTTCTGAACCTCGGCAAGTTTAAGATGTGTGGACTTCAACTCCCAGAATTGGGAGTTGACGTCCACACACCTTAAACTTGCCGAGGTTCAGAAACACTACGCTATAGGATAAAAGCAATCTACCTGGCAATAGTTAATGTGGAGTCCTTGGTGCTCCCTGAGCCTTGTTGTTTTCTTGCAGACGTTTCATTGCCAGGCTAGGCAACATCTTCAGTGCGAAAAGGGAGTGGGACTTGCTCTCTGTTTATATACCATTGCTTGTCCTGCTTGTGTTGGTGAGGGTGTTGTTCTCTCCTTGGTAGTTCCTTGATTGGGCTGTTGTTTGATGCTTGGTTGATTGACTGAGTTAATAGTTCCTTGATTAGGGTATATTGTGCTGCTTGATTGTTCCTCTGGTGCTAATCCTGGTGTTAATATTTGCATATCTGTGTGTTGATTGCTGGCAAGGAGGTGTTCTGGTCTTCTGGCTTTTCTATTGTCTCTTATGAATGGTATGTAAATGTTGTTTACCTCTATGTGTCTGTTGATGGCTGCTTTGTCTGAGTGACAAGCTTCCAGGAATTCTCTAGTTAATTAATTAATTAAGCTAATTAATAGTTAATGCTTAGATTAGACTACTACTGTCTGTCATTTGTCTGAGGCTGCCTATTGAAAGATGTTTGGAAACTATTGCTAGTACAGAATATGGCAACAGGTGGAATTCTAAATGGTGTGCTTTGTCTCATGTGAACTTGCTGATATGATATGGTTATTAGCTAAGACATTGCTCTGGATACTGCTTTGTAATTGGTGGAGGGTAGGGGCTTTTCAGTGGTGGCACATAGAGGGTTACGTTTTCTGAAAGGATTATGTTGTTTAGGAATGGGACAGTTACTATCCCACTTTTTTGCATGATCCATCTGTGGCATAATTCTACTGACTTCTGTAAATCAATTTGTTCAGAGCACTACAGCATGGGAGGAGTAAAAACAAAACAAAATAAATACTGCCTGCCAAAGGGTAACCTATATTCTTCCACAGCCCCTCTGGAAAATTGCTCAGAATACTGTGTCATTCATTTGAGGTTCCTGTAAATACATGGATGCAGAACTTTGGTGGTGGCACTAAAAATTGGCAGCAGATGACAACAGTTATCCTGAAATTGCAAAAAAAAAAAAACACCTTAAGGGAACTGCCAGGAGCCTGCGGACTGTGGGTTGGCTGCCCCTGTCTCTAATTCACGGTGATCAAGAGGGATCTGCCAGTTTCTCTTGGCTAGTGATGGCAAAGATCAAAGGGTAAGTGGTAGGCTTAGTAACAACAACTTCCTTGCCATCTTCCAGCTGTAACATCATGTTACCTTACTAAATTGGACTAAATTCTTGGTGGGTTCCACGTTATCAGTTTACTCCGCGTGTCCTTGAGGAAGATTACTAAGGGTTGCATAAAGTGACCATGGTCTGACAGGCTTCATCTGGCCCATTAAGCATCTTTGGGCACATCCCTAACTGTGTAACTAATTACCCTGCTGCTAAGATGCACACAGCCCCCAGGAAATTTCTCCTTGGGCGCACTCATTCATTCGATCAGAACTTGCAGGCTACTTAATTACCTGCGGCTGTGCCATGAGATCAAACTGTTTTAACAGGTCAGGCCAAGCTGTGTTGGTTACTGTTCCCTTAGAAAAAGGCACTTCGTAACTATAATCTCTCTGATACAAGTGACCCCTGCTAGTTTTTACTTTTGGAATAAATATGCCCCTGTTTCTAGAATTAAAATGAATTTTTTAATTCTAGAAACGGGCATATTTATTCTGGAGCAGTGAAAAGATTGTCAAAAATGCTGTGGCATCTTAGATGGGACTCACTGTTTTGATTTTGCTTCTCTTGGACTTCGTTATGTCTCTTCCATGCTGAAGATGAGAGGTTAACTTGGCTAGTTATTTTTAACATTTGGTTTTGAGAAATGATATATTGATAATTTTTGGACTTTCCTTAGTGTGTCAACTTTAATTGTTACTATTTATCATGCTAAACTCATTGCATTTCCTCTCTATACTTAGTCTTGATACAAAGGTGTGTGATGTCTGTGTCTGCCTCTCTCTCTCTCTCTCCCCCCACCCGTGACCTTTTTAAAAAAAAAAAAAAAATCCTAATTTGGTTTTTCTTTTTTCAGCTCTTTGGGATTTAAATCATATTTGGAAGACTGAGATAAGCTATTTTGATACAATTTAACATGACAGTCAACCACTGAATAATAGCCTCCCATTAAACTGAGAGTATCAAAATGAAAATTGGTTATTAAATTTAATTTTAAAAAAATGTAATGAAATGTTGGTTGATGTATTCTGTTGAAAGAACTTCAGTTAAAGTAATTAAAATGGTTATAAGGTACCCGCAATATAGTCAGTAAGTTAAAAGGTAAAGGTTCCCCCCGCACATTTGTGCAGTCGTGTCCGACTCTAGGGGCCGGTGCTCATCTCCGTTTGATAGCCGAAGAGCCAGCGTTGTCCGAAGACGCTTCCGTGGTCATGTGGCTGCATGACGCGCGCGGAACGCTGTTACCTACCCAGCGAAGTGGTACCTATTCATCTACTTGCATTTGCATGCTTTCGAATTGCTAGGTTGGCAAGAGCTGGGGTAGTGCGGGAGCTCACTCCGTCATGTGGCGCTAGGGATTCGAACCTCTGAACTTGCAAATCTTCTGATTGACAAGCCTGGCGTCTTACCCACTGAGCCACCACATCCCATGCAGTTACAATAAGTTACAAGGGGGAAAAAAACTGTTTGTCAGGAAGAGTGTTAAGGAAACCAGAATTTATCTCTGTTGAAACTCTCTGTATTGAATGCTGAGTGGTTTGGATTCCCTATTGAAAAGTCCCTATCTTTTGTACTTTTTCAAATACGTTATTTCCTGTTTAACTTCTTAGCCTTTTAATGTCTTTCTTCCTATTTAATTATTTATTTATTTATTGTCCATTTGGCTGGGGTGGGGTGGGGGTGGAGACTACAAATCCTTGTGGAGTAATAGGCTTTCAAGCTGTGGAAGTACAGACTTTATTCTGTAGCTTGAATCATGTCAACTGGATTTCTATTTTCTCAGTGGAAACGTTTCGCTCCTTATCCAAGAAGCTTCTTCATACAGACTTTATTCGTTTTTTTTTTAAATAGTAAAGGTAAAGGTTTCCCCTGCACAGTCGTGTCCGACTCTAGGGGCCAGTGCTCATCTCCGTTTGTTAGCCAAAGAGCCAGCGTTGTCCGAAGATGCTTCCGCGGTCATGTAGCCGGCATGACGCGTGCAGAACGCTGTTACCATCCCACCGAAGTGGTACCTATTAATCTACTTGCATTTGCATGCTTTTGAAGTAAAGTGTAAAGAAGTTTCAGGCTGAAAGTGCAGGCCAAAAATATATCATCCTCCATTTGAGATCTTACTAGGAATTTGTAATTATTCAGCCTATCACTCTTATCTTTTTAAACCAATAAAAAATAATAAAAATTTATATGCTGCCTGACTTCCAGCAACTCAGCCATGAATAAAGTAATGGAAGGTTGCTGGACAGCTAAGCTTGGCTTGATAACACACATTTCTCCAAAATGGCATTAATCATTCACAAAACTTTTTTTTATTTGAATTTAATACTCGTGTTTCATATTATTTTGCAAATGCAGAATGTGTATGCATTTAATAAAGGAAAACATACAGTTTTGCCTCTGTCCTAATGCAAAGAATAATAGCCAAGAGTGAATGGTGTTTTAACAGGCATATTAGTCATTAGAAAGAATTACTGTGATTTTCAGAAGTGATTTAATTATTTCTTTAAAGCCTTGGTCTGACCAAAATAAATGAAATCATGCCACTAAATGAAGACTGAATATATAGTGAATATAGTGGAAGTGAAGTGGAAATTTTAGGAAATGAGGTATTATTTTGATCTATTGATTAGCACTTTGTTGATTGGCTTTCTGCACTTGATTTTTGCTTGTCCGTGGGCAAACATGTATATGAATGGTGAAGAACCAAAATTGGGCATAGAAATACTTTGGTTCCCTAAGAATGTTTCCTTCAAAGGAGGTCTCTCAGGGTTTATGGCATTGTGCAGTATTTGAGTTTGTTTGCAAACATACATTAGAACATTCCACCAACTCCACTGTCAGAAGTCAATTTTTAAAAGAATTGAAATCTGTACATAGCTCAGCTATCTGTATCTCTTCAAAAATTGTGTTGTTCTTGTTTGGAGACATTCCTATTAATCATCTCAAGCCAAATACAGGAGGAAGGGGACAAGACCATTAGATCCAACTCTCAAACTGTCCTCTACTCATGATATCCTATGGAAAGAATTGACTTGACTATCTTGAATTATTGAGACTCATTTATCAGTGCCAAGATACTGAGCATGTTTGTCTAAAGCTTAAGGCAAGCCATAAGGATAGTCCTGTTAACATAAATCTCACAATTTAATGTGAAACCTAATTAGGTTTACAGTAGACATGATCCTTTGTAGAGCTAAGTGCATCATGGATTGCCTTAGGATATATTAATTGGGAAGAACTTTTGCTCCTTTGCCATGTAGCCAGGTGTCTTAGATGAATAAACATGAACATTGTACTGGCTTTAAAAAATCCTGTGGGTATAAGTTATAGATCAGAAGATTTCGGATAGGAGAAACCTCTTAATGGAATAATAAAAACAGATTGACCGTTGGGAACATATATTTGTGGCAGAGTTATGGGCAGTCTCCCTCACTCCCTCACAGGATAGCTGCCTAATGAGGAACTGTTAATGCTGTATTTCCATATCAAGGAGATTTTTAAATTGATTTGCAAACTCCTTCTGTTGTCAGATTTCTTATTGGGTTATATGAAATTGGAAATTGGGTTTCTCTACAAAGCAAAAGTGTTTTGGCAAATTGCATCTTTTACAAAGCCCAGCCTTCTCATGGTGACGTGAAGTGCAGGTGCAAGATAGCAACGGTCACGTGTGTATTGTTTTGACTAGATTGCATGGGAACAAGGTCTCCTGAATCCTTCCGTGGGAAGCCTTCCCCAGGCCCCCTCCTGAGCAAGGAGGGGGGGAACTCAGTGCGTAGATGCAGCACTGCCACCCAATGCTAGTGCTTTGAGGCCTAGTGCGTGTCACAGCTAACATCCAGCCAATCAGAATGCTAGAAGAACTGAATATACAACCATGCAAAATGGTGTTCTAATGCTTCTTGATTTCTAGTGTCTTTTAGCCATGTAGTTCTTCACGTGTTCACTTCCCGTGGACTGGGCAGAGTGAGCTATGCCTGGCTTTGGGTATAGGTCGTGGCAGGAACTCTGGCCCTGGGATCAATACACGGAACTCTGCTTATAAGTTTGTTTTTGTTTTTCCTTTTACGGTGATGTATCCTGTATATTCATCTTTTTCATTGTTGCGATAATGTGATTGTATCTGCATTATTGCCCTATGCTAAACAGTAAACACTGTTGGCCCTAACAAGCTGCATTCTTGTCTGTTTATTCTCAAGCCTCGGTTTTTCCCTTTAAGACAGCATATATACTCCATCATCTGTATCTGATAGGGTAGTGGTTTAGGTAAACATTTCAATTTACATAGGACAACAACCCTATTTTACCCCATGTTCAACGATGATTGGAATATTGAGGCCAACAGAGATTTTCCTTTAATAATTCCACTACTTTGTTGTTCAAAAATATTCAGATTTAGGCTCTTAGAAACTTTATCCCAACAGATTATGCT
The DNA here is from genome assembly GCA_023362775.1 of Charina bottae. Classification (NCBI taxonomy): domain Eukaryota; kingdom Metazoa; phylum Chordata; class Lepidosauria; order Squamata; family Charinaidae; genus Charina; species Charina bottae. The sequence continues at coordinate 6,317,863 of JALMGJ010000001.1, read as the reverse complement.
TAGGAGATTTTAATGTGGAGGCCCTGCAATGAGGCCTTCATTTTCATAAATTTCTTCTTTCTTTTTTTATATTTGCTTCTTTTATCCTGAAAACAATCATACAAAGCAAGTCTACTTAACGATATGAACTTGAAGCAGTTGCTGTTGCAAGGAGTATTCAGCGGAGAGCAAGACTTGTTTCTTGGCATTGAAAGCATGATGGCCTTTCAGTTCTTTGTTTTCACAGTGGGACATACAAAAGCATTAACTCTGTGGAAATGTTGGTAGAAGCAAATTTTGTAGATTAGTTTCACTCTTTCTCATTTTACTGACCTTGGGCTTATTTTGACCATCAGTCTGAAAATTCATCAAAAAAAACATGTGCATGAAAACTCATATGCATTCTGTATACATTTTTCCTGATATACACACTTTTATAAGCCACATTCTCAGGTATATCCATTTTTTTATGTACACCTTTTCTTTGTATTTCTATTTTTGTGTGTATTTTTGAGTTGCGAATCACACCACATACAGTATACTTAATATATGTCTATTCTCAAAGCAGTATACAATAAAATTTGGGAGAGGAAGCCAAAAGCAGAATAGAATCACTAACTAACATTGATACAAGGAAGGCCTGGATGACCATCCTCTAAAAAGATATAATAGTAGGTGCATAGCATATTGTATGGAGGAAGAGCATTTGAGCAATTTCTCCTCCCACCGAGATGGCCTCTCCACCAATAGTTGCAAGATGACTCCTGATCAATCTTGACACATGCAGCAGGACACCCTTTGATGATCTTATCCATCAGCCAAGCCCATGGTGGCAAAGACAGTCGGTCATTGAGAGTCTTATTTATATTTCAAGAACAAAACTCACAAACCTGGCTTAATTGTTGCTTGGCAGCCAGTGCAGTTGCTTCAACAAGGATGGAACGTGTGCATGGCAAGATGTCTCATTCAGCAACCTGGTTGCCACATTTTGAATAAGCTGCAGCTTCTGAAACAAACACAGAGGTATTACTCCCCCCCCCACCTCTGCTCATTATCTAACTGAGATTGCCAGAGCATGAATAACTGTCCTTGCCTAGCAAAGGTCAATAATTAATATACCAAATGAAGCTGACAGTAAATATTGGCCTGAGAGGTCACTTGAACCTCCATTGGCAATGGTGTCTTTATAGCACTCTCCTCCCCATATTCCCATTCTTTTTTTTAGGGGATGGAACCCACATTTTTTTTTACTTGTTCTGTATACCACAATAATTAATAAAAGACTCCTAGCAGGGTAACTTCATAAAGGCATCGAGACATGTAATAGCACGAACATAAAACTCATACAAACACAGCAGTACAGCAGCTGATCATTTAGAACAGCCAGATTTCTGAAAAGAGCAGAGGTCAATGCAAAAGTCTGTACTGCTTTGCACGTAGGTTTGGGAAGTGCAAATTTGTATTAATCTTGTATAGAAAATTGAAATGGATGGATTTCTCCACCATCCTAGCTTTGGTAGAGATAATTAAAGTGTACCTAAAGAATTTTGTGGTGATTGAGAAATAATGTAGATATTAAATAGGAGTGATGGGAGAGCTGAGCCCTGGGGCACCACACATAAGAGGGTCTAGGGCCAGATCTCTCCTTCCCACAACACTGACTGAATTGGCTGTGGAGGAAGGCGGAGAACCACTGCAAAACAGTACCCTCCATTCCCAAACAGTCCAGAAGGATGGTATTGAAAGCCACTGAGAGATCAAAGAAAGCCAAGACAGACATGCTGTCCCCATTCCCAACCTTCCAAAGGTCATCCACAAGCATGACCAATGCTATCTCAATAGTATAATCTGGCCTGAACCCTGACTGAAAAGGGTCCACATAATCCGCTCCCTCCAGGGCCCTTTGAAGCTGAATACCCACCACCTCAAAAAATTTCCCTAAAAAAGGAAGGTTGGATACTGGACAGAAGATATCCAACACAGCTGGATGCAAGGATGGCCTCTTGAGAAGGGTCTGGACATCACCTCCTTCAAGGCAGGTGGAACCACCACCTCCTGCAGAGAGACATTAACCACCACTTGGAGCCAACCACACCCCACCTCCTGAGAGACTGTAACCAGCCAGGGTGGGTGTGGGTCCAGAACACAGGTGCGGGAACTTACAACAACAAGTACCCTGCCCACTTGCTCAGGACTGACTGGCTGAAACCCTTCCCAGATAACTGAGCAAGGACATGCCCCAGTCACTTCCATAGGACTGCTCATCCAGAATCCAACTCTGAGCGAATGTGAACTACTTTATTCACTTAGAATAATCCTCCCCGCCGCCCTGCAGGCAGTCTCCCAGCTCCTTCTCATGGAGAGACCTGATCACTTAAAACAGGCTGGCTACCTATCTGCAGATGCAATAGGAGCAGAGAAGTGAGCTTGCTTCACTGCTCTTATCATAAGGTAGGTTCTAATAAAGTCTCTAACCTGTGCCCAGTCAGTGAAATGAACTCCCCTTTAAAACAGGAAAAATTGGGTTTAAAAAGTGTTACTGTCTGTGAAATATTTTCTTATGCTGTCTGATTTTGCTCTTTGGAAAGTTCAGCCTATTCATGTTAGCTGAGCTGACATAATGCCAAGTTGACTATCCATACATTGACATGGTGAAAATAACTGCTGACATGTGATGTGTCATAGCAGAATGCTTTTTAAAATGTAATCTCTTTCTGGTTGCATGAACTTCTGGGCCCTCCCTTAGGTTATCAGTGATTGGAATTACATGCTAATTAGAGGAAATCTGTAAATTTGTTAGTATTAGTTTCATTTGTGTTTATTTACCTTGAATTTCCATATACTGTACAGTATATTCTGCTCCCCCCTACACCTTTGATCTAAACATCTGAGATGGCTTGCCATATTTACTATCAAAAGATAATGAACTTGTGTTTCCAAGTGTGTGTGTGTGTGTGTGTGTGTGTGTGTGTGTGTGTGTGTATATATATTTCACATGCCAGTAAGGTAATGCTCAAGATCTTGCAAGGTAGACTCCAGCAATTCATGGAGCGAGAATTGCCAGATGTACAAGCTGGGTTTAGAAAAGGCAGAGGAACTAGAGACCAAATTGCCAATATCCGCTGGATAATGGAGAAAGCCAGGGAATTTCAGAAAAACATCTATTTCTGTTTTATTGACTATTCTAAAGCCTTTGACTGTGTGGACCATAACAAATTGTGGCAAGTTCTTGGTGGTATGGGGATACCAAGTCATCTTGTCTGCCTCCTGAGGAATCTGTATAACGACCAAGTAGCAACGGTAAGAACAGAGCACGGAACAACGGACTGGTTTAAGATTGGGAAAGGAGTACAGCAGGGTTGTATACTCTCACCCTACCTATTCAACCTGTACGCAGAACACATCATGCGACATGCTGGGCTTGAGGAATCCAAGGCTGGAGTTAAAATCGCTGGAAGAAACATTAACAATCTCAGATATGCAGATGATACCACTTTGATGGCTGAAAGCGAGGAGGAGTTGAGGAGCCTTATGACGAAGGTGAAAGAAGAAAGTGCAAAAGCTGGGTTGCAGTTAAACCTCAAAAAAACCAAGATTATGGCAACAAGCTTGATTGATGACTGGCAAATAGAGGGAGAAAAAGTGGAGGCAGTGACAGACTTTGTATTTCTAGGCGCAAAGATTACTGCAGACGCTGACTGCAGCCAGGAAATCAGAAGACGTCTACTTCTTGGGAGGAGAGCAATGGCAAATCTTGATAAAATAGTTAAGAGCAGAGACATCACACTGAGAACAAAGGTCTGCATAGTTAAAGCAATGGTATTCCCTGTAGTAACCTATGGCTGCGAGAGCTGGACCATAAGGAAGGCTGAGCGAAGGAAGATAGATGCTTTTGAACTGTGGTGTTGGAGGAAAATTCTGAGAGTGCCTTGGACTGCAAGAAGATCAAACCAGTCCATACTCCAGGAAATAAAGCCAGACTGCTCACTTGAGGGAATGATATTAAAGGCAAAACTGAAGTACTTTGGCCACATAATGAGAAGACAGGATACCCTGGAGAAGAAGCTGATGCTAGGGAAAGTGGAAGGCAAAAGGAAGAGGGGCCGACCAAGGGCAAGATGGATGGATGGTATTCTGGAGGTGACAGACTCAACCATTGGGGAGCTGGGAATGGTGACGGCCGACAGAAAGCTCTGGCGTGGACTGGTCCATGAAGTCACGAAGAGTCGGAAACGACTGAACGAATAAACAACAATATATATATATATATATATATATATATATATATATTAAAAAATTAGACATTCAGACCTGAAAAGTAGCAAAGTCCATCAGAGCCATTGGGAGAGAGGTTCTGTAAAATCAATTGCTCTTCTGCTGTAAGGCACAAGTGGGATTATGATGGGCTTCCCACACTCCCAGGACTTTTGAGACTTGTATACATATCCTGCTATATTCTGCACATGCTAGTAGTCATGACGTAACTCTCTAAGCTGGGCAGTTGAATTTGTTAAAATGGGTGGCCAATATTTCCCCCAAAAGTTGCGCCCTTGGAGGAAATAGAATAGCAGAGTGAGTTCAACTGTCTCTCTTTCTCTCCTCTTGCAACCAAGAGCCAAAATTGGCTGCTGGCTTTTTCTGGGAGGCCTCCTTGTAAGTTGCTGTTTCTCATTCTGTCAGAGTTGGGAACGAACTAGATCTGATGCCAAGAGCCATCCACCTCCTTTTTACCTGGTATAAAACTTGGAGAATTACAAGGAGTAACTGCCAGTGAATCTTAAGGCACCAGAAATCAACATGAGCAAAAGGCTTTGAAATAGTTTTAAAAGATTCATTAGCTTTTCCTTGTTCATCAACCTGCCAGCAGGTATTTGCAGCAGTGAAAAGGGGCTGCTGTAGAAGAATAGGAAGAAGAGAAAACCCCAGAAAGCATCTGTTTTTTAAACTCAATAAGAAAATAGACCAGGTGGGTTACTGGGCTCAAAAACCAAAACTAGAAGAAAAGAGTAATGTTAGGTAATCATTCACTCATCCTGGTATTCTCCAAATGTTAAGCTACTCTGAGGCACACTGTAGTACACTGTTCAAAAGCATCTATCTTCCTTCGCTGTGGTACCTATAATCAGAAAGAAAGAAGAGAGAGGGTTTTTTTTAAAGTGCACTTTCTGTAGTCTGAAAAATATGGCAAATGCATGGGACAAACACAGCAGGTCTATAGTTGGATGATGGTGCCATGGAAATACCATATTAAATATGAAGGAATAAGTTACAGTGATGGACCTTGGCTGGTGTCAGAAAAGCTAAGCATGATTTGGCTTGGATAATACTAGCCTCTCATTCTAAATAACAGCTGTTCTTCTAAAATCTGTGTATCTGCCAAAGGTCTGTGAGTAGAAGAAAGCTGTTAGCCCTAAAGAAATCTGGGCCAGAGTGGATTGTATCCTGTTTCTCTGCCAAGAGAGAGACGGAGATACACAATGCACTATTTTTGACTGATAAAGCTCGTATTTTGATAAAGCCACAGCAAAATCTTAAGAGGAGGCTGAAATATCAAATTCCTTATTTCACAAAGATGGGGTAACACATTCAGAATCAGAATCAGAATTTATACTATGCAGGCTCACTGCTTGTATTCTTGTAAAGGTTACTGTAGCATTTAGAATATTGCCTACCACTCCAACCTTTATAAGACTAGCTATTCCTCTTTATGACAATCTTCAGCACATACTCTTTTGCTATTTTTGGTATAGAGTTAGTGCTCATTGTAAATGTACGAAGATTCTTCAGTGCACAAGGCTTTTGTAATGTCATCATTTTTTCAATTTTTGGGATATCTCTCTGAATGAAAATATGTATGTTGTCACCACATACCATCTCTGACCTATATACAGGTATTTAAAGTTAGCTCTTGTGGTGGTGGGACAAATGAAAATTATGTGATGCAAATTACATAATGGTCTCATTTGCACAATGATGCACATCATGTTTTGATGTCATACTGGCTTGTAACAGGTGCCTCTGAAGTTAACATACAGTCTAATACAGTTCAGAAGTTACTAGACGATCCACAACCCATTGGGTCATCGTTTCAGAGCTATTTCCTTAACAGATTCCTCAATGCCTTCAACAATGGCACAGCGTCTAATGTACTGCCTTCACTGGAAAAGGTCTTAAATATTCAGGGAGAGATGTATCTGCCTGGAAAACAGCCCATGTCATTCATTTTGAACAGTATAGCACAGTCAAACATCAGGAGTTGACCACAGGAAATGTTTTACGACATTTTGTATTATGTCATAAAAATTTTTATGATAATTTTATGTCATAAAATGTTTTATAACATTTGCCAAATTTCTATTCCATGAGAGTCATGGGTCCCGGATTTTGGACGCATTCTGTAAGTTAGCCCATTTGAGGTACCTTCGTTCAAAAATTGTTGCCCTACGACACACTGTTTCAACCAGTTAAAGGTCATAGAAATGAGAGTTTTTGTAGTATATAGGTTTATGATCAGAGAAGATCCTCTACAGTGTGACTATTTTTAGAAGCCCCCTCCCTGGTTTGTTTTAAGAAGAAATGTAAGAACCTCATTTTAACACTCAAGCTTCTCTCTAAAAAATTGGGATTTTAAGATTGCTACCATGGATTTTTATGCTTGTAGCTATTAATTATTACAGCCTGTTGTTGTTGTTTATATAGAACATAACATATTGTGAGTTTTAATGTATTTTAATGTTTGCTATGATTTTCATTATGATGTTTGATTTATACTGTTAGCTGCCATGGGCTGGTTTGATTGGGAACATGTGGAATATAAATATGACAAATAAATAAATAAGCTGTCCTGGGTTTGACAGCAAACAAAAAAATGTGGTTGTCTATAATCAATTTTGGGTGTTAAGGCTCCTGATGGTTAGGAGCAAAGTAGACCCAAAATGGGGGAAATGTTTTGTTTCAAACTCTGGAACACGCCATCACATTCCAGATATTCTGCTGGACCATTTCAGATCGGCAGAACCCAAACTCAGAACAGTTTGGTTGTCCCAGATTTTGGATGAAACAAATCTGAGTAGGATGTGTAGGGCAAGGGTAATATGCATTACCCCCCTTTCCCATGCAATGTATCCTAACAGACCACCTGCCCCTGATCTACCTTCCCTCCCTCCCTCCCTCCCTCCCTCCCTCCACCATCACCACTGGTGTTCCAGCATGGCATATCCCACTAGCCTACCTGCTTCCTGGTCTTCCAAGAATTTTTCCTTCACTGTCTTCCAGCAGGGAGAGGACAATACTTAGATCTCCTGCCCGGGTGCTCTGATGAGTTGGCATAGAATTTCATTGATAACATTGCTCAGATTTGCCAAAGTTTTGACTCTATCTGGGCAGAATCCACTGTGGGCAACAGGGCGATCATGGTCTCATTACCACTCATCTGGATTACTGCAGTGCACTCTACATGCACTGTAGGCTTTGAAGACTACCTAGGTGCTTCAATTGGTCCAGAAAGCAGTGCCCTGGCTATTGGCATATATTTACTAGCAAGAGCTCCAGAGCCTGCACACCCCTTATCACTTTCTAAGTGCAAGTCAAAATAGTGTTTTTTACTTTTACAGCCCTACGTCGTTTGACATAGGAGTGGTTGCAGGACTACCATTCCAACTGGTTTTGACCTGCTAACTTGAATTTCCAGGAGAACCTGCTTATAGTTCCCTGCTTTCATAAGGTGATGGGGGTGGAAGCTCATAGGTATTCTTTTTTCACTTTGGCATACCCTCTATTCAGACATTTGATCACTTCTTCATTATTGGCTTTTCATAAATTATTAAAAATTGATTCCATCAGTTGTTGATTGGTTGAATAAGTGTTATATGTGCAACTGTGTTTATTTCATTGTTTGCTTCCTTTATATGTATACTGTGGGTGTTTACTGTATTTTTATGGATGTATGAATGTAATCTCCATGAGCCTCTTGATAGTGGCAGGTTTATACAAACAAATAAAATGCTTATCAGTATCAAACATGGTTATGGTCTTTAAAAACCTTTGAACCATACTTTTTCAATTTCCTGGAAAATAACCTGTTTTCAGTTTTTGAAAGGAAAAACTTAACGTTTTGGTAGAATGTAGGATTCATATAGCTATCTTAATTATGATTTGGCTGAGACTGATTTGTGTATGTGCCTGAGACAGTGAGAAAGAAAATACCCTGTATTGTATACCATCTAACTGGCAGTCTGTAGCAGTCTGAGGGAACTCTACCTACGATCTTTATCAGATGAGAAAGCAGGAACAGTGGAGTCCATGGTGCTCTCTCAGCTTGGTTGTTTGATTGCAGGCATTTCATTACCTGACTAGGTAACATCACTGCTAGTGAGTGTGAGGTTTGCTGCCTGTTTATATACAGTAGCTTGCCCTGCCAGTGTTGGTGGGGGTGTGGTTTTCTCTTCTATTGGTAAAGCAGGAACAGCCAAGAAGGCTGCTGAGTGATGCATATATGTTTGACCAGAAGAAAAAAAACAACAGTAGCTCATTCAACCACCACATCAGAATATAGTAAGCTCAGACACTCCAAAATAAATATTAAATAAATTTGAAAGCACCTGAGAATGCAACAGAAAACAAAAACATTTCTGATATTGGAAGATAGTTTTCAGCTCAATATTAGCCTAGCCCATTAAATGGCCAGAGGTAGACTGCCACTGGATTTTCCTGAGGTGAGCTCAGGCTGGATTTTGATAGAGTACAAAGAAGTTTCCTAACTGTTGAATAGTTGCTCTGTGAATACAGTACTTGGAAATATTTGACATTTCAGTGACGAACTTGATTAATTTTTAGACAGCTTTAGGAGGAGATCTGTTTTGATTAGGTCTGTCAATTTCTGGGTTATACCTATGCCATTCTCTAAAAGATTTTCCTTTGGGTACATTTGGCAGGAGCTGATAATCAGAGATGCAAACTTTTAATCAGTGCTTCTCTTGCATGTGAGAATTTAAACATTCTCTTCCAATTCAATCAAGCATAGAGATTCCTTGTGAATACATTTAGAAAGTCCTTTAGTTCCTGGGGAAGATGTAACCTCTTGAATCCTGCTTGCCATTCCAGAACAAAAATGGAGTATTTAACAAAAAATGCAGCTGGATCACAAAGTTACACCAAATGGTAGATTCATGCTTGTGTGCAGGCTCCCATTCCAAAGGGCTTCTCTTCAGCAATCTGTATATATTACATAGCATTATTTTCTATGTCATTTATTTATTTTGGGACAATAAAAGTGATTGTGCTTTTTGTTTCCGTATATAGATAGTCCTCACTTAACTAGGGGCGCGGTGGCTCAGCGGGTTAAACCGCTGAGCCGTTAGACTGCCGACCATAAGGTTGGCAGTTCGAAACCGCGTGACGAGGTGAGCTCTCGTCACTTGCCCTAGCTCTCTGCCAACCCAGCGATTCGAAAGCTAATATAGCAAGTAGATTAATGGGTACCACTCACGTGGGGCAATTTGCGGGCGTCCAGCGGAGAGTCGTCCTCGATTCCAAAAAAGACCTGGAAGTGCAGCGATGTCGGCGGAGGACGATGGAGGACGACGGATCCGGAGACACCAGCTTCCTGGACGTCAGCAGCCGGCGCGGAGCGAGGCATTCTGGGACTTGCAGTCCAATGCCTTCAGCGGAAGAGCCGGTTCCCTTCCTCTCTCCCTGTCGCGCGGGTATAAACTATATGATATATGATGTATAACTTGATGATGTATAAATTAATGTATACTGATGTTGTAAGCCACCTAGAGCCCTCCAGTAGGGAGGGGATAGGCGGGGTATAAATAAGATAAAAAAAAAAAAACCTATGGTAATTGGGACTGGCAACTCCATCACTAAGCTACGTGGTCGTAAAGTGCAATGTCACATGACCACACTGACTTATGACAGCAGTTGCAGCAGTCCCAGTTGCCATTGTTAGGTGAATCCCACACAGTTGCAGCATCCCACAGTCATGTGATCACCATTTGCAACCTCCTGCCGGCTTCCCCATTGACTTTGCTTGTTGGAAACCAGCAGTGAAGGTCGCAAATGGTGATAATGTGACTACAGGACGCTGTGACATTGTAATTGCAAGCTGGTTACCATGTCCTCGAATTGCAATCATGTGACCGTGGGGATGCTGTGACTGCCGCAACTACGAGGACCCATTGTAAATCCACCTCATTCAGCACTGACATAATGGTCACTGGATGAGTGGTTGTTCAACAAGGACTAGCTGTACAGATGATGTGGTTGAGGACAAGGTATAGAGTTCACCAGAATTACAGCTAGTTGTACTGTCTCATTAAGCACCATATCCAAGACAAAGCTTTACAAAACCATGAAAGAGTTTTTCACTTTTCTAGGACTCTTTTTCAGACAGAATGGTAGGATAAAAAGAAAGGAATTAAAATATGCTGTGTAAATATATACATACATGTATGTGTGGCAGAAAAGCTATTGTTTCCAAGCCTGGGAGCCTTGCCCTGGTTTCTTCCCCCTCTGTCTCTCTCTTTTGTTTTGCTTAAAAATCTGTGTAAAGAGTTCTGGATAGCTTGAAAAAATGCTACCAACATTTTAGCTGCACTTAACACTGCAGCATTCTAATGAATCTTAAATAATTGTTATTATGATGATTAATATCCAACGTTTATTGAATTGGAAACTGCAACTACCTGGAACTCCTAGATTCAGTTCAGTCAGCTTTAGATCTGGAGGATGTCTAGATCTGACTCTGAAGAATACTGTATATAGATCTGGATCAATAACAGGCAGTCTTTGGGCACTGTATGGGTATAAACATTATTCAAATTAATCCCAGCTTTTTAAAAACTGTTGAGGGATTCCAGGTCACAACATTCATTTGAAGATTTCCCTTCCTCTCCACTTTCTTCTGACCTGTCCAGTATCAGTGACTTTTTTTCTCCATTGTCCTGTCCATTGAAGAAAATAGTTCAGTTGTGGGAGAAACCCATGATACTGAAATTACTTTTTGCCATTATATTTTAAATGCCTTAAATTTAAAAAAATGTCAACCCATTTGACCAATTCAGCTACTAACTTATACTTTGAATAAGGCCTTCTCCATGCATGGAACCTGGAGCAAATTACTCCCTCTTTAAAAAGGCTCTGAGTGGACTCATGTCTGATAACAACATTTACAAACCTTTGTAAATGTTTATGCTTTTGGTACAGGGACATTTTTTCCATCTCAAACAATCACATTTGGTGAATAGGGGATATTGAGTTTGCATGTATATTTGGTCCCTGTTGTCATGTTCAAATACTGAATACATAGTTAAGCAGTTTAAACCAGGAAAAGTCCCTGATTTAGATATCATCACTTAAGAAGTTATGTATAGCTATATGGATGGGTGGAGCCTGATGCTGACTTCTCTTTTTATGCATTAGATTGCTCTGCGAAGATTGGCTTGGCTATTATAATTCCATTATACAGGAAAGGGAAAAGAGGTGATCCTTTTAATCTTTTTTTATAGTGAAATACAAAAAAGAAGAAGCCTAAATTACCAGAAAAAGATAGTGATTGTTTAGTGAAGGGGGGGGGGGGGGGAAGAACGAAGCTAAATATATTATAATGATTAAAATGGACTAAATGTAACACCACAGACTAACACTTGGTAGAGTAGTCATGAAGTCCTTGGGAGTGATATTTAGATACCAGAATGTCTCTATACCTACAGAGATCAGAATCATGCACGAAGCTGTTTTCCCTGCAACACTTTATAGAAGCAAAGGCTGGGCTTTGAAGAAGGAGAATAGGAAGAGTATCGATGCTTTTGAATTTTGGTGGAGAAGAATGGGATATCATGAATAGCCAAGAAAACAAACAAAGGAATCATAGAACAAATCAACCCAGAGTTCTCACTCGAGGTACAAATGACTGAGCTCAAATTATCCTACTTTGGACACTTTATGTGAAGACCTGCCTCTCTGAGAGGGTTAATGCTGAGAAAGGTGGAACGAAAGAGAAGAGGACAACCAGCAGCAAAGTGGATGGCCCCAATTTCAGTGGCTATGAGTGCACTGTTGGATGACCTGAATGACCTGGTTGGGGACAGATCCTCCTGGAAAACATAAAATTACAGTTACATAAAATTATCCTCTTTTCCATATCCCAGGCTTGATTTGTCTTCATGAGATGACAAATTCCATATTTTAGGGATATAATTCAACATCACATTAAAATCCTTAGCTATAATATTTCCCCAAGATTATATTAACTTTCATAGTATTATTAAGCCAAAGCGAGGCTATAATAGAACAAGACCAAATCATAGGGCTAGACTCTTTAAATTTATTACATCACCAACATAAGAGAGCCAGTTTGGTGTAGTGGTTAAGGTGCTGGCTAGAAACCAGAAGAGAGTAAGTTACAGGCCTCCCTTAGGCATGAAAGCTGGCTGGGTGATTTTGGGCCAATCACTCTCTCTCAGCCTAACCCACCTCAAAGGGTTGTTGTTGTGGGGAAAATATGTGACAGGAGTATTAGGTATGTGTAATGGTATGTGAGAATGACCTTGGGAGACAGGAGGAAGAGCCGCAGACTAAACAATGGTCAGACAAGCAGCTGGGTCCACAGAAAAAATGTGGGAGTGACTAACATCTCAGAAGTGATCCTCCCTAGTTTCTTGGACTGTAAAGGCAAGTGGGGAGAGATGTACTTTCAGACTTGCAAGATTCTGTTAATTTAACCTTACAATAAAGTTAGAGCTAGTACTTCTTGTCTGGACTACCTTGCAAGACTGATAATATGTTCGCCACCTTTAGTTGACATATATTTGTATATATAGCAGATAAGAAGAACAAGAAGAAGTAGTTCAATGTCGATCCCTTTTTAGACCTTCTTTGAGGGATCCAATAAACACAAAAATAATATTTTCTAATGAATTAATTTCATTTTTAAATCAGTATATTTCACATTTCTTAACACCTAAACCCATTAATTCTCCAAAATTGGCTATTCCAATTCTTTGATCCAAAGTCCAAATATATAACTCATATTGAATGAAGTAACTTTCATTTCACTTGTTAACATCTTGCAAAATTGAATGGTTGGTTTCTATTCAAGGGCTGAATCTTTTAAGGAAACTAAAATTTCAAGTACTTTGGAGGCTGCTAAAAAGTCTGGGCTAAACTGGTTAATATGTGCTTCAGTTGGGTATGTGCCAAGCATATACAGTATTGCATGTAAATCAAATTCAAAACACAATCTCTCAAAATCTTTAAAACATCCATTAGAATTAAACTACTACTTTAAAATATTAATCCATTGTTTAGCTAAAGCATTCCAGCAGAACATCTTTTCCACTATTTTCAAATTTTTATGATACCACAACATCAATTTCTTGTGTGATTTGGGATCAAACTGGAACTGCTTACCAATAACCAAATATGCCTAGCAGCTTTCAGAACAGGAAATTAATGTCCCAGTTTAATGTATCTGGACTATGAAACTTGCCAAGATTTCAAAAATGTTATACACTTGCTCTCCAAATGGGCCCAAAGAGGAGAGTAACCATAAAAAGTCTCATTCTTCCTCCTAAAAAAATGTTAAAATAAAAGCCCAATAGTATAGTTGAAAATCTGTATGTTAAAGCCATCACAGGGTAGCTGCAATTTAGCAGATATTCTAGGGGCTTTAGCCTTTTAAGTTCTCATTAACTTATCTATCTGTGTAAAACATCCAATGGAAATTAACATTGGATTCCCTCTTAAAATATACATTAATCTCTCTGTAATGTTCATTTTAATAACATTAATCTTACCCTAAAGACTTAATGGGACTTTTAAGCATTGAGTTATACCTAGTGAAATTGCTTCTATACATTCAGCCATATTTAATTCAACATATTGTAATATATTTCGAGAAACATGTAAATCCAGATATTTTATAGACTTGGTACAAACTGTAAATCCTAAGCTCCTACAGTTATCTGTAGATATAGTAGATCCCAAAGGCAACAAATTAAACTTATTCCAAATAATAGTTTAACCAGAATGTAAAGTGTATTGCTGTATAACTTCAACAAGATTTGCTAATGACATTGCATAATTATCAAGAATAGCCATAATGTCATTGGCATGTAACAATCTAGATTCCTTTTTTTAAAAAAAAAATTTTATTAAAAGTTTTAAGAGCAATAATAAGAACTAATACTAACTAAATTAGAACAGAGAAAATGAAAAAGAGAGAAATAATAAAAAGCTAAAAGTGCAATAAGAAAATAAAATAGAAGAAAGTAGGAGAAAAGATGTATGTACTGTATGTACTGTATGTATGTATGAATGTATAAAGAAGTAGCTTCCAATATACTTCACAGCAGTTATAAGTACAATTATATTTTAACCATTCTCTCTAAATTTAAATCATGACTCTCTTCTTTCTATAATCTATCCTGTCTAATCATCAAAAACATAAATCACAAGTTCATGTTTTTTCATTTCTATGCTAAAAGTCCACAAGGGGTTTCCAGTCACCAATAAATGTACATATTGTCTTTTCTCTAATTAAAGAAGTCAGTTTGTCCATCTCAACAAGTTTTGTCAATTTCACCAACCATTCCTCCATGATGGGTAGTGCCAAATCTTTCCATTTTTGTGCATATAGTAATCTTGCCACAGTAATCTTATATTGAAATAATCTTCCATGGCTCCTTTCTAACTGTTTATCCATCAATCCTAAAAGGAAAAGTTCTGGCTTCAATTGAATATTAATCTTTAAAATCCTCTGTATCAATGTATGTATTTGAATCCAATTTTTTTAGCTTTTTTACATGGCCACCAAGCATGATAAAATGTCCCTTCATGTTGTTAACATTTCCAACATACATTTGAAGTGCCTTTATACATTCTAGATAATTTATCTGGCATCATATACTGTACCAACGATACGTAATTTTATAAAAATTCTCTTTAAGATCATAACATAATCTTAAATTTACATGATCTAGTAAGATGGGTCCATTATTTTTATCATCCTTTCATCTCTTATTCTCTGTTTAGTTAGGTTTTATATATTTCTTATATTTTTAATGTATTTATTGATCGTTTTTTAACCCTGTTGTATGCCGCCTAGTGTCGTTTGGAAAAGTGAGATGGGCGGCTAATAAATTGAGTAAACAAACAAACAAAGTAAATTTCAACCCTTTTAACCACATATTTTCCCATTGATCCATCTGCATTATAACCAAAATTCTTAGCCCACTTTATCATATATTCTTTAATCTGTTCTTCCTCTGTTTCAAATTTCAACAGAAGTTTATACATTTTAGCAGTAACATGTTCATCACCAATGCACAATTTTACTTCAAATTCTATGTTACTTTGCTCCACACCATAAGTCTTTTTATCCATTTTGGATCTTTCTGATAACTGTAAATGGGAAAACCATTGACAACTATATCATTCTGCTATTAGTTGTTCTCTTGATTTAATCGTATATTCCCCTTGATAATTTTCGAATAATTCCTGGTATGTTAACCAATTGTCTTTGCCTGCTGTTTCTCTTCTCTGGAAAGCTTCTTGTGCTGAGATCCACGGAGGTATTTTCGGGCACAACCTAGGGTTATATCTATTACATATTCTCAATATGGCTCATCTAATAAAATGATTTTTAAAATCCACTTTAATTTTACCTTTATCATACCATAAGTATACATGCCATCCAAACCTCAGGTCGTGCCCTTTTAACTCTCTTGTTTCTCAGCAACAGCTATTCTTTCATCCAGACCAAACAACAAGCTGCAATACAATTTCAAATCTGGTAAACCCAGTCCTCCTCTTTCCTTTGCATCTTGTAACACTTTATATTTAACTCGTGGTTTTTTCCCTTGCCATACAAATTTAGATATATCTTTTTGCCATTGTTTGAATGGAACATGAGCTGTCAAAACAGGCATAGTCTGAAACAGAAATATCATTCTAGGCAAAACTTTCATTTTTATCACAGAAATTCTTGCTAACAGTGACAGTTTTAATTTCTCCCATCTTAACATGTCCTTCTTAATTTTATTCCATGTCTTAACATAGTTATTTTGAAATAACATGCAATTCATATTTGTCATAATAATACCCAAGTATTTTACTTTTTTCTCAATCTTAAAACCAGTTTTCTCCATCAGATGTGATTTGCTTACAAGAAACACATATTAGGAAAAAAGATATAAAATATTTGAATCACAAAAATCTGGGTGAAGAATTTATTTCAGCAGGAATGAAAGAAAAATGGAGTTGTTTTGTATATAAATCCTCAACTATATCCAAAATGTATATTGGCTGATGATAATTGCAGATATGTTGGGGTGGAAGTTAATCTACAGGGGGCTAAGACTTTGATATTGGGAATTTATGCCCCAAATGAAGATAAAACAGCATTTTATAAAGGACTTATAGACAAATTATTGGACTTTCCGTATGAAAATTGGTGTCTCCTGGGAGATTGGAATTGGGTGGTTTGCCCACAAAAAGATAGAACTTCTGAGAAAAATATTAAAAATACACAAGGTAAAGTACGAAAGAATTTTTTTAATTTAATGGATAATTTGGAGCTTGTTGATGTATGGAGATATAAAAATGGTGAACCAAAAGAATATACTTACTTTTCTGAAAGACATAGATCTTTTTCAAGAATAGATATGAGTTGGATTTCTAAGACTTTGGCTATTAATGTTCACATTATCAAAGACTTTCTCAGACCACAATCCAGTGACTTAAACTTTTAAAAGGAAAAAAATGGCTCTTTTAGGTAGAGATTGAATGAGATGTTGTTACAAAAGGAAATGGTAGCGGAGGATTGCAAAAAGAAGTTAAAATGAATTTTTTGAGAATAATCTTAATAAAGACAGAAGTAAGAATGGTTTGGGATGCAAGTAAAGCTTTTGTAAGAGGATACTTTATACAACATAATAGTGAACTTAGAAAGAAAAGACAAGGGAGAATGCAAATGATTTTGGATGAGATTAAAAAAAAGGAAGAATTAAAAAAATCCGCAGAGAGGACAACTATTATCGACAAAATTAAGCTTTTACAGAGGCAACTATCTATGTTAACAGTGAGATAGATGGAAATAAAGATGAATTATGCAAAACAAAGACATTTTGAATTTGCAAATAAACTGGGAAAATGGTTGGCATATAAATTTAGAAAAGGAAAAGAAAAGAAAATGATATTAAAGTTACAAGAGGGAAATGCTGTAATAACAGATAATGCAAATATGCAAAAAGTATTTTATCAATATTATTCTACTTTATATAAAGGTCAAGAAATTTCCTCCGAAAAAGTGGATGAATATTTCCATAAACAGAAATTAACGAAGATTACAGAGAACCAGAGACAAATTTTGAATGGACCTATAAACAATAAGGGAAGTGTGTGAAGCTGTTAAAAAGAGTTAAACAGGAAAGACACCTGGTCCAGATGGTCTGCTGGCCTCTTATTATAAATGTTTTGAGGATGAACTTTTACAACCTTTACAACAAACAAATATTATTTTACAGAATGGAAAGATTCCCGATAGCTGGAAAGAGACTAATATAGCAGTAATACCTAAAGAGGCCCAAGACTTGCCTTTAACAAGAAATTATCAACCAATGTCTTTACCGAATAATGACTATAAATTGTTTACCATGGTTTTGGCTGAAAGGTTGAAAATAATTTTACAGGACTATTCATGAAGATCAATGTGGGTTTTTTACCCAAAAGACTATTACGAGATAATATTAGAAATTTTTTGGCTATTCTGGGGTATTTGGAGCAACATAATGAAAAACAAGCTGCATTGATAATCTTAGATGCAGAGAAGGCCTCTGTTAATTTGAATTGGATTTTCTTGCTTAGAGTTCTGGAACATATGAATCTTGGAGATAATTTTATTCAATAGGTAAGATCAATTTACACTTCACAGAAAGCACAAATAATTGTTAATGGAGAACTAACAAAACCTTGTGAGATTCAAAAAGGGACAAGACAAGGATGCCCACTGCCTCCACTCCTGTACATTTTAGTTCTTGAGGTACTGAATAGAGACATAAGACATGATGAGAGAATCATGGGAGTTAAGATTAACTTGAAAGTTAAGGCATTTGCAGATGACCTGGTGTTAGTTTTGGAAGATCTGTTGGAGGGAGTAGAAGCATTAATGGGAAAATTAAGAATCAAAGATTAAGGGAGACAAGGAATATCCTTGTTGAGTGCCTCAGTTTAATTTGATAGGCTGAGAAAGAAATATGTTTGTAATAATTAGTGCATTAAAAGAGGATGGAAACTTGTATCTTCTTATACAGTGCTTCATAATTAAACATACTGGTTACTGACCATAATGAAGCATTCATTCATTTATAATTAAATTATAAATAAATATTGCCACCTCATGGTACCCAGGAAGTCCATGTCCCTGTCATGACACTTGTCTTCTGGAATAACATCTCCCAAGAGATCTGTATGCCTGTACCCTTAATATTTAATTAAAAAAAAAACAGCTTTTCCCCCAGCCCATCCAAGTTCATGGATTGTAATTGTAATTGTCTCTGTGATTTGGGGCCAGCAACTCTGTCATTAAGCAAAGTGGTTGCGAAGTGGGAAATCACATTACTGCGACTGTGCTTTCCTTTTCCCCACTCCCCAGCTCTTTGGAATGCTCACCCCTGTACTGGGATAGCCGGCTGGCAGCTGCTGCCTGTAACTGATAAGACTAATCAGTTTCACACCTTCCGTGTTTGTTTGCCTCCTAATGATTTTACTTCAGCTTTCCTTTTCCCCCACTCCCCCACCCTTTGGAATGTTCACTCTGGTGCTGGGATAATTAGCAAGAAGGGAATTAATGTTTGTATTTAAATTCATTGGAGAGGAAGGGATTACAAGAGAGTATCAGGCACACAGTGGGGAATATACAGCGAAAGGAATTCGGTTGTGTCTGCAGAGATTGCTTGGGTTTTTTTCTTTTTTCTCCCCCCTCCCCTGCAGAGCAGAGATATTGCTTAAACAAGTGGGGGGGGGGAGAAAGGCAATCTCTCCTGTGTCTGATTCGTTTTTTTCCACCACCCCCATCCTGCAGAGCGGAGAGATTGGAGAGGAAGGGGTTACAAGAGAATAAGCAGGCACACAATGGGGAATAACCAGTTGTTTGCATAGCATGTTTGTGGACTGTGCTGGGGGCTGCCGGTGCCACCACATTCCTTTACTGTGTATTCCCCATTGTGTGCCTCCTTTCTCTCTTGTAACCCCTTGCTCTCCAATCTCTTCGCTCTGCAAAGGTGGGAAAAAAAACAGGTCAGGCATAAGGCCAACACATACTGATACTCCTGGTTTATACATTTCAAGGTATATTCAAATTGTTCTAAATAACCCAAATTTAAGTTTTACTGCTATAAAAGCTTTGTTTGTGAGGTTTCCAGAATATAACAAGAGTGAAACTTTAACTGTCTTTTCTAATTGTGTAAGAGTCTCTTAAGGTACTGAGGCAAAAGCAAAAATAGATCACTTAATAGATGCCTTAAACATGTTCAACAGAGTTAAAATGTTAGTAAAACCATGATTTATTTCAGAACAGGAGCAAATATGCTTCTTGATATATTCCACAAAAGAGAATGTCTTAGGAAAGAAATATTCAAGTGCCTTTTGAAATTAACTGATTTGCTATTATTAATTTTTCAGAGTTAGATTCACAGGAATCTAATAATAGGGCCTAATCCTCAATTTGATCCTCCAAAACAGAAGAAATAAATCAAATTTGAAACAGCTTTGAAGTGCATATTTTCTAAGTTTGGATTATAAAAATACCAAATGTCTATTAACTTCAATTCCAATATATATTCCTGTAATATTGTGATGGAATGTCTCTCTGAGGGAGAAACTAGTGTGATGGAGATCGCGGGAGAGGAAGGAGAGGGTGCTTTCCAGGGTGAGAAGCGCTTTCACAGCCTAGAAGACCTTGGGCAGCCATCCAAGAGGATCAGCCCGGACCCGCCTTAGCTTGCTTGGGGTTTTTCCCAGTGAAGTGTTCTGCGTGGCTTAGTTTGGCAAGATTCTGTGTAAGGTAGAGAATAAAGACCTAGAGCTTATCTCTGGAGCTCAGTATTATTCTTCGCCTAACCATGACAAATATACAGTCTGAGAGAAAAAAAATAAAAAATGAATATTCTCTCTCTGAAAATCTTAAATTTGATTAAAGTCTCCAACACAGATTATATATTGATAGTTTGTAGAATGTAATTTTTGCAAAACAGTTATGAAATATTTCAGGAGTGTTTTTAATAGGGCCACAAAAGTTAAATGGAACAATAGCAAAAGTAGCTATTTTAAGTTTGCTGTTAAACATAATAGCTACACCACATGGTTTATTTGAGTATTTGCTAATGTATATTTATCCATTCCAATTCCTAGGCCTCAATAAAAGCTCAAGAAAAAACTTTTTCTTGCATGTGTTTCTTGGAGCATAATAATGTCAGGTTGTAATTTTTCCAACTTTTTTTAATCTAAGGCAAAAGAGATGATCCTACTAAATTCCACTCAATTAGTCTTTAAGTCAAATCAGCAATAGTACAGTAAATGCAAGTTATTAACTGGCTCTAATCTGAAGACATTTTGATGGGTGAATGTGCTGGGCTCAGGGCAGGTTGATCAACACTAAACCATGCTATGGTGCTGCAGTACTTTACATAGCTTTTATTGATTTTAAGTTCACTTTTGAAACAGTATCCTGGTCTAAACTGGGGCATAAACTCAACAACTCTTCAATAGACAAAATGTCTGCTGCTTTTGATATTTAAAATACATGTGTCAGGTGTAATAGTCAAGGAGATATTACAATAGAAATACCTGTGGGTAGAAGACTTAGACTGGGACATGTATTGGCTCCAGCTTTATTTCATTATTGCCTACCTTTTCTGGAGCCTCATTTAAGTAATGCTGATTTTCATTCTCCTAAATTACCCCATAAGTATATCAGTGTATTGTTGATGATGCAGTAATTTTGTTTTTGACCCCTACTTAAGCTTTTAGTCTTAAAAAGAGCTCTGAGATCACTTCTTTCTTATTTCAGTAAGGAGGAGTTAACCCATTTTGTCAAAACTAAGATCCTCGTGTTCTCCAGACATCCAAAACAGTAAATCTAGCAGTTAGGTGGATATGCCATTGAGCAGATCAAGATCTTCAAAGAAGTAAAAGTAGTTTTTCAAGCCAGAATGCTCATGTGGATTATGTATCTCAAAACATGCAGAAATCATTGTATTGTTGAAGGCTTTCACGGCCGGAGTTCGATGGCTGTTGTGGGTCTTCCGGGCTGTGTGGCCGTGTTCTGGAAGTTGTGGTTCCTAACGTTTCGCCAGCATCTGTGGCCAGCATCTTCAGAGGGCAGGAGCACAGATAGAAGCAAAATCTCTGTGCCCAGGTAGAGTGGCAATGTTCTATTTATAGAGCTAAATTATAGGAGATTAGGTGGGGTTTTTTGTTGTGTTGAAATGTTAACGAGTGGCTGATGAGCGTGATTAGCATATTCATTGTGAGAAGTATTCCCATGACCTGGTGGTTGGACTGAGTTCATTGACCTTTTGCAGGCTGTGTTTTTCAGGACTGGTAGCCAGGTTTTGCTAATTTTTAAACTTTCTTCTTTTTTATTGTAACTGTGCTGGTGTTTGTGAATTTCAATGGCTTCTCTGTATAATCTGGTGTAGTGGCTTTTGGTGTTGTCCAGTATTTCTGTGTTTTCAAATAGGATTTTGTGTCCTGTTTGCTTGAGAGCATGTTCAGCTACTGAAGATTTTTCCGGTTGCTGTAGTCTGCAGTGTCTTTCATGTTCTTTTATCCTGGTGTGAATGCTTTGTTTTGTGGTTCCGATGTATACTTGTCCGCAGCTGCATGGTATGCGGACCGCTGCAGGAGTATACCGCAGCTGTTTTGAAAGAGAAATACAAAAGTTTCTTTCAGTGCCATAGAAAATATTGCTAATGTCCTCCTTTACTGCCAGGAGAACATGAGCTTTTACAGGGACATTCATCATCAGCTGATTACCCCCTCTTACCTAAATTTGGGAGGCACTCTGATAAGTTTAATTTACACTACTAGATGATCAACCTAATTTTACTTCCCTAGATATGGCAACATTTTGTTACATCATGTGTAAACTTCCCCTGCAGATGGTCAATAACAATTTTTAAGTTTAGATCTTATTTTATTATGTATGACCCATGGCCACACTAATAAAATTCTCTTACCCACAACCATTAAACACTCTCATAAATTTGGATTTTATCGGTATTTTAGTTCTTTAGCCTTTTAGTCTTGTTGCCATTCTCTTCTATATATTACTTTATTTAACACTATACTATTATAGTTCTTATAGTTACAATATCAAATAAGTTATTATTCCATCATTTATATTAACATCCAACTTATATAAATCTGTACTGTGCTGTACTCATTATTCCTCTCTTCATAATCTTAATTTTACAGTCTTAACAGTATCAGGACCACAATCTTAATAGTTTGTGCTAGCAGTTTAAATCTTTTGTCACTTCTCACAGTATATACAGTATAGCAAACTACTATCCCAATGGGATGACTGTAATTTTACCACTGGATGTTATTTTATGCTGGTTGATCACGTGTCCATGACTTGTGACTTCCTGCTGGCTTCCCCCATTGACTTTGCTTATTGGAAGCCGGCTCTGAAAGTTACAAATGGTGATCACATGACTGTGGGATGCTGCGACCGTCAGAAATGTGTGCCGCTTGCCAAGTGCCTGAATTGCCATCACATGAGCAAGGGGACGCTACAATGGCGACGAGTTCGAGGACCAATTGTAAATCTCCTTTTTCAGCACCGTTGTAACTTCAAATGGTCACTGAACAAGCAGTCAGTAAGCGAGGACTACCTATAGTTCCAAAAGTATTTTGTTTTTGTTTTAGTGTAAAACACAAAGAAATCTTTATTACGGTCAAAGAGCAGCATAATTGTTTTAGTGTAGATTTCTTATTTGATAACTACAAGTCTAAATAGATTCAGTGCAAAGAAACTAAAAAAAAAATTGTCCTGTTATGGAAAATAAATATCAAAGTGGTTGTTAGATAAACATTGGGGCTTCTTCATCTATTAACATTAAGTGGATTACGATTCATGAAAGCTTATATGATAATAAAAAAATTATTCTAAATTGCCAATAAAGTGGTTTTTTTTCAATGAACAGAGTAGATTAAACTGATATTAACTACTTGAAGGTTTCATAAAGCATTTAACAAGATCCTCTAGCAAAACTCTTAGAAAGCGTAAGTACTCATGATATGCGCTGAAATGTCTCTTCTACACCTGAAGAAGGGAGAGCAGGGAATATGGCAGGAAATAGTCCTACAGAGGTAAAAATGAATGACATGGAAAGTTTTAATTATATGTGTGATTTTTACCTACTTATTTATACTTTACCAGAGAGCACTAAAAGTAGGTGAAACTCGCTTGTTTTAACTAACAGTCTAATAATTGATATTCCAAGTGTGTTTCTGCGTATTCAACTCGTATTCAATACCTTAACATGCAGAAGGTAAATGATCTTGAGGGATTGGGGTAATAATAATTGCATGCCATTACAGAGTGTACAAAAAGTGAAAATCTTCTACTGCTCTCATAAAGAATAGTACAAAAATTGGACCTGCATTTGTGGTATGTAGGGAAAAGAAAGTTACAGTAAGTCATCTTGAATTTTGAATCCAGGAGGCAGCTACCGTCACTTGAATTCCTCCTTTGTGCTATTAAGTTCCTATGTTCTAAAGCTACTGAGACCTGTTCCAAATCAATATTAATTTTCATGGTAGCCTCAGGCATTGTCCTTAATCTGTTATTGCTTTTTTCCTACAGCAGTTGATGAATGGGTCATGCAGGGCATATAATCCCCCACCAAAAGTTTAAATATATATAGCTCAAGATAACCAGCCAAGTCTTCAAAGAACAAAAGAAAGACATCTCAGTAGTTTACATTAAACAAGAAAACAGGAAACCAATTAAAAAATACATTTGCTTCAAATAATAAAAAAAATCCAAACCCTGTGGCTTGTTTCTCCCCTTACCCTCTCTCTGTATGGAACATGAAAAAAGCAGATCAATGAATAGCAGGAAGAACACTCCCAATAAGTATGTTTGTCTAAATAACTCTCTAAAGCAGAGCTTTCCAAACTGTGTGTCGCGACACAAAAGTGTGTCGCCACACACAGTGTGGTGTGTCGCCACACCACCCGGAAGCGGCGGCGCGCGCGTGCACGGCGGCTGCCATGCATGCGCGCGTCGCCGCACGCCCCCCGCGTCACCGCCGTGCGCGCGTGCCGCCGCACGCCCCCGCCGCCGCCGTGCGTGCGTGTCGCTGCATGCCCCCCCGCCGCCGCGCGCGCCGCTGCACGCTCCCCCGCGCCGCCGCTGTGCGCGCGCGCCGCCGCTTGCCGCCGCCGCCGCCGGGTGTGTCGCCAGCGGCGGTACTTTGGAAAGCCCTGCTCTAAAGAGACCAGCAAGTTATTTCTCAGGCCATTTATTTATTTTCGGTAAGCCTAAGTGTAATTGTATCCTGTTATCCCTTAAAAACAGAGCATTATAAAAAGGCACATGTAATGATATTCAAAGGCAGTGAAATAATATAGAAATATAACAGTAAAGTTCCTTCAGTGAATGCATGAACAAAACAGCAAACATAGTAAAAGAAAATCCATCCAGTATAAAATGTATAGATGTATTGTTCTGTGCGTATAATATTGGTTGACAAATGGGCAAACATAGCAGAGAATGCCAGTTGGTTACAGGGAAGATGGAATGTTAGTTTCACTTTCATAAACTTCCCAATGCACAGACAAATCTGAAAGTTGGAGATTCTGTCTGCCACTTATACCTATCCATCTACATGGTAGTGATGAAGCTGGAACTATCCTCAGCATCAAATATTGTACCATATCCATGTTGTTGAAGTAATACATCTGTTAGGAGCATTATTCTTAGCCAAATATTCTTTTTTTTATAAGAATTTTATTAAGTTTCAAGCAAAGATAAAAGATATATTAAAAAAGATATATTAAAAGAAAAAAGAAAAGAAAAATACATATAAACCTCCTAAACAACTTCCCCCTCCCCAAAGATAACATCTATTTAACTATTCCCTTCCTACTACTATTCTATACATTCCTGTCTACTATAATAAAGATCAAACTAAAAAACATATAAATTGTCTGCCATTGTACTTGACAATACAGCAATTTTAATAATCTTAATCATATTAAACCCAAAACCAGACATTTATTATTTTTTATTATACCTTTTATTATACCAAATCATTAAAGATAAATGAAATCATCCAAACCCTAAAAGCAATCCAGATAAATATTTTTAAACCCCTATCCCACTTCAAAATAAACCAGAACATTTACGTATGCCCACAATGTGCACAGAGCCCTTTTCTTTAAAAAATCAAACAGCCCAACTGCCCCCCTCAAAAACTCCAACTTCTCTTCAGGAGACCTCCCATACATAATAACCCCTTCTTTTCCATGGCGTTCCATCAGAAGATCAATTTCACTTATGGCTTGCAACTCGATCTCTCCCTTTCATTTCTTCAACTTGACTATCTGATCTTCATCCAGCATTTCAACAGAAGTCCCGATCTCACTCTTAGAAGAGACATTTCTGTCACTGTTAAATTTCTCAGTTTCATCCATGACATCCCCAACCAGATGACACATTTTAGACCTCATGTTTTCCACAATGTCCTGAATGCCTTGCATAAAAACTTGGTAGGAATCGGAAAGGATCTGTTTAAAATCTTGTTGGAAGTCAGAGAAAGTTTGTTTAAAATCTTCCATGTCTCAGGCAGTAGATTATGGCACCCCCTAGGAACTTAACCAGCGAAAGTCGAAGATGTGAAAGAATTCCAAATCGTGTTTACATAAGTGAAAGTGAGATATGCAGACAGTTCCCCAGGGAAAGTAGAAGCAGAAAACTGAAAGTTCAAAACAGCCGATTCATAATGTAGGAAACTGCTAATATCTTCAAATTTAGTACAAAAATAATAACAGGAAGACAATTATTTACTCCCAATCCTCCTTAATATTTGGATTCCAAAACTTAAAAAGAATTTTTAAAAAATTATTCCCAAAAATAACGATAAGCACCAAGAGAACTTGCTTCTCCTTGCTGTAGAAAGCCTCTCTTAGGGTACGCGTACTTAAAAGAAATAGACTGTAAACTGGGTGATTTAGAAATGGGGTGGCCAGTCTTAGTGTCCCTTTAAGGCCACAGCGTGGCTTGGAAATGGTGACGTCCCAGCCTCCCAGCTGCTCTTACCAGTCGAACGTGAACGCTGTTTGCAATCTTCTGTCTGCAAGCCGCCATCCGGAGGACAGATGGGGTGATTCCAGGAGTTTTTCTTTTTCCGGAAGAACACTCCTGGGCTTCAGGAAAAACCTGCCTGAGCCCGAAAAAACTGCCATGTTGTCAGTTCTGCCCGCTGGACCCACGGGCACAGCTGTTCAATCTGCTATGTCCCCACCGGAAGTCCGATTCTTAGCCAAATATTCTTGTTTTTTTTCAGAAACTACAATTGAATGAAGCTGTGGCCCTTCAAATTATAACTAGTTATGAGGAATGATGTAAGTTGTAGTTCAACAACATCTGGAGGGCCATATGTTTACACCACTAATCAGTTTCTGACATCTGGTGTGACAGATGTAAAGGACAAGACTACTTGTCTAGGTTGCTTCAGAACAGTGAATTTTCTTTCATTTTCTTAAAATTTGAGAAAAAATAGGTAGCGGGTCTATGTGTTCTGAAATGTGGTAGAAGCAGTATTATATTCACAGCTTTCTGAGGAATTGTTCAAGCTAGCAAGAACACTCAAAACTTTTCCAACCACATTTAATGTTTCTCAGTTTTCACCCTTAGACAATGAACTTGTTTACACATGCATATTCATGTGGCGTGTCTAATGATTATTGCCGCTCATAATGCAAGTCACGTTGCAGCCAGAAATTTCAGATCTCATCTTTGCATCCTTTCAAAACTCCCTCACACAATTTAGCTGCTAGTCATCAAGTGCAGAAAAATTAAGAAATGTATTACAAATGTGTAAATAGGTTCGTTCTGGGGTATTAGCAATGGTAGCTTATGGATAAGATAATATAGCATAAGATATTTTTGTATAATATAAGGCATATATACACAGTTTTACTCACAAAACATTTATAACTTCAGTTTAATATACCAATTGCAGTCAAAACACTTTGCATGCCCTTTGTTCATTTTTCCTATTTAAATGTTTTCTCTTGGCTTGTACCAGAGAATGGCTGTTATTTGTGGCCATTGGAATAGCTTTCTATGTGCAACAAGCCATCAATAAAACTGTATATAAAGTGCTGCTTTATGTGCAATAATTAATTGGTTCTTTCACACTGACAAATGCTGGTGGCTTTCTTAATTAAATCGTGCAAGTTATGGAAATTGCATTGTCAGTTTGTTTATTCGTGTATGAAATCCATCTGGCACTGTTTAATATTTTCCTTTTGTATTGTAGCTTTTTAAAAAAGTAACAGTTTGGATGGAAGTAGAAACAATCATGGAAAAGATTATTGTATTTGATTCAACTTGGAAGACTACATTAGGCCAGGCTGATAAAGCTCCATATTCTTAGCTGCAAGGTCACACTGGTTTTTAATTATAGGCCCATTAAGGTGTGCCAGGAGGTAGTACTTATGTTGCAAGTTCCAAATCTTACGTATGAATTTTCTTTAATTGTACAAACTGCAAAATGTATTGCATAAATGTTTTGAATTTCTGTAATAAAAACTACAGGTGGTTTGTTCTGAATCTGGACCAGTGTGCAAATTCTCCCTAACACACTTGCTTAGAAAAATGTATGCACACACATTCTGTCTCTCTCACACACACCCCACAGCAGACTTGGAGGAGGTTTAAAAATAATCTAGATAGGTGTAAATGGAAAAGGACTTGAGATAAATCCAATCAACTGTAGATTTTGAGCCCATTTTAACCAATGCCTTTTCTATGATGGTGACAGAACAGAAGAAGTTATTATTCTGTCCTCCATTGCATAGCATACTGTTTTCCAGTAGAGTGGTATTATGTGGTTAAGGAGCTGTGTCAACCATGTGATCATCCTAAGGAGTCACTAACAAATTTCCACTCTTATTTTTTTTAAAAAAACAAAGATCTTAAAGAAGTGCCTATAGTCTAAATGCTCCAGGGTTGAGGTGGAAATAACTGGCTCAT
This sequence comes from Charina bottae, assembly GCA_023362775.1. Taxonomy (NCBI): domain Eukaryota; kingdom Metazoa; phylum Chordata; class Lepidosauria; order Squamata; family Charinaidae; genus Charina; species Charina bottae. The sequence goes on along the minus strand of JALMGJ010000001.1, from coordinate 6,289,608 downwards.
AGGCTGTTTGAAGTCCCTTACCACTGTTTTAGAATATAACAATACCAGATTTCAATAGAACGGAATATCTGTAGCTCAGGGTTGAACTGTGGAGACCTTGGGGCTCTCTGAGCTTGGTTGTTTGCTTGCAGACGTTTCATTCACCAACTAGATAACATCATCTGCAAGCAAACAACCAGGCTCAGAGAGCCCCAAGGACTGCACAATACCAGATTTTCTTGAATGAAACTTACAATTTTTATCTATTGTTTTTGGTTCAGGAACTGAAGCAGCCTGTGGTGAGAACTGGATATAGAGCACATGTTGGTTCACCTAGTTCTCTTAGTGGTACTTCGACACTGTTGATTATGGTACCCTTCATAAAATCTTTAGCTGAAGTAAAATCTGCAAGGCTCTATTTGTTAATACAGAAATTTGTAACTCTTAGAAATAAATCCAGATTTTTTGTATTCTTCTTCATACTGTATGTATTTCAACTAGATTTAATTTGAAATGAGTGTAAATAGGTGAAAAACCCACAGTTCCATCCTCTTTCTCTAATGTGGGTTTCATTTTTTTCCTCAAATAACTTTTTGCCCAAATAATTTAATTTAATCAGTACCACAAAGGTCACTGTCTGTTCAGTTTGTCAGCGATGATTATTGTTAAAAGAGTTCAACCCAATTACTGTTGAAATCACACTTTATGAAGACAGCAACACTTTGCAGTCTGAGATTTTATTGGCTGAGAAAAAAGTATCTGATAATTACTAAAAGGCAGTGTTGACAGTTTGCTGTAAAACATAGATTTAAATATATGTATTTTTTCCCCTGCAGATAGCCTGAAGAGACTGAATATTTATAAATTGCTGGTTAAATACTTTAAAGCAATGATTATCTTAACATGAACAAATTGTAAGATGATTGGATATGAAGGAGATATAAGTTGAAAGCTGGTGAGTCTAACCAGGCAGGATGATTTCAAAATTTGCATTTTGTATTCAGACCCATGCATAAGTAGTCTTTCCATCACTTGAGAATGGCACATAAATAATCTCTTTAAAGAAGAGGGGGGGAAATTATCTAGACCCACTTCCCGCAACCCCCACTTTACAGACCTGTATAGTCCTGTACCTTTGTCCCAGTTAATAGCCTCCCAGTGACTTATTTTAATATTCTTCTTGGAATTCATATTTTGTATTCATGTAATTTTATATATTTTTAATCTCTGTTTTGTTGTGCACCGCCCAGGGTCCCCGTTGGGGGAGATGGGCGGTAATATAAATCTAATAAAATAAATAAATAAATAAATAAATAATATCTCTGTACATTGAGGTTTTTTCCTGGATACAGAGCAAATACATAATCAATGCAGGAAAAGTAATTGTCAGTAGACTTTTTAAAAAAAATAGACATACAGGTAGTCCTCACTTAATGACCATTCATTTAGTGATGGTTCAGACTTAACGACAATGCTGAAAAACCAACTTATGACCGGTCCTCACACTCACAATTATCGCAGCATCCCCACAGTCTGGTGATCACAATTTGGGTGCTTGGCAACTGGTTCACATTTATGACCGCCGCAGCGTCCCGTGGTCACATGATCATCATTTTCGACCTTCCTGGACAGCTTCCGGCAAGCAAAATCAATGGGGGACCACGTGGTTTGCTTAATGCCCATGGTGATTCACTTAACAACAACCACAAAAGGGTCGTAAAATCGAGTTGGATTCGCTTAATGACTGCTTCACTTATTAAGGACCAGTTTTAAACATGTCTAAAGGAAAGAATGTGTGTGTGCAGTCTGTCACCTTACATATATATCCTATAATCTTTTTAGATGTTGTCATTCTATTGTCATTCCTTGAAAGTGTAGTATATGTAGCTAATATTATTAGGACAGAAAAATCTGTGAAGCAGTTTAAAGATTAAACATGAATACATAAAAGCTTCACTGGATTTTTCTTGTCAATTCTTTTTTTAAAGTAAACAGTTTGACCTCCTACCCCAAAAATTTACCTGCTGCATATTTATCTTTGTCATTAGACAGAATGAAGGCAATTTTATCCAATTTAATAACATCACATCAGGAATGCCAGTATACTTTGTAACTCAACACAACTTTTTGCTGTGACATTTTTATTATTTATTTATTATTCAAATTTCTATCACCGCCTATCTCCCCCCTAAGGAGGGACTCTGGGCGGTTTACAATAAGTATAAAATTTAAAATTCAGTACAAACTCTAATACATTAAATATAACTACAACTAAAAGATAAAAATACAAAATACAGTACAATTCAGATGGCAGCAAGATTCTAGTTCAGTCCGTGAATATATAAAGGGGCCATTCTAGGGCACCAGCCATCCCCAAGAATGACTATTCCCCTCCCCCCCCCCCCCCCCCCGGCACGATGGCAAAACAAGGTCTTCAGTAACTGATTACCTTCATTTTCCCCAGGCATATGGTTTTGATTAATTTGTTGAATTGTATTTTGATTGCAGCTAATTATATTGAAAACAAGTATCACAAAAAGTCCTTATTAAACCAAGATGGCTGTTCTTCCTGTATGCATCATATAATCTTTTTCACTGCTTATGAATGATGGGAAATGATTTCAAGAGTAAATTGCCCTATTTTATTCTGGAATTACTGCCCAGTATTAGTGTACTGTATCTTTCTTACAGTGTGTTTTAAGCAACATTTGAGGTATTTCTGGACTTCCTTGAAATTCCTTCTCGATGAGGATTTGTAGATAAGTACACTGAGTTTCCTGCCAATCTAGCAGTTTGAAAGCATGTAAAAATGCAAGTAGATAAATAGGTACCACTGCGGTGGGAAGGTAACAGAGTTCCGTGCACCTTGGCATTTAGTCATGCTGGCCACATGACCACAGAAGCGTCTATGGACAACGCTGGCTCCCTCGGCTGAGAATCTGAGATGAGCGCCGCCCCCTACAGCCGGATACAACTGGAAGGGGAAACCTTACCTTTACACTGAGTTTAAAGATGTTTGTTGATTGGTGAATGCTGATGGGGATATAAGAGGCTATATAGGTCTCTGGCTGTTTGTATGACGGTACACCCATGGTCCTGTTAGGCTTAATTTCAGGGCAGTAGCATTGAGTGCTCAACTTCTATTATCATCTGATGTTTAATAGAATCCTTGACATATAACAGTAAAACATGGGGGGCGGGATACCTGAGCACACGTGGAATGTGTTCAAAAGCCACAGTATATTGGACTATAGGAAGTGATCAAGATAGTGAGTCATAGAACATTTTCTGTAAAGTTTTAAATGTTAACTGTCAGTTCTAGGCTGACCATACGTCCCGTTTTGAACGGGACAGTCCTTCTTAAGCATTTCTTAAGCATTTTTCAACCATCCCGTTATTTTCATAAAAACCTCAATTTTGTCCCATTTTTCAAACCCAACGGGAATGGCGCGAAAGGAGGATCCGAGCCGGAGCAGGGACCGGGGGGCGGGGTTTGCAGGCGGGAGCCAATTGTGCACACTGGGGGTGGGGTTTGCAGGCGGGATCCAATCACGCGGACCGGGGGGGCGGGGACACCTGTCTTTTTCATGAATACGGAATATTACGTAAGACCCTGTCCCGTTTTGCCATCCTGAAATATGGTCAGCCTAGTCAGTTCTCTGTGGTAGTCCAGACAAGAAGCACAAATCATGAGTACTAATACTACCTTTACTGTAAGGTTACAGAAACATAATCTTGCAAGTCTGAAAGTATTTCCCCCCTCCTTTACTTTTACTTTTCAGAAAACTAAGGAAGGTCATCGCAGAGATGCTTCCCATGCCCCTTCTGCTTCTGTGGGCTGAGATACCTTTTGCATGATGATTGCCTAGTCTGTGGCTCTTCCTCCTGTCTCCCAAGGTCATTCCCACATACCATTACATTAACCTCTTTATACTGTATATGTGTTTAAAAACATTTTCATATTAGCTCTTACAACTATAACCTGTTTTTATAGTTCAGCATGATTTGAGTATACAGCTTAAAGAGGAGAATAAGGAAAGCTGATATCCCTAAATGCAGACATAGCATGCTATTCCCTGTACCCTTCATCAGAAAGTTTTCCTCCTCATCCCATCTCTCTTGCTTGCCCATCTTCTCCTAAAGGGAAAATATTATTTTCCTTCCTTCTTAGCTGGTTCAGACTGACTAACTGGTGGCAACAATACTCCTTTCCATTACACAAGGAAGGGCGGGGGGAGTAGAAGATACCTTTGAATCTAGTCTTCTTGAGCATTGCTTCCTGGAAGAGACATGCCTTGGTTCCCTCTTGATAACATTTCCATTTCCTTTTGCTCTGGTTCTTTATATACAGTATCTTTCCCATCAGAGAAGCTGTATATGAGCTTCCGTGTCTGCCACTGCCTGGTCAGATCTCTTTCTTCTGAAATACACAGTGAAACAGGGAGTGCAGTAAGACCCTTGAAGTCTCCTCCAATGCTTTGTTTTTGTCCGTCTGCCACTGAACCAAGATGTTCAGGTTGCTTGTGGCCAACCTGGACCTGTTTGAGAACAATGTCAAGAGAGTCAAGCCAGGAGGACAAAGACAGAAACTTGCTTCCTTGCTAAAGGTGGCTTTCCCTAGAGAGGTGGTGACAATTGGGGCTGATACATCCTTGTTAATGCAAAGTGAAAATAAGAATTGTTTAAGGAACTTAGCAGATACAATAATGATTCTCTGGATAGTTCAGTAAATGTTAATAGCCTCATGATAGCATAAAATGAATAATAATAATAAAAAAATATAATAATACAAATAATAATACAAATAATAATAATAATAAATTAAACTTGTATGCCGCCCAACTCTCAATGACTCTGGGCGGCTCACAACAATCAAAGAAATTATAATTAACACTCTTTCCTTGTGGATTTCATGTGATTTCCTTGAGTTATCTAAGTATATGTAGCTTATTCTTTAAAACACAATAAGTAAATACTTAATAGTATGTTGTGATATTTGTTCTATAGAGTCAGTGTTATAAACAGGTCATTTCAAATACAGTTCAATGTATTACGTATATACAGACCCACAGAGACACAGAGAGGCTCTCTCTCTCTCCTTGCCCCCCATTAGTATTGCGCATTGGTTTTAGAAATCAAGATATTCAATAGTACCTTGTAAGACAGTAAATAAAAGATAAACAGGAAAAGGAAAAAGAAAAATCATGTTTTCTTGTAAAGGATTGTTCTACATAGCTTTCAAGTGTAAAATGAATAGTGCCAGAGTTGCCTGGATATTCTGACTAAATTTATTGCTTAACAAAAGCCTTGCATTTTTACAGGGAGGGGGAGGGGGGAGGAGGAGGAAGAGGAGGATTTTTTCATTTTTGTTTGCATTGCCCTTCATCATTTAGTTTTGTCAGTATAATGACTATTGATGGGTTCTGAGTGTAGGGACACACACACACATACACTCCTGAAAATAAATCCAATGATAGACAGATGATCTGTGCATTCTGTCAAGACTCATTATTCAGTGCCTTCTGTTGTTTTTCAATATATTGTGTTGTTTCATTAATTACTAGTAAGTGGAAGCATTTTAACAAGTCAAACTAGGAGGCAGGGCAACCTTTCATTGTGTACAGAATCTGTTAATCTGCGGCTTATATCGAATGGGACATGCCTTAAAAATATGAAGGCATCCATAATTCTTTCCTCTGTCTATCTCATACACACAAATATACATACATTTGTTTTATTAATTCTTTATTACAGTATCTTGATGTTTGTATGAACATGACAGAATGAATGGAGGTAAGTGATTCTGTGTGCAAGTGCGTTTATTAAATGCCCTTTGCTAAACTCAGATTTCCAGGATATCAGTTAGTATGGATGATGACAAAATATGTTGTTCCTCCATGGCATAAAGATCCATATCATTTCCTTCTCCCCTTTTTTCCCCTAACAGTTTGGGGAAATATCAGCAAAAATGTATGTCGGTAACATACAACATTGCCAAATACCTCTCTACCATACTAGCACCTCTAGTTGGACACTCTGAACACCACATCCATAATTCGGAAGAATTTGTTTCCAAAGCAAAGATCCTGAAACTGGATACAGATGAAACTATGGTCTCCTTCGACGTGTCCTCCCTTTTCACCAGCATCCCCACCACTCATGCTCTATCCGCTGTCAGGAAGAGACTAGAAGAGGACAGCACCCTTGAAAGGAGAAACCATCTCAACCCAAACCAGATCTGCCATCTTCTGGACCTGTGTCTTAACACCACTTATTTCTCATACAGAGGTGACTTTTACAGACAAAAACACGGCTGTGCCATGGGTTCTCCTGTGTCACCCATTGTGGCCAATTTATACATGGAAGAAGTGGAGAAGAAAGCACTCAACACATTCCAGGGAACGGTGCCCACCCACTGGTTTAGGTATGTGGATGACACCTGGGTCAAAATCAAGACCCAGGAAGTACAGGCCTTCACGGACCATATAAACACCATAGATGCCAACATTAGGTTCACCAGAGAAGACACCAAGGACAACAGACTGGCATTCCTAGACTGTGAAGTCCTCATTGGGACCGGTGGCAAGCTAGAAATAGGGATCTACAGGATATTTGGCAAACACCACATACCTGTATATTTCAAACCCACCAACACACTGAGACAGAGGCTTGTACACCCCAAAGATCAAACTCCAAAACACAAGAAAAGCAATGTAGTTTATGCAATCCAGTGCAGTGAGGAGTGCTCTGAACTCTACATTGGAGAAACCAAACAACCTTTGTACAGGAGGATGGCCCAACACAGGAGAAGTAACACCACAGGACCAGAGTCAGCAGTTTATCTTCATCTAAAGCAAAAAGGACACTCATTTGAGGACATTAATGTTCACATTTTAGACAGAGAAGATAGGTGGTTTGAGAGAGGGGTCAAGGAATCCATTTATGCCAACTTGGAAAATTCTTCCTTGAATAGAGGTGGGGGCCTCAGGCACAATCTTTCCCCTATTTTCCTTCCTGCTTTGTCTTCTGTGCCTAGGAAGATTAAGACCATTTCACAAGCTCAACAGCAGCATGGTAATCTTAACGATCCTCCTTTAGATGATAAAGGGACTTAGAAATAACATCTCAAAATAACCATGACCTAGCCCCAGGTGCTAGGTCACATAGCCACCTAGAAACATATTTAAGGATTCCCTTACTAACTTTGCTCAGACTGAAGAAGCTCCTTGGATAAGGAGCGAAACGTTTCCACTGAGAAAATAGAAATCCAGTTGACATGATTCAAGCTACAGACATATCAGCAAAAAGGTACAGAACTTGAAATCTATGCCAGACAAAGTATCAAGCCGAAAATAATGAAATGAAATGAACAAGATTGCTCATGAGCCAAATATTGCTTTTCAAGGGGCTAGTTCAAAGGGGTTATAGGAATCTCCTTCTGTACTACAGATGTTACGGCAAGCTTCAAAACGGTATTCCTCCTCACAGTGGGAATTCAAAAACATTTAAGAAAAATAAACATTTGCTTCCCAAAATTGGAGATAAGGATCAAGCAAAATTCAATTATATTGCACGGTAAAGTCACCCCCTTTTTTAAACTGTATATAAAATGCAGTTATTTTATTAAAGGGTCTGGTTTTTATAAAACAGATTCAACAAGAGTGAAGTTTTTTTTCCCTATAAATACACCTGCTGTAAATGCAGTGGTGGTTTAGGATGCCTTTAAGGCATATTAATAATACTGGGAAATTGGGAAAAAGTTAAGGAAGTTAATACACACACGTACACACACACATCATGCAATGTGCTGGGCTTGATGAATCCAAGGCTGGAGTTAAAATCACTGGAAGAAACATTAACAATCTCAGATATGCAGATGATACCACTTCGATGGCTGAAAGTGAGGAGGAGCTGAGGAACCTTATGACGAAGATGAAAGAAGAAAATGCAAAAGCTGGGTTACAGTTAAGCCTCAAAAAAACCAAGATTATGGCAACCAGCTTGATTGATAACTGGCAAATAGAGGGATAAAACATGGAGGCAGTGACAGACTTTGTATTTCTAGGCACAAAGATTACTGCAGATGCTGACTGCAGCCAGGAAATCAGAAGACGTCTACTTCTTGGGAGGAGAGCAATGACAAATCTTGATAAAATAGTTAAGAGCAGAGACATCACACTGACATCAAAGGTCCACATAGTTAAAGCAATGGTATTTCCCATAGTAACCTATGGCTGCGAGAGCTGGACCATAAGGAAGGCTGACCGAAGGAAGATAGATGCTTTTGAACTTTCTTCAACTATCCAATCTTTCTCCAGCATTTCAACAGAGATCGAAGAGACATTTCTGTCACTGTTAAATCCTTCAATTCTATCCATGACATCCCCATCCAAGTGACACATTTTAAAGCTCATATTTTCCACAATGTCCTGAATGCCTTGCATAAAAGCTTGGTAAGAATCAGAAAGAATCTGTTTGAAGTCTCGGTGGTAGTCAGAGAAAGTTTGCTTAAGATCCTCCATGCCTCAAGCAGTAGATTATGGCACCCCCTAGGAGCTTAACTAGCGAAAGTCGAGGATATGAAGGAGTTACAGAGTATGTTTACACAAGTGAAAGTGATAAGCAGACAATTCCCCAGGGAAAGTAGAAGCAGAAAGCTGAAAGTTCAAAACAGCCGCTTGAACGTGTATGAAAATGCTAGCACCTTCAAATTTAGTACAAAAATAATAACAAGGAGAGAATTATTTACTCTCAATCCTTCTTAATATTTGGATGGAAAACAAGCCAATACATTAAAAATAAAATAAAAAACATTAATCCCAAAAACAACTATAAGCACCAAGAGAACCTCTTCTCCTTGCTGTAGAAAGCCTCTCTTAGGGTACATATACTTTAAAAAAATTATAAATTGGGTGATTTAGAAATGGGGTGGCCGGTTGTAATGTCCCTTTAAGGCTACAGCATGGCTTGGAAAATGGTGACGTCCCAGCCTCCGGGCTACTCTTACCAGTTGAGCGTGAACTCTGTTTGCAATCTTTTGGCTGCAAGCCGCCATGTGGAGAACAAATGGGGTGATTCCAAGTGTTTTCCTTTCCCGGAAAAAAACACTCCTGGGCTTCAGGAAAAACCTGCCTCAGCCTGAAAGAAATGCCGCGTTGTCAGTTCTGCCTGCTAAGCCCGCGAGCACAGCTGTTCAGCCCGCCATGTCCCCACCGGAAGTCCAATTGATAAAGAATTTTTAAAGGGAAAGACAAATCTTAGATTGTCTTAATCTAAATTACATTTATCATAAGAGGACACATAAGGTATAGTTAGCTTTCCTGATTTATTGGGGATATGTTTTGATTTCAGTTTCTTTAATGAAATGCTAATCAGCAAAAAAAGTTATTATGTAACTTCACTGATATATTGCATGGTTGTGGTTCCATTTTTAGTGTTGCTTCTATCCATTTCCTGCATTAAAGACCGCAGGGTCTATCTGGAATACATTTGAATAGATAAATAATATTGATCCTTATTCACATGACAAATTTATGCTTGGGATATTTATCCCAGTTTGAAAACTGTAAATATATATGCAAGTAATCAGTTGATTACTGATCAAATTTTTAAATCATTTAAACTTAGCATTGCTTAACACCATGAAACGTAGTATATTCAATGAAACCATTTTTCACACTTTGGTCCAGTTGCATTATCAACATCAAAAATTCATTATTTATTATCAGTTTGCCATCTGTTTTGGATGACTTTCAGTCTATGGGATTGCTCTTCAACTGCTTACCTGCAATAGCTTTGAAGAAAAGTTAGAATGCAAATAAGAATTACAAAAAATATGTTTATTGTGGTTTTAAGATGAGCTTAATTCCAGAAAAGATTTTCTTTATTTTTACTGGTCGTCTTAGAGAATGTTTAGAACAAGTTGTCAACATCATTACATTGGAAGTGCAAAAAGAGAGGACACTTCCACATATCATACGAGAAATGTGTTTAAAAATTTGTGAGTGATTTTTTCCTATATGTAACATAATACATTTCCGTTGTTTTCTTTTTGTGTTTTTTTTTTAAAACTGTTTCCTTTCCCCCCTTTCTCTTGTATATTAAAGCAATTACATTTTTAAAGGAATAGCATCTGGCAGGATGAACTAATACTATGTGTTGTCTCTTATTGACCATCTGAAACTTGAATATTTTCCTTTCTCAACATCCCACTAGAATGTTTGTATCATATTGGCTGTTTACAGGCTGCAATCTATGAAGATTCTGTCAGGGACTGCCTTATTTTCAAGCTCAGTCTGGGTAGAAGGGTCCATGTGAGACTCAGGAACTATTTCAGATTCTTAGGATCTCAGCAGTTGATTTTAGCTCAGTACTACCAACTTCATTGCTGGTCAGAAATTCACATTAGCTTCACAGTAAAATGCAAAATACCTACTTGCTTTGGATATAGGTTAGAAATCATCTTCACTTGAATTAATTTTGGTACAGAGCAGAGGGAACTGAGTTTCTGCATAAGAAGCTGATATTCATGGGATTGGGGGTTAGCAAATGTTAAGCAAGCTTCAGTTAAAATTTGATAAGTATACTGATTAAGTTGCTGAAAACATACATGCTTGTTTCCATCCCCTAGTTGCATCTGCTTTGATGGAGATTCTGTTGTGACTTGGAGGTCTGTGGCCTGGGGCCTTGAACAGGTGTTAAACAAGTTGTTTCATTTGGAAGTTGTGGGGGTGGAGGAGAAGAAAGAGAATGTAGGTGAAAACACCATTCATTATCTTGGGTCTGAATTTGGCTTGACTTTAGAAGGTGAGATGACCATGTAAGTGTGTGTTTCTTTGTTTTAGTTGTGTAATTTTCAGGCTATTTAATATCCTCGCAGTTGAAAGGCAAGATTCCTTTCAATTAAATGGAATGAAGGCACTGCTTGGCCTTTTGAGTATGTAACCTGGGCTAGGGAAGAAAGGAAACTGCTAATTGCTTCTGAATAGCTATTTTGCATACCTTTCTTTTTAAGACTTTCTGTGATTATTTTTTTAATTCTCAAGAAGCATTTCTGAAAGGAAGATAGTAAAAGTCATGCCCTACTGCATAAGGGCCAACTGGTTAGGCTTGTTTTTCCAAGGTTAATCTTCATTCATCCTTAACAATGCCTGTGTGTCTTGTTTACTGAGGATTGCTGTCAAATGCCTCAATTGTTGCCTTGCAAGGATCTTTCATGTGTTCTTTCTCCTGCTTTGTAAAAATGAACTCAGGCAACTGTAGTTAAATTTTAACTGGTGTGATGGTTTCTGATTATTGTGGCTTCTAAGAATAACTTTTGTCATTGAATGCAAAATAGTCTGAAGTTCTGGTGAGGAAATGTCTTGCATTTTCTTTGAAGTTGTCTCTTTTTCAGTTGCAGTCATAGACACATTGAATAAACAAAATTAGACTTTTTCAACATGGGATATACAGTAGCTTTCATTGTTTTGAGAGGAATGGGACCAGATTCATCACACACATTCTTATATTCCCCAGTGAGTTCTTGTATACAGTCACTTAAAATGAATGGGAAAGGTGCTATTTTGGTTGTACCCAATCAATAATGCAAGATTTTGGACTGATGGGATCATTTTGTGTTTTGAGAGAATGTTGAGAGATGTATAGTCGAAGGATTTCACGGCCGGAATCCGATGGTTGTTGTTGGGCACAGAGAGAATCTTCTAGCTGTGCTCCTGTCCTCTGAAGATGCCAGCCACAGCTACTGGCGAAATGTTAGGAACCAAAACTGCCAGAACACGGCCACACAGCCCGGAAAGCCCACAACAACCAATGTTAAGAGAATTTTTACAAAATGACTAGCAAAAGAGGGGAGCTTTCCTTTGCACAAAATGACCATCACAAAACACCCAGTTCCAAACTGGTGAGATTGTTCCCTGACAGCCATCTGTTGTCCAGAATGCTCCATATCATCCCAACTTTTTTTTAAGAGCAAAGAAAGGGTTGCAGTGAGCCACATTATTCATTTTCTAAGAATGCTTATAGGTATTTGATAAATATGACCAATCATAGAGGTATGTTCTAATTCATGTCTGACTTCTAGAGTTTTCTAAAAGGTTTTTCTCATTATAACTTTTGAAAAGAAGAAACAGAACTGGTAGCTGGAAGAAAGGCTAGGGTTTTAGCCCAGAGGAACCTGGTTGCGATACTTTTGGTTAATTTGATGCAGCAGAAGTCACATAAAGTGCTAACAACTTATATGCCATAGCTGAATGAATGAATGAATGAATGAATGAATGAATGAATGAATGAATGAATGAATGAATATGCTTTTGGTGCAACTCTTACTTCTGGACTTTGCTTGGCTTAATTAGAGTTCTCACTTTGTGAACATTTTAACTGTGAAGTTTTATTTATTTATTTATTTTATTAATATAATATTTCTCTGTCCTCCTCACTAAATCCACATGCTTATAGATTTAAGACAGTTGGGGGGGTCTTTACAACCTGCTACGCCTTAGAATATGGATGGTATAGATGGATTCATATTGATTTACAGTGCTTATTCTTAAAGCCCCATAGCTTTGATAATGGGAAGCATCGTGCAATATTATACTTCTCTGTGCCTACCTGAACCCCACCCCTTTCCTGAGTTCAAACAGTCCTTCAGGCTACTGTAACATAGTACTCTTGATTTGCTTATTAAACCGAAGTAATGATGCCTGGGAGAGACATGGAACACTCAGAAGGGTAGAGATGAGGGCAGGGAGGACAGGTTGGCCTTGCCCAAGCAAAATATAATTACCACCTTTGGGAATGTGGACTTTTTTTTTCCAAGTTCCCTCAAGCACTTAAAATTACGATAATACCTGACAAACCCAGATACTTGCAAACACCCACATGTATTTAATATTACCCCATTATCTAAATTTAGATTATTGGAAACTGTTGATTAGAATGAGCCTACTGCTAATATGGTTTCATTTAATCCATGCATCTCATAATTTGAAATCTGAAAATTCCCCAGGCAGATTTGTTTCTACTTTAGGCATTTGAGATACGCTTCTAGTTCAGGCTTTTTGTGGAGATTTTTATTTGCTTTCTTTGTCTTGGTATTAAGAATGCACTTGGGTCACATTTTCAAGCCCCCCCCTCATTCAATAAAAGTGAAAGCCCAGATTTTCAGGCAGTCGGCTTCTTTGTTGAAGCTGGAATGTGGAACAACAACAAGCATGCACAACAAACCCAGAGTAAAACACGTCTCCCCTCATGAAGATTAATGTGAAAGTCAAGTAACTGAAACTCTAAAGGAGATGAAAGACCTGCCATTCTGCCAATATGTTTTCTATCAACCACTTTTCTTGTAACTCTCATCTCTCTTCCATTTTACTGTCTCCTTTATGAATTTTTATATCTTCTAACTCTCACCCTAGGTGTATTTCAAAATGAATTGGAAATGAATAAGATATTTCAGCTGGCAAAATCTAGAGAAGGTGAGGGAAAGGTTTGCTCTGGTGCTATATAGTCCACATCCAAGTTCAGAGAAAACTTCATTGTCTTCTTCTGTCTTCTGTCTGTGAATGCAGTAGCCTAGGAATGGGTGAAGTAACTTGGTTAAATAGATTTATATCTTGCCTTTCCTCCCAGAAGCTCAAGATGGCATGCATAGCACTTTATCTTCTAGTTTTTCCCAGAACAATATCCCAGTTAGCTGAGGTGAAAAGACTTATCTTCTTCCATGGCTGAAGGTAAAACTGAACCTGGGTCCCACTGGGGCTAATTCAACCTTTCAACCACTGTGCCACGATGGCTTAGTCTTAGTTTTCTTATGAACTAAAGTAATTATTGACGAACTCTTAAGATCCCACCTTATCTGGAATCATTATGCTGTAACAAAAGGATAACTGTTAAGTCACTTGGTGATTTTTGATGAGAATACCAGAGAAGCTAACTTTGTTAGTTAAATCACATTGTGAACTATTCACATTGTGAATAGTTTTGAAAATTTGTCTTCTCTGGCTTACAGTTGGGAATGTGCAGAGAATATCTACAGTACTCTATTTTCTCTACCTTTGGTTTGGGCCCTTAAACAGCCTAATTTGTTCTGGCTCACTTCAGGAATATTTTGCTCCAACACATTGTCTAGGATGGAGAAGTTTTATTAAGATGGGCTTTCTTCTGCCATTGATTAGCATGGAGAAACAATAACAGCTGTAACTTTCTTTCAGGAAGCTAAAACCTGTTGATTTTCATTGAAACAGTGTAGAGTTACTGGTACAAAAAGAGGTGGGAAATCCACTACAGAGTTAAAATAACAGCAGCACATAGCTTGAACCCCAATAAAAGGGATTGATTTGTGCACAAGTGCTCTGAAATGCAACTCTTTGAAGCAGCATTAGGGTAAGTCTGAATACTCCTTTCCTTTCCCCACCATGGTGTTGTACATTACATGGCATGACTATGGCATGTGTTCTTTGCAGTCCTTTTGGAACATGATGGGACTTTATTAAAACCAAGATTTGGAACAAATTGAGTGAAAACTGTTCTGCTATGAAAATATACCGCAATAATTCTTAATCTGTTTCGTCTACATTGACATATGATGACAGGTCATATAACAGCTTGGCTTAATATAGGAGCAAGGGGGGAAAAAGGGAATGTGTGGAAATTAGTATCTTTTTGAAAAACATAATAGCCTCACAGAGATTCTTGCTCTCCAGGGAATCCTCTGAGTCAGCCAGGAAGCATCAAATTCATTATTCCTTATTTCCAGCTGTGCTTTGGGTATCAAAAGGCGGCACATATTCCCTTCTCTCTTGGATATGAATTTCATTATGATCTGGTATAACAATTGTTTAGCACTATACTTGCATCAGAATGAACTACCATTACAACTAATGGGAACTGCCCCAAACATGGCCTGGAATGACATTTAAAACCCAAATTTCCAGAAAATGCTGCTTTGGGTGATCTCCTCCTTACCATTTTTCAGGATAATTAAGAAATGTTTTATCAATTGGCTACGATTATACCACACTAAGCTATTGCTTGGTAAATGGTCCTATGTATTCATCCTCATAAGAATGACGTTTCTGATGGTAATAACAAAGCATATCATCTTGCAATGCATAGCCTTGATTTTTATCATATTATGGTATTTCAGAATGGTCCATTTCCTTCCCCATGATTGTTGAGGAGAGAGGGAGGGAGGGAGGGGAATACTTGTAATTTCAATCTGTTCCTTATTACCTTGTCTCGATTGTTGCTCAACTTTGTTTAAGTTTGTTATTTCGGGGAGGACTATCCCACATCAGTAACTATGGTTGGACAATTCATGGGCTGGGTTGATGAGATAGAACAATCCATTTGGGTAATCATTTGGCAGGTTTAAATCCCTGTTGAAAAAATAATGGCAAATGGAACAAGCTTCCTCATCTGATTATCAGTAGATAAATGTAACTAGATAACACTTGCCTACCAACCTTCTTAAGAACCAGACTGTTTTAAAAACAAGTGGATGGCCATTTAACTCATTTTCAAATCTCCTGAGAAACATGTTTCTTAACTAGCACATCTTTAAGAAGCTACATTACAAATTTTCCACCCAAGTGTTTGATTTACTGTTTTTTTTTAAATCCTCTGGGGCTCTGTCAGCAGAAAACCCAGCCTCACAGCATTACTTAAGCATTCAAAGGGAAATAATTATGTTTTCATGGTTTCTAAATTAGCTAAGCAAAAATTATCTGGAAGTTTCACATGGGAGATTCATTTTATTATGTCAACAAAAATTTTGTGGGTTAGGTAAAAATACATGTTGAGACGTCCCTTCCCAGCTTACTGTTTCAGGGAGCAACTCACGCTGCCTAAACTGATCCTGTACTGCAAGTATTTTCTCTCTGTGCAGTTGTCAGTGTGTGTGTGTAAGGGAGAGTTGGGGAGAGAGGCAGGCCGTCTGACATTCCAGAATTCAAGATTGGCTTATTTCCCAAGCCCTCTTTGCTTTGGTGGTATCTTCTGCTGTTACTCCTCTTTTTGTAGCCATGTGACAGCCTTGTCCTTGATCTACCTGCTGCTGGCAAGGAGACAAAATGGAATGGCTGTCACTTATGGTATTGTTACAAATCAAGAGGAAGGGTAATTTTAACCTCCCTTGCAGCCCCCTTCTTCCAAGGGTTCTCCAGGAAAAGAAATTACAGTAGGCTACTGCCAGTAAGGCTAAATCTCCTAACACGCCTTAGCCTGTCCAGGAGGAATTCTTACTCTTTCTACCAAGCTTTTCTTTCTTTAGCCCAGCTCCAGGAAAACCAGTAAGGTGTTTTCCTACCTAAAGCCTCAGAATAATGCACTTAAATCCTTGAGCAAATTCTGAAACATAAGAAGTGGCTTTGTAACCACACAGCCTTGCACGTCAGGAAGGTTGCAATGAGAAATCCCCTGCTAAGACCAGTGAAGTTATAGATGTGTGCAGGAGTTTATTGAGAAAAAGGGACAATAGGGAAAACAAGGAAAGGGATACATGCACAGGATTTTAAATAGAATTAATACAGTCAGGCTGGCTAACTCAGTTATTTATTACTTCTTTGAATAAGCTCTTGGCTTTTAGCACATGCTCACTACACATAGGATCATTGTAGATAAAGTATCTATGCCTCCTGCTTAGATGTTGTTAGGCTTGCTTGCTTGCTTGCTTGCTTGCTTGCTTTTCCTTCCTTCCTTCCTTCCTTCCTTCCTTCCTTCCTTCCTTCCTTCCTTCCTTCCTTCCTTCCTCTTTTCTTTTCTTTTCTTTTCTTTTCTTTTCTTTTCTTTTCTTTTCTTTTCCTTTCCTTTCCTTTCCTTTCCTTTCCTTTCCCTTTCCTTTCCTTTCCTTTCCTTTCCTTTCCTTTCCTTTCCTTTCCTTTCCTTTCCTTTCCTTTCCTTTCCTTTCCTTTCCTTTCCTTTCCTTTCCTTTCTTTTCTTTTCTTTTCTTTTCTTTTCTTTTCTTTTCTTGCTCCTCTTTTTCTTTGACAACTTAAGGCCCACTTTTAGCGAGGGGTCAGTTTATCAGATGGTTATCAGATGTTTTGCTTTATTTGCTATTTCCAAGGCACTCTCAGAATTTTCCTCCAACACCACAGTTCAAAAGCATCTATCTTCCTTTGCTCGGCCTTCCTTATGGTCCAGCTCTCGCAGCCATAGGTTACTACGGGGAATACCATTGCTTTAACTATGCGGACCTTTGTTGTCAGTGTGATGTCTCTGCTCTTAACTATTTTATCAAGATTTGCCATTGCTCTCCTCCCAAGAAGTAGACGTCTTCTGATTTCCTGCCTGCAGTCAGCATCCGCAGTAATCTTTGCGCCTAGAAATAGAAAGTCTGTCACTGCCTCCACTTTTTCTCCCTCTATTTGCCAGTTATCAATCAAGCTGGTTGCTATAATCTTGGTTTTTTGAGGTTTAACTGCAACCCAGCTTTTGCACTTTCTTCTTTCACCTTCGTCATAAGGCTCCTCAACTCCTCCTCGCTTTCAGCCATCAAAGTGGTATCATCTGCATATCTAAGATTGTTAATGTTTCTTCCAGCGATTTTAACTCCAGCCTTGGATTCCTCAAGCCCAGCATGTCGCATGATGTGTTCTGCGTACAGGTTGAATAGGTAGGGTGAGAGTATACAACCCTGCCGTACTCCTTTCCCAATCTTAAACCAGTCCGTTGTTCCGTGCTCTGTTCTTACCGTTGCTACTTGGTCGTTATACAGATTCCTCAGGAGGCAGACAAGATGACTTGGTATCGCCATACCACCAAGAACTTGCCACAATTTGTTATGATCCACACAGTCAAAGGCTTTAGAATAGTCAATAAAACAGAAATAGATGTTTTTCTGAAACTCCCTGGCTTTCTCCATTATCCAGCGGATATTGGCAATTTGGTCTCTAGTTCCTCTGCCTTTTCTAAACCCAGCTTGTACATCTGGCAATTCTCGCTCCATGAATTGCTGGAGTCTGCCTTGCAAGATCTTGAGCATTACCTTACTGGCATGTGAAATAAGTGCCACTGTTCGATAGTTTGAACATTCTTTAGTGCTTCCCTTTTTTGGTATGGGGATATAAGTTGATTTTTTCCAATCTGATGGCCATTCTTGTGTTTTCCAAATTTGCTGGCATATGGCATGCATCACCTTGACAGCATCATCTTGCAAGATTTTAAACAGTTCAGGTGGGATACCGTCGTCTCCTGCTGCCTTGTTATTAGCAATGCTTCTTAAGGCCCATTCAACCTCACTCTTCAGGATGTCTGGCTCTAACTCACTGACCACACCGTCAAAGCTATCTCCAATATTATTATCCTTCCTATACAGATCTTCCGTATATTCTTGCCACCTTTTCTTGATCTCTTCTGCTTCTGTTAGGTCCTTACCATCTTTTTGATCATACCCATTTTTGCCTGGAATTTACCTCCGATGTTTCTAATTTTCTGGAAGAGGTCTCTTGTCCTTCCTATTCTATTGTCTTCTTCCACTTCCACACATTGCTTGTTTAAAAACAATTCCTTATCTCTTCTGGCTAACCTCTGGAATTTTGCATTTAATTGGGCATATCTCCCCCTATCACTGTTGCCTTTTGCTTTCCTTCTTTCTTGGGCTACTTCCAGTGTCTCAGCAGACAGCCATCTTGCCTTCTTGGTTTTCTTTTTCTTTGGGACTGTCTATAGTTCTTCCGGGACCCTATCTACTAAATCTAGTCCCTTAAATCTATTCTTCACCTCCACTGCATATTCCTTAGGAATATTAGTGAGCTCATATCTAACTGATCTGTGGGTCTTCCCTATTCTCTTTAGTCTGATTCTAATTTTTGCAATAAGAAGTTCGTGATCTGAACTACAGTCAGCTCCAGGTCTTGTTTTTACCGACTGTATAGATGTCCGCCACCTTTGGCTGCAAAGGATGTAGTCAATCTGATTTCGGTGTCGACCATCTGGTGAAGTCCATGTATAAAGTTGTCTTTTAGGTTGTTGGAAGAGAGTGTTTGTTATGCACAGTGAGTTGTCTTGGCAAAATTCTATCAGCCTATGTCCTGCTTCATTTTGTTCTCCCAGACCATGCTTGCCTGTAATTCCAGGTGTCATCTGACTACCCACCTTAGCATTCCAGTCTCCTGTAATGAAAATAACATCTCTTTTTGGTGTATTATCCAGTAGGTGCTGCAGATCCTCATAGAACTGATCTACTTCTGCTTCTTCAGCATCTGTGGTTGGGGCGTATATTTGGATCACTGTGATGTTAGATGGCTTCCCCTGAATTCGAATTGAGATCATTCTATCGTTTTTTGGATTGTATCCAAGCACTGTTTTAGCCACTTTATTATTAATTATGAAGGCTACTCCATTTCTTCTGTGGTCCTCTTGTCCACAGTAGTAGATCTGGTGGTCATCTGATGTGAAGTGGCCCATTCCAGTCCATTTCAGTTCACTGACACCTAAAATGTCTATATTTAATCTTGACATCTCACCAATAACCACATCCAATTTGCCCTGGCTCATAGATCTTACATTCCAGGTTCCTATGGTGTGTTGATCTTTAGAACATCGGATTCGTCGTTCACCACCAGCACCGTCGGCCGCTAGCCGTCCTTTCGGGTTTGAGTTAGCTGCGTCATCACATCTGGGGCTAGTTGAACGTATCCTCTGTTCCTCCCCAGTAGCATTTTGACCATCTTCCGACCTGGGAGTCCCATCTTCCGATGGTATACCGACATATATTTGGTTGTACTGATCCATTTAGTTTTCATGGCAAGAATACTGGGGTGGGTTGCCATTACCTTCCCCAGGGATCGTATTTAGTCTGACCTCTCTGCCACGACCTTCCTGTCTTGGGTGTCCCTTCACGGTTTAGCTCATGGTTTCATTGAGGTGCTCAAGCTCCAGCACCACAACAAGGTAACGATCTCCTTTGCTGGAGTTCAATAAAATAGCTAGTGGCTATTGTTGTCAGCCATTCAAGCTAAGTCAATTCAGGGAAGAGATACCACATAAACTACTTTATTGTTACAGGGTATAATAACAGAATCTTGAAAGCTTGGCAGAGATTTCTCTCTCTTCTTGTACTAAAGCAGAGCTTTCCAAACTGTGTGTTGCAACATGTTAATGTGTCGGGTGCAGTGTCTGGGTGTGTCCTGATGGCTGCTGCCTCCAAGCCCTGCCAAGATTCCACGCAGGTCCTAGTGCCTGCCTTTTGCCTTGCTGCCTCCAAACTGCTGTGACTCTGTGCAGGTCCTAGTGGCTGCCTTGTGCCTTGCTGCTGCCTCCAAACCTGCCCTGCCAGGATTCCACAGAGGTCCTAGTGCCTGCCTTGTGCCTTGCTGCCTCCGAGCCCTTCCAGGATTCCACGCAGGTCCTAGTGCCTGCCTTGTGCCTTGCTGCCTACAAACCTGCCCTACCAGTATTCCACGCAGGTCCTAGTGCCTGCCTTGTGACTCGCTGCCTCCAAACCTGCTGTGATTTTGTGCAGGTCATAGTGCCTGCCTTGTGCCCTGCTGTAAGAGTATGTCGCGAAATGATGCCCTGCTGTAAGAGTGTGTCGCGAAATGATGCATGTCTAAAAAGTGTGTCACCAACATGAAAAGTTTGGAAAGCTCTGTACTAAAGAGATTCAAGGCAGGAAAATCTTGAGCTTTTCCTTCAGATTTCCTGTCTATCCTGGCTAAGTTGATGTTTATAGAATAGCCATTGAATCCCTTTTTCAAGGGTCATCTCCATAGACCTCTATAGATATAGAAATATAGGCAACTGTAAAGTTACAGCCTTCTGAGTCCAGCAACAAATTTGATTTTATCTATATATTTATAAAAGGGATAAAATTGAAGAAATATTGGTTTTTTTGTATTTACATATTTTAGCTCCCCCTCCCTGGTTCTGTATATAGAATATCTTCTTCTATTACTGATATCTAAGAAATATATTAATGTACATAGAGTTACATATGTTCATATATTGTACTTTTTTAATGTAAAGGAAGAGAAACAAGTTGAACTAGTAAGTCCCTTCATTTAATAATTAAAACAATTATCTAGAAATGAACCTGAAGCTTCATGAACTAGAATGCATTAGGATTTCAACTCAGTGAAATGAGGGAAAAAATAGCATAAAGTACAAATTCATTTCACTTCCAAGCTGATATATAAGTTTTCTTCCATGTTGCTGGGATGGCTGTCCCTTCTGCATCCAATTCTTTAACATAGTTCCTGACACCAGATATTAGGAGTGACCTGTATCTCAGCTCAGGTTTCAGATAATTAAGCTAGCAAGAACCCATGTCTTCCTGTAGTTGGACAGAACGAAATGATATGCCAGCTGAATGATCTGCTAAAATGATAAGGACGATTAGGTTTTGGACAGTTCTGAATTCTGCCTTTCTGCTCATCTTAATGATGTATACTAGAGCCTGGCAAGGGGAAAATAAATTGCAAGGAGAATAAGAGAAAACTTTTGTTTTGTCAGAGCCATTTATTTATCATATGGGGAAGTGGAACTAGAAATTTATTTCAGCAAGAGCTGACTTGATTCTATAGGCTAGTTTTGTAGAAAAAAAACAGTGGTATCAGAGCTTCTGTGTCCATATTCACATAGACTCTTCTGCTTCTCCATGTTTAATGCTTCTTTATTTATATGCATATTGTATATGGAACTAGCCATTCCAAAGCTTTTCAGATCTTAAAATATCCAGTTGCCATAATGCCACACAGTCCTATTTGCCATCAGTGTTCAGGGCCGCAACTGGGCGGGGGGGGGGGGGGGGAAGCGGGGCATTAACATCCAAGGGACTGAGACTTGTCCCATTCCCAAGTATAATGTTTTTGACTCATTTGCTTAAATGGATTCTCTTTATCTAGTTTTAGGACTCGTGTGATCACGTTTTAGGTCATAGATATGCAGAAATATTGAAAATTCAAAAGGGTTCACAAACGTTTAAGCACCACTGTACATCACAGTCTTGCTAAGCTTTACCAGGTCAAGGAACCTCTTCCCTTCCTGGCAGGCAGAGAATTCTACTTGTGACAGAAGTGTTGACTGTCAGATATAAAAAGGATGATTGTCTCTGACCTTTCTGTTCAGCTGCTGAAGTGAAATAGGTGCCTAATCTGTGTGACACTTTACTTCTTGAGCAGATTGCCTGGAGTTCCTCTTATGTTCATAGGATCGGTAAATTTCAGATTTGGGTTTGCTGTATTTGAATGTCAACTTACTCCACTCCTTGTGCTTGAATGTCAAAAGGCCACTGAAGCAGAAGCTTGGCTTTGCAAAATAAAGAATTAACTGTGACTTTAGCCTCTGTTTTTCTTAAATGCTACCATGGAGGTGATCCTGCTTGCTGCTTAAGAAACATACTTGCTTCTCTGTATTGATTATCCCTTTATATTTTCCAGTTTTGCAGTGGCCCTCTAGATTGTATCAGTTAACCAAGTTACAGGATTGCAATAAATATACTATATGTCTGTCTTCAAGGTTATTCTATGGGCTAGAACTGTGAATTAAAATTGAATCTCTTTTTTATTTGGAACAAAGTAATTGCAAGGAAAGGAAGTAGACCTACAAAAAGTAAAATATTCATTAAGTGGTATATAGAGCTGATCATTTTTACCATGCAATACCAGATTGTGAGCATCCTAACATTTTTCTATTCTAAAACACTTTAGTTGCTTAAATAATCATGTTTATGTGAAGTTTCACAAAGAACAAGCAGCAAAATAGCATTTCCAGTGGGCTGACATAGTGAACCATCCAACTGTTAGGATGCAAAGTTTACACATAATGTTTTGAAAGACCTGAGATAGGTATGTCTTCCACTTTCCCCTTTGTGTGTGTTAGCCTGTCTCATAAACATTCTTTCTTCCTCTCTCTACCTATGTATGTTCATCTAATTTGTACAGATCATTTTATGATTGTAGGAATTGCATTATGTATACTTATATATTATGTATACTGTATAGTTCCTCCTGGGGGGTGGTTGGCTTAGTAATACCCTCCTTTTAAGAACTTACCATCTTTGGATTTTTCTATTTATTATTTTAGTGGATTTTAGCTGTATAAATTTTAATTGTTTTTATGATATTGTTGCAAACCGCCCAGAGTCTACTGTTGTAGAGATGGGTGGTGATAAATTTGAATCATCATCATCATCATCATCATCATTTATCAATTAGTTGCTAAAATGGTCATATTAACATGGTTACTTTTTTAAAAAATGAAACACTTTTACTGTGTTGTGAAAAAGAAATTTTCTTCATTATAAATGCTAGGCTTGGCATAAGAGCAACAATTTATTTGTCAAATTTTATTTTTTCCTGGTTACAGCCCCAAATATTTCTAAAACTAGATGAGAACCATTGTTTTTACACTGCACATTTGGATGTGCATAGATATGTAATGAGTTTGTTTTTTTCTCTGGATTCTGCTAAGTATGAAGTGGGGTCACTTTCATCTAGTTTAGCACTACCTTTTTGAGAAGAAGAGAGTACTGTACCATCATGGTACCATCATGTCTGATTTATTTATTTATCTATTCAATTTATATAGCCTGATTCTGAAGCATGGTAGTTTATATTCAGCTTAGACGGTAAAGAATGAATGACTTTCGTGTTTTTTCCTCTCTTTTGGGGGTCAGTGTCTTGACCATTTAGATTGCTTGTTTATCTCAGTAAAATTACTTATTGATATGGCAAATAATGTATTTTTGATAAGACTGCAAGTAATTAAAATATTTGTAACACAGATTCTTTGCAGGAGAGGAGCCATTGCTTATTTTTCTTTTAACAAATCAAATAAGAAAAGTGTGCATCAACCCCACCCCCCAATTTATTCATAATATTAATTAATAAATAAATAATCTAAATATAATGGGTTATGTTGACCACCAGGAGGCACCACGGTATCAGTTTCACCCTTATCGGGGATTATCAGAGGGTAGCCAAATGTGCTTTTTAAAAGATTGATTGATTGATTCATTCATTCATTAATTCATCAAATTTTATCCCACCTGTATTATCTTTATTATAAATAACTCAATATATACCTAATACTCCTTCCTCCTCCTATTTTCCCCACAATAACAACCCTGTGAGGTGGGTTGGGCTGAGAGAGAGTTACCTATGTTGTCCTATGGATTCAAACCCTCTACCAGGAATTGAACTTACAGATCTTTGTACTTGGATGACGATGTACAGCACATTAACTTTAGGAGCTATCTGGGCCCTGGTGCTCAGCAGTTGAAGGAAGGGATATATAGAGGCTATCAGAATGGTATAGGCATACAGTCCATTAAAATTTCAGAGCAGAGAGATACAGGTGTTACATTAGGATGGATCTAACTATATGTGGGGTGATAAAATTTAGCCACAGGAATCTCTTAGAAGGAGGAAGAGATATTTTTGCCAGTTCTCCTTTCCACTTGTAGCCCTCTCTGCCTCTTAAAAAGTTCAAGAGGGCCAGGGCATTTTCCTAAATATTTTATTTATTTATTTATTTATTTATTTATTTATTTAATTTATTCCCCGCCCATCTCCCATACAAGGGACTCTGGGCGGGTTACAATAATTAAAACTTAAAAATTTAAAATATTTAAAACCATACAAGATAGACAATGTGTAAAAAATATATCCAAATATAAAATAAAATAAAATAAAATCCAAGATGGATTGGGGACCGTAGCATAGGTCATATTGCTACGGGGCCAGCCAACCCCAGGAGGCACTACCACCTCCGTTGTCCCAGGCCAGGCGGCAGAGCCAGGCCTTAATGGCCTTCCGAAAGGCCAGGAGTGAAGGGGCCAGTCTCACCTCCGGGGGCAAGATGTTCCATAAGGCGGGCGCTGTCGCAGAGAAAGCCCACCTCCTGGACTCCGCTAGATGGAATTCTCTTGTTGAGGGGGTCCGAAGCATGCCCTCTCTGCATGCACGGGTGGGGCGGGCTGACGTTATCGGGACGAGACGGTCCCTCAGGTACCCTGGTCCTGTGCCATATAGGGCTTTAAAGGTAATCACCAACACCTTGAATTGGACCCGGAAGCAAACTGGCAACCAATGCAGCTCGCGTAGCAGAGGTGTTACATGTGCCGATCTTATGGCACCCGTAACTGCTCGCGCCGCCGCATTCTGTACCAGCTGAAGCTTCCGGATATTCTTCAGGGGTAGCCCCATGTAGAGCGCATTACAGTAGTCTATGCGGGAGATGACAAGGGCATGAGTGACTGTTCGGAGGGCCTCCTGATCCAGGAAAGGGCGTAACTGGCGCACAACTCGAAGTTGTGCAAAGGCCTTCCTGGCCACGACTGCCACCTGCTCTTCGACCAAGAGTCGCGAGTCCAGGAGGACCCCCAGATTCCGCACTGGATCCGAGTGAGGTGGTGCAACCCCACCCAGAACCAAAGATGACAACTTCCCGGATCTAGGGAGGCCATCAATCCACAGCCACTCCGTCTTACCAGGGTTCAGTTGAAGCCTGTTGTTCCCCATCCAGACCCCCACAGCCTCCAGACACTGAGATAGGGCATCGACCGCATCACCTACTTCACCCGGGATGGAGATGTATAACTGGGTATCATCAGCATATTGGTGATACCTCATCCCGTGGTGACGGATGATCTCGCCCAGCAGCTTCATGTAGATGTTGAATAGGAGAGGAGAGAGAACCGATCCCTGCGGCACCCCGCAAGACAAGGGTCGCGGGTCGGCTCTCTCCTCTCCTATCAACACCGACTGGGAACGGCCCTGGAGGAAGGAGGCGAACCAGCGCAAAACCACGCCGCCCGCCCCCAACTCCCTGAGCCGCCCCAAGAGTATACCATGGTTGACAGTATCAAAAGCCGCTGAGAGATCTAAGAGAGCCAGGATGGACGCACTCCCTCCATCCTGCCCTCGCCAGAGATCATCCATAAGCGCGACCAATGCAGTCTCTGTCCCATATCCTGGCCTGAAACCTGACTGAAAAGGGTCCAGATAATCCGTTTCCTCCAGAATCCTCTGGAGTTGCAATGCCACCACCTTCTCAACCACCTTTCCCAAAAAGGGAAGGTGGGAGACTGGGCGAAAATTGCCCAGAATAGTAGGGTCCAAAGATGGTTTCTTGAGGAGGGGGTGCACCAGCGCCTCCTTAAAGGCATCCGGGAACACCCCCTCACTCAAGGACGAATTTATAATCGCCAGGACCCAGCCACATGTCACCTCTCTAGCTGATTTCACCAGCCAGGAGGGACATGGGTCAAGTTGACATGTGGTGGCATTTACAATCCCAAGGATCCTGTCTACTTCATCAGGCCCAACAGGATCAAACTGCTCCCAGATAACATGGCAAGTACGAGCCCCTGGCATCTCCCCAGATCTTGTCTCACGCTTGGAGTCCAACTTGGAATGAATCTGAGCGATTTTGTCCTGCAGATGCTCAGAAAACTCTTCCGATCGGCCCTGTAGATGGGTCTCCCCTTGTTCCCGACCCAAAAGCGATCTTGTAATCTTAAACGGGGCCGTCTGACGGCATTCTGCGGATGCAATAAGAGCGGAGAAATATTCACGTTTCGCCGCTCTTACCGCCACAAAGTAGGCCTTAACAGCGGCTCTAACTTGTGTTCGGTCAGATTCCGTCTTTGTCTTTCTCCAGCAGCGCTCTAGACGTCTCTTAACCCTCTTCAAAGCCCTCAACTCCTCCGTAAACCACGGAGAGTGACGGGCCGAACAGGGCCGGAGAGGTCGCATAGGCGCGATCTTGTCCAGGGCTCCGGCTGCCGCCTTGTTCCAGGCTGCAGCCAGGACCTCCACTGGACCGTGAAGCAAGTCCTTGGGAATAACCCCCAGCTCCTTCTGAAACCTCACTGGGTCCATCAGTTGCCGGGGGCGGACCAGTCGAATAGGTCCCGCCTCCCTGCGGAGTGGGGTAGCACAAGAGAGTCTCAGGGTCACCAGGGCGTGGTCTGACCATGACAATGGGGAAAGATGTAACTCTCCCCTCAGATCACATTGCCACTGCTCGGACAAGAAAACTAGATCCGGAGTGAGACCACTGTCACGAGTCGGGTCACGAATAATCTGAGACAGGCCCATAGCTGCCATGGTAGCCATGAACTCCCGGGCCGCCTCCGAGGACCGCCCCAGGGACGGCAGATTGAAGTCCCCCAGAACCATAAGTCTGGGGAACTCCACTGCCAACCCCGAGACAGCCTCGAGCAGCTCAGGCAGGGAGGTTGCTACGCAGCAGGGAGGCTGGTACAGCAGCAACACTCCCAACTGTTCTTGTGAATCCAACTTGAAAAACAGGGTCTCACACCCAGTCACTTGTGGAGCAGCGCCCCTGAAGGCCACAAGGGACTCTCGGATGACAACTGCTACCCCTCCTCCCCTGCCCCGGTGTCTCGGCTGATGCCACACCCGAAACCCGGCTGGGCACATTTCCGAGAGGGCTACTCCCCCCTCTGGGCCCAGCCAGGTCTCGGTAATACACACCAGGTAAATAGCATGAGAGATGGTAGTACAGGTAAAAAATGTTCATTCTTCCCACCACATTCCTAGGGAATATTGCCTCCCCTAAAACTGCTATTTACATAGGAAGGAAAATTTCTCTAAAATTGTACCCTTACCTTTTTCATGAAAATTCTTAGGTCAGGGGCATCTGAGGACCATCCATAGTAGACAGTAATTGCAGTTCCTATGGATTTGCCCACGGTATAATACCAATGTCTTCATTATTTCTTGTGTGACATTTTTATCACATGCTTAACAAAGAATAAAGATAGCTGCAGGCAAATTCAGTTTTTACTTTCACTGTCACTGTGGAAGACTTGTCTCCTAGACAATATCATTAAAAAGCAGAAAAATCATTGGGCCTCTTTTACCTGAAAGGTCTGGTAAATTCTGTGTAACAGGCCACTGAAAAGTGAGCATTGACAAGTATTAATTAAGAACTTATCTCTGAATAAATAAAGAGCAGTGAACATTATTAAATCTGTTCATGAAATATAGCAGAACATTTGGCTTTAATGAGAAAATGCACTCTTCACTCTGCACTGATGGGAATTCTGTTGCAGTGCGTGTTGTAAACATTTTTTTACTTTCTCCTTGACAGGTAATATTTGAGGCTGAAGTCTCAGATGGAAGAAATGGCTACATTGCCATTGATGACATCCAGGTTCTGAGCTACCCTTGTGGTAAGTAATGATTAAGAGGCACATTTTTCTTTGTCTTTTGTAAGAGAGGCTCAATATTGTCTGACTGGTGTTTTCATTATTCAGCCATTGGTGTCTTGCTACCACCACCGCTTTTCTATCTTTTTCTTTTCTAACATGTTAGAAAAAGGAAATGAGAATGTCAAAGTCATGAATTTTATTTTGTTATCACATAATTACTTCAATTCAGTGATTCTCTCTCACTGTTAATAGACTGTAGTTAAAGTGAAATAATGGTGTCTAATAGTTTTATTGTGAGCTGGATTTCTAATTCATTTTATTCCCAATAATAAAAGCAGGAAACAACAATTTATAAATCCTATTTTAAAAATGTATTGTGACAGCTCTGAAAAATGTCTGTTTTCAGGCATGGGCAACTGTTTCTCTACTGGCAAATTTTGCAGTTGTTGTATTTGGGGCCATGTCTTTGTAAACCCAGGTGACAGAGGATAGGGACCATGGGTAGAAACACAGGTTGTGTAGAGGGAAGAGGGAATGGCTCTGAAGGACAGGAGGAAGAGCTGCTACCAAGGCAGTGGTCAGATAAGATGGGTTTGATCCGGGGACAAGTATAAACATCTCAGACAAGCCCCTCCCTAGTTCACACAAAGATAAAGTGAGGGAGGGGAAAACACATTCAGACTTGCAAGATGCTGTTACAGTGAAAATAGTTCTGACCTATATGGCATTGGTTTCTCAGTTTGGTCTACCCTGTTGGGCTGACAGGTTGAATGCACCAGCAGAGCCAAAGGAAATTACATCAGCTCTTCCCCAATGGGTCCAAGGATTTTATAAGTCAAATGCCTGAGTAATGTGAAGGAGTTAATAGTGAGAAGTCTTTGATTTAGCCATCAAAACTATCAATCGATACATTGATGCAGCTAAAATTCTGGGGAAACGTGCTTCTAGGACCTGGCATCATTTGGATGTTTGTACATTCTGATTGGTTGAAGTTTCCAAGATGCTCTCAGACTTGAAGAAATTCATTATAGTTAGTGCAAGTTATGGAAGAGTATAATAACAAGTGAAATGGAGCTTGTGGAAACTAAACCAAGCATAACTGTCTGTATTTCTTATCCCTAATCCTTGTTAATTTAGAAAAGTAGTGTGTGAAATCCCAGGGCTATAGGCTAGATTGTGATATAAAAACAAAGCAAAAAAAAAACACACACAAACAAATCCTTGAAGAAGACCGCAACAAATTGCATCTGCATTCTTGCCAAGAAAACTATGCAGACATCTCCATGTAGTCATGAGAAGCCAGGCTCTACTTGAGAGAGTCTTTACTTTAATAAAGAGTTTCTCAACCTCAGCAACTCTAAGATATGTGGACTTTAACACCCAGAAGCTGGCTGGGGAATTCTGGGAGTTGAAGTCCACACATCTTAATATTGCTGAGGTTGAGAAACACTGCCTTAATACATAATGTACCTTATCTGCTGTCGCTGCCTTTTTCAACCCTATTTTTTCATACACAGGGTTTTGTCACAGACCTTTCCCTGAGGCAATGCAGAAAGTATGAAAAGGTTTGTCACTGGGTGAAACTGAAGTTGCTATGTCTGGGATGCAGATATTTACTGACAGGGGCTCCACATTTCCACAACCTAACATTACATACAACTAATTAAATCTGACCCTTTGTGTTATTAATGCAGTAGTTTCACGTTGCAGTGGTTTCACACTGAGTATTATTGAAATTCACTTTAAGATTTGCGATTTCTTTGGAGTTTTGCATCCTATTTGGCTCTTGTCCCCCCTGAGCTAAAACAATTTTTTCCCCCCATGTATAAATTTCTTTTGCCCCAAAGACTCAATTTTGTGTATCTTGGGGGAGAAACAAAAACGTTTTTGTGATTATGAGCACCCTTTGATAACTTTTTGCTTTCCCCACCTCTGCAGATAAATCTCCTCATTTCTTGAGGCTGGGGGATGTGGAGGTCAATGCAGGTCAGAATGCAACATTTCAGTGCATTGCTACAGGGAGGGATGCAGTGAAGAACAAGTTATGGCTGCAGGTAAGGCTCATTCTGGCCCATGTGTGGGCAGACTTCTGGTAAAAACAAAGAGTCCAGTTCCTCAGTGATTTATGTATGACAGAAGCATATGTTTGGCAGGAAAAACATTGTTATTTATTATCTAACTATATTTATTTCAATTTTGTTAGCACCAGCTTGTCCCAAGGAGCATTTAAATGCTATCTCCCACTGTCTGGCTTGTACACATGGAATATTGTTCCCTTCAGTAGAACAGGCGGGCGGGATGGGGAAGACAGGAGAAAACTTCTCCACCCCATAAACTCTGTGGGATTCATTCTTTTAAGTTGCAAGCTGGTAAACTCTGTGTAGAAAATATTGGGTTAATGTATCATTGGTAGGCTGGCCTTAATAAAATCAAGCTGATAATATATTATCACAGGGCCAGCCCCAAATATTTTGCTCCCCGTGGAACAGATCAAGGCGCACCTTCTCCCGTTTTGCAAGGCAGTGAGGTTGGCTGTTCAGTTCCATGTTCAGAACTGGCAGTGGGACAGCATTCTTTGGTACATCTGAAAGCAGCACCCTACTTGTGGGAACAATGGGTAAGGCATTTGGCAGGCACATGTCTGTGCACTGGGGCCCCTCAGCTGCCGTTTATGATCATGATTATTTATTATTACTATTAATAGGATTATATCCCATCTTTATTTTATACAATGCAAGGTGAAATTATGAAATGAGCTTTCATGCCTAAGGGAAAGTTGTTACTCATGGTCTCCCAGTTTTGTTCCAGCACGTTAACC
Source organism: Charina bottae (assembly GCA_023362775.1). Lineage (NCBI taxonomy): Eukaryota > Metazoa > Chordata > Lepidosauria > Squamata > Charinaidae > Charina > Charina bottae. The sequence continues at coordinate 6,258,691 of JALMGJ010000001.1, read as the reverse complement.
ACTACATAGATGAGGGCAGTCCAGCCATGCATATTTATAATGTGATAACTTAACCATACAGGGTAGGCTCCTGTATTGCACTAAGACATAATGTAGTTTCTTGAGGAGTATGGTTTATCAGGATGTATAAATTTACTTATTTTGGCTTATTATTATGTGCAAACTAAGTATTAAGGCCTTGTTTTAACAAATCTTGCTTTAACTTGCCTTGGTTTAAAAATGGTAAGTTAATTGAAAACAATTCCACCCAAATCTTGCATATCACAGAGCAGTATAAGCAATTCATATAAGCATCTCAAGTACTGAGTAGTAAATGTCCCTGAACATTATACACTTCTATGAAAACAAAGCTGCATTCATTGGAATTACATCATTCTATTTTCAGCACTGTTCATAGGTACTGCAATGCATGATATCTTCATTGAATTAATCGTTTCATAAAGGACTCAGCCTTGAGCTTTAATTTAAAAATATACATGCAGTTCAGATTTTTAAATATTAGAACATGTGTTGGAATTAAACCAATGGGAGAAAACACAGTCTAAGAGAAAGAACTAATTGGCTATTTTAGGCTGAGGGCAAAATCAGCAGACTTTACTTCAATGGCCTTTATATGGTTTACTGGTAGATGTATCAAGAAAGTGAATCCTAACTGAATGTTGAGCATCTTCACAGATGATGAGGACTTGCCAGAACTGCCACTTGTACTCAGTGAAAAGTCTCTTTTAAATCCTTAGTACTAAGCAATTACTGCTTTTGGGTGGACCAGTACTTCTTTTTCCAGGGCAGAGGATAAGGTGACTTGTTCTTGTGCATCTGCATCCATATCTCTTAACTATTTCACTGTCTGGAAACAGTCTGCTTACCAGTTTAGTGAGACTGTTACGTACAGAACTGGATATTTTTCGAGCATAAGGGACTTTGAAAAAGTTACAGCTTTGAAAAAAGAGTTACAGCTCTATCTGATACTGGTTTATGTGGATTGGATAAACTGTTCACCATTGCTCAGGAGGATTTAAATTACTTTGAATTTTACATTTGTAACATACTTGGCATGAATCTCTGCATTGACCCAAAAGGAAGATGTTCCTGAATTTAAGATGAGCACCCCAAAGAAAAAGTAATTAATTAACAAAACATATAGGAAAATCTTGTCCCATGCCTAGCTTTGCCTACACCAGCTGAAAGCAGTCTGAAGATTCTGTATGGGTATGCATACATAATAGGGATATGCAAAACATACTATTATCATTCCAGGAACAGAACATTCTGGAGAACACTGCAGTATTCCATTAATTGCCTGAACCATTTTATACCAGCCATTTTTGAGGGTGGTCAAACACTTTCTGGAGATAAATTTTCCACAAGAAGCAGTTTTAAGATGGAACACTATGTACCACTTCCTGTTCTGGAAGATTTACTTTGAAGATCTCTGGAATGGTTGAATCAGTGCAGTCCAAGTGAAGCATATGTTTTACAAATACCTACTCTGTGTGTTTGGGGGCGGGGGTATATGTGTATATGCATGTACGTGTGTGTTCATGCATGCATGCATGCATGTTTGCCAGTTGCCACATTCAGAAAAGGGGCAGGGCCAAGACAATATACAAAGCCCTAGTAATTAGCAGTATGTATGTATTTATGTTCTAAATCAAAGAACCCCTAAATTAAAGTAATAAATAGTGTTTCAAATTCTCTTCTGTATTTGAGAACTCCTCCTTGCCTTCAGAAGTAGGCCTTCCAACCAATTTTCATGGCTGGTACTACTATATCTTACTGGCCACTCTCTCCTTCTGTGCTGTAGGCTCAGCTCCAGAGTGTTGAGCAGTAACATCCCCAGTTAGATACAGCAGATGTAGGGCATCGCTGCCGCTTACTTTCTCCTGCTACAGCTCGTGTCCAGTGCTTCTAGCTAGCCTGGACTATTTTGCCAGCTGGGGATTTTTCTGGGGCAAACCAGGCCAATTGACAGGACTGAAAGAAAGATTCTAAAAAAGCGGCTTCTGATCTTCTTGACAGGGGTTATAGATACATTTATATTTTACCCCCTCTCTCTCAGGATACATCATAATCTCCTTCTTTCCACAAACTACCCTTTCTAATCTTCAAACCCATAAATCACAAGTTTTCAGCAAAAAGTCCATAAGGGGTCTACAGTCACTAATAAGTTAGATAGCAATATTAGAATTAGGTATTTGTTGCTTGAGAATTGGCATGTTCATTTTATTCAGAAAATTGTCTTTCTAATGGATTAAAATCCTTAAGTGAGAGAAGTACAAAAGTTGTGTAGCAGTTGCTGAGAACACACTTCTAAGGATAGAGTTGGCAACTAATGTCTTAATTATGAGAGAGGGAAGGGAAGGGAAGGGAAGGGAAGGGAAGGGAAGGGAAGGGAAGGGAAGGGAAGGGAAGGGAAAGGAAGGGAAGGGAAGGGAAGGGAAAGAGAAGGGAAGGGAAGGGAAGGGAAGGAGAGAGGAGAGGAGAGGAGAGGAGAGGAGAGGAGAGGAGAGGAGAGGAGAGAAGAGAAGAGAAGAGAAGAGAAGAGAAGAGAAGAGAAGAGAAGAGAAGAGAAGAGAAGAGAAGAGAGGAGAGGATTTTATCTACATGCCTATTACTGCTTAACAGTAAAGTAAAGTGAGATAGTTGTTTCAGTTGGGATTGGTTTGGTGAATAAGACAGTGGTAGGTTTTCCTGATACTTTTCGTGATTCATAATACTACCAACTCTGATATACAGTACTACCAGCTCATCTTGCCAGAATGGAGCTTGTGTGCCCTGAATTCCAATTATTGATGTCCTGAATTCCAATTATTGATGTCCTACCTGGGATATTCTTCTGAGAAGATGGTGCTAAGAAACACTCTTTAGTCCCTTGCCCTTTTTGCTTGTTCCATCCTGTTTCCCAAAGCTTTTCAGCATGAAACTGCTGGAAGAATGCAACGGTATATAAGCTGCTCAAAAAAATAAAGGGAACACTGAAATAAGACATCCTAGATCTGAATGAATGAAATATTCGTATTAATTACTTTGTTCATTACATAGTTGAATGTGCTGACAACAAAATCACACAAAAAGCAATGGAAATCAAATGTAAGCAACCCCTGGAGGTCTGGATGTGGAGTTACACTCAAAAATTAAAGTGGAAAAGAACACTACAGGCTGATCCAACGTTGATGTAATGTCCTTAAAACAAGTCAAAATGAGGCTCAGTAGTGTGTGTGGCCTCCACGTGCCTGTATGACCTCCCTACAACGCCTGGGCATGCTCCTGATGAGGTGGCAGATGGTCTCCTGAGGGATCTCCTCCCACACCTGGACTAAAGCATCCCCCAACTCCTGGACAGTCTGTGGTGCAACGTGGCATTGGTGGATGGAGCGAGACATGATGTCCCAGATGTGGGACATCATGTCAATTGGATTCAGGTCTGGGGAACGGGCGGGCCAGTCCATAGCATCAATGCCTTCATCTTGCAGGAACTGCTGGCACACTCCAGCCACATGAGGTGTAGCATTGTCTTGCATTAGGAGGAACCCAGGGCCAACCGCACCAGCATATGGTCTCACAAGGGGTCTGAGGATCTCATCTCGGTACCTAATGGTAGTCAGGCTACCTCTGGCGAGCACATGGAGGGCTGTGCGGCCCCCTAAAGGAATGCCACCCCACACCATTACTGACCCACTGCCAAACCGGTCATGCTGGAGGATGTTGCAGGCAGCAGAACGTTCTCCACGGCGTCTCCAGACCCTGTCACGTCTGTCACATGTGCTCAGTGTGAACCTGCTTTCATCTGTGAAGAGCACAGGGCGCCAGTGGCGAAGTTGCCAATCTTGTGTTCTCTGGCAAATGCCAAACATCCTGCACGGTGTTGGGCTGTAAGCACAACCCCCACCTGTGGACGTCGGGCCCTCATACCACCCTCATGGAGTCTGTTTCTGACCGTTTGAGCAGCCACACGCACATTTGTGGCCCACTGGAGGTCATTTTGCAGGGCTCTGGCAGTGCTCCTCCTGTCCCTCCTTGCACAAAGGCGGAGGTAGCGGTCCTGCTGCTGGGTTGTTGCCCTCCTACGGCCTCCTCCACGTCTCCTGATGTACTGACCTGTCTCCTGGTAGCGCCTCCATGCTCTGGACACTACGCTGACAGACACAGCAAACCTTCTTGCCACAGCTCGCATTGATGTGCCATCCTGGATGAGCTGCACTACCTGAGCCACTTGTGTGGGTTGTAGACTCCGTCTCATGCTACCACTAGAGTGGAAGCACCACCAGCATTCAAAAGTGACCAAACCATCAGCCAGAAAGCATAGGAACTGAGAGGTGGTCTGTGGTCACCACCTGCAGATCCACTCCTTTATTGGGGATGTCTTGCTAACTGCCTATGCTTTCTGCCTGTTGTCTATTCCATGTGCACAACAGCATGTGAAATTGATTGTCAATCAGTGTTGCTACCTAAGTGGACAGTTTGATTTCACAGAAGTGTGATTGACTTGGACTTACATTGTGTTGTTTCAGTGTTCCCTTTATTTTTTTGAGCAGTGTATGTTACTCCAAAGAGTAATTGCCTAATATTACATTATAGCTTTCTTGTTGGAGAATATTGCCTTATTTCAAGTCATTCAACATCCTTCATTGAAAAAAGTACATAACTTTCAGACTTAGTTGTGCAGTTGTAAGTAGATCAGTCTCACTATTTCAGCCTTTTTGGCGTTATGTCTTGTATAGCAAATGTTGATTCATTTGACCATTTCTCAGTTTGAGTTTTAAATATGGGCAAATTCTATGGATGAACTGCTTTCTTCCATATGTTCTCCTAGGGCAGTGAATATGGGGTCATGGGTACAGCTTCTCCAGGCAAACTGAGATTCTGACAGTGATCCAGCTCTTTGTGGGGGATCACAAATTTGAGTGGCAAGTTACAAGTCTCACCTTGCCTTGGCAGCCAACATTGAACTTTCTCTTTCTCAAATGTAGATAGGCTCTCAAAGGCTGGAAAAAAGTAACAGACCAGCAAGGTGTCTGGTGCTCTAGCACGCTTTTCTGCATCATCAACTTTTGCAGTCTTTTTGCCCTGCATCCTCCATCCTGCTATAAACCCCTGACCTCATCCTGTGTTGCTGCTCCTGGCCCTGGCAGTCTTGCTCTTAGCATGTCCTTCTGGGCTGGATCCCACTTGACTTCTTCTTCTTGGCTTGCTGCTCTGCTCAGCCCAAGTCTGCCTGGCTATTTCCATGGTCAGGAGGTGGAGTGGGAAGGAGGCATTTCTGTAACCACAAAAGCCTTCTTTTATTGACAGAGAAGCCAGATGGGGCCCAAGGGTTTCTGCTTCTCCCACACGCTTTATAGGCTGCCAGAGATTCCCCTTCAATTCAATTCTGTTCTTCTTGAATTCAATCCCCCATTTGGGAACACACAAATCATTATCAGGAAGGCAATGCACATCTGTACCTGCTTCTTGGGGAAAAAAAGCAGGCAAGAACTACATGGTGTACTCTCAGAGCCCTGGGAGACCTCAGTCCTGCTCTGCCTGGAAAGGTGGGCAGCAGAATGGAGTTCTGATGGCAGACTTTCCATGTGCAAGGGGGTAAACAATGGGATAAAGAACACATTCAGTGTTAGGCTAGTACCTGGCACACTATTACAAAGTAGGAGCTTATTAGTTTTATTCATGGGGGAGTCATACAAATTCATTAATCATGGGGGGGGGGGTGTCACAGCTGTCCTGGGTTTGAGTACGTCTGCTTTAGAGCAAGGCTAACCATTCCATGATCTGCCAGATATTGTTGGAATAGAACTCGGCACCTGATTATTGGGCAAGCTGAGTGGGATTGATGTAAACTGAAATCTAACAACAACTAGAGGAGCACAGATTCCCCATCCCTGCTATGGTTTTGTGAGTTCTTTTCACTCCCTGTAACACTTTTCTTCAAATCTTCTCTAACTAGGATAATTTTTAAAATGCATTCCAGAATTGGAACATATGTGGATTCCTGTTGCTTTCCTTTCCTTCCGGATTTGCATTTTTATTTTATTTTACTTATGCTTATAGAGATATTGCCTAAAGATTATGCAGTGGTAAAACACTGTACTAAAAGAAGGCTGTTAGTGAATAATCCAAAAGTTTGTTTTGTCCTGAGGTTTATTCATGTGGACATAGGTGTATAGAGAGTATAGAGGGGAAGAATATTAATTAATGGATGGAACCGGATGCTTTAGGAAACTTCAAGTTGATTGGGTCATTTCTGGAACAAAATGAGGTCATTTAAAATCTAAAATCCAATAGAAAGGCCAAAGAATGAGGATTCAAAAGCATCCTGAGTTATGCAACTTAGCTGAGTTTTTCTTAGGTCAATGTGAGTTATCAGAGCCATTTTTCCCCTTTTTATTTCAGAACCAAGCTGTCTCCATTTACTTTCTAGTCTTGGAATAATAATGAATAGCATAAACTGTCCCACAAGGTTTTAGATCTCACTTAGGTGCCCAGAATAAGGTAACACCTATACTGCCCCATCCATAAAGCCTTGTGCTTGGAGCATCTGCTAAACCATATGCCCTGGCTCCCAGTTTAGTAGTTCATAACTGAATCACTAATGAGTCTATCCATCACTGTTGTGTCTTGGCATCCGCATGTCATTTGGCTTGGGCAGAGAAGCTTGGCTTCCTTTTGCAGTTCTGTTTGCATTCTGCCATGCAGGCCAAGGTGCTGCCATTGATTTTGGTATGTCCAAAATTAAGAAGACAGTCACCTTAGCTTAAAAAAAAATAATTAAAGCCTGACTAGTAATCCTGTGCAGATTGAGATAGAAGCAAAAGATCCATGTAGGCCAATTTGTCTGCAGTGGCTTTAGATGCTGGCTAAATGCCTTCTCAGTTGGCAGGCCAAAGCTGGAAGAGGGTGCCATGCTTTCACCCTTGGAGACGCTCATCAGCATTAATGCAGCATGATGCTTTTCCTTTCCCAGCCTCAGGAAAATATAATTCCTGGTGGAGTTTCAGATAATTAAAGCTGTTGCCTGGAAGTAGTAATTGGAGGATAGAAAATAGAGTGGAAAATATCAGAACAGCTTGCTGCAAACGCAACTGAGGGCTTGTTAATGTATTTGGCTTTACCATAGTTAGATGTCATCGATTTTTCTTTTGCACATCATTAGAATTATGGGGGATGCTGCCAACCGCAGCATTTGCAGCTTATAAAATAGATATTTCTAGGTAATGATAATAATGCATGCTTCTAGTTTGTTTATGGAATATGGCTGCATAAGGACTGTAGACATGTAATGGTATGAATGTGCTAACTGACTATGGCCTGATTCACATATAATGCTAAGCTTATGATTTGGTTTTGACTTAGCATGATGTGTTATCCCAGTCCTCACAGCTTAGCAATGCACAAGAATCAAGCTGCTGTAGGGTCATACATATGGTTAAAAATGTTGGTTTAGGATTATATGTGAACACAGCAATTTATGTAATTATAGTAAGCAAATAATTAATACATAATGTCAGATTTTGCATGTCCTAGAAAAAAATTAGGGGGCTCTCCTATTCATTTGATGAATCTTTTTATTAAGGAGTCTAAGTTTAGGTAGTGTGGAATGGCTTGAAAAGAACTATTTTCTTGAGATAGAAACTGAAGAGGATAAACAACCTTTCTTTCTTGTACATGTGTACGAAAGAGCAGACAGCGAGGGATAGGATGCAAATTGGCCATGTGAGCCTTCTAAAGGAAGCAGTTGCTTTTGCAATTAGAGTAGAGATGCTTTACCCACACCAGCATCGGTGTGGTGGCTCAGCGGGTAAGATGCCAGGCTTTTCGATCGGAAGATCGCAAGTTTGGGGGTTCAAATCCCTAGCTCTGCGTGCGGAGTAAGCTCCTGCACTAGCCCCAGCTTTTGCCAGCCTAGCAATTCAAAAGCAGCAAATGCAAGTAGATTAATGGGTACCACTTCGGTGGGTAGGTAACAGTGTTCCACGTGCGTCATGCCGGCCACATGACCGGGAAAGCATCTTCGGACAACGCTGGCTCTTCGACTAACAAACGGAGATGAGCACTGGCCCCTGGAGTCGGACACGACTGCACAAATGTGCGGGGGGAACCTTTACCTTTTTAAATGTCCTAATAGCATCTTGTTGCAAATCAACATGGCTTCTCTGACAGCCAGATCTCTCAAGTTTGTTAATGGTTTCTACAGACCCAGAATACTTTGTTTGTTTGTTTGTTTTGTGCTTATCCTTGCCTTCTATCAGGGAGTGCTAAAATAGGTGGATATTTTATAGGGAAAATGATTTAATATTTCCTCTTTAGGTATCTAGACCAAGGGTCGGCAAACTTTTTGAGCCGAGAGCCATTTTGGTATGCTCGTGCACATTTTGAAGTGCTCGAGAGCCAGGGGGCAGGGTTTGCGGGCGGGAGCCAATCGCGTGGAAGGGGGCGCTTTGGCGCGCGCTGATTGGTGGAGGCTCAGAAGGAAGGGCGCTGCCACCAATCAGCATCTCCGTTTCTTCTCCAGGGTTCTTCTCCTGTAGAAGAAACAGGGACGCTGATTGGTGGAGGCTCAGAAGGAAGGGCGCTGCCACCAATCAGCGTCTCCGTTTCTTCTCCAGGGTTCTTCTCCTGGAGAAGAAACAGGGACGCTGATTGGTGGAGGCTCAGAAGGAAGGGCGCTGCCACCAATCAGCGTCTCCGTTTCTTCTC